>CM041213.1:43780273-44513390 GCA_023065735.1 Coffea humblotiana | reverse complement strand
AACGTATATTTTGTACAAGTTTGGCATGAACTTTTGGTATGTTTTGAGAAGATTAAAGCCATATTTGAACTCTTTTGGTGATAATTGCTTAAATATTGTTAAGTGTTCAAAACTTGATAAAATGAGTGGATTAAACGCGTTAATTTTGTGAAATTATGAAAGGATTTTTGATATATGGAATTCATGCACGAGATGAAGAAAAATGTAAGGATCATCTGGAGGATAAAGTACAAAGATACCAGGAGCAAAAATGAAGAAAAAGAAAAGGAGTGAAAAAAACTAGAAAATAACCAACCCCGGATCCGAGCCGGATCCGTATGAACAGAACAAGATCCGAGCCCTCGTCTGTGCTTCTGGAGCAATGGATCCGAGGTCAGAAGATCCGAGCTCGATCCATATGGAAAAGACCTCGGATCAGTGATGATCCGAGCTCGGATAATTCTTTACCCCTCGGATCCGAGGGCTCGGATCTGCCTCTCTCTTCTGCAAGTGGTACAGCCGAATTTTCTCACTTTTCACACAACTTTTTTCAGCTAAATTGGTGAGAGAATTCGGTGGCAACATGCCTCTGCAACAAAAAGGAAGACAAAATGATTTATTGACAAGTCAAAAACAACATATCTTTTGACTTCCTTTACAAAATCTGAGTGGTTGGAATTATGAAGGAGTAGAAAGTGCCTTTCTACCACCTTTTATGCAGAGAAGCAATAGCAAGCCAGAGGGACCATACGTAGTTAGTTTTACTCTTGTCATAAATTTTCTCTCTAGCTAGAACCTCAAGAAGAAGCACTTAGAGACTTCACCTGTAATCTTCTTTGGTGCAAGACATAGCAGAAAATTTGAGGGCTTCATCCTTAAGTGGCTAAACTCTCTTTTATCTTTCTTGTACTTGTACTTAATGGTTTTGCATTAATAAACTTGTGAGTATGATTGTTATATCAATCATGAGTAGCTAAAACTTCTTTATCTAGGGAGTAGATGAAACTTATGGCTAAATGATATGAATTGAATGTGATTTACTCTTGTTATATTTTGTATTAACTAGTCTACTTGTGCAGCTAATCTTACTTGTTATTGTTTGATCACCAATAACATGTTATAGTTGTTCTTACTCAATGAGGATTGGTATTAACAATGGAAACATATAAGTAGAGTTTAAGTTGTATGTTCATGAAAATAGAGGTACACTTAAGTGAATTATTTAGCATTTCATGAAGGAAAACAGGGTCGCACTAGTATTTCACCATGAAAATAGGGAAGACTAGACTGCTCTAAGCCATTTTATCATGAGAACGAGATTTGGTAATATTGGAAATGAATCTCTGGTTTAACAAGAATAATAACAAGAGGTAAATCTATTAATTTGTGTTGTTTATGCCATAAGTGGAATCTATATCCCTAGATTTAAGTCTTTAGTAAAAATTCTCCATTTGTATCTTTCAAATTGTTTAACTCAGAATTGTAGAAGGTAGTATTATTCTTTCTCTGCTCAAATTCATTATAAGTCTAAATAATAGAGAAAAATAAGGACCTAGTACTTGTAAACATTGCTCCTCGTGGGATCGACCCGATACATGCCCTATATTATTTGATTGACCTGTATACTTGCAGATAACGGGTATAAAATCGGATTTTAAACTTGCATTGATATAAAAATCCCGTCAATTCCCACGTATGTTAGGAGCAAAAACTGGGAGAACTTTGACTTTTTCTTCTTTCTAGCTTTTAGTAGTTTCTTTTCCTTCTTCGTATGTCAGACGAAGTGAAACAATCAATCATCTTTTGTAGCCTTACTATCTTTTCAATATTCGGACGAATTGAATTTCCCCAATTCCTGAGGACAATGGCCGCGACTATTGCTTCAGTTTTTGTATGGGTTTCTCGCATCAAATATGAACTAATTTCCTTACTCTAGTCAAGGAATAACGGAGGTTTTGGTTCGCCTAAAAATTGTGAGATCGATTTAATTTTATCCTTTTCTTTTATTTATTGGTATTCCCATATTCCCTAGTTATAGTGCTTGTGATTGGTTCAATTAATTGATTGTTTTGGATCCGGATAATTAGTTAATTTGGGGATCTATTGTCAATTGGGATGTTGAATCCGTAATTGTTTAATTGCCTTGAATTAGTGACAACTGGCATGATTAGGTTTGTGTCAGGAGGATACGCGGGCTAATTTGAAATAACTCTGGTAGTGTGTTATTTGGTTAGAATAGGATTCCTCTAATACGTAAGGCAATTGGGGACTAAATCTTATGGGCGTACTTAAAAATTATTTCTCAGTTAGAGCAGTGATTAACAGGCGTACCTTAATCACCGACATAGTAAGGAGGGGTTGACTGTCATCGCTCGTTTGGTAGTTATAACCTATTTATTAATAAATAATTGGAATTGCTTGTGCATCGATGATCAATTAGGTGAACCATTGCTGATGTTATTTCTTAGCTAGACCTTTAATTATTATTGTCTTGATTTTTAGTAAATTGTCATTTATTTTTTAGTTGAATTGTTTTAATTGTCATCCTTTATACAAAAACACCCCCTGTGTTATTTTGGATTCTAAAAAGACAAATACCCCCAGTCCCTGAGGATACAACCCTACTTGCCCTGTTTACAAATTCATAATTATTTGTGAAAAAGTCATCCCATTCGGATATATCGGATCAAGCAAAATCTTCGGGTACAGGATGAATTAAGTAATCCATTGCACACCTAGAGTCCCTACTCCAGTACTTGGAATCGGGTTTTAGCTATTTTAATTGACAATTAGGTTTATTTTTTATTATTGTACAGGCATCGACAACCCTGTCACCGGCAGGGCACCAAGCCTAGTAGATCAAAAGCCAGCATATATTCCTACTGTTTTAATAAGATATATTGATTTATTTGAGGATTACTGAATATATGAAATCTTCTCGCAAGTGGGGCTATAAACTAGTATTGGTTACCTCAAGTTGTAGTGAGGATGTTGATAAATCATTTTCTTCTTCAATTCATGCGGCAAAAGAAACCAAGTTTATCTCACCTAAAATATTTTGCGTGTAGTAGAATGTCCATTGAGTTAGAAACAAATAGTTGTTTGTCTATAGTTAAAAAAAAAAAAACAATTTGGGTGATGGATACCATTGGCAATCGATAAGAGGGGTTTAGGCATTAAATTTTTTTTTTTTTGGAAAAGTATAGTTAATTTGAGAAAGTAATCAGCCAATCTTTTCCTTTTCTTTTATAATGCTGAAAAAATTATGTTAACCTACATCTACTCCTACTCTATTGGGTGGAGCCTAAAGAGATTTATGTAGGGGTTGGGAGGGGGAAACATCATACCAAACAAAGTGCATTATTGCACTCTCTGAATTTTTGAAAAACAAGAATCACTATATTTTGTTAGCTTCATGAGTAAAGGATTATATCTCACATTGGTCCGAGAGATAAAAAAAAGTGGTTAATATGTAAATAAGAGTTCGGGACCTAATGGTTAAAATGGGTCAGAGTTGGGTTTCTCATTTATATATTGGACTATTTGGTGGATTCTCTCGAAATGTTTCTCTCTATCATACTTCTTATGTGATGTCCTAGACGGGATTTGAACTTCTGACCTAGTACATGGGAGAGTTTTAAAGAGGTTTTCTCTAACAATTGAAAAGTATCACAATTCAGAGGTATAATAAATATGAGTGTATGCATTTACATAATAATTTAGGTATGATTTAAATGTTTTAACAATTGCCTAGTGAAAATTTAATAATCAATTCTTCTGTTTGATGACACAAATATGAGATATTAATGTGGTAACATGAGACAGACGTCTCCAACCTACAGCCAAACGTGAAAATAAAGTGGCTGACTCTTAATTCTCATCAATTTCTCGAACCGAAGGACAATATTAGCTCAACCAATTTTGAGTCTATATATTTGGACAAAAAATATTTTTTTAATCTATATAGAGACATTTAATTCCGATTTGTCCTCAATGACACTTGACCAGCTATGTGACCTTTTTAACAGATGAATGTACATATGAATCTACTTAGGGATGGTAACGGGCGCCGGGTCTATTGGGGCGGGGGCGGAGGGAATTTTTTTCCCCTGTTTAGAAACGGGACGGGGGAGTATATATATATATGTATAATTATATATATAATGATATTATCAATTATATTACTAATTATACATGTCTATTAATAAAAATTATTAATTATTTATACTAAATTTATTAATACATTTATATTAAAATCCTAACTACACTTAATACAATAACACTTTTTTCTAAAAAAACACAATAATAATTTAGTGATTGTATATATATATCAAAAGTAAAAACTTGATTATTTTAGCTATGTTTGTTTTATCATATTAGATTGTATTTAAATAACTTTTGTTTAATTATTTTTATGAGTTTCAATTGTGAAATTGCAATGAATAATAATTTGATGATATGTTGATATTTTAGTACTGGATTATTTACTCAAATTTAATTATATAATAATTTTTTTAACTTCATGGTTGCCCCCGAGGGAGAAACGGGGCTGGGCAAGCGGAGGGCGGGGGCAGGGGGAATTAATAGGCAATGGAGCGGAGGGTGGGGAGGGATCCCCCGCCCCACCCCCGCCCCATTGCCGCCCCTAATTCCACTAATAACCAACAGCAACCATCTCTTCGATATGCCAAGACACATGCTTACAAAATTTCTACTTGAATATTTCAAGAAATGACAAGATTTATTTGTCCGTGAAATTAACTGGAGTATCAATCAAGTCTGGTATTAATTGATGGTGTCTCTTTCATTTGCTGGTGACTTGGTCATTGTCATTCTCGGCTTGTCTATCCCAACTTGGGCCATTCAACAGGGATCAGCTTTACAGAGGTAGGTACGGCTTTATAGTGGGATTTAATTTCTTTTCTTGTTCAGTCAAAAGACTCTTAGGGATTTTGTTAATAAGACTTTTGGCCACTAAAGCACCAAGTACTACTCAAACATATGAATAAGTCAGTTATTGTTGCTTTCTCATTACACAAACACAGGATTGAATTCTTTACAAAAATTAATTTAGATTTCACGTCATTAATTTTGGTGAAGATTAAGTAATTTCATAAGTGTTCTTTTCATTAATTCATAAGTCAGCTATTGTCATTTTCAGGATTGTTTTTTTTCCTTCATTGGATGGGATATGAATCAGCTTAGGTTGAAATTAGGAATTCAGCCTCGCCATAACAATTTGAATAATTTCATAAAGACCCATATATACACGGAACATATATGTGGGGAAGATTGCGTGTGTGTCTATATATATAGAAAATGCAAAACCAACATTATTAATAAGTTAGACGGAAATTATACAGCACAATTTCTTTGACAAAGTCACGGGGTAATTCCAAAAAGATTCAGTTAGATTGGTAGATTTAGCGTAGTTTGCTAAAATATGTGCTACCTTATTTGCTTATCTAGGTATCCATTGAACATCAATATGAATTTTTTCTAACAAAACCAATCGGACATCTTCAACGCTACCTATTGTTATGAGCTGAAATTCACTTGTGATTAGTATATTTTTATTGAGTAATTTAGAATCAAAACTTTATGGGGTCATTTAAGATGTTTCATCTTTTATTCCCAATATAGAATTTTTCCTGACCGCTTCTATTGTTTTGGTATTCATGCTTCTTTTAGCCTATACTTGTTTGCATTAAATTTTGCAAAAGTTAATCATTGAATGCCATTATTGAGAAAAATTAGAATCAATTAAAGTTTAACTCCTAGGTATATTCACGATTTTGACCTTTTTTGGTTTTAAAAAAAATCTAAAATCTAGATGTAAAAAGAAAATGAGAACAGCCCCTATAACAAAGTTAATATAACCTTTTAATTATAGAATAATTATACCTATTAATGGCTTTGATTAATTTTTAATTTGTATTTCTTTAGCATGTGGTTCGTATTTATTATTCCTTTACATTTTCACAATTTCCAATTTTAAAAAATTTTGCGCTTGGGAGATTTTAATAGTGGTGTGGTTGGATTTAAAGTGGGGGCCTGTTCCCCCACCCCCCCCCCCCCCCCCCCCCCCGCCCCCCCAAAAAAGAACTCCTACAAACTCACTCTTTGAAAAATTATGAATTTTATAATGTGTTTCCACTAGTTTTAAAATTACTGTTGCCCTATTGATATCAAACAATGGAAAACAAATAAAGTACATGGTCTTCGGTTTTCTATTTTAACTAAACAAAAAGGAAGCTTTTTGAAAAATATACAATAAAAAGGTAAATAAAATAGTAGTAAATAGTAAAATAACTGAGCAACTATTACTTTTATCCTCCCTCCATCCTTTTCCAGTGTCAATGCTTTCACCTTTGGATAATTCCAAACAAAGAATCATCTTTTTCAAAATCAAACACAAACTTCTTAAGCTATTTCCATGTTTACCATTTGAAAAAAATTACTTTTTGCGTGCCACTAGACTCATAAAATTTAAATGTGAGGGCCATGTTTAAGGTTCATCCAAAATCATCACATTCAAACTTAATAATTACATTTTTTTCTTAAAAAGTTGAATTTCCAAAAAACAAAAAATCTTCAAATTATGGCACATAGGAGTGCAAGATTTTCATGGTCAATGTTTATATTTCAATTAATGTTTATTTTTTGTTTGTCATCGGGAATATTGGTCGTCCTTATGACTTTCTTTTATTTTTTTCATCAGACTTGTTTTTTAGCATCCAATTCTTTAGCAGATTGCCAGTTACATCATTTTCCATGTACGATCGACGGATGCAAAAGCTCACCATTATGTCACCTACAAAATCTGTGCCTCAAGGATTAATAGTTAAAAAAAAAACTGTGCCTTCACAAGAATAATGCATAAATGAAAGTTCATTGTCTACAAGAAAAAGTTTTGTATGATTAATTTTCTTCTTCTTCTTCTTTTCCATTTTTCATTTTGGTACATCAACTTAGAATGTAGAAGCCACAAGGCAGAAGGATGGCAGCAATGGAATGCTGATAATCGAGGTATTGTATGCATGATATATATACACGATGGTGTTTTGGAGAGGGCTTAGTAGAATTCTGGGTTGACATATGGTTACAGGATGATCCTTTGTATCAACTTTATTGTCGGTAGGACTCTCCTCAATTCCTTGTGGCAGAATTCTTTTACTGGGGACAAATGGAATGAGGCAAAACTTCGGCTTTGGTTACCGGAACCTATAGTGTTGCAAGTTTTGCAAGTACAGTTTGATCCGTCTAAGAAGGACTCCATGGTATGGTCTCCTTCTGCTAATGGGCTTTTTTCCGTTTCCACTGCTTGGGAGACTGTCAGGAAATGGAAAAATATCTTTCTGGTCTCCGGGTTGATTTGGAACGCCATTGTCCCTATTAAATTGTCTTTCTTTGTGTGGAGGTTGCTTCATAATCTTTTGCCTTTGGAGGAGAATTTACAGCAGAAGGGATTCATGTTAGTATCCAGGTGTGTATGCTGTCAATCAAGTACTGAATCGGCACTTCATGTCTTCCTTGATGGCCCTGTAGCCGTTGCTATTTGGGACCAATTTTTCAACGTTTTTGGTCTGAAAAAACTGAAATTCTCTTGTGTTTCGGCTTTGCTGCTTCACTGGTTTCTTTCGTTGCCCAAGCTTAACAGGAATCACATGCGAGTTGCTCTTCCGATTATAATTCTTTGGTTTATTTGGAAAGGACGCAATACAGCGAGGTTTTAAGGGTAAATCACTTAGCTGCTCAAGTCATCTGGGAGGTGGAAGTTTTTCTTAAATCGACTTGGTACAACAAAGGTATTCAAAAATTCTTCTTTCCAAGGAGATACAGACGTTATATGGCCATCTTTAGCTCCTTCATCTACAATTTTGCATTGGCATGTTGCCGTATCTTGGGGTAGACCATCTCCGGGTTCTCTAAAGCTTAATACAGATGCAAGTGTCGTGCAAAACTGTCGCCGCTGGGGGTGGGCTGGTTAGGAATCATCAGGGGAGGTAATTTTTGATTTTTTACAAGGAATTTGGTGACGTGGACGTCTTGGGCAGCAGAGAGCCTTTCCCTTTTATTTGGTTTGATTTTGTGTGTACAAAAGGCATGTTTGGTTTGCTGTGGAAGTGGATTCGGCGGTGTTGGTGAAGTTGATTCTATCGAATTCTCTGGCCAAATGGCCACTATGCAATACACTGAGTCATATCAGGAAAATAATATCTCAGGCTTCAGTTGGGATTTCGCATGTCTTCAGAGAGGACGAATGGTGCAGCGGATAAATTAGCTAGCTTGAAATTGGGGTCACAGCGAATTTTTAATTCATCACAAGTGATAAGTGCATAGTTTACATGTTTTGAGTATCTTTTGTTAGTTAGTTTGGTGTGTTTATTTAGTTTTATAGCTAATTAACTAAGATTCTAGTGAAAATATGCATTTTTATGGTTTAAAGTGTGAAAAATTGCATTTCTATGGATTTTAATGGTAAAAACTTTCATGTTTTTGTAGCTTTATGATTCAATCATCAAATGGAGTGATTTGAGAAGATATTTGGATGATTGATGATGGTTTAAAGTGATAAAAAGAGAATATGAAGTGCAAGAGAAGAAATGCAATCAAGAATAAAAGGAAGCAAGTTTCATAGCTTTGACACATTTTCGTATTTCGGCTATATCTTGAGCTACAATAATCGTATTGAGGAGATTCTTATATCATTTTTGAAGCTAAGAGATAGGATCCACATTTGGTATGAAGACATCGAAATCCAGTTCAGTCATTTTCATTGTTGAAATGTCGAAATACAGAAGTACATTTTCATGGTCAAAAGCTGAAACAGTTCCCTAACCAGTCGAGGGTATCTTTGGTCATTTATCAATCCACAGAGCTCCAAATTGGATGATTCTTAATACTTGGAAAAGATAACTCAAAGAGCTACAACTTTCATGTTTTACGCAAGAGCTAGTTCAGCCTCTAACATCGAGAAAAATATCAGTTGAAGTTGGACAAAAAACAGAGCAAGTAAATCCGAGTTCGGATCTGTACTAGATCCGACCTCGGGATAAACTTCTGCAATCAGAGGCTACATCCGGAGCTCGGATCTCTATGTTACAGGCTTCGGATCCTAATGTGCAGTGAAGATAAAAACGAAGAAAAATGAGATCGGAGGGGTATTTTGAGCGATCCGACCTCGAATTTGGCCCTCAGATCAGCAATTTTGGCCCTGCAACTTGTGCTCTATTCACACAAGCTTTTTGACCAATTTATCTGCAAGAAATCCGGTTGGAATTGAGCAAGCAAGTATACAGAATTTCAAGAAGCATCTTTGGTGATTCCAAGAAGCAATTTACATTCAAACTTTAACAACTCACTATGAGCTTGAATTCCTCTATAAATAGAAGCCTTGGAGAACATTTTCAGAATTTTGGAAGGCTAGAGAAACTCACCAAAAATGTAGCTTTCACTAAACTTTTCTTAGTTCATTAGTTAGAGTAGTATAGTATAGGTAGTGTAGTTTTCCTTCTTGTATTTGTAATTAGATTTGGATGAAGATTGGAGGAGCAAAGATGGAGAGTTAGAGCTCATGTGACAAGGGTGACTTCTCTCCTATCACTTTCTCTTTTGTATTTGAGTTCATGTTTATTTATAGTACAAGTTTGGATTTGTGTTTTTATATGTGTTCTAAAGTTTATGCCTAAAGTTATGATTGAACTTGCTATATCTTGTTAGTGATGTTTATTTGGTTATGTGATGATATTATTTTGAGCAAGTTATTTATCACTTTTGCTTTTCTAATCATGATTAACCGGCCATTAATTGTGATTATCTAAAGGTGTTAAGTTTGCAATGAGATTGGAATTTAACACTGGTTCAAGGAAGTGATAAACTTAGGGAGTACACTCACGAGAGTAGAGGTGCACCTATGTGGTTTTAGTGACTTGTTTCATGTAACTTCATAGAAGAAATGAACTTGTAGTTAATTTCATAACCACGAGAGTAGGTATGGTTTAACTACAAGTATAGTTGATTCACTACGACAATAAGTTTCATATACATTAGGAAATTATGCCATAACTAGTCAAGATAATAGCATTCACTTAACCGGTAACTTCATTTGCAAGAGTAGTAAGGAATTCCATACCTCTAAGAGCTTTCTAGTATTATTTTCGTTACTTTTATATTGATGGTAGTCTAGATAATAAAGGAGTTTGAAAAACACTGGTAATTGCAATCTTTCTCGTGGGATTGACCCTTAATACCCTATACTCGCTTACAATTCGTATACTTGCGATAAATCGCGTGTAGGGTATTTAGGAATTATAAATATAAAATTTGATTGTGGATGAGCAAATTGTATATGTATACCTCGCGCACGTCAACAAGAACTTCCATCTTCAGTTAAAGCCATTGTAGCTTTAGACTCAATGTCGTTTTTCAATTTTAGGACACAAGTTGTAAGGGAGTAAGTACTCCTTATTTAATATTCATCGTTTGCTTCTAGAGGTAAGGTTTGGTCCCTCTCTAGGATATTGTATTTTTCTCTTCCTTTTTTAATAAAATTGGGGATGGTTTTTGTGAAAAATATATATATATATATATATATACACACACACACACACATGGTCCAAATTTTATGCTCAGGATTGATACTGATACTTTAGCCCTATATCCCTCAAGTTTTCAATGCACGTTCTTGTGCTTTATTTTCTGCCAACCAAGACTAGCTTGTAAAGGAAGATGGAGTACAATTTTTTAGATTTTTTTTTTTGAGTTCATCGACTAATTGTTTACATCTCATAGCATTATTTTCTCATACCTATGATCTATTTCAGTTTCCTTGACTATTTACATCATCAGAAGCAAGACATATTTAATTCACTACAGACTGCGTTTCGGCTCAGACAGTTGTTGCCAAAAGGAGGAAGCCAAGGAGGCTGGCAAATAAAGTTGTGTAGCTAAGTTGAGATTTTACCACCTCCAATATTTGTATTTCATAAACTTCTGGAATTAAAAAAAAAAAAAAAAGCCAACGATAACCTGATACGTTGACATTTGAATCATTCTGCGGCATTTGTTTACTAATTCTTTCATCGGCTAACCTATTGCGTGCACTCTACGAATCTAATCCTAAGCAATTGAAGATAAAATATTGATAATATAGCTCTGTTTTGTAGACTCTTGAGAAGTATATCTGTTGATTCTTTCTGTCTTTCTTTCTTATTTTAAAACACATCATAAAATTTCATGAATGAAATTTGTATTAATGGATAAATTTATGTCAGACATACACAGATATAACAATCTGCAAACCAAGAGACACCGTATACTTGAAAAATTAATGAAATTTTCACAGTAAAATTTCAAGAATATCTATGAATCTATTCTTTTTTTTTTCAGGCTGGAATGCTATTCATATGTACCAATTCTTGGATGGAGTAAATTGTTGTGAGAAGTTTGTAATTTCCCAACTTGGGCCATTCAACATAGATCAGCTTTACAGAGGTAGGTGCGGCTTTGTAGTGGGATTTAATTTCTTTTCTTGTTCCGTCAAACGACTCTTTGGGATTTTGTTAATAACATTGACTTATGGCCACTCAAGCAACATGTACTACTCAAGAATATCCGTACAACAAATGAATAAGCCAGCCATTGTTGTTTCCTCATTACACAAACACAGGATTGAATTCTTTACAAAAATTAATTTAGTTTTCACACGTCATTAATTTTGGTGGAGATTAATTAATTTCATAAGTGTTCTTGTCATTAATTCATAAGTCAGCTATTGTCATTTTCAGGATTTTTTTCCTTCATTGGATAGGATATGATATCAGCTTAGGTTCAAATTAGAAATTCATCCTGGCCATAACAATTTCAATAATTTCATAAAGTCCCACATCTACACGGAATATATATGTGGGGAAGATTGCGTATATATATATATATAAAGAAAAAGAAAAACCAACGTTATGAATAAGTTAGTCGGAAATCATACACCACAATTTATTTGACCAAGTCCGGGGGTAATTCCAAAAAGATTCAGTTAGATTGGTAGATTTAGCGCAGTTTGCTAAAGTATGTGTAACCTTATTTGCTTCTCTAGGAATCCATTGAACATCAACATGAATTTGTTCTAATAAAACCAATCGCACATCTTCAATGTTACCTATTGTTATAAGCTGATATTCACTTGAGATAAGCATATTTTTAGTGAGTAATTTAGAATCAAAACTTTATGGAGTCAGTTAAGATGTTTCATCTATTATTCCCAATATAGAAATTTTTTCCGATCGCATTTTATTTGTTTGGTATTCATGCTTCTTTAGCCTATTCTTGTTTGTTGTAAATTTTGCAAAAGTTGATCACAAAATGTAATTATAGAGAAAAAAATCAGAATCAATTAATTTAAGTCCTAGGTATATTCTAGATTTTGACCTTTTTTGGTTTTTAAAAACAATCTAAAATCTAGATGTAAAAGAAAATGAGAATGGCCCCTATAACCAAGATGCTACAATCTTTTAATCACAGAATAATTATACCTATTTATGGCTTTGATTAATTTTAATTTTGTATTTATTTGGCATGTAGTCATATTTATTATTCCTCTACATTTTCACAACTTCCAGTTTAAAAAAAATTACACCTGGGAACCTTTAATAGTGGTGGATTTAAAGTGGGGGCCCGTGCCCCACCAAAAACTCCTACATACTCACTCTTTGAAAAAATTGTGAATTTTTATAATGTGTTCCACTAGTTTTAAAATTACTTGTTGCCCTATTGTTGTCTTCGGTTTTCTATTTAACTAAACTAAAGGAAGCTAAGCCAGAGTCAATGGAAACTTTTAAGAAAATAGAAAGGAAAATAAAACGGTAAAATAGCAAAATAACTGAGCAACTATTACTTTTATTCACCCTCCATGCTTTTTTAGTGTCATGTTTTCACCTTTTGGATATTCCAAAGAAAGAGTCATCTTTTCAAAATCAACACAACTTCATAAGCTATTCCATTTTACCATTTGAGAAAATTACTTTTTTTTTTTTGCGTGCCACTAGACTCAAAGAATTTAAAATGTGAGGGCCCAATTTAAGGTTCATCCAAAATCACCACTTTCAAATTTAATAATTACATTTTTTTCTTAAAAGGTTGGAATTCCAAAAACAAAAAATTTCAAATTATGGCACATAGGGAGTGCAAGATTTTCATGGCCAATTTTATATTTCAATTACTGTTTATTTTTTTGTTTGTCATGGAGAATATTGGTTGTCCTTATGACTTTCTTTTTTTTTTTTCCATCAGACTTGTTTTTTAGCATCCAATTCTTTAGCAGATTTTTTTTTAAGGTTCGTCCAAAAATCACCACTTTCAAATTTAATAATTACATTTTTTTCTTAAAAGGTTGGAATTCCAAAAACAAAAAATTTCAAATTATGGCACATAGGGAGTGCAAGATTTTCATGGCCAATTTTATATTTCAATTACTGTTTATTTTTTGTTTGTCATCGAGAATATTGGTTGTCCTTATGACTTTCTTTTTTTTTTTCCATCAGACTTGTTTTTTAGCATCCAATTCTTTAGCAGATTTTTTTACTGTTTCTTACCTATTGTTCTGACTAGTACTTTTAGAAAATAGAAATAAAGAGGTAAATAAAATAGTAGTAAAATAGTAAAATAACTGAGCAACTAGTACTTTTATCCTTCCTCCATCCTTTTCTAGTGTCAAGTTTTCACCTTTTGGATAATCCAAACAAAGAATCATCTTTTCAAAATCAACACAACTTCTTAAGCTGTTCCATTTTACCATTTGAAAAAAATTACTTTTTTTGCGTACCATTTTACCATCTATATTTAAATGAATACAAGACAGGATGGTAAACAGGCACATATTGGATAGACTGATTAAGTATCACTGAACACTGATATTTCAATGATAACACAGACAGCACCGTACGTTATTAGCAACTGACAGACATAGGAACAACAACTATTGGCGGCACATATGCAATTCTAGTGAATTGTTTGGCCTTTATTTCATTACAAAGTACGGTGCAAATTGTAGCAAATAGTAGGCTTTCAACAATTGTAGAAACAGTAGCAATCATAACGACGATGACCACCATGGCCAGTCCAAATACATTTTCCCGGATAAAGCGTGCTCTCGACGCTTGCAATAGTTGTGGCACCCGGCAGGGAAACATTTCCCTGACCAGAACTTGGCAGGCCTCCTGCAAACTTTAGCTTCAGCCATTGGCATCTCTGCATAAAACAAAGCAAAAGAGAGAGCAAAATATGTAGAGTTAGTCCAGAGTTTATAGTATATATGAGGGATCTTACCCGTCCAACCTTGTGGATAAGTGTTTGTTAGTATTATAGGGTATGGTTCCTCTGTCATTTTTTGTCAATCTCTTTCCCATTTTCTATATTTATGCCATATATATTGTTACTTGCAACACCATACATGTATACATGCAGTATATTGACATGTGACGAGAAATTAGAAAGTGGGGAAAAAAATTCAAGAGCAGAATATAGGGCTAAATTTTGAGCAAAAAACATTTATTGAAAAGCATATGGCGCATATGTAATACAAATTAATTCGTAAAATTTTGATTGTGAGTGTACATATAAATGATACACACGTATTATTATATGGTAGAGACAAATAATTAAAACTTTGGGAATGTGCAAATATACACCATCCAGGGCATGTGTTCACCATTTAAGACTATAGAAGTGTAAACTCTCTCACTAAAGACTAGCTACAACTTACCATTTGGTACGAGGAGGAGGAAGCAGATGAGCAGGGCAAAGAAGGTTGCACAGCTAAATTGAGATTTAGCCATCTTCGATATCTTATGTTAGCTATGCTTGTGAGAAAACAAGTAAATGATGATAGCTATTTATAGCAAGAGATGGTACAATTTTCCAAAACCTAATCGGTAGTTGTGTTGAAACTTCTTATAGCTGAGTTGTTAAGAGAAAGCGACAAATATCAAAGAATTAAGACAAAGTCTAAGTCAGAGTTAGCTTACAAAAGGAGTTTAAAAAAGCATCAACCCCACCACTGGCAAGATTTGAAATTTTTAAGCCCAGCAATTTCTAACTTCTTTAAGTACAAAAGGTAACGAGCAGTAGCATAATGTCACAAAGCTAAGTCTTTAGAAGCTATGCCAAGTAGAAGTGTAGAACGACAAACTCATCTAGTTGCTGGATTGTCAGTTACATCATTTTCCATACGTACAATGGACGAATGCAAAAGCTCACCATTATGTCACCGACAAAATCCGTGCCTCGAGGATTAATAGTTAAAAAAAAATAAGAACTGTGCCTTGAGAAGAATAATGCATAAATGAAAACTCATTGTCTACAAGAAAAAGTTTTGTATGACGAATTTTCTTCTTCTTCTTCTTTTCCATTTTTCATTTTGGTACATCAACTTAGAATGTAGAATCCACAAGGCAGAAAGGATGGCAGCAATGAAATGCTGATAATCGAGCTATTATATGCATGATACATATACACTTGGCATATATATATATATATATATATATATATATATATACATGGTCCATAATTTATGTTCAGGATTGATATTGATACTTTAGCCCTATATCCCTCAAGTTTTCAATGCACTTTCTTGTGCTTTATTTTCTGCCAACCAAGACTAGCTTGTAAAGGAAGATGGAGTACAAATTTTTAGATTTTTTTTTTTGAGTTCATCGAGTAATTGGTTACATCTCATAGCATTATTTCTCATACCTATGATCTATTTCAGTTTCCTGGACTGTTTACATCATCAGAAGCAAGACATATTTAATCCACTACAGACAGCTTTTCGACTCAGACAGTTGTTGCCAAAAGGAGGAAGCCAAGGAGGATGGCAAAGAAAGTTGTGTAGCTAAATTGAGATTTTACCACGTCCAATATTTGTATTCAAAGAAAATGACAAGATTTATTTGTTCAGTCAAAAGACTCTTTGGGATTTCGCCAATAACATTGACATTTGGCCACTCAAGCAACAAGTACTACTCAAGAATATCCGTACAACATATGAATAAGTCAGCTATTGTTGCTTTCTCATTACACAAACACGGGATTGAATTCTTTACAAAAATTAATTTAGATTCCACGTCATTAATTTTGGTGGAGATTAATTAATTTCTTAAGTGTTCTTTTCATTAATTCATAAGTCAGCTATTGTCATTTTAGGACTTTTTTCTTTTCCTTTCATTGGATAGGATATGATATCAGCTTAGGTTGAAATTAGGAATTCAGCCTGGCCATAACAATTTCAATAATTTCGTAAAGACCCATATCTACACGAAATATAAATGTGGGGAAGATTGCGTGTGTGTCTATATATATATATAAAGAAAATGCAAGACCAACATTATTAATAAGTTAGCCGGAAATCATACGGGCACAATTTATTTGACAAAGTCAGGGGAGAATTCCTAAAAGATTCAGTTAGATTGGCTGATTTAGCGTAGTTTGCTAAAGTATGTGTAATCTTACAAAATTTCTACTTGAGTATTCAAAGAAATGACAAGATTTATTTGTCCGTGAAACTAACT
This sequence comes from Coffea humblotiana, assembly GCA_023065735.1. Taxonomy (NCBI): domain Eukaryota; kingdom Viridiplantae; phylum Streptophyta; class Magnoliopsida; order Gentianales; family Rubiaceae; genus Coffea; species Coffea humblotiana. The sequence goes on along the minus strand of CM041213.1, from coordinate 44,496,849 downwards.
GGAGAATCAATCAAGGCATTAATTGATGGCGTCTCTTTCATTTGTTGGTGACTTGGTCGTTGTCATTGGCAGCTTGTCCATCCCAAGTTGGGCCATTCAACGTAGATCAGCTTTACAGAGGTAGGTACGGCTTTGTAGTGGGATTTAATTTCTTTTCTTGTTCAGTCAAAAGACTCATTGGGATTTTGTTAATAACATTGAGTTGTGGCCACTGAAGCAACAAGTACTACTCCAGAATATCCATACAACATATGAAAGTCAGCAATTGTTGTTTTCTCATTACACAGACACAGGATTGAATTCTTTACAAAAATTAGTTTATATTTCACATCATTAATTTGGTGGAGATTAATTAATTTCATAAGTGTTATTTTCATTAATTCATAAGTCACCTATTGTCATTTTCAGGATTTTTCTTTCCTTCATTGGATAGGATATTGATATCAGCTTAGGTTCAAATTAGGAATTCAGCCTGGCCATAACAATTTCAATAATTTCATAAAGTCCCACGTCTTGAACGTAATATATATGTGGGGATGATTGAGCCGTAATATCCATTGTCTTGACGTAATATATATGTGGGAAGATTGAGCAGTAATATCCATTGTTTTCATTACATATATACGTGCGACTTTATGAAATTATTGAAATTGTTATGGCCAGGCTGAATTCATATATATATATATATGTACATGTATATGTATTTGTATATAGAAAACGTTTTGGATAGGAGGTTCTTTGATATATTTATTTGAAATACTTACTGTAACATTTTTTCTGATATAATATACGTTAGATAAAAGGGTGGTTGAAAATTGTGTTCATGATGTAAGTAGAAAAAAATTTGAATTTTTTTTTGCAAATATTCCTATCCAAACAAGTTATTAATAAGTTAGCTGGAAATCATACAACACAATTTATTTGACAAAGTCAGGAGGAATTCCAAAGAGATTCAGTTAGATTGGTAGATTTAGCGTAGTTTGCTAAATTATGTGCAACCTTATTTGCTTATCTAGGTATCCATTGAACGTCAATATGAATTTTTTATAACAAAACCAATCGGACATCTTCAAAGCTACCTATTGTTATGAGCTGAAAATTCACTTGTGATTAGCACATTTTAGTGAGTAATTAGAATCAAAACTTTATGGGGTCATTTAAGATGTTTCATCTTTTATTCCCAATATAGAAATTTTTCCTGACCGCTTTTATTGTTTTGGTATTCATGCTTCTTTTAGCCTATACTTGTTTGCATTAAATTTTGCAAAAGTTAATCATTGAATGTCATTATAGAGAAAAAAATCAGAATCAATTAAAGTTAACTCCTAGGTATATTCACGATTTTGACCTTTTGGTTTTTAAACAAAATCTAAAATCTAGATGTAAAAGAAAATGAGAACAGCCCCTATAACAAAGTTAATATAACCTTTTAATTATAGAATAATTGTACCTATTTATGGCTTTGATTAATTTTAATTTGTATTTCTTTAGCATGTGGTCGTATTTATTATTCCTTTACATTTTCACAATTTCCAATTTAAAAAAATTTTACGCTTGGGAGACTTTAATAGTGGTGTGGTGGATTTAAAGTGGGTCCCCCCCCCAAAAAAAACTCCTACAAACTCACTCTTTGAAAAATTATGAATTTTTATAATGTCTTCCACTAGTTTTAAAATACTTGTTGCCCTATTGATATCAAACAATGGAAAACAAATAAAGTACATGGTCTTCGGTTTTTCTATTTAACTAAACAAAAGGAAGCTTTTTGAAAAATATACAATAAAAGGTAAATAAAATAGTAGTAAAATAGTAAAATAACTGAGCAACTATTACTTTATCCTCCCTCCATCCTTTTCTAGTGTCATGTTTTCACCTTTTGGATAATCCAAACAAAGAATCATCTTTTCAAAATCAACACAACTTCTTAAGCTATTCCATTTTACCATTTGAAAAAAATTACTTTTTGCGTCCCACTAGACTCATAGAATTTAAATGTGAGGGCCATGTTTAAGGTTCATCCAAAATCATCACATTCAAACTTAATAATTACATTTTTTTTCTTAAAAAGTTTGAATTCCAAAAAAACAAAAAAATCTCAAATTATGGCACATAGGGAGTGCAAGATTTTCATGGTCAATTTTTATATTTCAATTAATGTTTATTTTTTGTTTGTCATCGAGAATATTGGTTGTCCTTTATGACTTTCTTTTATTTTTTTTTCATCAGACTTGTTTTTTAGCATCCAATTCTTTAGCAGATTGCCAGTTACATTCATTTTCCATGTACGATCGACAGATGCAAACAGCTCACCATTATGTCACCTACAAAATCTGTGCCTCAAGGATTAATAGTTAAAAAAAAAAACTGTGCCTTCACAAGAATAATGCATAAATGAAAGTTCATTGTCTACAAGAAAAAGTTTTGTATGATTAATTTTCTTCTTCTTCTTCTTTTCCATTTTTCATTTTGGTACATCAACTTAGAATGTAGAAGCCACATGGCAGAAAGGATGGCAGAAATGGAATGTTGATAATCGAGGTATTGTATGCATGATATATATACACTTTGCATATATATATATATATATATATATATATATATATATATATACACACACAATGGTGTTTTGGAGAGGGTTTAGTAGATTTCTGGGTTGAAAGATGGTTACAGGATGATCCTTTGTGTCAACTTTATTGTCTGCAGGACTCTCCTCAATTCCTTGTGGCAGAATTCTTTATTGGAGACAAATGGAATGAGGCAAAACTTCGGCTTTGGTTACCGGAACCTATAGTGTTGCAAGTTTTGCAGGTACAGTTTGATCCGTCTAAGCAGGACTCCATGGTATGGTCTCCTTCTGCTAATGGGATTTTTTCCGTTTCCACTGCTTGAGAGGACTGTCAGGAAAAGGAAAAATATCTCTCTAGTCTCCGGGTTGATTTGGAACGCCATTGTCCCCTATTAAGTTGTCTTTCTTTGTGTGGAGGTTGCTTCATAATCTTCCTTTGGAGGAGAATTTACAGCAGAAGGGATTCATGTTAGTATCCAGGTGTGTATGCTGTCAATCAAGTACTGGATCAGCACTTCATGTCTTCCTTGATGGCCCTGTAGCCGTTGCTATTTGGGACCAACTTTTCAACGTTTTTGGTCTGAAAAAACTGAAATTCTCGTGTTTCGGCTTTGCTGCTTCACTGGTTTCTTTCGTTGCCCAAGCTTAACAGGAATCACATACGAGTTGCTCTTCCGATTATAATTCTTTGGTTTATTTGGAAAGGACGCAATGCAGCGAGGTTTTAAGGGGTAAATCACTTAGCTGCTCAAGTCATATAGGAGGTGGAGGTTTTCTTAAATTGACTAGGTACAGCAAAGGTATTAAAAAATTCTTCTTTCCAAGGAGATACAGACATTATATGGCATCTTTAGCTCCTTCATCTACAATTTTGCATTGGCATGTTGCCGTATCTTGGGGTAGACCATCTCTGGGTTCTCTAAAGCTTAATACAGATGCAAGTGTCGTGCAAAATGTGGCCGCTGGGGGTGGGGCTGGTTAGGAATCATCAGGGGGAGGTAATTTTTGCTTTTACAAGGAATTTGGGTGACGTGGGACGTCTTGGCGGCAGAGAGCCTTTCCCTTTTATTTGGTTTGATTTTGTGTGTACAAAAGGCATGTTTGGTTTTGCTGTGGAAGTCGATTCGGCAGTGTTGGTGAAGTTGATTCTATCGATTCTCTGGCCAAATGGCCACTATGCAATACATTGCGTCATATCAAGAAAATAATATCTCAGGCTTCAATTGGGATTTCGCATGCTTCAGAGAGGCGAATGGTGCAGCGGATAAATTAGCTAGCGTGAAATTGGGGTCACATCGAATTTTTAACTCATCACAAGTGATAAGTGCATAGTTTACATGTTTTTAGTATCTTTTATTAGTTAGTTTTGGTGTGTTTTATTTAGTTTTATAGCTAATTAACTAAGATTCTAATGAAAATATGCATTTTATGGTTTAAAGTGTGAAAATTGCATTTCTATGGATTTTAATGGTAAAAACTTCATGTTTTTGTAGTTTTATGATTCAATCATCAAATGGAGTGATTTGAAAAGATATTTGGATGATTGATGATGGTTTAAAGTGATAAAAAGGGAATATGAAGTGCAAGAGAAGAAATGCAATCAAAAATAAAAGGAAGCAAGTTTTCACAGCTTTGACACATTTTTGTATTTCAGCTATATCTTGAGCTACAATAATCAGATTGAGGAGATTCTTATACTATTTTGAAGCTAAGAGATAGATCCACATTTGGTATGAAGACATTGAAATCCAGTTCAGTCATTTTCATTATCAAAATGTCGAAATACAGAAGTATATTTTCATGGTCAAAAGCTGAAACAGAGCCCTGACCAGTTGAGGGTATGTTGGTCAATTCTCGATTCACAGAGCTCCAAATTGGATGATTCTTGATGCATTGGAAAGCTAACTCAAAGCGCTACAACTTTTATGTTTTATACAAGAGCTAGTTCAGCCTCTAACATCGAGAAAATATCAGTTGAAGTTGGACAAAAAATAGAGCAAGTAAATCCGAGTTCGGATCTGTATTAGATCCGACCTCGGTTAAACTTCTGCAATCAGAGGCTGCATCCGAGGGAAGGATCCGGGCTCGGATCTCTATGTTATAGGCCTCAGATCCTAATGTGCAGGGAAGATAAAAACGAAGACAAATGAGATCCGAGGGGTATTTTGAGCGATCCGACCTCGGATCTGGCCCTTGAATCACCAATTTCGGCCCTGCAACTTGTGCTCTATTCACACAAGCTTTTTGACCAATTTATCTGCAAGAAATCCGGCTGGAACTAAGCAAGCAAGTATAGAGAATTCAAGAAGCATCTTTTGGTGATTCCAACAAGCAATTTACATCAACTTTAACAACTCACTATGAGCTTGAATTCCTCTATAAATAGAAGCCTTGGAGAACATTTTCAGAATTTTGGAAGGCTAGAGAAACTCACCAAAAATGTAGCTTTCATTAGATTTTCCTTAGTTCATTAGTTAGAGTAATATAGTATAGGTAGTGTAGTTTTTCCTTCTTGTTTTTGTAATTAGATTTGGATGAAGATTGGAGGAGCAAAGATGGAGAGTTAGAGCCCATGTGACAAGGGTGACTTCTCTCCTATCAATTTCTCTTTTGTATTTGAGTTCATGTTTATCTATAGTACAAGTTTGGATTTGTGTTTTTATGTGTGTTTCTAAAGTTTATGCCTAGAGTTATGGTTGAAATTGCTATATCTTGTTAGTGATGTTTATTTGGTTATGTGATTATATTATTTTGAGGAAGCTATTTATCACTTCTGCTTTTCTAATCATGATTAACCGGCCATTAATTGTGATTATCTAAAGGTGTTAAGTTTGCAATGAGAATTGAAATTTAACACTAGTTCAAGGAAGTGATAAACCTAGGGAGTACACTCACGAGAGTAGAGGTGCACCTATGTGGCTTTAGTGACTTGTTTCATGTAATTTCATAGAAGAAATGAGCTTGTAGTTAATTTCATAACCACGAGAGTAGGTATGGTTTAGCTTCAAGTATAGTTGATTCACTACGAGAGTAGGTTTCATATACATTAAAAAATTATGCCATAACTAGTCAAGATAATAGCATTCACTTAACCGGTAATTTCATTTGCAAAAGTAGTAAGGAATTCCATATCTCTAGGAGTTTTCTAGTGTTATTTTCATTATTTTTATATTGATAGTAGTCTAGATAATAAACGAGTTCAAAAAATACCGGCAATTGCAATCTTCCTTGTAGGATCGACCCCTAATTCCCTATACTCGCTCACAATTCGTATACTTGCGATAAATCGCGTGTGGGATATTTAGCAATTTATAAATGTAAAACTTGATTGTGGATGAGCAAATTGTATATGTATATCCCGTGCACGTCAACAAGAACTTTCATCTTCAGTTAAAGCCATTGTAGCTTTAGACTCAATGTCGTTTTTCAATTTTAGGACACAAGTTGTAAGGGAGTAAGTACTCCTTATTTGATATTCATCATTTGCTTCTAGAGGTAAGGTTTGGTCCCTCTGTAGAATATTGTATTTTTCTCTTCCATTTTTAATAAAATTGGGAATGGTTTTTGTGGAAATATATATATATATATATATATACACATGGTCCAAATTTTATGCTCAGGATTGATACTGATACTTTACCCCTATATCCCTCAAGGTTTCAATGCACGTTCTTGTGCTTTATTTTCTCCCAACCAAGACTAGCTTGTAAAGGAAGATGGAGTACAAGTTTTTTAGATTTTTTTTTTTGAGTTCATCGAGTAATTGTTTACATCTCATAGCATTATTTTCTCATACCTATGATCTATTTCAGTTTCCTGGACTATTTACATCATCAGAAGCAAGACACATTTAATCCACTACAGACTGCTTTTCGACTCAGACAGTTGTTGCCAAAAGGAGGAAGCCAAGGAGGATGGCAAAGAAAGTTGCGTAGCTAAATTGAGATTTTACCACGTCCAATATTTGTATTTCACAAACTTGTGGAATTAAAAAAAAAAAAAGCCAACGATAACCATTTATAGCAGAAGATATATAGCGAGCTGTTCAAATAATTTGAACCATTCTTGTCGTGGAAGATCAAAGAAGGGGAAATGTACGAATAGAATAAGATGCTAGATAAGAAGTTTAGTAAGCATCACTTATCCACGGACACAATTAATAACATTAGCACCAGTACAAAATTTGAATAGATCAAAAGCCAGCATATTTTCCTACTGTTTTAATAAGATATATTGATTTAGGATTATTATACGTTAATATGTGAAATCTTGTTGCAAGTGGGCTATACAGTGGCATAGGTTACCTCAAATTGTAGTGAGGATGTTGATAAATCATTTTCTTCTTCGATTCATGCATGAAAGAAACCAAGTTATCTCACCTAAAATATTTTACGTCTTGTAGAATGTCAGTTGAGTACAGAAACAAACATTCGTTTGCGTAAAGTAAATAAAAAACAGTTTGGATAATGGATACCCATTGGCAATTGATAAAACCGGGCTCAGGTGCTAGTTTATTGGAAAATTATAGTTAATTTGGAAAAGTATCACAATTTTTTTCTTTTTTTATCTGCAAAAATATCTAACCTACTCCTACTCCTACTCTATTGGGAGGAGTTTAAAGAGGTTTGTGTGGGAGTTAGGAGCGTGAAGAACCAAACCAGACAAGCACACTGTTGCACTTTCTGAATTTTTTGAAAACAAGAACTACTATACTTCTTGTGTGATACACTAAACGGGGTTTGAGCTCCTGACCTAGTGCAGAGGAGACTTTTAAAGGATCTTTTCCTGACAATCGGAAAGTATCCCAATTCAGAGGTATAATAAATATGATGTATGCATTTACTTAATAACTTAGGTACGATTTAAATGTTTTAACGAGTGCCTAATGAAAAATTCAATAATCAATTGCTCTGTTTGATGACACAATTATGAAATGTTAAGGCTGTAACATGAGAGAGTTTTCGAACCTACACCCAAACTTGAAAATAAAGTGGCTGACTCTTAATTCTCATAAATTTATCGAACCGAAGGACAACATTGGGCTGAACCAATTTTGGAGCCTTGAGTCTATATAGAGACATTAAATCCCAATTTGTCACTCAAAGACACTTGAGCAGCTATATGACCTTTAACGGATGAAAGTACTTAAAGTTCTACTAATAACCAACAGCAACCATCTCTTCGACATGCCAAGACACATACTTACAAAATTTCTACTTGAATATTCAAAGAAATGACAAGATTTATTTGTTCAGTCAAAAGACTCTTTGGGATTTCGCTAATAACATTGACATTTGGCCACTCAAGCAACAAGTACTACTCAAGAATATCCGTACAACATATGAATAAGTCAGCTATTGTTGCTTTCTCATTACACAAACACGGGATTGAATTCTTTACAAAAATTAATTTAGATTCCACGTCATTAATTTTGGTGGGGATTAATTAATTTCTTAAGTGTTCTTTTCATTAATTCATAAGTCAGCTATTGTCATTTCAGGACTTTTTTTTTTTCCTTCATTGGATAGGATATGATATCAGCTTAGGTTGAAATTAGGAATTCAGCCTGGCCATAACAATTTCAATAATTTCATAATGACCCATATCTACACGGAATATAAATGTGGGAAGATTGCGTGTGTGTGTGTCTATATATATATATATATATATATATATATATATATATAAAGAAAATGCAAGACCAACGTTATTAATAAGTTAGCCGGAAATCATACAACCACAATTTATTTGACAAAGTTAGGGGAGAATTCCAAAAAGATTCAGTTTAGATTGGCTGATTTAGCGTAGTTTGCTAAAGTATGTGTAATCTTATTTGCTTCTTTAGAAATCCATTGAACATCAACATGAATTTGTTCTAATAAAACCAATCGCACATCTTCAATGTTACCTATTGTTATGAGCTGATTTTCACTTGAGATAAGCATCTTTTTTTGGAGTAATTTAGAATCAAGGCCAATTTTTATATTTCAATTAGTGTTTATTTTTTGTTTTTCATGGAGAATATTGGTTGTGCATATGAATTTCTGTTTTTTTAGCATCCACTTCTTTAGCAGATTTTTTGGTGTTGATCAGAGTCCAATTTGCTATGAAACATATTTCGCCACAAGATTAATTAAATTAGTGACGCCATATGAATACAATTAATGTAGAAGAGATAAAAATAAAAGTGATTTAAGTAGAAATAGTATTTTTGTGGTTGGATATGGCCTTTATCTAATGCTGATATAGTCTTAGATGAATAAATGCAGTTCGCATGTAATCAAATTATCAATCACTTTGGATTCATGCAGATCACCAATTTCACTTTTTCCCTTGTGTTGAATGAACTATTTATAACTAGAGTACTGTAGAATAAAAGGTACCTTTTAGAGGTACTCTCCCCGCTTTATTGCTATAATATTTTCACTATTTTTCTATTCCGAAATTGAAGTAACTATTTTGCTATCCCAAAATAGAAGTCACTATTTTGAGATTCACACACAACATCTGTTTTGTTTCATTTTGCAATTTCAAAAACTTAAAATAAATTTATCTAATGCCACCTGTCTGAAAATAATGGACTAAGACAGGTATAATTAAGATTTTCGTGTGGTTGTTTGGATATTATACTTCTTAAATAATTTAATATACAATCATATAATATATGAACTTGATAATAAGTACAACTTGACCTGTAAGCATACACCAAATGTTGGAAGAAGAATAACAATCGCGCCCATTCCAATTTCCGACATAATAATCACAGTTATTCACAAAAAATTGAAATCCCAGAAAATGACTCTTATAGTGGACATGGATAGTCCATTTATATTCTAAACCATTACAAGACAGATTGGTAACAGACACACATGGATAGACTGATTATAGGCCTATTCATTTTCTGGAAAATTTATATATGGATGGAAATTTTTGTGTGATGTAATAAATATAAATTAATTGTGTCGCTTTGTATTAGCTTACACTAGTACGACCAATTGTTTTTAAAAATATAGGGATAATTTCCCTCTATTTCAAAAATGTTACTTCAATGATATTTCTTAATTACTAAATTATTAACTTAAAGCTTTTGCATTTTAACATTGGAGTAACAAAACAAAAATGTAGTGAATAGAAAGTGATAATTAATTAGATACTTATCTATAATGAATAAAAATAGATGCTTTGTCTATAAAAGTGATGATTAATTACATGCTTGTTTTTAAAAATATAGGATTTTTTTTCAAAATAAAAATATTATTAATGCATCCAGAAAAGCACAAACTTCAGGGCCATCTTCTTCCCCAGGAGTACAAGAACTATCACCCTGAACCAACTCTAGCCAACCCCACCGACGACATCTACGGAAATTTGGGAACCCAGACACATCTAAGGTAATATCACCCCTCACCAACCTAGGTAATGCCTTATAGTCCTCATAAATCATCGTATACCTAGCCTCCACTCCAACATTAGACAATCTAGCCACCGACTTGTTAGCCTCCCGATAGCAGTGAGACATGACTTCAAAATACTGCTATATTGCTGCAACAGTAGCAACTCCCTCTGCAATTGCCAAGGACACCTAACCTTTCCCTGAATAATACGGACCAACACCAGGGAATCAGATTCCGGATGCAACATTCCCAAGCCACGACATACCCCTAATCGGACACCAAACAGGAGAGCTTTCATCTCCGCTTGAAGACTTGGAGACTCCCCAAAGAAACACGAGAACCCAAGCATGAACCAACCCGCATAATCCCTGAACAAACCCCCACCGCCACTCATCCCCGGATTACCCCTTGAGCAACCATCGGCATTCTGCTTTACCACTGACTGCGTCGGACACTTCCAACAAACCTTTAGGATGGCACCTTGCTTCGCAACCGATCTATCATATCAAAAAGTCATTCCGCGAGCTACAGATCCGTCGAACCTCCCTAAATTGCAAACAGAAACATTCTCTCAGCTCCAAGAAAATCCGATCACAAACATGCATGACCGAGTCTAGCTTACCCTCAAACATCCACATATTTCCCATCTTCCATAAGTTTCAACAAATTAACGGTGGCAACGTGCGGAGAACAAAACCCAAGTAAGAGGTATGAGTAGGTCTCACCCACCAACTCATAACCTTATGACGAACCGTGAGAGCCCCATTTAAAACCCGCCAATGAGACCCTCAAAGCAACCCCAAACCTGCTTCGCCACCTCTTCTGTGCAAAAGATGTGGCTAATAGTTTTCGGAGACGAACTTCATATGGCAACAAAAACATCTAGAAGGACCTAGAACCCCAAACCTGTGCAACACATCCATCACTGGCAACCTTCCATACAGCAATCGCAACATAAAGAATGAAACTTTTGATGGCAAGGCCTGATGCCACAAAGAAGCAAATATTCTAGAAACATTACCTCCTTTACGCACTATCTGATACGCCGACGAAATAGTGAACGCACCTGAGTTATTGGGGGCCCAGATCATCTCATTTGCCGTGGCCGCAGTAGGGAGGGCACTTCCATCACCTGCTATACCCAACCTAATTGTAACACCCTCTGTAAGCTCTACAAATCCCACCTCCCTTCCATGACAAAATCTGCAACCGAGTGCTCCGGAAAAAATTCCACCTACCTACACAGGGGCCCTGTCCCCAACCAGTTGTCATGACAAAAGCTTGAAGATCCACTCCCCAGGGACCATCGTATATGCTTCTCCACTACCACTTGAGCATGTAACATTCTCCTCCCAGTGTGTGATTACCCAAGAGAGAAATCCGAATAACAAGGAAGCACTTCCGGGCAGTACTTCAAGTGCATGAAATCAGCCCATAGCGATCAACGCAGCCTAAAATTCCACCATAATTTCAGAGAAAAGCATCAAACACATGCTGCAGCGACCGAACACCCACCCCGCCCTCCTCTTAAGGCTTGCACAGTTGGCTCCATTTAATCCAATGAAACCGCGGACCAAAATCAGAAGAACCCCATAAGAAGTTGGCAAAAATCCATTTTAACATGACAAATATCCCTTTAGGAGGGTTGGAGGCAGCAAAAATATGGATCGGCATGGACGCCAGTATGCTCCGTATCAGTACCAGCTTCCCTCCTGAGGACAAAGTCTCTCCTTCCACGACAAAACTCTCCTCGGAACCGAAGTACAAATCACAGAGAAATAGCTCTTCTTCTGTCTGCCCGACCGGGAAGGACTGGGGTCAAAAACCCCGTGACTTGTGCTACAACACGCTTCCGCAAAGCCGATAGACTAGCATGAGATAGGGACCCACTTTTATGCTGGTTCACCTTTTGCCCTGATATTGACGTATAGTCCCCCCAACACCTGCATCACCAATTGAAACGACCTCTTCATTGCCACTCGGAAAAGATAATGATATCGTCTGCATAAGCTAAATGCGTGACGACTGGGCATCCCTTAGGAACCTTGAAAGGAAACAAAGCCCTGCTGCCCACTCAAGGAGTTTCAGCCGCCGAGAGAGGACCTCAGCACACAAAACAAAAAGGCCTAGTGAAATCGGATCCCCTTGATGAATCCCACGAGTGGACTTAAAGAAATCTTGGGGCGTCCCATTGACCATAACTGAAAACCAGACATTCGAGATCAGCGTCCAAATCATATCAATCCAAGCCTCACAGAACCCAACCGCCTCAGCACCTGAATCAAAAATGGCCATGAAACCCTATCGTATGCTTTGACCATGTCGAGGTTCAACACAACATTACCCCTTCTACTAGCTTTTCGAATATCTGCTATGAGCTCCTAAGCTAACAGAACATTATCAAAAATTTGCCTATCCTGCACAAAATCGCTTTGCTGAGGTGATATGATGCTAGGTAACACCTTGGCCAACCGAATCGCTAAGATCTTGGAAATCATTTTATTAAGAAAATTGCACAAGCTAATCGGTCTGAATTGGCTAAAATCTTGAGGAGAGCTAACCTTGGGGAGCAGTACTACCCAGGTTGCCATGGTACTCCTAGGCAACTCATGCCCATAGAAAAAGCTAACTACTGCCTCACAGACATCCTCCGCCACTACCTCCCATGCAAACCCAAAAATCTCCCAGTGAAACCATCCGGTCCCGCTGCACTCTCCCCATCCATCCCAAACACCACCTCCCTTATCTCCTCCATCTCCGGAACCTTCGCGAGCTCCTTATTCTATGTGTGAGAAATCAGGCGGGAGATCACATCCAGTGTATCCCATGATCCAATCGAAGGCTCAGCTGAGAATAAAGCTTTAAAGTACCTCACCGCCTCTACTGCAATCTGTTCATCTTCCGTTATCCAAATCCCATCTGCACCTTTGATCCGATGAATAACTGCCCTCGCCCTACGTTCCGCAACTATAGCATGGAAGTATTTTGAATTTTTATCCCCCTCCCAAATCCATTTAACCCATGCTTTCTGCCGCCAGTATCCTTCCTCCACCATTAGCGAATTCCTCAACACCACCCGTGCTTCTTGAAGTGCCAATAGATTTGGCTCCGAAGGATTACTATCAAAAAAAACCTTTCAACCGCAGCACCTCCCCCCCTTCCCCGCCTTCCTCACCCTTTCAAAAATATCTCCAAATGACTCTCTAGACCACAATTGCACCTGCTATTTTACCTCCCGCAATTTGACAGCCAATCTCTGCAAGGGGGGGCTCGAGAATGATCCACCCCAACATCGGCAAATAACCTCCAATAACTCCGGCTTAAACGTCCACACATTCAAGAACCGAAAGGACTTAGGTTTATTGTCTAGCCGAGACATTGCCGTCAACAATAAGGGAGCGTGATCTGAGGGATCCCGCCCCAAATGTTGCACCTCAAAATTGTACATTAAAGCGGACGCATGCTGATTGTATAACAGTCTGTCGAGCCTTTTCCAGATATGCGCGCTTCCCCATCTATTATTACACCATGTGAACTGTAAGCCCGAAAATCCTGCGTCTTGTAAACTAGCCGTAGCCATGAAACAGATAAAGTTCAAACCCTCCCCCTGTCGAAAAGGTAAGCCACCTTGCTTTTCCTTCTCACTGACGATGACATTGAAGTCTCCAACCAGAAACCACGGTGCATCAACCGGGTTATCGAGCAACAGCAAAGACCAAAGCAACCTTCTGTCCTAGTCATTACACCTTGCATGCACAAACAAGAAGACCATAAGGCCAGATACCATAGGCGACTGTAATTTAAGTGACAAATGTTGACTCGACTCACCCACGTAATCACATATAAGCGAACTTTGATAGAAAACCCAGATAGAACCCTCACTATTGGCAATGCATTTATCCATCTTCAACTTTAATCGTATCCAATGAATTTTACTCACAGACAGCTTAGGTTCACATATAGCAATTAACTGAAGCGATGACTTAGCAATAAAACTCTTTAATCTACGAAGGTTTGGGGCACGTGAGATACCTCGAATATTCCAAAAAAAGAAATTAATCATCAGATAGTACAGCAACAGAACTATTAGACAATTTTACTTTGGAGCGTAAAGACCGATCAGTAGGGAGTGGCACACGTGTACCTCTGCACTTGGGTTGAGCCATCATTTGACCTTCCTCCTCTCCTTGTACCTTTTCCTGAACTCGCTATATAATAGGGTCTAAGTTAAAATATCCACCACCAAAGAGCCTACCTCTCGTGGCACAGCGCCAATCTAGCCCCGTAGAGATAAATTTCCAACGCTTTGCTCTACAGTCACCAACTCATCTTCTCCTACCGCAGCACCTAGCTCATCACACGCTTCACCACCCATCTCAGGAACAGCAGCTATGTCCGTCTGGGGAGGAGACGCCAACCTGATCCCCAAACCTGGTGCGCAATGGGCAGGATGATCAATACCAGAACCACGTCCTCGTTGCAACTTCTGGCCGTGCATGTCAACCGCCCCTACAGCAGATCCTGTCGACACCCCTACACCAGCACTCGAAAGCCCCATCTGACCAATAGCCTCCGTCGATATTAGCATGCTCGATTGTCTATTCCTTCAGCGTTTCCACTTCTGTACGAGTGACCTGGTTGTCCTCTTCCAGCTTCTGGCCAAGTTTCAAATTATCCAAAGCTTCTGACTGAGACCCTGACGCTCCAAAGCCAAACGTTCCTCGTTGCCTTCAAGGATCCCATTCTCGTTGTCGCTCTGCAACAACGACACAAGTGCACAAATAGGTAGTGCTACCCCCTTGTACTGCTGTTGAGGCTTCGTTTCTGCTCAGTCAAGACCTCGTCAGTCCCCCTCTGTTCCGTAGCTACACCCACACCCTCCAAAGGCGCCGCAAAACTCCCAGGAACTTCCCTGTTTGCTCGCGACACCTCTGGCTGCCCCTTTGGTCGGAACTCCCGGGTTGTCGTAATCCTCAGCCCACGCCCATTAGCAGCTGTGTCCCTGTCCACTGCCACCACTTCTCGGCGCTCCGGGTGCTTAACCCAACATTCCACTTCCTCATGACCTTGCCGAAAACAGTACTTGCAATATTGCGGCATCTTTTCCGGCTCCAACACCTGTCAAAACCCATCTTCCTCCCCAGAACCAAAAACCCACCCAGACTCTTCTCGGCAATGGCTTCATCAGGTCGACTTCCACGCAGACCCTCACAACACTAGGCCGAGCAAGCGACCTCATGGTCGCATCCATGAATAGTGGTTGTCCCAAAGGCGAGACAATGTGGAATAGACACTCCTTGTGGAATAGATGTAGTGGGAGCTTTGGTAAAGAGAACCACACAGGGACGCTGGAAGGCTCCTTGTCTACATGGAAAGACGTCGTCCATTTAAAAACCCGCATCGGATAGCCCCGAACGTACTAGATATGACGGCCCCTAATTCTATGAAAATCATGTTCATCATTCAAGCGGATAATCACATGGCGGTAATCCAATAGACCCACCGAGAACGTGGCATGTAGATCCAACCTGTTGAAGAATTTTCGTATCTCTTCCATAGCCGGCCGCCCTCTGGAAAATTTATCCACTAATGCCAAGTGGAACGGCGTTGCAGCCTTGGCCAAATTTGCCTGTGAGAACACTACCGCAGGTTCCCCCCTACGCGTTGTCCTGTCAGCATGCACATGAAGAGTTGACGACTCCCTAGACGTAAAGAGCGAAGAAAATGACTTTGCTTGGAAAGATAACGCCGAGGCTGCTGGGCTGCTGAAGGGTGGCCATGGCCTCCATAGCAGCCCAAGAAAAGCAGCGGAAACCTTAGTGAAGAAGAAACCCTAGCGAAGAGAAAGCGGATTATTGACCACTTACAATGAAGGTGACTTTTAAAAATATAGGATAATTTCCCTCTATTTCAAAAATGTTACTTCAATAATATTTCTTAATTAATAAATTATTAACTTAAAGTTTTTGCATTCTAAGATTGAGTAACATAACATAGATGCAGCGAATGCAAAGTGATGATTAATTATATGCTTGTCTATAAATGAATAAAAATTCATTGTGCAACTAATAAATATAGACAAGTTCTGCCAATTTCTATTACCTTATAACTAACTTTCAATTCCCTGATGCAGACACGAATTTTTTGGGCTATACAAATCTATATATTCTTACGTCCTATTTGTGTGCCCTTTTATATATATATATGATTTTCTGCGTAGTATATATATATATCGACAGAAATACATATTTTTCGAAAAATATATATATATATCGATGAAAATTCTGTGTGTATCTAATAAATATAATCAATTGTACTGCTTTGTATTAACTTACATTAATACAACCAATTATTTTTAAAAAATAACATGATTTCCCTTTGTTTCAATAATGTTACTTCGATAATATTTCTTAATCACTGAATTATTAACTTAAAGCTTTTGCATTTTAAAATTGAGTAACATAACACAGATGCGGTGAAATACAAAGTGATCATTAATTAGATATTTTTGTATAAATGAATAAAAATTCACCATGCAACTAGTAAATATAAACAAGTTCTGTCAATTCCTATTAGCTCATGACTAACTGGTATGAGAACAAAACAGAGTTTCCCTCCTTTTTTAAAAATCTTATTTATTGAATAATGTTTCTTAATCGCAGAATTACTAATATAAGACTTTTCATTTTAGAATTAAACAAATAGTTGTTTGTCTATAGTAAATAAAAAATAGTTTGGCTAATGGGTACCATTGGCAATCGATCAGAGGGGTTCAGGGCATTAATTTTTTTTTGAAAAAGTATAGTTAATTTGAGAAAGTATCACCATTCTTTTTTTTCTTTTTTTATAAGCAAAATTATTTAACCTACTTCTACTCCTACTCTATTTGGAAGAGCCTAAAGAAATTTATGTGGGGGTTGGGAGGGTGAAACATTAGACCAAACAAGTGCGCTATTGCAATCTTTGAATTTTTTAAGAACAAGAATTGATAAGTGCATATTTTTGAATGTTTTAAGTGTGTTTTATTATTTAATTTTAGTTTGTTTTAGTCATGTTTATAGCTAATGAACTAGGTTTCTAGTGAAAATATGTATTTTGTATTTAAAGTGGTAAAATTTGCATTTCTATGGATTTTATTGGTGAAAACTTCATGTTTTTATAGGTTTAA
Source organism: Coffea humblotiana (assembly GCA_023065735.1). NCBI lineage: Eukaryota > Viridiplantae > Streptophyta > Magnoliopsida > Gentianales > Rubiaceae > Coffea > Coffea humblotiana. The sequence goes on along the minus strand of CM041213.1, from coordinate 44,479,721 downwards.
TGATTTAATCATCAATTGAAGTGAATTGAGAAGATAATTAGATAATTATTGATGACCTCCAGTGATTTAAAGAAGACATGAAGTGTAAAATATTCAAAGGAAGAAATGCATGTGAAGATAACTTTGACACATTTTTGTATTTTGGCTGTATCTTGAGCTAAAAGCATCGGATTGAGATCATTATTGAACCATTTTGAAGTAAGAGATAGATCTACATTTGTTATGAAGACATCGAAGTCCAATTCAGTCATTTTCATTGTCAAAAAGTTGAAATACAGAAGTGCAATTCTATTGTCAAAAGCTGAAATAGAGTATTGACCAGGTGAGGGTTTTTTGGTCATTTCTCAGTCTGCAGAGTTTCAAATTGGATGATTCTTGATGCATTGGAAAGGTAACTCAAAAAGCTACAATTATCGTGTTTTGCACAAGAATTAGTTCAACCTCCATCATCAAGAAAAGATCAGTGGAAGTTGGGAAAATAGAGCAAGTAAATCCGAGTTCAGATCTGTACTAAACCTGACCTCGGATAAATTTCTGTAATCAAAGGCTACATCCGAGAGGAGGATCCGAGCTCAGATCCCCATGTTATAGGCCTTGGATCCTAATGTGCAGTGAAGATAAAAATGAAGAAAAATGAGAACCGAGGGGTATTTTGTGCTTTGTTTACGCAAACTTTTTGACTAATTTATCTGCAAGAAATCCGGCTGGAACAGAGCAAGCGAGTATAGAGAATTCAAGAAGCATCTTTTAGTGATTCCAGGGAGTAATTTACATCAACTTGAACAACTCACCTTGAGCTCGAATTCCTCTATAAATAGAAGTCTTGGAGAACATTTTCACAACTTTGGAAGGCTAGAGAAACTTACAAAAAATGTAGTCTTCACTAGAATTTCCTTAGTTCATTAGTTTAGTTTAGTAGTTTAGTATAGAGTAGTATATTTTTTATCTACTCTTGTATATTGGCCAGATTAGGATGAAGATGGAGATGAAGAAGAAGGAGTTGAAGTTCATGTGACAAGAGTTATTTGTTCTCTAACTCTTTATCTTTTATATTGGACTTTTAAGTATGGTTAATATGCAAGTTTTGGATTTGTATTCCAATATGTGTTTCTAAGTTTATACTAGAGTTATGGATGAACTTTCTATATCTTATTAGCGATGTTTACTTAGTTATTTGATGATATTATTTTGAGCACGTTATTATCACTTTTGCTTTCTAATCATGATTAACCGGTCATTAATTGTGATAATCTTAAAGTGTTAAGTTTGCAATAAATTGAAATTTAACACTAGTTCAAGAAAGTGATAAATCTAGGGAGTACACTCACGAAAGTAGAGATGCACCTTTGTAGTTTTAGTAACTTGTTTTATGTAATTTCATAGAAAGAATGAACTTGTAGTTAGTTTCATAACCACGAAAGTAAGTATGAATTAACTATTGGTATAGTTGGTACATCGGCGAAAGCAGATATCACGTATATTAGAAAATTACACCATAACTAGTCAAGAAAATAACATTCACTTAATCGATAATGTCGTTTGCAAGAGTAGTAAGAATTCCATATCTCTAGAAACTTCCTATTGTTATTTTTTATTATTTTATCTCATGTTTATAATGTAGATTTAATATCTAGTACTTGCGATAGTCTAAATAATAAAGCAGTTTGAAAAACATCGGTAAATGACACTCTTTCTTGTGGGATCGACACTTAATACGTTTGTGCTAAATAAACGACTCGTATACTTGTTAAAAATCGCGTGTAAGGTATTTAGAATTTTATGAATGTAAAACTTAACTGTGGACGAGTTAATTATTACATGTATACCTCGCGCTCATCAAGAATCACTATACTTCTTATGTGATGTCCTAGACGAGATTTGAACTTTCGACTTAGTGCATAGGAGAGTTTTAAAGAAGCTTTCCCTGACAATTGAAAAGTATCATAATTCAGAGGAATAATAAATATGAGTATATGCATTTACATAATAACTTAGGTATGATTTAAATGTTTTAAAAATTGCCCTAATGAAATTCAATAATCAATTGTTCTGTTTGATGACACAACTATGAGATATTAATGTTGTAACATGAGACAGAGTTCTCGAACCTATAGCCAAACTTGAAAATAAAGTGCCTGACTCTTAATTCTCATCAATTTCTCGAACCGAAGGACAATATTAGCTGTTTGGAAAAAAAAGGACAATATTAGCTGAACCAATTTTGAGTTATTTGGACAAAATTTTTTTTTTTTTTGAGTCTATATAGAGACAGTTAATCCCGATTTGTCAGTCAATGACACTTGACCAGCTACATGACCTTTAAGATGAACGTAATTATAATTCTACTAATAACCAACAGAAACCATCTCTTCGATACGGCAAGACACATGCTTACAAAATTTCTACTTGAGTATTCAAAGAAATGACAAGATTTTTTTGTCCGTGAAATTAAATGGAGAATCAATCAAGTCCGGCATTAATTGATGGTGTATCTTTCATTTGCTGGTGACTTGGTCATTGTCATTGGCAGCTTGTCCATCCCAACTTGGGCCATTCAACATAGATCAGCTTTACAGAGGTAGGTACGGCTTTGTAGTGGGATTTATTATTTATTTTTTTGGCGCACGTAACAAACAATCTACAGTTAATTAAAGTTTACAAAAGAAAAGAACCAATGTCTTGAAGGACAGGTTTAATTAAAGTTCGAAAAAAAAAAGCTCATGAATTGAAGAGGTTGCCCTCTCCAGTAGGCAACTCTAAATCTCATCCAACAACCCTTTAACATAAGCAACCAAAAGTGAAGAATCCATTGATATCCCGAAATCTTTTCCTTGTTTTCCAGGAATATCTCTTCTGGAAATGACTACAGTCCCACTAGACACATCACGAGGTCCAATCTCAATTCTTAGAGGTACTCCCTTGATCTCCCGAAAGTTATATTTCCATCCAGGTGTTCTCTAATCAGAGTCATTGACCTTGACCTTTATTCCAGCTGCTTGCAGAGTTTCTTTCACTGATGATGTAGCATTAAGAACTCCAGTTCTGTCATCGCTTTCTTCCATATTGGGGCAATCACAACCTGTACAGGTGCCAACCTAGGTGGAAGCATTAAGCCAAGATCATCCCCATGAGTCATGATAATACCTCCAACAAATAGCGTTCTAATAACCCATGATGTCTGCCACACATGTTGCCTTTGTCCATTTTCATCTGTAAATAAACATGTAATCAGTGGTGATAAATGGATCATTAACAGCAACAAGTTCTACATCATCCCTCTGCAAGATGACTCTAGCAACCAAACGTCCAGTTCTTCCAAAGCCTGTAAGACAAGTTCTACATCATCTGTGGCTATAATTGAGATTAATTTTTTGAGAAAAAATTATGTAGAAAATCGGAGAAGTATGGAAGAAATATTGGTTGGCCGGTAAATTTGATGAGAGGAGAGGGAGGGATGGGGAAGGGGAGCGTTTACCAAGCCCTGACCCCCAATGGTGCAAAAATCAGAGGAGGAACAGAAATCAGAGAAGGAAAAAGATGAAGACTTTGATGGTTGTAATCCTCGAGCCACAAGCCAACCTTCAATTGATGTGATTTTCTCTGCTGCCGCACATCTTAGACTGGATCCCTTTTGTAGTGGGATTTAATTTCTTTTCTTGTTCAGTCAAAAGACTCATTGGGATTTTGTTAATAACATTGACTTATGGCCACTCAAGCAACAAGTACTACTCAAGAATATCCATACAACATATGAATAAGTCAGGTATTGTTGTTTTCTCATTACACAAACACAGGATTGAATTCTTTACAAAAATTAATTTAGATTTCACATCATTAATTTTGGTGGAGATTAATTAATTTTTTTAAGTGCTCTTTTCATTAATTCATAAGTCAGCTATTGTCATTTTCTGGACTTTTTTTCCTTCATTGGATAGGGTATGATATCAGCTTAGGTTCAAATCAGGAATTCAGCTTGGCCATAACAATTTCAATAATTTCATAAAGTCCCACATCTACACGGAATATATATGTGGGAAAGATTGAGGAGTAATACCCATTGTTTTCATTTTATATATATATATATATATATATGTATGTATATGTATATAGAAAACGTAAAACCAATGAGTTTGTTTGGATAGGAGGTTATTTGAAATATTTATTCAAAATAATTACTATAACACTTTTTGTGATGTAATATATGTGAGATAAAAAAGTAGTTGAAAATTGTATTTATGATGTAAGTAAAAAAAATTTGAATTTTTTTTTGCAAATCTTCCTATCCAAGCAAGTTATTAATAAGTTAGCTGAAAATCATACAGCACAATTTATTTGACAAAGTCAGGGGGGAATTCCAAAAAGATTCAGTTAGATTGGTAGATTTAGCTTAGTTTGCTAAAGTATGTGTAACCTTATTTGCTTCTCTAGGAATCCATTGAAAATCAACATGAATTTGTTCTAATAAAACCAATCGCACATCTTCAATGTTACCTGTTGTTATGAGCTGATATTCACTTGAGATAAGCATCTTTTTAGGGAGTAATTTAGAATCAAAACTTTATGGAGTCAGTTAAGATGTTTCATCTTTTATTCCCAATATAGAAATTTTTTCCGATCGCATTTTATTGTTTTTGGTATTCATGCTTCTTTGAGCCTATTATTGTTTGTTGTAAATTTTGCAAAAGTTGATCAAAGAATGTAATTATAGAGAAAAAAATCAGAATCAATTAAGTTAAGTCTTAGGTATATTCTAGATTTTGATCTTTTTGGTTTTTAAAAAAAATCTAAAATCCAGATGTAATAGAAAATGAGAACAGTCCCTATAACCAGATATACAATCTTTTAATTATAGAATAATATACCTATTTATGGCTTTTTTTAATTTAATTTTTGTATTTATTTAGCATGCAGTCGTATTTATTATTCCTTTACATTTCACAACATCCAATTTTTTTTTTAAAAAAAAAAATAGACTTGGGAACCTTTAATAGTGGTGGATTTAAAGTGGGGGCCCGTGCCCCACCAAAAACTTCTACAAACTCACTTTTTACCTGTTGCCCTATTGATCTCAAACAATGGAAAACAAATAAAATACATGGTCTTCGGTTTTCTATTTAACTAAACTAAAGGAAGCTAAGCCTGAGTCAATGGAAACTTTTAAAAAAATAAAAAATAAAGAGGTAAATAAAATAGTAAAATAACTGAGCAACTAGTACTTTTATTCTTCCTCCATCCTTTTCGAGTGTCCTGTTTTCACCATCTGGATAATCCAAACAAAGAATCATCTTTTCAAAATCAACACAACTTCTTAAGCTATTCCATTTTACCATTTGAAAAACTTACTTTTTTGCGTGCCACTAGACTCAGAGAATTTAAATGTAAGGGCCATGTTTAAGGTTCATCCAAAATCACCACATTCAAACTTAATAATTACATTTTTTCTTAAAAAGTTGAATTTCCAGAAACAAAAAATCTCAATTATGGTACATAGGGAGTGCAAGATTTTCATGGCCAATTTTTATATTTCAATTACTGCTTCTTTTTTTTTTTGTCATAGAGAATATTGGTTGTGTTTATGACTTTATTTTTTTCATTGGACCTTTTTTTTAGCATCCAATTCTTTAGCAGATAATTTTTCGTGTTTATCAGAGTCCAAACATAATAATCACATGTACTCATAACAAGTTGAAATCTCAGAAAATGACCCTTATACTTGGACGGAGGTTGTCCATCTATATTTAACTGAATACAAGACAGATGGTAACAACAAATAGGATAGACTGATTAAGTTATCACTGAACAGTGATATTTCAATGATAGCACAGACAGCACCGTACGTTATTAGCAACTGACTGACATAGGAGCTACAACTATTAGCGGCACATATGCAATTCTAGTGAATTGGTGGCCTTTATTTCATTACAAAGTACGGTGCAAATTGAAGCAAATAGTAGGCTTTCAACATTTGTAGAAACAGTAGCAAGCAAGATGCTTATGATGATCATCATCGCCAGCCCAAGTCCAAATACATTTTCCGTAGTAAGCATGCGCTGTATACTTGCAATAATTGTAGCACTTGTCAGGGTAACAATACCCGGACCAGTACTTGGCAGGCCTCTTGCAAAATGTAGCTTCAGCCATTGGCATCTCTATATGAAACAAAGCAAAAGAGAGAGAAAAACATGTAGAGTTAGTCCAAAGTTTATAGTATATAACAGGGATCTAGCCCGTCCACCTAAGGGATAGGTGTTTGTTAGTACTATAGGGTATGGTTCCCTATGTCATTTTTTGTGTCAATCTTTATCTCATTTTCTATTTTTATGCCACATGTATTGTTACTTGCAACATTATACATGTATACTTGCAATATAATTACATGTGACGAGAAATTAGAAAATGAGAGAGAAAATTCAAGAGCAGAATACAGCGCATATAGCGCATATTTACACAAATTAGTTCGTAAAATTTGATTGTGAGTGTACATATACATGACACACATGTATAACTATTCTAATTCATTGCTAGTGACAACCATTTCTGTTATACTTGAAATTCTCTAACTAAGAGAGAGGTAGAGACAAATAATTAAAACTTTGGGAATGTACAAATATACGCCATTCTGTGCATGTGTTCACCATTTAAGACTATAGAAGTGTAAACTGTCTTACTAAAGACTAGCTACAACTTACTATTTGGTACGAGGAGGAGGAAGCAGATGAGCAGGGCAAAGAAGGTTGCGCAGCCAAATTGAGATTTAGCCATCTCCGATATCTTATGTTAGCTATGCTTGTGAGGAAACAAGTAAATGATGATAGCTATTTATAGCAAGAGATGGTGCAATTTTCCAAAACCTAATCGGTAGTTGTGTTGAAACTTCTTATCGCTGAATTGTTAAGAGAAAGCGACAAATATCAAAGAATTAAGACAAAGTCTAAGTCAGAATTAGCTTACGAAAGGAGTTTAAACAAAGCATCAACACCATTAAGATTTGAAATTTTTAAGTCCAGCAATTTCTAACCTCTTTTAGTGGAAAAAATAATGAACATTAGCATAATGTCGCAAAGCTAAAGTATAAACTCATCTGGTTGCTGGATTGACGGTTACATCATTTTCATATACAATCCATGGACGCATGCCGAATTTTGGTACATCAATTTAGAATGTAGAAGCCACAAGGCAGAAAGGACGGCAGCAATGGAATGCTGATAATTGAGCTATTGCATGCATGATACATATACAGTTTGTACACATATATACATGTATATAAATGTATACATACATATATACATTGTCCAAAATTTATATTGAGGATTGAAACTTGAACCCCATATCCCTCAAGTTTTCGATGGACATTCTAGCTAGTAAAGGAAGATGAAATATAAGTTTTTAGAATTCTTTTTACCTATGATCTATTTAAGTTTTCTTGAGATTTAACCATGTCCATTATTTGTATTTTACAAAGCGCGTGGAATAAAAAAATCAAGGATGATAAGAATTTATGGCAGGGCACATATGGCGAGCTTTTCAACTACTTGATATACGTTGAAATTTGAATCATTCATATCCGTGGAAGATCAAAGAAAAGGAAATGTACGAATTGAATAAGATGCTAGATAAAAGTTCAGCAAACATCACTTATCCAAGGACATAATTAATAGCATTAAGACCGGTACAAAATTTGAATAGATCAAAAGACAGCTTAATTTCCTACCGTCTTAATAAGATACATTGATTTATTTGAGGATTACTATATACGTGAATACTTGAAATCTTCTAGCAAGTGGGCCATACACTTGCATACATTACTGATCAAGTTGTAGTGAGGATGTTGATAGATCATTTTCTTCATCAATCCATGCATGAACAAGCCACGTCAGCTCACCTAAGATATTTAGTAAACTTGAAAAAGGTGAATTGAGTATAGGAACAACAGTTGTGTGTATGTACTAAATAATCAATTGGTTTGTTTAATGACATAAATATTAATGCTGTAGCATGGGACAGAGTTGTCGAACATACGACTAAACTTGAAAATACAGTGGCTGATTCGTAGCATCAATTGGTCGAACTAGAGGACCACATGGGCTGAACCAATTTGGACCCTTGAGTCCTAAATAGAGACATTCAATCCCAATTTGTCACTTAAAGACACCTAACAAAATAGTTAAGATATATATATATATATATATTTTAGGTAAATACCTAGGACCTGTAACTGATGAAAACACATAAAAATTCTACTACTATGCCAAGACACATGCCTACAAGATTTCTACTTGAGTAAGTTTACTTCTATTTATGAATATCTTGAATGATTGATTTTGTTGTTAGCCTCAGATTGATCTTTTGGGAACTTTTTTTTTTGTATAAAATGTGAATTTCATTAAAGAAATTGTTGAAAATTGTCTAGCATAATTTATTTTACATCATAGAAATTTCCACTAATGGTAGGATAAAATGCAAGAAATAACAGATCTAAAATGAAAAATTACGAATAGATCTGAAAAAGACAAGAAATTTGAAAATGTTTTCTAATAAGTTAAATCACTGCAATAATCATTAAATCTACTAATCATCTGCTTTAATAAGTTCGAATAATGATGATGAGATTTATTGATATAGACTCAAGATCCAAAAGAATTCCAGATCTAATAACAAATTTTGAAATAAATATAAATCTAATAACAAAAAAGAAAAAGAACTACTTTCACTAAGAATTCCTAGGGGACTAGAAAAGTCTCACTAGGAATTTTTTTAGAGAAATAGAGAATCTCAATAAGAAATCATAGGTGGGACTTTATTTTTTAAAAAAAAAGGTAAAAATGGAATGTGGAAAAGAAGGCATTTTGAGAAGAGAATAAGAAGTAGAGAGAAGTTGGAGAAGAGGGGAGGTAGAGAGAAGAATTTTGGGAACAAGTTGATCCCTCTTTTTGTTCAAGATGCATTATAATATTTGATGATTTGAGTTGGAGGATAATTCATCTTTGCTATCAGAGGGACTATGAAAAGAGTTAGGGGCAAAATATGAGCCAAGTTAATAATTGTGGGGAACTAAATTTGGACATCCTTCGCAGCATAGTGTTATTCTAGATCGCTGTCAGTGTCCTGTTAAGGATTAACGCATACTTTTGTCTTCCTTCGAAAGAATCGTTTTCTAATTTCAGCCCCTAATTTTCATCGTTTATTGCACGTAATTACTTTAGTTCAATGTCTTTCCCTTCTTCAAACGCCTTGTGTTCGTAATATATGCCATTACTTGTTACTAAAAATTAAACTACAGGAAAAACTCTTTAAAATTTGTTTCTTGAGAAAGATCTTGTGAGATCTGGTGCTTATTTCATCAATTACTTGAAGGCTTACCACTGAAGAATCTTGTTTTGATCGATTGTTTGTGAGATTAGTCTACTCACTGCACTCCAAATCTTTTCTACTGTTAGATTCAGGGTTCAAATATCATGCTTGACAATTGGGGGTGGAAACAGTGTGAAGAGAGATGGAAAAAAAATCTTGTGTAACTTTGACATGTATTATAGTTTTGGAACTTTGAAATTTTTTTTTTAATTAGTTGATTCTGACTCTAAGAGTTTGGTTACGTCATTATGGATTTTAGCTCTCCAATGCAAAGAAAAGAAAAAAGAAATAGTATAGTATAAGTCATATCACAGGTAATCTTGAAAACCTAGTTTGGTAAATAATTGACCCTGATATAATAACTTTTATTTGATCCCGTCTCGATTATCTTGAGTAGACAAAGTCGCAGACAATATAATATTAGAGGTAGCCTGCCAACTACACCAAACCTGTACGCTAATTAGTAATAAGTTTGGATAGTTGACTAATGGTAATAAACAATATAATGTCCTTGATTTCGATCCACGCATGTATTGTATTAGCTCTACCAAATCAAACTTTGCATCCATAGTAATGTTCACACTACACCAATACGTAAAACACATCAGGCTGTTATAATAAATGAGAGTCAAATTATCAAGTTGCGTGAAACATTTATAACAAGAAACAGACACTTTCTCTCGTAGAGTTTTCTAACGAAAGTCTCTTCTTTTCTGAGGATTCCTAGTGAGAGTTTTGTTAGTTTATATTTCTCTTATTGATCTAAATTTTCTCAGATTCTATTGTCAAATTGAGATTCCTTAATTAATCTTGTCAGATTTCACATTAACATTTGGATTTGAATCAATTTATTAGCAGATTTAGGAGAAAGTAAGTGGTGCAATTGGAAACATACATAGATGATCATGGGACTACAAGCCCTTTATCTTTTAAAGATTTTCAGAATTTCACCGTATAATATTCTCTTGACTTTTCACATCTGTAGTATCTAATTTTGTTCTTCAAATCTATTTGTATCTGTGCATGTATAGTTGATGTAATTTCTATTATTAGTACAGATTTAATGAATGATGATATTTTATATATATATATATATATATATATATAAAACACTTTCTCTAGTTTTGCTCTAAAAGGATGCCTCGAGATACTGTTAGAGTAAAACTGAAATATTGTAGCCGGATGTAAATGTTAGGTGACGCCTCCTTGTGTAAATGCCATTCTTGGAAACAAAATTTTCATCCTTTTAACTCAAAAGCACACGGGGTAATTAGGTATTAATCTTCAACTTCCATATTCAAATTTTAATTGCCTGTGTGCAAGACATAATATATATGCCACTAAAAAAGTCGTTCAGATAAAATTATTCTTCCCCATCGTTTCTTTGTCAAGTAATCTTCCTCGTAGCTTCAGCATGATTATAATATATAAGTCAATATATCTTTGATAGTGCCATTTCTTTAGAAATAGTTTCTTATTGCTCGCATGATTGTTGAAAATTTCAGAGAAAATAGCACAATAGTATGGTATGAGAAAATTTCCAAGGAATGGCACGATTGTACGTATGCATACATAAAAAACAAAAGGATGAGAAATTTTTTTGTATTTCCTTTCTTTGTTTCCTCCTTTGTAACTCGTAAGTGAAACAAAGTTTGGCGGAGTCACAACCAAAATGGTGGAGTCATGGCCAAAAATCAGGAGGGACAATTGTTTATTGTTAGGCAATATAAGGACTGGATTGAGAACCAACAATATTGATGGTAGTTGGAATTGTTCAAGGCTCAAAACAACTATCTTGATGGTATGGTCAACTACAAGATGCGAAAACGCCTAATTTCTTATATAATGGGTAATATATTGTACTATTAATTGATAGTTAGCATAATGTGACTAATCTTAAGAAATGTTTTCTTAAAAAGCAAAATTAGAATTAGCATTTCTTCTTGTTTTATTAGTTAGTTGAATAACTAGTATTTGTGTTTTACAAAATTATATGCATAATCAGTGAGTATTAAATTGCAGTGTATTTAATACCCAAATAAGTTATACAATTACAAATCATCAGAGTGTGAGTTACTAAATTAACCAAATAAAGAAGTAATAGTACAACATAATTCAAATTTAGCAAACAAAGAAATATTCTGAGAAATCTTTTGTAATGTAGAAATATTCTACATGTATTTTTCTTTGTTCTTCTTTCCCCATAATTAGCTCTTTTATCTCTTCAATACAATAAATATAATTGGCTATCCCTTTAATATTACTTTCAATCCAATATCATATCATTTGACTTTTTATACAGGTGTTATCTTCTTTCATATTTTTTGGATTTGCTTCACTTGTTTCTTATTATAATGGGGTTTTGATTAATTTAAATTTTAGTAAGTACCCACTATTATTTTGTTTGTGGGGGTGCAATACACAATTTCTGTAGTTTGAGAGGGTACAAACTGTTAAACTATAACTAAATAAAAATACAATTGATAATAATTGTAAGGTATAAAACGAAATTTTAGAAATTTGAGGGAGCAATTACCCACCCTCAAATGTAAATAGCTCTGACCCCTGCCCCCCACTACATTGAATAAAATTTCTCACCCTACTAATAAGTACAGACCACAAGCTTATTATTAGGGAATAATTTCAGAACCTTCCTTGTGGTTTCTAAGAATTTCATGTTGCTCGTCTCTAATTTTTGAAATTGTACAAACCTCCCTGACTTTTAATGTCGGACTAAAATTTTCTTCAAATATCCTAAATTACCCTTTTTAAATTGAAAAGGAAAAAAGAGAAAACAAAGTTTCCTAATGCCTTCCTCGACTCCTTGAACCATTTATGTTACAAACAAAGTCATCTGGGAGGTGGAGGTTTTCTTAAATCAACTTGGTACAGCAAAGGTATTCAAAAAATTTTCTTTCCAAGGAGATACAGACGTTATATGGGCATCTTTAGCTCCTTCATCTACAATTTCGAATTGGCATGTTACCGTATCTTGGGGTAGACCATCTCCAAGTTCTCTAAAGCTTGATACAGATGCAAGTGTCGTGCAAAATGTGGCCGCTGGGGGTGGGCTGGTTAGGAATCATCAGGGGGAGGTAATTTTTGCTTTTTAAAAGGAATTTGGTGATGTGGACGTCTTGGCAGCAGAGAGCCTTTCCCTTTTATTTGGTTTGATTTTGTGTATACAAAGAGGCATGTTTGGTGTTGCTATGGAAGTCGATTTGGCGGTGTTGGTGAAGTTGATTCTATCGAATTCTCTGGCCAAATGGCCACTATGCAATATGATAAGTGCATATTTTGAGTGTTTTAAATGTGTTTTATTATTTAGTTTTGGTGTGTTTTAACAACTTTTATAGCTAATTAACTAAGATTCTAGTGAAAATATGCATTTTGTGGTTCAAATGGTGAAAATTTCATTTCGATGTATTTTTATGGTGAAAACTTCATGTTTTTATAGGTTTAATGATTCAATCATCGAATGGCATAAATTCAGAAGAGAATTGGATGATTGATGATAGTTTGAAGTGATAAAAAGAGAATATGAAGTGCAAGAGATGAAATGCAATCAAGTTCTAAAGAAAAGGAGTTTCATAGCTTTGACACTTTGTGGTATTTCGGCTATATCTTAAGCTATAATGATCGGATTGAGGTGATTCTTATATTATTTTGAATCCAAGAGATATATCTACATTTGGTATGAAGACATTGAAGTCCAGTTCAGTCGTTTTCATAGTCAAAAAGTCGAAATACTGCAGTGCAATTTCATGGTCGAAAGCTGAAACAAGGTTCTGACCAGTCAAGGATATTTTGGTCATTCCTTGGTCTACAGAGCTCCAAATTAGATGATTCTTGATGCATTGGAAAGCTAACTCAAAGGACTACAATTTCGTGTTTTACACAAAAGACAGTTTAGCCTCTAACATCAAGAAAATATCAGTTGAATTGGACCAAAAACAGAGCAAGTAAAGTAATCCGAGCCTAGATTCATTTTGATCCGAGCCCTCATCTGATCTTCTGGAGAAGTGGATCCAAGACCAGAGGATCCGATCTCAGATCCACTGTAGCAGGCCTCGGATCCCAATGAACAGTGAAGGTAAAAATGAAGAAAAATGTGATCTAAGGGCTATTTTGATCGATCCGAGCTTGGATCTAGCCCTCGGATCACTACTTTCGGCTTACCAACTTTTGTTCTGTTCACACAAGCTTTTGGACCCATATTTCCTACAAGAATATCGGTGGAAACAGCCCAAAACAGCTGCAAAAGAAGCTTTACAACTCATTTTTAGCTCGCTTATGGGCTCAAGACATGATTTAACACTTGTCTATTACAAGAAATTGCTATATAAAGAGAAGCCTTGAAGAACATTTTGAGAATTTTGGGAGGCTAGAGAAACTCCACAAAAATGTAGTTCTCACTAGTTTTTCTTAGTTCAATTAGTTTAGTAGTTGAGTATAGAGTAGTGTAGTTCATCCTACTTGTTTATTAACTAGGCAAAGATGAAGATGGAGATGAAGAAGGCAAGGAAGAGCTCATGTGACAAGGGTTACCTTTCCTTTCCAACTCTTTATCTTTTGTACTTGATTCTAAGTTTAGTTATCATACAAGTTTTGGATTTTATGTTTATTATGTGTTTCTAAAGTTTATGCCTTGGGTCCGGTTAAACTTCTTATGATTGTTAGTATTTATTACTTGGCTATTTGATACTATTACTTGAGCAAGTTATTTAGCACTTTAGGTCTCTAAATCATGATTAATCTGGTACCATTATTTGTAATTATCTAAGGTGTTGTTTCTGCAATGAAAATTGAGATTTAACACTGGTTCAATAAGTGCTAAATATAGGAAGTACACACACGAGAGTAGAGGTGCACATATGTGGTTTTGGTAATTAATTTCATGTAATTTCATTGAAGAAATGAACTTGTAGCTAATTTCATAACCATGAGAACATGTATGGATTAGTATGAGTATAATTGATTCACTATGAAAGTAGGATTCATATGCATAAGGAAATTACACCATAACTAGCCTAGATAGTAGTACTCAATGATCCAAATATAGCACTTGCATGAGTAGTAGGGGATACCATAACCTAAGGAGCTTTCATTTGTTATTTTGCATAAGTTCAGTAGGTTTTACTTGTTATAATTCATTGATAGTCTAAATAATAGAGAAACTTTAGTAGTGCCGGTAATTGTTCAATCTTTCTCGTGGGATCGACTCGATATATACCCTAAACTATTAGTTGACCTGTATACTTGCAGTGAAATGGGTATATTTCAGATTTTTTAACTTGTACGTATATCAAAAACCCCGTCACAATACACTGCGTCATATCAGGAAAATAATATCTCAGGCTTCAGTTGGGATTTTGCATGTCTTCAGAGAGGCGAATGGTGCAGCGGATAAATTAGCTAGCTTGAAATTGGGGTCACAGTGAATTTTAACTCATCACGAGAAGTCCCATCTTCTATTAAAGCCATTGTAGCTTTAGACTCAATGTCATTTTCCAATTTTAGGACACAAGTTGTAAGGGAGTAAGTACTCCTTATTTAATATTCATCGTTTGCTTCTAGAGGCAAGGTTTGGTCCCTCTCTAGAATATTGTATTTTTCTCTTCTTTTTTTAATAAAATTGGGGATGGTTTTGTTGGAAAAAAAAAGCACTTAAAACTTACTATTTTACAAGACAATCTTACCGAATTAGTTGGAAAAGTTATATGTATCTTTGGATGCATTATTTAATTCACAAAAAGCTGTAAACTGTCACAAAAGGAAAGAAAACCGGATGTTCAAGTCAACTGCTATTATTTTATATTAAGTCATTTAACAATATCTGTACCACAACACTATCCTTTATGTGCACCATTTAAGACTAGAAATGTGTAAGATATTTGAATAAAGACTAACATACAACTCACCATTTGATGCGAGAAGGAGGAAGCAGAAGATCAGCAGCGCAAAGAAGGTTGCGCAGCTAAAGTGAGATTTAGCCATCTACAATATCTTTATTTTTCAAAACAAATATCTTTAATTTTGTTGCAATACTTGTGAGATAACAGGTAAAGGATGATAGGTACTTGTAGTAAGAGATGGTGCATTTTTTCAGAACCTGGTAGATAGTTGTGTTAAACCTTCATGACAATGTCAAGGAGCTTGGTCAACATTATTTAACAAAAACACATATTGAAAAGCATTAAACACCATTACAGGATTTGCAATTTTGAATCGAAGGACAATATTGGCTGAACCAATTTTGCAGCCTTGAGTCTATATGTAGACATTTAATCCCAATTTGTCACTCAAAGACACTTGACCAGCTATGTGATCTTTAACTGATGGATGTACTTAAAGTTCTACTAATAACCAACAGCAACCATCTCTTCAATATGCCAAGACACATGTTTACAAAATTCTACTTGAGTAATTTCAAAAAAATGACAAGATTTGTTTGTCCGTGAACTTAACTGCAGTATCAATCAAAGTCTAGCATTAATAGAGGGTGTCACTTTCGTTTGCTGGTGACTTGGTCATTGTCACTGGCCCCTTGTCCATCCCGACTTGGCCCATTCAACACAGATCAGCTTTACAGAGGAAGGTACGGTTGGTAGTGGGATTTAATTTCTTTTCTTGTTCAGTCAAAAGACTCATTGGGATTTTGTTAATAATGTTGACTTGTGGCTACTAGAGCAACAAGGGATGAGGGGCAGGAGCGGTCATCAGAATGATCGCTCCTGAACTGTTCACGGCCAGATTTTGGCCAAAAAAAATGTGCAGTTCAGATAACAAGTTGTACATCGATTTTCACATCGTGTGTGGGGCCCGCAAATTTTTGTACTAAAATTACACGTTGTGTAAACAAAATTACGCCGTGTGTAACCAAAGTTACGCGCTGTTGAAAATGACCAAAACCGTTAGAAACGGTTGCACCTGCAGCCGTTTTTGCCCCTTGTCCAGCAACAAGTACTCAAGAAGATCCGTACAGCATATGAATAAGTCAGCAACTGTTGTTTTCTCCATAGACAAACACTAGATTGAATTCTTTACAGAATTAATTTAGATTTCACGTCATTAATTTTACTGGAGATTAATTAATTTCACAAGTGTTTCTTTTCATTAATTCATAAGTCAACTATTGTCATTTTCAGGATGTTTTTTTTCGTTCATTGGATAGGATATGATACCAACTTAGGTTCAAATTCGAAATTCATCATGGCCATAGCAATTTGAATAATTTCATAAAGTTACATATCTACATGGAATATATATATATATGGGGAATATTGAGGAGCAACACCTATTGTTTTCTATATATATAAATGTTATTAATAAGTTAATTGGAAATCATATTGCACCAATTTGTTTGACAAAGTTAGGAGGGAATTCCAAAGAGATTTAGTTAGATTGGCAGATTTAGCCCAGTTTGTTAAAGTATGTGCAACCTTATTTGGTTCTCTAGGAATCCATTGAACATCAACATGAGTTTGTTCTAACAAAACCAATCGCACATCTTCAATGTTACCTATTGTTATGAGCTGATAATCATTTGAGATAAGCATATTTTTAGTGAGTAATTTAGAATCAAAACTTTATGGAGTCAATTAAGATGTTTCGTCTTTTATTCCCAATATAAAAAAAATTTCCAATCGCATTTTATTGTTTTGGTATTCATTCTTCTTTTAGCCTATTCTTGTTTGTTGTAAATTTTGCAAAAGTTGATCATAGAATGCAATTACAGAGAAAAAAAATTCAGAATCAATTAAAGTTAACTCCTAGGTATATTATAGATTTTTCCCTTTTTGGTTTTAAAAAAAATCTAAAATCTAGATGTAAAAGAAAATGAGAACAGGCCCTGTAACAAAGATAATATAATCTTTTAATTATCGAATAATTATACCAATTTATGGCTTTGATTAATTTTAATTTTGTATTTCTTCAGCATGTAGTCATATTTATTATTCCTTTACATTTTCACAATTTCCAGTTTAAAAAAAATATTTACACTTGGGAACCTTTAATAGTGGTGGATTTAAAGTGAGGGCCCGTGCCCCACCAAAAAATCCTACAAACACACACTTTGAAAAAATTATGAATTTTTATAATGTGTCCCACTAGTTTTAAAATAACTTGTTCCCCTACTGATATCAAACAATGCAAAGCAAATAAAGTGCATGGTCTTTGGCTTTCTATTTAACTAAACGAAAGGAAGCTAAGGCAGAGTCAATAGAAACTTTTCAAAAAATAAAAAGGAAAATAAAATAGTAAAATAATTGAGCAACTATTACTTTTATCCTCCCTCCATCCTTTTTTAGTATCATGTTTTTAGAGTCATCTTTTCAAAATCAACACAACTTCATAAGCTGTTCCATTTTACCATTTGAAAACAATTACTTTTTTTGCGTGCCACTACACACATAGAATTTAAATGTGAGGGCCATGTTGAAGGTTAATCGAAAATCACCACATTCAAGCTCAATAATTGCACTTTTTTCTTAAAAAGTCGGATTTGCATAAGCAAAAAATATCAAATTATGGCACATAGGGAGTCCAAGATTTTCATGGCCAATTTTTATATTTCAATTACCGTTTAATTTTTGTTTTTCATGGAGAATATTGGTTGTGGGATCGTGCTGCAATGACAAGTCACCTCACAAAATACTAAAATAATGCAAGTTACCAGTAGTTGTCTAAATTACCCAACTTTAGCGACAATTTTGGTCCGTTAGCGTCTTTTCTAAGTCCATTAAAATAATGATTATAAATTTTGTGTAAGTTTTTTAACTAAAATGCTAAGTTTCTTCACTAAATTAGTAACTTTAATCCTTCATCAAATTTACCAATTTATTTGTAAAACTTACCATTTTTTAACAAAAACTTACCATTATTTCAATTAAACTTACTAATTATAATTGTTGTAACTTTCTTAAGTAAAATGGTAAGTTTATGAAATAAAGTAGTAAGTTTGAACAATTCACCAATTTACCATTTTATTTGTAAAACTTACCATTTTTCAACAAAAACTTACCATTATTGGAATTAAACTTATTAACCATTTTTCAACAAGAACTAATCATTGTTTGAATTAAACTTACTAAATATAATTGTTGTAACTTTCTTAAGTAAAATTGTAGGTTTGTGAAATAAAGTAGTAAGTCTAGGCAATTCACTAATTTACCATTTTATTTGTAAAACTTACCATTATTTGAATTAAACTTACTAATTATAATTGTTATAACTTTCTTAAGTAAAATGATAAGTCTGTGAAATAAAGTAATAAGTTTGAACAATTCACCAATTTAACATTTTATTTGTAAAACTTACCATTTTTCGGTGAGAACTTATCATTATTTGAATTAAACTTACTAATATTGTTGTAACTTTCTTAAGTAAAATGGTAAATTTGTGAAATAAAGTAGTAAGTTTGAACAATTCACCAATTTTCCATTTTGTTTGTAAAATTTACCATTATTTGAATTAAACTTACTAATTATAAATATTGTAACTTGCTTAAGTAAAATGGTAAATTTGTGAAATAAAGTAGTAAGTTTGGACAATTAACCACTTTACCATTTTATTTGTAAAACATATCATTTTTCAACAAAAACTTATCATTATTTGAATTAAACTTACTAATTTTAATTGTTATAACTTTCTTAAGTAAAATGGTTAGTTTGTTAAATAAAGTAGTAAGTTTGGACAATTCACCAATATACCATTTTATTTGTAAAACTTACCATTTTTTAACAAAGGCTTACCATTATTTCAATTAAACTTACTAATTATAATTGTTGTAACATTCTTAAGTAAAATGCTAAGTTTGTGAAATAACGTAGTAAGTTTGAACAATTTACCATTTTATTTGTAAAACTTACCATTTTTCAATAAAAACTTACCATCGTTTAAATTAAACTTACTAATTATAAAGTAATAAGTTTTGTTGGAGAAGTAGTAATGTTCGGTATTTAAGAGTAAATTTCATATCACACTTATAACTTACCAATTTTATTACCAAAGTTACCACATTATCACATGATGTTACCTTGAATCTTAGAAATCTAAATGAACAGTAGTGCAATTGTCACTAAAGATACCAATCTTGGATGTGAGAACCATTATTAACTGGTTGTATCAGTATTTTAATGTAAATTATTCACAAGTTATAGTAACGATTGACACTGTAGTATTATCCTTGGTGGTGCTTATGACTTTCTCTTCTTTTCGTTAGACTTGTTTTTTAGTATCGCATCCAACTCTTTAGCAGATATTTCACTACAAGAAATTTGGTCTTTTGTGACAATAAAAAGTCATCACTAAAAATAAAAAAGTCGTCATTGTATACGTATAGTGACGACTTTTTTCATTGTCACATGGTTGTCACTAATTCTATGTCACAAATGGGTACATGTGACAACTCTTTAAAGTCGTCGCTAAATATTGTTATTTAATGACGAAGGCTAAGTCGTCACTAACGATTAGTATTTTGTGACGAATTTTCTTGTCACTGTTTCACAAATTTTTTTGTTATAAACGGTAGCAAAAGTCGTCACAAATTTGAACGAGCACAGTGATGACTTGAACTTGTCACTCTCATTCCTAGTATTCAGTGACATGAATAGTCGTTACTTAGTGAACTTACAACTTTGCCTAGAAGAGTCGCAAGTGTTCATTACAAGTATAACATTGTCACGGCTCTCATTCTGACAATTATAGCGAAAAAATTAAATTTGTCTAAGAGTGACATCTTTTGGGAAGGTTGTCACTGAGGTTAGTGGTTGAGGAAATTGAAATTGACCAATACAAATATAAGAACTGAAGCTGGCATTTTCAACAAATATAACAGAATATTAAATTTGACAACAGGCAAAATCAACGTAGAATATATGCCGTAAAATCATATATTTGGCCATAACACATCTATAAATTAATCAAAACAAAAGTGAACCGTAAATGTTGGGAATATAGTAATCCCACATAATCAACATAAGTAGTAATGGCCAATACATATCCTTCCCAAAAGATAGAGTACTAGATTTCTAAACAAAAGCATACACTACAGAACCAGGTCAGATTTCAATCATCTCTAGCAGCATATGCATCAGTCTTCTCATGATCAAAATATGAAGCTAGACTGCATTTAAAATAAACTTTTCTTTAGAGTTTCAGCATATCCAACTATTGTGAACTTAATAAGTAAAAAAATTAGTCAAAAAGAGAGTTTCAACCAAAATAAAAGCAAAGAATCTATCTCTTCACCTTTTTTGAAATCTATCATTTGCGCAAGTCCTTCATTTGGGCTATCAACTCTCATACAGCCCTCTAGTTTCAAGTTGCTGATCTTGCAAGCTCTTAATTAGCTCCTTTTGGGTATTGAATTCCTTCGCAATTTGTGTAATTCGTTGCTCTGCCGCATCTACCTGTCTTCGATGTTCTTCAATTTCACTTCTCAAGTGGTCAATCTCCATTGCTTGCCTCTTGGTTGTGTTGCGGCTACAAAGCTGTCCAGGTATGTATCCAAGTTGTTGTTGACAAATTTCAGCACTACTCATTGAAGTTGTAGCTTCCATTTCTTTCATTGTTGTCTAGACAAGACATTATAGTTTAGGTGTTAAAAGGCATGTCACAAAGGAGTTGTAAATACATAAGAATAGAATGACATCTCGCACCAAAGTCTCTTTCGCTAGATCATTTATTAGGCCTCCTGTCTTCTTTGATGTACGACTGATTTCAAACATTTCTATCTCTGAAAGCTCCACTCCCTCCTTCCTCTTCAGTCAAATAATCAGTTTGATACCAGACTTTGAGAGTGAAGAAGGACAAAAAGCATAATGAAATCTCCAAACAGTTTTAATTGATTACCTTCTCTTCAACAACTCTAGCAAGTGACTTTGTTCTCACAGTAGTATGAGTTTCATGCTTGGCATGATTTTCTGTAATATATAAACACCAGCAGTAATTCTAAATATTTAAAATAAATTTTATATTTAGGTAAGACTAATTCAAGTATGTAACTAGATCTTGAATTCTTCACTTCCAAAATAGTTGCACATCCATGTCCAATTCTCAGCTGATACACCTTCAGGAACATGTTGAATTGCTTCCTCTTTCATCCCAAAAGTTAGAAAATACTTGTGCAACCGATATCGGTGATTCCGATACAAGATGTTCAATTGCCTATTTATAGCAGCTTTTGAGATGATGCTATTCTCAAATTGAAAGTCATCCTACAAGACAAATATAAGTACCGAAAAATTAAATAGAAGTACATAAGAATATTGCATGAGTATAAAGATCAAACAATTCATTCTAATAGTGATATAAGCAAAAAAATACAAATACTGTAACCGTATTGTATATGTTCTCTCTATATTCAACCTCAAGATGTGACCATTTGTCAACATTAAACCTTCCAAACTTCCTAACATCACAGCCACTTTCACTAATGAAGTATTGAGAGTCCTTTCCTACTGTGCGCCGAATGGAAGGGTCAACTTCAATAGTTAGAATTTCATTATCCTCTCTTTTGCGGGCCAATGTAATGTTTCTAGTACGACCCCTTCTTTTTGACAATGGCACAGCTATGGTTAAGCAAAATTCAAGACTAAATTAGCCATAATAGGTGAAACAAAATAAAAGAACTAGAAATGTAAGTGCAGAAGTTGGTACCACTATTATCATTTTGACCATCATGAGATCGTGCAGTCTCATTTGCATCTGATGCTAATGATTCGGGAGTGTGAGGCTGCCCGTTGTTTGAACCAGTACTAACATTTTGTGGTGAAAATGCTGGCGTCATAAAGGTAGCAGTGTCATTTGAGCTAGTACTTGCAGATGGACCTTGTTGTTGATTTGAAGGCGGTGATGGTTGTTTTTGTTGTGCTTGTCTTCTAAGTGTTTGGGCTCTCGTTCCGGGTCTAGCCATCTGAAAGCAACAACTAACGAAACATTAAAAAAAAACATTCAATGTAGTCTAAATATATCCTTTTTATGCAGTTTAATAGGCAAAAGATAAAGCAAACAAGATGACAAAAGAAATGCAACTAAAGTAGAAGTTGTACTCAAGATACCAACAATCATTAGATTCATATTGAATCGATGTCATCTAATATGAATCAGTGTCACTGTCACTAAGAATATCCTCATCTTCTTCATTATCGCAACTGTTGGGGTCCCCAATATCATTGTCATCAATAAAGTCTTCATCAGTTTGTTGATTTCCTTTCTTTGATTGGTCACCATGAATAACGGATAAAAACACGTACTTTAATAGATTGCCATCTTCTCTTGAAATTGGTGGGGGGTTATCGAGATCTATTATAATATTGAATTCCCCCATTGTGCTTCCTCTTGATATATCTCCTCAACTACTACCTCTTTGTCCACATGTTCAGGAATATCATAACAGTTTCTTGGACCGAACCTCTCAACTACATACTAGTTTCTACCTAATTTCAAGTTCTCAATATAAAATACTTATTCCACATGTTGAGGAATGACATAAGGTTGGTTTTCATACCATTTTCTTGATGAATTCACACTTGTGATACCCCAATCCTTGTCCATTTGCATGCCGGAACTATCATCTAGTTTCCACCAGTCACACTTAAATAGGACAACATTTTTCTTCCCAAACTAGCACCTCACATCAATAATTTCTTTTAGAACACCATAAAAATCAATGATATTATTACCATGCTCGCCTTTCACCACGATGTCACTATTTTATGTTTTTCTCTCTCTTTCACGATTTTTAGTGTGAAATCTATACCCATTAGCCATGCAACCTGTATACATACAAATTCTATTGTCTAAACTTAAGGCCAATGAGCGAAATTCATCATTCTAAGGTTGGGAACCATATAATACCTGTTCAGAGATTGAATTGAGAAAAGTTAACATGATATATTATTTAAACTATAGCCATAAGAAGTCCAAACAACTAATAAATTAATTAGACCTTACACGTTCTTTGAACCATGTGGCAAACTCCTTATCATGCCGTTGAATAACATTTTTAGTGCATTCAGCCTCCAACAAAGTTTTATGCTCACTAGCAAAAAAAATATGTTAGCATAATTTTACAGGTGAGTCATAGTCATAAAATAAAAGCTGAGTTTAAAACTAGTGTATTATTTGATGTAGTCATCGATCTCATCACAGTTATTTAGCAAAAAGGTGTGGATCTTTGCTAGTCCTGAATCAGGTAAATATTGATGTTTAGACCCTCCAAATGGATGAGCAGAACCTGAAAATATTGACAGCTGCCCGTGTTTGTCAACTCTTTCGTTATTACGTTCGGACCTGTTGAATATTGTCTCGACATTATACAAATACATAGAGCAAAATGTCAAGCATTCTTTGTCTATGTATCGCTCGGCAATACATTCCTCTGGGCGAGACTTATTCTGCACATAACTTTTAAGTATTCCCATTTTCCTTATTTTAATAAAAATAGAAAATATTAGTATTCATTGGAGTAAGAATCACAGGAATTATAACAGATTGGCTAATAAAAAGACACTATGTATGTACGATGGCATAGCTCTCAAATGGGAACATCCCACGATATTTAGCTAGACCAGCAAGAATTGCTTTGGCAGGCAGGTGAACCAGCACGTGTAGCATTATGTCGAAAAAGGCAGGAGGGAATAGTCTCTCTAATTTGCACATAATCACAGGAATTTTTCTATCACACTCTTGTAGTACATCTCTATGCAATGTTCTAGCACACAACTTTTTAATCAAATCACTTAATTCAAACAGCACTTGTTGAATTTCTTTAGTTAAGATTCCACGAATTGCAAGTGGGAGTATTTGTTGAATGAAAATGTGAAAGTCATAGCTCTTCATTTCGGAAAGCTGGAATTGCCCATTCTTTATGCATCGAGATATATTTGAAGCAAAACCATTCGGAAATTTGATAGAAACTAAGAAATCACATACTTTTTTCTTTTTCTCTTTGTTAGTTGGTAGCAAGCATGGGGCATGATATAGACATCACCATTCTGAATCAAGTGCAACTCTTTTTTATACCTAATTCCTTCAAATCATTGCGACACTGTCAGCTGTCTTTTGTTTTGCCATCAATATCCATAATAGTAGCAAAGACACTCTCCGATACATTTTTCACTGTATGCATGACATCTAAATTATGCCGCAATTTTAGATTTGACCAATAAGGTAAGTCAAAAAAGTAACTTTTCTTTGTCCAATTAAGCCCACTAGCATCACGTTTACGCTTCCTTGCCTTGATTTGCTGAAGAGTTTTTCCAAACTGTATCTCAACTCTTTCTACTTGTTCCAGAACTTCTTTTCCGGATAAGGGAATAATAGGATCCCTAAAATCCACTTTACCATCAAATGGCTTTTTTTCTCTACGCCAATGATGATCAATAGGCAAGAAGTGATGATGGCCTGTGCAGCATAATTTTTTCCTATGTTTCAAATGCATACAGGATGTTTCTGTCATGCAAATTGGACAAGCCTGATACCCTTTAGTACTCCATCCAGATAACATAGCATAGGCGGGGAAGTCATTTATAGTCCAAAACAAAGCAGCACGTAGTGTAAATTTCTGACCAGTATGTGCATCATAAGTTTCTAGACCATCCCAAAAATTCATTCAACTCATCTACTAGAGGTGGCATGTAGACGCAGATCTCATTTCCCGGGGATTTAGGACCAGGAATCAACATTGACATGAAAAAGAAATGGGTCTTTCATACATTTTCAGGAGGCAGATTATATGGTGCAACAAAAACGGGCCAAATGCTATAAGTCGATGTCATGGTTCCAAAAGGATTGAAACCATCAGTTGCAA
Organism: Coffea humblotiana; assembly: GCA_023065735.1. Classification (NCBI taxonomy): domain Eukaryota; kingdom Viridiplantae; phylum Streptophyta; class Magnoliopsida; order Gentianales; family Rubiaceae; genus Coffea; species Coffea humblotiana. The sequence goes on along the minus strand of CM041213.1, from coordinate 44,454,553 downwards.
GGGCAAACTTGACATTTCTAGATATGAGCAAAATCTGGATATAATTTATCAAAATGTTTCCATGCTTCGCTGTCCGCCGGATGCCTCATGGTGTTACCATCAATCTACACGCTTTTCTTTATGCCACCGCATATCTAAAACTATTTCCTTGTGGGCATATAAGCGTTGAAGCCTGGATTTCAAGGGAAATAGCGAAGAACTTTTCATGAAATTTTTGAACCCTTTGACTTGTAGCGGGGCTCTTTGCAATTTGGATTTGGACAAGTGTCCAAATTTTTATATTTCTTGCGGAAGAGAACACAATCATTGATACAGGCATGTATTTTTTCAGATATGAACCCCAAGTCTCGAATAATTCTTTTAGCATCAGAGAAAGACTTAGGAACTGAAAGTTTCGGGAGGTAGTGCCTTCTTAAAAACCTCTAGCAATGTGTTAAACGAGTTTATAGTCCACCCGTTCATCGTTTTGAGGTGTAGAAGAGTGACTACAAAAGACAGTTTTGAGTAAAATTTGTTTCCAGGATAAAGTTCTCTTTTTGCATCTTCCAACAATTTTAAGAAGGAATCAGTCTCACTAGCATTCAACATTGAACTCCCTTCACCATCATCTTCCCTACTAAACCAATTCTCCCCCATTGTGCAGTGCCTATGTCATTGAGCATATGGTTTAAATCCTCATTGTCAGTATCCCCTTCTTCATCACCGCCCAGATTACTATCCTCTTTAATTTCCTGTCGAAATTGTTCACCATGTTGTATCCATCTAGTGTAACTTTTTCTAATTCCAAATGTAAATAAGTGGTCCTCCACCACACTTTTTGTATGGTTGCAGAAGTTATTGCATTGTTTACAAGGGCAAGCTATCGTAAGATGTTTTGCCTTTCGAGAAAATGCGAATTTTAAGAAAGCAACCACCCCAAGTTTATAAGACTCGTCCTTTCTATTATCAAGTTTCATCCAATTTTTGTCCATTTCCTAGAGTTACAAATGCAGAACATAAGTCATAAATTTTTATCTACACATTAGAACCAGAAATAAGCATAAATAAGCTAGTTATGAAGCAATAGATTTACACTGGAAAGCTGTAAAGCAGTGTAAAGCAATCTATTAAAGCAAAAACAAGTCAGTTCTTCAAGAGACAATTACACGTTTTCCAGAACACAAGTCAAAAATAATCTATTAAAATATAGTTTAAAGAAGTTACCTGACAAGTAATGGGAAATTAGAAGAAGAGAGGTAAAAACGGTCCTAATTGTCTCTTGAGTCCAGTGTAAAACAGCTGCAACAAAGGCAATGAAAAAGCTGAGAACCATTTGCTTATAAGCTGAGTAAGTTTCATGGAAACAACTAATCCACAAAGTTTCAGCATAGTATTCTGTACTTCAAATACAGAATACAGATCCACATCTCAGCAGACAATTGGAACACAGAGTTACATCTATTGCATGTACTCGTGCACTAATTTTGTGTAAGTACTAGTAGGAGAATGGTAGTTTCCCTAGACACATAGATATGTATATGATATTGACTGTGAAATCAGTAGTCTTTTTTTTCGAAGATTTTACTTTATCTTTGGCATTAAATTCTATTGTCTAAATCAGTAGAACCATCAAAACCAACTACAGAACTCTGTTTGCTTGGCAGAATAGTCAGTAGTAGTTGTTGACAAGAAATTCTAAAACTGAAAAAAGAAGCTCCATTCATTCACAAGCAAAGCCGTCATCGTAGCTAAACAGATTTTCTCTCTTTAGCAGAGCGGACGAGAAGAAGATACAATACTAGGACAATCTCCATTCAAAATAAGTAAATTTTGAAAGAGTTGAAAAATTTTCTAAACTTAAGTGGGGCTGTGATTTAAAACTTGGCCCTTCGCTGTCGTTTTTTATTAGCTCAGTTTGGTCTATCAAATCAAATGATAGTTTTGTTGAAACATTAACATCCAAAATTTGCAAAGACAAGAAAATTTTTGTAGAAAGTTTAGACTAAAAGACAATTTACTACAAAAAAGACAGTTCGAATAGTACAATAAAGTAAAGAAATGCTTAAACTTGTCTGATATTAATGGATGAAAACTAATGATTAAATGGTTGTAGCAAGAATGGCTTGAAATGAGAATTCCAAATCATGTCAATTTATCATCAGTAGAGGATTTGTTCCTAAATGTTTGAAATGGGTTCACATGAAAAAGGAAAAAATATGAAAGAAGCAGACAATAGAGGACAATTGCAGTGCAACTGAAAATTGGTTCTTAGTGAAGTCTTGACATTCTTCGTTCCTAAACGAAGCTAGAATTGTACAGATTATAGCCCAACAATCCATCTGTGGTTGACTAAAAATGAATTATGCTACGGTTCAGTTTCTTGTCCATTAGGCAGGTCACTTTTGTTTTGACTAGTCCAAAAATCAGCAATCCCCTTAAATGTGACTTTGGCAGAAGCACGAAGAGAAATATGTATTCCCCTTGAATGTGACTTTTAAACAGGAAAATACCAATATCAAATCTAAAATTACAGAATAAAAACTCTTCAGAAAATCTTTTCATTAAACAAACAACAGATATTTACAGCACCCAACACTAAACTCAAATCCAAGCAAAGACTGTGATAAGCCTACACATAATGGGCAGAAGACACACTGACAAACAGCCATAGCAGTATGACGAAAATTCATGTTCACAACCCTCTCTTCCAAGATTCAGCTCAACGCGCAGCTCACAACCCTCCCTTCCACTTTGTTTCACTCTCACAACTCAACATTCAGCTCACACGATCTACATTAGATAGAACTGTTCGAAAATAGATGGAAAATATTGAGATTTTTTACCTCAAATTATGGCGTGACAACCTTAGGTCTTCTTTTCCTTCTGATTCAGTCTTCAAACTCTGGCTTTTTCCCAAAATTCATCTTCAAAAGCCGTGACGAACTAAGGATATTTGTTATCTCCTACTCTACTAAAGCTGCCCTATCAGTTTGGGTAGCTCAATTTAGGGATGCAAATGGTGGCTCAACTTAGGGATATTTGCTATCTGCTACCTATTAAAGCTGCCCTATCAGTTTGAGTAGCTCAATTTAGTGATTATCTCAGTAATTTTAGCAAGACCCCAGGGAGAGAAGGAGAAGAAGATGGTGTCCGAAGGCAAAGAAAGGGGGAAATGAGTTTTGTCTGAAATTTGGCTAAGTGTTGTTGAGTGTTTTACTTCCGTATTGCCAATAAACGACGTCGTTTCTGCTTCTTTTAGAACCCCGCCTCTACTCTTTCAATTTTCAGCTTCCCGCTTCCACTATTGCACACTAAAAAATAACGCCTTCTCTCTCTAAATTGTTGAACCTTTTTTTATAGAAACAACGCCTTCAATTTCTTTTTCTTTTCCAATCTTTGTGCAATTAACATTGTTTATTATTTAGAGCTTTTTTAGTTAACAAGTTGTATTAAAACTTTGGAATGTAAAAATTTAGTATTTTTGGATTTTTTCTTTTTTTACTAACATAGGTTTTCTAGGTGTTATAACAGATGCAACTAAAATAAAACAGACACGGTAACTAATATATACCGTAAGCTTCGGGGGCGTTGCCCCCGAACCCCCATCAGGGACAACGCTGACCCCCAGGCCCCCCAGCTGGGGCGCGTCGCCCCCTAGACCCCCGCTAAACTTAGTGAAGGTCGAAGACCTGATTCAAGGCATCTCAACATTAGGATCTTTACCAAAAATAATGTTCAAAAACTAATAAACTTATTAAAAATATGTTTATGATTCAAAAAATGATCTTTTAATGCAAATATTTTTAGTATCAATTTAATAATTTTATCAATTATGCATGAATTGTGGTCTGACAAGACCAAACAATCTGTTTAGTTGATCAAATAACCAAAATGGTTTACTAATACATGCATGAAACACAAAATCTATTTGATACAAGTGCTGATTCATAAACCATAAACAATTTGATTATTGTAAATTGTAATACATAACAAACTCCAGTCATGAAATTGTCAAGAGTTTTACTTAATTTCATATTAAATTTTATTATTTTCTACCATTATTTTCACACTATGTTAATCAGTAATTTCCAATATGTTGTCAAGAGAACTAAATAATGAATTCATGATATTTTTTTAACTTTATAACAAGGTATTAGTTATGTTTGAAATAATTAAAAAAATAGGTAAACATTTTTTTTTACAATACCTTCCTCATTTTGCTAATGATGAACACAACCTAAAGTGTAAAAGTAGAAGGTGCCATAATAGAATTAATAAAACCTTTCTTTATCACATACGAGACTAAATTACAAAAGATAAGGTGTTATGGTAGACTTAATGAGATTAGTTTACCAAATACGGGGCAAAAATATAAATTTCGGATGTCATAACATAATTAATTAAATTTACTTACAGCATATGGGCCATATAGAAAAAATTATGGTGGCATATGTGGCTAAAATGTAATAGTTAGGGTGTCATATAGTACAATTAATAAAATTTATTTACAACACATGGGCCATATTGAAAAATTAAGGTGGTATATAGGGTTAAAATGTAAAAGTTAGGGTGTCATAGTAGAATTAATAAAATTTATTCACAACACATGGGCCACATTGAAAAAATTAAGGTGGTTTATGGGGTCAAAATGTAAAAGTTAGGGTGTCATAGTAAAATTAATAAAATTTGTTTACAACATATGGGCCATATTGAAGAAATTAAGGTGGTATATGGGGTCAAAATGTAAAAGTTAGGGTGTCATAGTAGAATTAATAAAATTAATTTACAACATATGGGCCATATTGAAAATATTAGGGTGACATAATAGAATTAATGAAAGTGAGATGGGAATAAATGTTTTGGACAGTGACGACTAGTTGTTGTCACTAATTTAGAAATGACAACCATATTGTGACGATATTTTAAATTGTCACGGTAGGACCAACTTCAGTGACAACATATTTTCCAGTCATCACAATGGTGATCTCCCGCCATACTTGATAGTTGCGCGCCATCCATATTGTGACGACTTATCCCGTGTTGTCACTGTTGACGGGTGAACCCACGATCAAATATAACGAAATTAAAAGTCGTCACTAAAGATTTCAATTGTGACAATTTTCTCTATTGTCACAGAGAATGTTGTCACAAAAGGTCAAATTTCTTGTAATGTTTTTTCGTGTTTATCAGAGTCCAATTTGCTACAAAACATATTTTGCCATAAAAGACCGTAGAACTAGATGGCCAACAGCAAATACGTGCTGAAAAGTTCATTTGCTACTTATTTTCGACGACTAATGATAAGCGAATATTTAACGTACATTTTGTACAAGTTGGAATGAACTTTTGGTATGTTTTGAGAAGATTAAAACCATATTTGAACTCTTTTTGGTGCAAAATTCTTAAGTATTGTTTGAGTAATCAAAACTTGTTAAATAAGTGGATTAATGTTTTAATTTGAGATATTTTGAAGGATATTCATAGATGAATTTCATGTACGAGATAAAGAAAAAGGCAAGGATCATTTGGAGAATAAAATACAAAAGAAATTAGGAGCAAAAATGAAGAAAAAGAGGAATGAATCGAAAATCTGGAAATGGATAACACGGATCCGGGATCCGTGTGCAACAAGAAGTGATCCGAGCCCTCGTCTGTACTTCTGAAGTAGTGGATCCGAGGTCAGTCGATCCGAGCTCGGATCCATATGAGAAATCCTCGAATCAGCCATGATCCGAGCTCGGATCGTACTGCACCCCTCGGATTCAAGGCTCGGATCTGTCTCTCTCTGCTGCAAGTGGCACAGTCGATTTTCAGACTTTTCACACAACTTTTCAACTATCTTTGGTGAGAGAATTCGGTGCACATGCTTCAGAAGACAAAAAGGGTAAGAAAAGTGGCTTATTGTCAAGTTAAAAAGCCATTGTTTTTTACTATCTTAACAAAAAGAGATTTGGAGAATCATAGCAGAAAATTTGGACCGGTGAACAGAGGAGTTTTTCATCAGTTTATATGCAGAGACATTTGAGAGGTCTGATATTATCATACGAAGGAAAGCTTGGAGTGCAGAAATGTAGTTCTTCCATTTCCTTAGTGTAGGATAGTTTAACTAGTTAGTTCATCCATTCTTGTATAATGACTAGATTAGGATGAAGATGGAGATGAAAGAAGAGAAGTTGAAACTCAAGTGACATGGGTTATCTCTTCTCCAACTCTTTATCTTTTGTATTGGATTTTTAAGTGTGGTTAACATGCAAGTTTAGGATTTTTGTGTTTATTATGTGTCTTTAAAGTTTATGCCTTGGGTTTGGTTGAATTTTCTATGATTGTTAGTATTTATTATTTGGCTATTTGATGCTATTATTTTGAGCAAATTATTTAGCACTTTAACTCTTTAAATCATGATTAATTTGGTACCATTGATTGTGATTATCTAAGGTGTTGTTTCTGCAATAAAAATTGAGATTTAACACTGGTTCAAGAACTTCTAAACACAGGGAGTACACTTACGAGAGTAGAGGTGCACCTATGTGGTTTTAGTGATTCATTTCATGTAATTTCATTGAAAAAATGAACTTGTAACTAATTTCATAACCATGAGAATAGGTATGAATTAGTTATGAGTATAATTGATTCACTACGAAAGTAAGATTCATATGCATAAGGAAATTACACCATAACTAGTTTAGATAGTAGTACTCAATAATCCAAAAATGGCACTTGCATGATTAGTTAGGGATATTATAATTTAAGGAGTTTTCATTTGTTATTTTGCATAAGTTCAGTAGGTTTCATTTCTTATAATTCATTTATAGTCTAAATAATAGAGAAATTTTAGTAACATCGGTAACTGTTCAATCTTTCTCGTGGGATCGACCCGATACACGCCCTAAACTACTAATTTGACCCATATACTTGCAGTCAAACGGGTGTAAATCGAATTTTTACTTGTACGCATAATAAAAATCCCGTCAAGTTTTTGGCACCGTTGCCAGGGAAGATTTGGTAATATCGGTGTGAAGAACAACTTTATTAGTTTAGACATTTTATTAGTTATAGTGTGAATGTTATTTTCTATTATTTTAGTATTTTATGTGTGTATGTGTTTTATAACCTATTCTTCTTACTAATTTTGCTCTTAAATTGTTTAAAAGCAATTTTAGATAATGAGGAGGGTAGGTCAATTTGGAGGACAATGCTTGAGAAACGGAAGATTGGCAATGGATGCTTACCAAGTGCAAAGTTCCGTCAATAGAGGTAACCAAGAAATTACTGAACGTATGTCTTTTGATGATGGTTTGAAGGGCTTAAAGGCAAAATTTGATGTAATTATATTACAAGTTTAAATGGACACAATTATGCATGAAATTGAGCAAGGGAGGAATGCTAATGTTTTTAATTCTTATCATGTGATTTGTGACTTATGTGAAGATTATCATGCTACTCATACATGCAGACAAGCACAAAATGTCGATTACTATGATGAATTAGACCAGTATAATCCTTATTTTGATCATTATAGTGCTAATTGGAGCAATTCTCCTACTTATGGTTGGGATAATCAATGTACTTATAATCATTCTTAATATTTTTATGATTATCAATCTGAATGTATCCAATTTGAATCTAAACCATTTTGAAAATTGGCAATAGAAAGGTTAGCTAATGCAGCTCTACCTTGGGAATTAGAAAGTGAACCATTAACTAATGAATCTAATGCATCTTAGGAGCTAGATGTAGAAAACTCTTCTAATCAATTTGATTTGGCCATAGAAAAGTTAGTTAATGCGACCTCTGATCATTTTGATAGGGTTGAGGAAAGAATAGATGAATTAACTTCTCACTTTGGTAGAATACATGAGCAATTGAATGCATTGTGTGAAGTTATTTCTTCTAATAATTTGCAAAATGATCCTAACATGAATGGTGGGAATGTTGTATGTGAAAATGGATTGCATTTTGATGAAAATGATGAATCTCAATTGAGTTTCAATGAGTAAATATCCATTTCACATGATAATATCTTTCGAACTAATTTTGAACTTCAAGAGGTGAGTTTTAATGACTCATTTTTCACCCCTCTTGATGAGTGCATTGAAGATATAGGTTCTAAGAGTATTGCTGCCCAAGATACTCTCATGGCATTTCTTTTGGTAAGTTCTCAAGTGATACATATTCAAGGTAATATCTATGAAACACTTGAGATAGGTAAGTCACTTCCATTTCTCACATCATTAGATCATGTGATTTTTGCTATAAAGCCACCTTTTAATGATCCACCACTGCCTAAAATGGTGGATTATTCGTTGACTAAGCCTATTTGAAAAATGAGGTGAAATAATTAAGCTAATGACTATAAAGAAGCGCTTGTTCGGAGGCGATCCAACAATTTTTAGTTTCTTTTAGTTATTTGATTAGTATTTTTGTGTGTTTTGTAGGTGGCAATGACAAGAAATGAAGCGAATTATTTCAAGTGCAAAAGAGTTTATAAGGAGTGGAGATCGATGTGGAAAAAGGTTTTTCAGTTCAAAGGCATATCTTTGAGGATCATAAAATGCTCAACCGAAGAAAAAAGGGAAGTGTTATATTGGAATTTGTTTTAATGTTTTTAGATCTAATATGAGTCATTCATTATTATGATACTCAAGTGAGTTTTGGTGATAACATATTGGTATCTGCTCATTCACTCATTTAATGTGCATTTCATACCTAAAGGTGCCATTTTAATGCAAAAGTATCAAAATGATCAAAGAACCTTAACCCTTGATTTGCAATTTAAATGTGTTTGATGTGTTTTGAGAGGTTGGATTTAGTGTTTAGGATATATTACACGTGCATGGAGGGTTAGAATTGATTAAAAGTTCGTCCAAGATGTAATATGGAATTGACCGGAAAAAGGGAAAAAAATTGAAAAATTGCAGTTTCTGCAATTAATGCAGAAAACAAGAGATCTCAGCTCGGATCTAAAATTTTCCAGACGGATCCGAGGGCTCGTCTATTCTTCTGGCGAGGCGGATCCGAGCCTATAGGATCCGAGGCCAGTTCAAAACGATCCGAACTTGGATAGGTTCGGGTTCAAAGCAGAAACGCGGTCTCGGTTCCTCATTTTTCCAATTTTCTTATCTTCTTCTTCACTGAAACCCTAGCCCCTCTCCTCCAATCTTCCATTTCATCCATTGATCTTCCAATCTTTCACCATAAAAACATTACCCAACATCTTGTGGTCATAAACCCTCAACAATTTCATATCAAAAACATCAATTTGAGGGATTTTGATTGTTAAAACGGAAGTTTGGGGACGCCTGAAATTCTTCAATTTCGGTTAGAATTTGGGTTGTTTTCTTCCTCATTTTAGCATCCTTACTCTCCATAAGCATCACTCTACACATTTGTGGTAAGAATTTTCATCTTTCTTTGAAATTATACATTTCCTCATTATTAATTTTTTTCTATTTTTCTTTATATTCGGGAAATATGTATATGTTGAAAATTCTTGGTATAATTGTGCTACATTGTGTTATTACATGTCATTGGAACTAATTCTTTGCTTAGTATTGAGGAATTTGTGAATATGGTTACATCTTTTGTATAATTTTTCTCAACTATTAGGATAAAGCACATTGTACTTTTTGTCTAAAATTCCTTGCTTCTTTGGATCAGTTTGACTTGTTTTTAAGAAATGGAGTGATGAGTGGATTTTTCAAACCATATGATACGATACTGGATTGAAATGGACTTAATAAATGTGCAATTGAGTTCGAAATGGGTTAAGTATGCATTTTGGCTTGAATTTGGGTAAATGTTGGCAGGGAGTTTAGCCCTTTTTCAAGGGGAAACTCTACCGAAATTTTTTCAAATCATTTGTTAACATTGTTGGATATGTATTTTCAAAGGATTAGAATTCTTCTAATGTGCGTTTGATCTTGGTTTTGATATAGGCACTATGGTTCGAACAAGAAGAGCAATTGTCCGCACCCCTTCGCCTTCCTCGAGTGAGGAACATACACCTTCATCGGTTGAAGAATCCCATCGCCCAAGTCACCTTCTCGATCACGGTGTAAGAGAGCATCTACTAGCCGTGAGGAACCAACTCCAGATTATGATACCACTCGATTCACTTCGTACGAAAATCATCAATGGTATGAGGTAGGCTTAGCCAAGGAGATCATTATCGAAAATACTTGGCACTGGAGGTGGATGTCGACTACAAGATTTCCACAGCATTTAAGCGACTTGGATGGGAGAATATACTCAAATTACCAAAACATTACTATCCCAATCCGGTGGGCGAATTTTATGCCAATAGGGAAGGAAAACCAAGCCACAGTGGGAATCTCATTGTCTCATGGGTTAGAGGAAAGCGGATTGCCATCAATCACGAGACAATTGAGAGGTATTTCCAAATCAAGGATTCGGGGGAGGACATCAAATTGACCAAAGAATTCAAGGCGCATAATCCGTGGCAAGTTGGAAAAACTGTATCACGCCTTAAGGGTCAATACCGTGAGCGAGGAAGTTCGAAAAACCTCCTAATTTATGCAGATTCATTTGAATCTAGGTACCACCTTATTTTCTATTTCTTTGATTTTAATGTGGTACCTAAGAGAAGTGGCAAAAGGGAAGTACGAAATAGCGACCTATACTTTTTGGATAAGATGCTGCATGGAATAAATTGGCAGTTGACAGGAATTCCTTTCACCAGTATTATTATTAGCTACATGCGTGCTACAGTATGCATGAGAGCTGGTGAAACTTGCTTCGGATTTCCTCGTTTCCTCTCTCATCTATTGGAGAAGGTTGAGGTTCCATTGGGTGCAGAGAGAGCCCTAACTGCCAAGGCAGTTGATGAGATAAATGTTGCTTTATTAAGGTCCTTGGGTATCCCTACAGATTTTGGAGCCTCCTTGGTTCGTGACATGGGAGAAGCGTTGACCTCCGCTCAGCCCCCTCCTCAGCCTCAACCAGAATAGGAAGCTCAAGAAAGAGAGGCACAGCAGCCCCCACTTCCTCCCATTCCACCTCCACCACCTCCCTCTCGGTCTCGGCGGTAGGAGGTTCTCAATGCCATCTGTTGTATGGAGACCCGAGTAATGGAGCGGATTGACCAGCAGGAACGTGTCCTCTCAGAGAGGTTTTAGCGGCATGATCGCCATCTTCGGGCATTGAAGGACCATTTCCACATCCGTCGATCTCCTACACTGATTCCTGAGCCTAGAGGAGACGGCGAGCATGAAACTCGTGTGGAGGGTAGAGGAGAAGATGCTACGGAACTTGGAGGCCCATCCACTTAATTTTCTTTGTTTTGTTTTTATTTAATTTTTCACTTTCTTTTGTTACCTGCTGATGACTCTTATGGGACCATCTCACCCCCCTATGCCTATGTATTTTCCACTCTCATGCAGACTAGTCAATTTTGGGACGATTTAGATGTTCGTGATGTTCGTGGTTTAAAATTGCATCACCATTTATTCATAAGAGGAGTACTAGTTTCTTTTCCTTTCTTTCACAATGAGGACATTGTGAACTTTAAGTGTGGGGGAGGGAATATTTTGTGTTTTGATTACCTTATGCCTTGATTGTGTTTTGAAGTGCATGATTTTAGTTCATTGTGGTTTAGAAATGTTGGAATTATATGTTGAAATATTGACATGTGGATAATTTTCTTGAAATTGGAAATGCTGACAGGGAGTTTTGTCCATTTATAAAGGGAAATTCTGTCAAAATTTTTCAAATATTTCATTATAGCCAAAATATCTCAAATATTTGCACTTTTATGGGCCAAATTGTTTCAATCTAAAGTGTTTAATTCTTCCATTTGTTGAAATGTTATACGTATTTTGGGAAGATTTAATCCTCAGTTAACTTGGAATTGGTTATTATGCAATTATGATTTTAACATTTTAGAAAGTATATTCGGTTAAATAAAGGAAATTATGTCTATAATTTTACATGTTTAATAAGATTTCTCCTCTTAGCATAATTTTATAAGTAAGTGATTGATCTAGTCAATAAAAAACCATACTCTTCCTTTAATTATTCTTATACATTTTTAATGAGGAAATATCTAGTTATTGTGTTATAAAAGATAAAAAAATAAAAATAAAAAAATAAAAATAATAAATAATAAATAAAAATATTTGTTCTATTCCAATAATTCTTGTGCTGAGTAACCGGGGATTGGCATCTAAAAATGTCGATTTTCGCGTCAAAAGGTGCTTGAGTTAAGAGTATGCATAGCAATTTGAATAAGTGAAATGTTGAATAATCGAAAATCTTCACCTAAAAGTGTCAATTTTGGCGTAAAAAGGCATTTTCACTATTTAAGTAAAATGAAGTATGAATAACTCCCTCTTAGTTGTTAAATTTTGAGAAAAGATGGTTATAGGATGAGGAAGGCTATAAACTGACTATGTGATTTGCTTATTCGTGAAATTAGGTTAGGATGAGAAATTAAGTTGAATTTATTAAAATTAGGGTATAATTATCTTTCTTTAACTTGATATTATGAGTATTTAGTGCAATCTGAATAAAGACATACTGATTGGTTTCCAAGTCATGAGAAATTAAATTCGATAAAAGTACATGTATTGTTTCATCTCTTGAATCATTGTAAATGATTATGTGCGGATTGCTTGAGGATAAGCAATGATTCAAATGTGGGAGAATTTGATAAGTGAATATTTAACGTACATTTTGTACAAGTTGGAATGAACCTTTGGCATGTTTTGAAAAGATTAAAATCATATTTGAACTCTTTTTGGGGCAAAATTCTTAAGTATTGTTTGAGTAATCAAAACTTGTTAAATGAGTGGATTAATGCTTTAATTTGTGATATTTTGAAGGATATTGATAGATGAACTTCATGTACAAGATAAAGAAAAGGCAAGGATCATTTGGACAATAAAGTACAAAAGAAATTAGGAGCACAAATGAAAAAAAAGAGGAAGGAATCGAAAATTTGGAAATGGATCACACGGATCCGAGTTCGGATCCGTATGTAACAAGAAGTGATCCGAACTCTCGTCTATACTTCTGCAGTAGTGGATCCGAGATCAGTTGATCTGAGTTCGGATCCATATGAGAAAGGCCTCGGATCAGCCATGATCCGAGCTCGGATTGTACTACACCCCTCGGATCCAAGGCTCGGATCTGTCTCTCTCTGCTGCAAGTGGCACGGTCGATTTTCTGACTTTTCACATAACTTTCCAGCTATCTTTGGTGAGAGAATTCGGTGCACCTGGTTCAGAAAACAAAAGGGGCAAGAAAGGTGGCTTATTGTCAAGTTAAAAAGCCATTGTTTTTTACTATCTTAACAAAAGGAGATTTGTAGAATCATATCAGAAAATTTGGACTGGTGAAGAGAGGAGCTTTTCATCAGTTTATTTGCAGAGACATTTAGGAGGTCTGACATTATCATATGGAGGAAAACTTGAAGTGCAGAAATGTAGTTCTTTCATTTCCTTAGTGTAGGATAGTTTAGCTAGTTAGTTCATCCATTCTTGTATAATGACCAGATTAGGACGAAAATGGAGATGAAGGAAGAGAAGTTGAACCTCAAGTGACATGGGTTATCTCTTCTCCAACTCTTTATCTTTTGTATTGGATTCTTAAGTGTGGTTAACATGCAAGTTCTGGATTTTGTGTTTATTATGTGTCTTTAAAATTTATGCCTTAGATTTAGTTGAACTTTCTATGATTGTTAGTATTTAATATTTGGCTATTTGATGTCATTATTTTGAACAAGTTATTTAGCACTTTAGTTCTTTAAATCATGATTAATTTGGTACCATTGATTGTGATTATCTAAGGTGTTATTTCTGCAATGAAAATTGAGATTTAACACTGGTTCAAGAAGTGCTAAACATAGGGAGTACACTCACGACAGTAGAGGTGCACTTATGTGATTTTAGTGATTCATTTCATGTAATTTCATTGAAAAAATGAACTTGTAACTAATTTCATGACCATGAGAATAGGTATGGATTAGTTATGAATATAATTGATTCACTACGAAAGTAAGATTTATATGCATAAGGAAATTACACCATAACTAGTTTAGATAGTAGTACTCAATAATCCAAAAATGGCACTTGCATGATTAGTTAAAAATATTTTAATCTAAAGAGTTTTCATTTGTTATTTTGCATAAGTTCAGTAGGTTTCATTTCTTATAATTCATTTATAGTCTAAATAATAGAGAAGTTCTAGAAACACCAGTAATTGTTCAATCTTTTTCGTGGGATCGACTCGATACAAGCCCTAAACTACTAATTTGACCTGTATACTTGCAGTCAAACAGGTGTAAATCGGATTTTTACTTGTACGCATAATAAAAGCCCCGTCAAGTTTTTGGCACCGTTGCCAGGGAAGATTTGACAATATCCGTGTGAAAAACAACTTTATTAGTTTAGACATTTTATTAGTTATAGTGTGAATGTTATTTTCTGTTATTTTAGTGTTTTATGTGTGTATGTGTTTTATAACCTATTCTTCTTACTAATCTTTCTCTTAAATTGTTTAAAAACAATTTTAGGTAATGAGGAGGGTAGGTCAATTTGGAGGACAATACTTGAAAAACAGAAGATTAGCAATGGATGGTTACCAAGTACAAAGTTCCGTCAATAGAGGTAATCAAAAAATTATTGAAGGTATGTTTTTTGATGATGGTTTTAAGTGTTTAAAGGCAAAATTTGATGTAATTATGTTACAAGTTCCAATTGACACAATTATGCATGAAATTGAGCAAGGGAAGAATGTTAATGTTTTTAATTCTTATCATGTAATTTATGACTTGTGTGGAGATTATCATGCTACTCATACATGCAGACAAACACAAAATGTGGATTGTTATGATGAATTAGACCAGTACAATCCTTATTTTGATCAATATAGTGCTAATTGGAACAATTCTCCTGCTTATGGTTGGGATAATCAATGTACTTATAATAATTTTTCATATTTTTATGATTATCAACCTGAATGTTTCCAATTTGAATCTAAACCATTTTGGGAATTGACAATAGAAAGGTTAGTTAATGCACCTCTATCTTGGGAATTAGAAAGTGAACCATTAACTAATGAATCTAATGCATCTTGGGAGTTAGATGTAGAAAACTCTTCTAATCAATTTGATTTGGCCATAAAAAAGCTAGTTAATGCGACCTCTGATCATTTTGATAGGGTTGAGGAAAGAATAGATGAATTAACTTCTCACTTTGGTAGAATACATAAGCAATTGAATGCATTGTGTGAAGTTATTTCTTCTAATAATTTGCAAAATGATCCTAACATGAATGGTGGGAATGTTGTATGTGAAAATGGATTGCATTTTGATGAAAATGATGAATCTCAATTGAGTTTCAATGAGCAAATATCCATTTCACATGATAATATATTTCGAACTAATCTTGAACTTCAAGAGGTGAGTTTTAATGACTCATTTTTCACCCCTCTTGATGAGTGCATTGAAGATATAGGTTCTAAGAGTATTGCTGCCAAAGATACTCTCATGGCATTTTCTTTGGTAAGTTCTCAAGTAGTGCAAATTCAAGATAATATCTATGAAACACTTGAGATAGGTAAGTCACTTCCATTTCTCACATCATTAGATCATGTGGTTTTTGCTATAAAGTCACTTTTTAATGATCTACCACTGCCTAAAATGGTGGATTATTCGTTGACTAAACCTCCTTGAAAAGTTAGGTGAAATAGTCAAGCCAATGATTATAAAGAAGCGCTTGTTTGGAGGCAATCCAACAATTTTTAGTTTCTTTTAGTTATTTGATTAGTATTTTTGTGTGTTTTGTAGGTGGCAATGACAAGAAATGAAGCGAATTATTTCAAGTGCAAAAGAGTTTATAAGGAGTGGAGACCGATGTGGAAAAAGGTTTTTCAGTTCAAAGGCGTATCTTTGAGGATCATAAAATGCTCAACCGAAGAAAAAAGGGAAGTGTTATATTGGAACTTGTTTCAATGTTTTTAGATCTAATATGAGTCATTCATTGTTATGATACTCAAGTGAGTTTTGGTGATAACCTGTTGGTATCTACTCATTGACTCATTTGATGTGCATTTCATGCCTAAAGGTGCCGTTTTAATGCAAAAGTGCCAAAATGATCAAAGAACTTTAACCCTTGATTTGCAATTTAAATGTTTTGATGTGTTTTGAGAGGTTAAATTTAGTGTTTAGGGTATATTACACGTGCATGGAGGGTTAGAATTGATAAAAGTTCGTCTAAGGTGCAATATGGAATTTGCCAGAAAAAGGGGGTAAAAATTGAAAAATTGCAGTTTCTGCAATTAATGCAGAAAACAAGAGATCCCAGCTCGGATCTAAAATTTTCCAGATGGATCTGAGGGCTTCTCTGTTCTTCTGGCAAGGCGGATCCGAGCTCATAGGATCCGAGGCCTGTTCAAAACGATCCGAGCTCGGATAGGTTCGGGTTCAAAGCAGAAACGCGGTCTCGGTTCCTCATTTTTCCAATTTTCTTATCTTCTTCTGCACTGAAACCCTTGCCTCTCTCCTCCAATCTTCCATTTCATCCATTGATCTTCCAATCTTTCACCATAAAAACATTACCCAACATCTTGTGGTCATAAACCTTCAACAATTTCATATCAAAAACATCAATTTGAGAGATTTTGATTATTAAAATGGAAGTTTGGGGCCGACTGAAATTCTTCAATTTCGGTTAGAATTTAGGTTGTTTTCTTCCTCATTTTGGCATCCTTACTCTCCATTAGCATCACTCTACACATTTGTGGTAAGAATTTTCATCTTTCTTTGAAATTATACATTTTCTCATTATTAATTTTTTTCTATTTTTCTTTATATTCGGGAAATACGTATATGTTGAAAATTCTTGGTATAATTGTGTTACATTGTGTTATTACATGTTATTGGAACTAATTCTATGCTTAGTATTGAGGAATTCGTGAATATGGTGACATCTTTTGTATAATTTTTCTCAATTATTAGGATAAAGCACATTGTACTTTTTGTCTAAAATTCCTTGCTTCTTTGGATCAGTTTGACTTGGTTTTAAGAAATGGAGTAATGAGTGGATTTTTCAAGCCATGTGATACGATTCTGGATTGAAATGGATTTAATACATGTGCAATTGAGTTCGAAATGGGTTAAGTATGCCTTTTGACTTGAATTTGGGTAAATGTTGGCCGGGAATTTAGCCCTTTTTCAAGGGGAAACTCTGCCGAAATTTTTCCAAATCACTTTTTAACATTGTTGGATGTGTATTTTCAAAAGATTAGAATTCTTCTAATGTGTGTTTGATCTTGGTTTTGATATAGGCACTATGGTTCGAACAAGAAGAGCAATTGTCCGCACCCCTTCACCTTCCTCGAGTGAGGAACATACACCTTCATCGGTTGAAGAATCCCATCGCCCGAGTCACCTCCTCGATCACAGCATAAGAGAGCATCCACTAGCCGTGAGGAGCCATCTCCAGATTATGGTACCACTTGGTTCACTTCGCTCGAAAATCAACAATGGTATGAGTCAGGCTTAGCCAAGGAGATCATTATCGAAAAATACTTGGCACTAGAGGTGGATGACCACTACAAGATTTCCACGGCATTTAAGTGACTTGGATGGGAGAATATACTCAAATTACCAAAACATTACTATCCCAATCTGGTGCGCGAATTTTATGCCAATGGGAAGGAAAGCCAAGCCACAGTGGGAATCTCGTTGTTTCATGAGTTAGAGGAAAGCGGATTGTCATCAATTACGGGACAATTGAGAGGTATTTCCAAATCAAGGATTCGCGGGAAGACATCAAATTGACCAAAGAATTCAAAGCGCGTGATCCGTGGCAAGTTGGAAAAACTGTATCACGCCTTAAGGGTCAATACCGTGAGCGTGGAAGTTCGAAAAACACCTAGTTTATGCAGATTCATTTGAACCTAGGTACCACCTTATTTTCTATTTCTTTGATTTTAATGTGGTACCTAAGAGGAGTGGCAAAAGGGAAGTACGAAATAGCGACCTATACTTTTTGGATAAGTTGATGCATGGAATAGGTCGGCAGTTGACAGGAATTCCTCTCACAAGCATTATTATTAGCTACATTCGTACTACAGCATGCATGAGAGCTGGTGAAACTTGCTTCGGATTTCCTCGTTTTCTCTCTCATCTATTTGAGAAGCTTGAGGTTCCATTGGGTGCAGGGAGAGCCCTAACTACCAAGGCAGTTGATGAGATAAATGTTGCTTTATTAAGGTTCTTGGGTATCCCTACAGATTTTGGAGCCTCCTTGGTTCGTGACATGGGAGAAGCGTTGACCTCCGCTCAGCCCCCTCCTCAGCCTCAACCAGAACAAGAAGCTCAAGAAACAGAGGCACGGCAGCCCCCACTTCCTCCCATTCCACCTCCACCACCTCCCCCTCGGTCTCGGTGGCAAGAGGTTCTCAATGCCATCTGCTGTATGGAGACCTGAGTAATCGAGCGGATTGACCAGAAGAAACGCGTCCTCTCAGAGAGGTTAGAGCGGCATGATCGCCATCTTCGGACATTGGAGGACCATTTCCACATCCGCCGATCTCCTACACCGATTCCTGAGCCTAGAGGAGACGGCGAGCATGAAGCTTGTGTGGAGGGTAGAGGAGAAGATGCTACGGAACTTGGAGGCCCATCCACTTAATTTGCTTTGTTTTGTTTTTATTTAGTTTTTCACTTTCTTTTGTTACCTGCTGATGACTCTTATGGGACCATCTCATCCCCCTATGCCTATGTATTTTCCACTCTCATGCAAAATAGTCAATTTTGGGATGATATGGATGTTCATGATGTTTGTGGTTTCAAATTGCATCATCATTTATTCATAAGAGGAGTACTAGTTTCTTTTCCTTTTCTTTCACAATGAGGACATTGTAAACTTAAGTGTGGGGGGGAAGGGGAATATTTTATGTTTTGATTACCTTATACCTTGATTGTGTCTTGAAATGCATGATTTTAGTTCATTGTGGTTTAAAAATGTTGGAATTATATGTTGAAATATTGACATGTGGATAATTTTCTTGAAATTGGGAATACTGACAGGGAGTTTTGTCCATTTATAAAGGTAAATTCTGTCAAAAATTTTCAAATATTTCATTATAGCCAAAATATCTCAAATATTTGCACTTTTATGGGCCAAATTGTTTCAACCTAAAGTGTCTAATTCTTCCATTTGTTGAAATGTTATACGTATTTTGGGAAGATTTAATCCTCAGTTAACTTGGAATTGGTTATTATGCAATTAGGATTTTTGCATTTTAGAAGGTATATTCGGTTAAATAAGGAAAATTATGTCTATAATTTTACATGTTTAATAAGATTTCTCCTCTTTGCATAATTTTCACAGGTAAGTGATTGATCTAGTCAATAAAAATCCATACTCTTCCTTTAATTATTCTTATACATTTTTAATGAGGGAATATCTAGTTATTGTGTTATAAAAGATAAAAAAAATAAAAAATAAAAAATAAAAATATTTGTTCTACTCCAATAATTCTTGTATTGAGTAACCGGGGATTGACATCTAAAAATGTCGATTTTCGCGTCAAAAGGTGCTTGAGTTAAGATTATGCATAGCAACTTGAATAAGTGAAATGTTGAGTAATCGGGAATTTTCACCTAAAAGTGTTGATTTTCGTGTAAAAAATGCATTTTCACCTATTTATGTAAAATGAAGTATGAATAACTCCCTCTTAGTTGTTAAATTTTGAGAAAAGATGGTTATAGGATGAGGAAGGCTATAAACTGACTATGGTGATTTGCTTATTCGTGAAATTAGGTTAGGATGAGAAATTAAGTTGAATTTATTAAAATTAGGGTATAATTATCTTTCTTTAACTGATATTATGAGTATTTAGTGCAATCTGAATAAAGACATACTGATTGGTTTCCAAGTCATGAGGAATTAAATTCGATAAAAGTACATGTATTGTTTCACCTCTTGAATCAGTTGTAAATGATTATGTGCGGATTGCTTGAGGATAAGCAATGATTCAAATGTGGGAGAATTTGATAAGTGAATATTTAACGTACATTTTGTACAAGTTGGAATGAACTTTTAGTATGTTTTGAAAAGATTAAAGCCATATTTGAACTCTTTTTGGTGCAAAATTCTTAAGTATTGTTTGAGTAATCAAAACTTGTTAAATGAGTGGATTAATGCTTTAATTTGTGATATTTTGAAGGATATTGATAGATGAATTTCATGTACAAGATAAAGAAAAGGCAAGGATCATTTGGAGAATAAAGTACAAAAGAAATTAGGAGCAAAAATGAAGAAAAAGAGGAAGGAATCGAAAATTTGGAAATGGATCACACGGATCCGAGCTCGAATCCGTGTGCAACAAGAAGTGATCCGGATCCAAGGCTCGGATCTGTCTCTCTCTGCTGCAAGTGGCACAGCCAGTTTTCTGACTTTTCACACAACTTTCCAGCTATCTTTGGTGGCGAGAATTCGGTGCACATGGTTCAGAAAACAAAAGGGGCAAGAAAGGTGGCTTATTGTCAAGTTAAAAAGCCATTGTTTTTTACTATCTTAACAAAAGGAGATTTGGAGAATCATAGCAGAAAATTTGGACTGGTGAAGAGAGGAGCTTTTCATCAGTTTATTTACAGAGACATTTGGGAGGTCTGACATTATCATATGGAGGAAACTTGAAGTGCAGAAATGTAGTTCTTTCATTTCCTTAGTGTATGATAGTTTAGGTAGTTAGTTCATCCATTCTTGTATAATGACCAGATTAGGACGAAAATGGAGATGAAGGAAGAGAAGTTGAACCTCAAGTGACATGGGTTATCTCTTCTCCAACTCTTCATCTTTTGTATTGGATTCTTAAGTGTGGTTAACATGCAAGTTCTAGATTTTGTGTTTATTATGTGTCTTTAAAGTTTATGCCTTGGGTTTGGTTGAACTTTTTATGATTGTTAGTATTTAATATTTGCCTAGTTGATGCCATTATTTTCAACAAGTTATTTAGCACTTTAACTCTTTAAATCATGACTAATTTGGTACCATTGATTGTGATTATCTAAGGTGTTGTTTCTGCAATGAAAATTGAGATTTAACACTAGTTCAAGAAGTGCTAAACATAGGGAGTACACTCACGAGAGTAGAGGTGCACCTATGTGGTTTTAGTGATTCATTCCATGTAATTTCATTTAAAAAATGAACTTGTAACTAATTTCTTGACCATGAGAATAGGTATGGATTAGTTATGAATATAATTGATTCACTACGAAAGTAAAATTCATATGCATAAGGAAATTACACCATAATTAGTCTAGATAGTAGTACTCAATAATCCAAAAATGGCACTTGCATGATTAGTTAGGGATACTATAATCTAAGGAGTTTTCATTTGTTATTTTGCATAAGTTCAGTAGGTTTCATTTCTTATAATTCATTTATAGTCTAAATAATAGAGAAGTTTTAGTAACACCGATAATTGTTCGATCTTTCTCGTGGGATCGATCCGATACACGCCCTAAACTACTAATTTGACCTGTATAACTTGTAGTCAAACGGGTGTAAATCGAATTTTTACTTGTACGCATAATAAAAACCCCGTCAAGTTTTGGCACCGTTGCTAAGGAAGATTTGGCAATATTAGTGTGAAGAACAACTTTATTAGTTTAGACATTTTATTAGTTATAGTGTGAATGTTATTTTTTGTTATTTTAGTGTTTTATGTGTGTATGTGTTTTATAACCTATTCTTCTTACTAATTTTGTTGTTAAATTGTTTAAAATAATTTTAGGTTATGAGGAGGGTAGGTCAATTTGGTGGACAATGTTTGAGAAACGGAAGATTGGCAATGGATGGTTACCAAGTGCAAAGTTCCGTCAATAGAGGTAACAAAGAATTACTGAAGGTATGTCTTTTGTTGATGGTTTGAAGTGCTTAAAGGCAAAATTTTGATGTAATTATGTTACAAGTTCAAATGGACACAATTATGCATGAAATTGAGTAAGGGAGGAATGTTAATGTTTTTAATTCTTATCATGTGATTTGTGATTTGTGTGGAGATTATCATGCTACTCATACATGCAGACAAGCACAAAATGTGGATTACTATGATTAATTAGACCAATACAATCCTTGTTTTGATCATTATAGTGCTAATTGGAGCAATTCTCCTGCTTATGGTTGGGATAATCAATGTACTTATAATAATTCTTCATATTTTTATGATTATCAACCTGAATGTATCCAATTTGAATCTAAACCATATTGGGAATTAGCAATAAAATTGTTAACTAATGCACCTCTACCTTGGGAATTAGAAAGTGAACCATTAGCTAATGAATCTAATGCATTTTGGGAGCTAGATGTAGAAAACTCTTCTAATCAATTTGATTTGGCCATAGAAAAGCTAGTTAATGCGACCTCTGATCATTTTGATAGGGTTGAGGAAAGAATAGATGAATTAACTTCTCACTTTGGTAGAATACATGAGCAATTGAATGCATTTTGTGAAGTTATTTCTTCTAATAATTTGCAAAATGATCCTAACATGAATGGTGGGAATGTTGTATGTGAAAATGGATTGCATTTTGATGAAAATGATGAATCTCAATTGTGTTTCAATGAGCAAATATCCATTTCACATGATAATATCTTTCGAACTAATCTTGAACTTCAAGAGGTGAGTTTTAATGACTCATGTTTCACCCCTCTTGATGAGTGCATTGAAGATATAGGTTCTAAGGGTATTGTTGCCCAAGATACTCTCATGGCATTTCCTTTGGTAAGTTCTCAAGTGGTGCATATTCAAGGTAATATCTATGAAACATTTGGGATTGGTAAGTCGCTTCCATTTCTCACATCATTAAATCATGTGGTTTTTGCTATAAAGCCATCTTTTAATGATCCATTACTGCCTAAAATGGTGGATTATTCGTTGACTAAGCCTCCTTGAAAAATGAGGCGAAATAGTCAAGCTAATGACTATAAAAAAGCGCTTGTTGGGAGGCAACCCAACAATTTCTAGTTTCTTTTAGTTATTTGATTAGTGTTTTTGTGTGTTTTGTAGGTGGCAATGACAAGAAATGAAGCGAATTATTTCAAGTGCAAAAGAGTTTTAAGGAGTGGAGACCGATGTGGAAAAAGGTTTTTCAGTTCAAAGGCGTATCTTTGAGTATCATAAAATGCTCAACCGAAGAAAAAAGGGAAGTGTTATATTGGAACTTGTTTTAATGTTTTTAGTTCTAATATGAGTCATTCATTATTATGATACTCAAGTGAGTTTTGGTGATAACATGTTGGTATCTGCTCATTGACTCATTTGATGTGCATTTCATACCTAAAGGTGCCATTTTAGTGCAAAAGTGCCAAAATGATGAAAGAACCTTAACCCTTGATTTGCAATTTAAATGTGTTTGATGTGTTTTGAGAGGTTGGATTTAGTGTTTAGGGTATATTACACGTGCATGGAGGGTTAGAATTGATTAAAAGTCCCTCCAAGGTGTAATATGGAATTGGCCGGAAAAAGGGGTAAAAATTGAAAAATTGCAATTTCTGCAATTAATGCAGAAAACAAGAGATCCGACCTCGGATCTAAAATTTTCTAGACGGATCCGAGAGCTCGTCTGTTCTTCTGGCGAGGCGGATCCGAGCCCATAGGATCCGAGACCTATTCAAAACGATCCGAGCTCGGATAGGTTCGGGTTCAAAGCAGAAACGCGGCCTCGGTTCCTCATTTTTCCAGTTTTCTTATCTTCTTCTTCACTGAAACCCTAGCCCCTCTCCTCCAATCTTCCATTTCATCCATTGATCTTCCAATCTTTCACAATAAAAACATTACCCAACATCTTGTGGTCATAAACCCTCAACAATTTCATATAAAAAACATCAATTTGAGGGATTTTGATTGTTAAAACGGAAGTTTGGGACCAACTGAAATACTTCAATTTTGGTTAGAATTTGGGTTGTTTTCTTCCTCATTTGGGCATCCTTACTCTCCATTAGCATCACTCTACACATTTATGGTAAGAATTTTCATCTTTCTTTGAAATTATACATTTCCTCATTATTAATTTTTTTCTATTTTTCATTGTATTCGGGAAATACGTATATGTTGAAAATTCTTGGTATAATTGTGCTACATTGTGTTATTACATGTCATTGGAGCTAATTCTATGCTTAATATTAAGGAAATCGTGAATATGGTGACATCTTTTGTATAATTTTTCTCAATTATTAGGATAAAGCACATTGTACTTTTTGTCTAAAATTCTTTGCTTCTTTGGATCAGTTTGACTTGTTTTTAAGAAATGGAGTGATGAGTGGATTTTTCAAGCCATGTGATACGATTCTGGATTGAAATGGACTTCATACATGTGCAATTGAATTTGAAAAGGGTTAAGTATGCCTTTTGGCTTGAATTTGGGTAAATGTTGGCAAGGAGTTTAGCCCTTTTTCAAGGGGAAACTCTGCAGAAATTTTTTCAAATCACTTTTTAACATTGTTGGATGTGTATTTTCAAAGGATTAGAATTCTTCTAATTGCGTTTGATCTTGGTTTTGATATAGGCACTATGGTTCGAACAAGAAGAGCAATTGTCCGCACCCCTTCGCCTTCCTCGAGTGAGGAACATACACCTTTATCGGTTGAAGAATCTCTATCGCCCGAATCACCTCCTCGATCATGGCGTAAGAGGGCATCTACTAACCGTGAGAGGCCAACTCCAGATTATGATACAACTCGGTTCACTTCGCTCGAAAATCAACAGTGGTATGAGGCAGGCTTAGCCAAGGAGATCATTATCGAAAAACACTTGGCACTAGAGGTGGATGACCACTACAAGATTTCCACGACATTTAAGCGATTTGCATGGGAGAATATACTCAAATTACCAAAACATTACTATCCCAATCTGGTGCGCGAATTTTATGCCAATGCGGAAGGAAAGCAAAGCCACAGTGGGAATCCCATTGTCTCATGGGTTAGAGGAAAGCGGATTGCCATCAATCGCGGGACAATTGAGAGGTATTTCCAAATCAAGAATTCAGGGGAAAACATCAAATTGACCAAAGAATTCAAGGCGCGTGATCTGTGGCAAGTTGGAGAAGCTGTATCACGCCTTAAGGGTCAATACCGTGAGCGAGGAAGTTCGAAAAAACTCTTAGTTTATGGAGATTCATTTGAGCCTCGGTATCACCTTATTTTCTATCTCTTTGCTTTTAATGTGGTACCTAAGAGGAGTGGCAAAAGGGAAGTACAAAATAGCGACCTATACTTTTTGGATAAGATGATGCATGGAATAGGTCGGCAGTTGACAGGAATTCCTCTCACCAGCATTATTATTAGCTACATGCGTACTACAGCACGCATGAGAGCTGGTGAAACTTGCTTCGGATTTTCTCGTTTCCTCGTTCATCTATTTGAGAAGGTTGAGGTTCCATTGGGTGCAGAGAGAGCCCTAACTACCAAGGCAGTTGATGAGATAAATGTTGCTTTATTAAGGTCCTTGGGTATCCCTACAGACTTTGGAACCTGCTTGGTTCGTGACGTGGGAGAAGCGTTGACCTCCGCTCAGCCCCCTCCTCAGCCTCAACCAGAACAGGAAGCTCGAGAAACAGAGGCACAGCAGCCCCCACTTCCTCCCATTCCACCTCCACCACCTCCCTCTCGGTCTCGGTGGCAAGAGGTTCTCAATGCCATCTGCTGTATGGAGACCTGAGTAATGGAGAGGATTGACCAGCAGGAACGCGTCCTCTCAGAGAGTTTAGAGCGGCATGATCGCCATCTTTGAGTATTGGAGGACCATTTCCACATCCACCGATCTCCTACACCGATTCCTGAGCCTAGAGGAGACGGCGAGCATGAAACTCGTGTGGAGGGTAGAGGAGAAGATGCTACGGAACTTGGAGGCCCATCCACTTAATTTGCTTTGTTTTGTTTTTATTTAGTTTTTCACTTTCTTTTGTTACCTGCTGATGACTCTTATGGGACCATCTCACCCCTCTATGCCTATGTATTCTCCACTCTCATGTAGACTAGTCAATTTTGGGACGATATGGATGTTCGTGATGTTCGTGGTTTCAAATTGCATCACCATTTATTCATAAGGGAAGTACTAGTTTCTTTTCCTTTCTTTCATAGTGAGGAGACATTGTGAACTTTAAGTGTGGGGGAAGGAATATTTTGTGTTTTGATTACCTTATGCCTTGATTGTGTCTTGAAGTGCATGATTTTAGTTCACTGTGGTGTAGAAATGTTGGAATTATATGTTGAAATATTGACATGTGGATAATTTTCTTGAAATTGGAAATGCTGACAGGGAGTTTTGTCCATTTATAAAGGGAAACTCTGTCAAAATTTTTCAAATATTTCATTATGGCCAAAATATCTCAAATATTTGCACTTTTATGGGCCAAATTGTTCCAACCTGAAGTGTCTAATTCTTCAATTTGTTGAAATGTTATACGTATTTTGGGAAGATTTAATTCTCAGTTAACTTGGAATTGGTTATTATGCAATTAGGAAATTTGCATTTTAGAAAGTATATTCGATTAAATAAGGAAAATTATGCCTATAATTTTACATGTTTAATAAAATTTCTCCTCTTTGCTTAATTTTACAAGTAAATGATTGATCTAGTCAATAAAAAACCATGCTCTTCCTTTAATTATTCTTATACATTTTTAATGAGGGAATGTCTAGTTATTGTGTTATAAAAAATAAAAAATAATAATATTTGTTCTACTCCAATAATTCTTGTGCTGAGTAACCGAGGATTGGCATCTAAAATGTCGATTTTCGCGTCAAAAGGTGTTTGAATTAAGAGTATGCATAGCAACTTGAATAAATGAAATGTTGAGTAATCGAGAATCTTCACCTAAAAGTGTCGATTTTCGTGTAAAAAGGCATTTTCACTATTTAAGTAAAATAAAGTATGAATAACTCCCTCTTAGTTGTTAAATTTTGAGAAAAGATGGTTATAGGATGAGGAAGGCTATAAACTGACTATGTGATTTGCTTATTTGTGAAATTAGGTTAGGATAAGAAATTAAGTTGAATTTATTAAAATTAGGGTATAATTATCTTTCTTTAACTTGATATTATGAGTATTTAGTGCAATCTGAATAAAGGCATAATGATTGGTTTCCAAGTCATGAGAAATTAAATTCGACAAAAGTACATGTATTGTTTCACCTCTTGAATCATTGAAAATGATTATGTGTGGATTGCTTGAGTTTAAGCAATGCTTCAAATGTGGGGGAATTTGATAAGTGAATATTTAACGTACATTTTGTACAAGTTGGAATGAACTTTTGGTATGATTTGAGAAGATTAAAGCCATATTTGAACTCTTTTTGGTGCAAAATTCTTAAGTATTGTTTGAATAATCAAAACTTGTTAAATGAGTGGATTAATGCTTTAATTTGTGATATTTTGAAGGATATTGATAGATGAACTTCATGTACAAGATAAAGAAAAAGGCAAGGATCATTTGGAGAATAAAGTACAAAAGAAATTAGGAGCAAAAATGAAGAAAAAGAGGAAGGAATCGAAAATTTGGAAATGGATCACACGGATCCGAGCTCGAATCCGTGTGCAACAAGAAGTGATCCGAGCCCTCGTCTGTACTTCTAGAGTAGTGGATCCGAGGTCAGTCGATCCAAGCTCGGATCCATATGAGAAAGGCCTTGGATCAGCCATGATTCGAGCTCGGATCGTACTGCACCCCTCGGATCCAAGGCTCGGATTTGTCTCTCTCTGCTGCAAGTGGCACAGCCGATTTTCTGACTTTTCACACAACTTTCCAGCCATCTTTGGTGAGAGAATTCGGTGCACATGCTTCAGAAGACAAAAAAGGCAAGAAAGGTGGCTTATTGTCAAGTTAAAAAGCCATTGTTTTTTACTATCTTAACAAAAGGAGATTTGGAGAATCATAGTAGAAAATTTGGATTGGTGAAGAGAGGAGCTTTTCATCAATTTATATGCAGAGACATTTGGGAGGTCTGACATTATCACACGGAGGAAAGCTTGGAGTGCAGAAATGTAGTTCTTCCATTTCCTTAGTGTTGTATAGTTTAGCTAGTTAGTTCATCCATTCTTGTATAATGACTAGATTAGGATGAAAATGGAGATGAAGGAAGAGAAGTTGAAGCTCAAGTGACATGGGTTATCTCTTCTCCAACTCTTTATCTTTTGTATTAGATTCTTAAGTGTGGTTAACATGCAAGTTCTGGATTTTGTATTTATTATGTGTCTTTAAAGTTTATGCCTTGGGTTTGGTTGAACTTTCTATGATTGTTAGTGTTTAATATTTGGCTATTTGATGCCATTATTTGAGCAAGTTATTTAGCACTATAACTCTTTAAATCATGATTAATTTGGTACCATTGATTGTGATTATCTAAGGTGTTGTTTCTGCAATGAAAATTGAGATTTAACACTGGTTCAAGAAATGCTAAACATAGGGAGTACACTCACGAGAGTAGAGGTGCACCTATGCGGTTTTAGTGATTCATTTCATGTAATTTCATTGAAGAAATGAACTTGTAGCTAATTTCATGACCATGAGAATAGGTATGGATTAGTTATGAGTATAATTGATTCACTACGAAAATAAGATTCATATGCATAAGGAAATTACACCATAACTAGTCTAGATAGTAGTACTCAATAATTCAAAAATGGCACTTGCATGATTAGTTAGAGATACTATAACCTAAGGAGCTTTTATTTGTTATTTTGCATAAGTTCAGTAGGTTTCATTTCTTATAATTCATTTATAGTCTAAATAATAGAGAAGTTTTAGTAACACCGGTAATTGTTTAATCTTTCTCATGGAATCGACTCGATACACACCCTAAACTACTAATTTGACCTGTATACTTGCAATCAAACGGGTGTAAATCGGATTTTAACTTGTACGTATAATAAAAACCCGTCAAGCAAACACATAATTCGGAGGTGATGTGGGAACAAAAATTCTCTAATTAATTACCATTATAATAGATGCTTTAAGTTCTTCCCCGCTTCAATAAAAGCTAAAGTTCATTAACGCAACATGGAGAGAAGAAGCAAGATTAATTAACTTAGTGACGCCATATGAATACAATTAATGTAGAAAAGATAAAAATAGAAGTGATTTAAGTAGTAGCATTTTTCTGGTTGGCTATGGCCTTTATCTAATGCTGTTCTAGTCTTAGATGAATAAATGCATTTCGCATGTAATCAAAGTATCAAACACTTTTGATTCATGCAGATCAGCAACTTCACTTTTTCTCTTTTTGTGTTGAAACGAAGTATTTATAAATTGAGTACTGTAGAATAAAAGGTACCTTTTAGAGATACTCTCCCCGCTTTATTGTTATATAATATTTTCACTATTTTGCTATTCTGAAATAGAAGTAACCATTTTGCTATCCCAAAATAAAATAGAAGTCACTATTTTGAGATTCACACATAACATCAGTTTTGTTTCAAATTTTGCAATTTCAAAAACTTAGATAAATTTTGCAATTTTCGTGTGGTTGTACGGATATTATACTTCTTAAATAATTTAATATACAATCATGTAATTTTGTTCAACGCGAAAAATTTGTTCGTGTATATCAACTTGATGCATAAGTGCAATCTAACAGTATAACCACCGTATAAAATCACACCTATTCCAATACCAAACATAATAATCACATGTATTCATAACAAGTTGAATTCCCAGAAAAATGACTCTCATACTTGGATAGAGGTAGTCCATTTATATTTAAATAAATACAAGACAGATGGTAACAAACACACATAGATAGACTGATTAAGTTATCACTGAGCAGTGATGTTTCAATGATAACACATACAGGCATACATAATTAGCAACTGACATAGGAACAGCTACCATTGGCGGCACATATGCAATTCTAGTGAATTGTTGGCCTTTATTTCACATTACAAAGTACGGTGCAAATTGTAGCAAATAGTAGGCTTTCAACATTTGTAGCGACAGTAGCAAACAGTCCGCATACATGATCCGGAGTCAGCACGGTCTCGAGACTTGCAAACATTGTTGCACCCTTTAGGGGCACATTTCCCTGACCAGAACTTGCTACGCCTCTGGCAAACTTTAGCTTCAGCCATTGGCATCTCTGCATGAAACAAAGCAAGAGAAAGAGCAAAATATGTAGAGTAAGTCCAGAGTTTATGATATGTATGAGGGATCTAGCCTGTCCACCTAGCAGATAAGTGTTTGTTAGTATTATAGGGTATGGCTCCTCTATGTCATTGTTTTGTGTCAATCTTTATCCCATTTTCTATTTTTACACCACATGTACTGTTACTTGCAACACTATACACGTATATTTGAAGTAGATTTACATGTGACGAGAAATTAGAAAGTGGAAGAGAAAATTCAAGAGCAGAAAACATTTATTGAAAAGCATACGTAATACAAATTAGTTCGTAAAATTTTGATTGTGAGTGTAAATGCGCATGATACACATGTGTAACTATTGTAATTCATTGCTAGTGACAACCATATCTGTTTATTATACTCGAAATTCTCTAACTAAGAGAGAGGTAGAGACAAATAATTAAAACTTTGGGAATGTACAAATATATGCCATTCTGTGCATGTGTTCACCATTTAAGACTAGCTACAACTTACCATTTGGTACAAGGAGGAGGAAGCAGATGAGCAGGGCAAAGAAGGTTGCGCAGCTGAATTGAGATTTAGCCATCTCCGATATCTTATGTTAGCTTTACTTGAGAGAAAACAAGTAAATGATGATACCTATTTATAGCAAGAGACAGTGAAATTTTCCAAAACCTAATCGGTAGTTGTTTTGAAACTTCTTGTCGCTGAGTTGTTAGAGAAAGGGACAAATATCAAAGAATAAAGACAAAGTCTAAGTCATAATTAGCTTACAAAAGGAGTTTGAACAAAGTATCAACGCCGTTAAGATTTGAAATTTTTAAGTCCGGCAATTTCTAACCACTTTTAGTAGGAAAGATAATGACCATTAGCATAATGTCACAAAGTAAAGTATAAAATCATTTTCGGTTACATCATTTTCATATACAATCGATGGACGCAAAAACTCACCACGCATGCTACCTTCAAAATCTGTGCCTTGAGAAGAATAATGCTTAAATGAAAGCACATTTTGTACAAGAAAAAGTTTGGTATGATATCAGCCACAAGGCAGAAAGGACGGCAGCAATGGATACTTGAACCCCATATCCCTCATGTTTTCGATGCACATTCTTGTGCTTTATTTTCTCACAAACAAGACTAGCCAGTAAAGGAAGATGGAATATAAGATTTTAGAATTTTTTTTACCAATGATCCATTTAAGTTTTCTTGAGATTTAACCATGTCCATTATTTGAATTTTACAAAGCGCGTTGAATAAAAAAAAATCAAGGATGATAAGAATTTAAAGCAGGACATATATAGCCAGCTTTTCAAGTATCTGATATACGTTGAAATTTGAATCATTCATATCCGTGGAAGATCAAAGAAAAGGAAATGTACGAATAGAATAAGATGCATTAAAGTTCAGCAAACATCACTTATCCAAGGACATAATTAATAGCATTAAGACAGGTACAAAATTTGAATAGATCAAAAGACAGCTTAATTTCCTACCGTTTTAATAAGATACATTGATTTATTTGAGGATTACTATATACTTGAATACTGGAAATCTTCTAGCAAATGGGCTATACACTTTGCATAGATTACTGATCAAGTTGTATTGAGGTTGTTGATAGATCATTTTCTTCATCAATCCATGCATGAACAAGCCACGTCAGCTCACCTAAGATATTTAGTAACTTTTTTTTGATCCAGAACTGCTTTATTAAACTGGAAGCGCGGACAACAATATTCTAGAGATGGCCACCTCTAGAAATAAACGATGAAAATTAAACAAGGAGTACTTACTCCCTTACAACTTGTGTCCTGACATGGGGAACCGACATTGAATCTAAGGCCACGATGGCTTTAACCGCAGCTGGCAGCTCGTGATGGGAGTTGAACACTCGCTGTGATCCCAAGTTCAAGCTGGCTAATTTATCTGCTGCACCGTTCGCCTCCCTGAATACGTGCGAGAGCCGGACTTCAGCCTGAGCTACTAATTTCCTGATCTGCCGGAGTGTAACTTGAATAAGGTGAATTGAATATAGGAACAACAGTTGTGTGTATGTACTAAATAATCAATTGGTTTGTTTAATGACATAAATATTAATCACCATAAAAAAGTTTAGTTGTCGAACATACAACTAAACTTGAAAATACAGTGGCTGATTCTTAGCATCAATTGGTCGAACTAGAGGACCACATGGGCTGAACCAATTTGGACCCTTGAGTCCTGAATAGAACCAATTCGATCCCAATTTGTCACTTAAAGATACCTAACAAAATAGTTATGATCTTTTTTTTTTAAGGCAAATACCTAGTACCTGTAACTGATGAAAGCACCTAAAAATTCTACTAATATGCCAAGACACATGCATACAAGATTTCTACTTGAATAAGTTTACTTCTATTTATGACTATCTTGAATGATTGATTTTGTTGTTAGCCTCAGATTGATCTTTTGGGAACAAGTTTTTTTTTTTTTTTTTTGCATAAAAGTGACTTTCATTAACGAAACTGTTGAAAATCGTTCAGCATAATTTAATTTACATCACTGAAATTTGCACTAATGGTAGGATAAAAATTCAAGAAATATCAGATCTAAAATGAAAAATTATGAATAGATCTGAAGAATACAATAAATTGAAAATATTTTCTAATAAGATAAATCACTACAATAGTCGTCAAATCTACTAATCAACTAATTTAAGTTTGAATAATGATGATGAAATCTGTCGATATAGACTCAAGATCCAAAAGAATTCTAGATCTAATAACCAAAATTTAAAATAAATTTAGACCTAATAAAAAAATAAGAAAAAGAACTACACAAAATCTTGCCAGGAATTTTTTGGAGAAATATAGAATCCCAATAAGAAATCAATTGTAAGACTTTATTATAAAAATATGGTAAAAATAGAATATGGAAAAGAAGGCCTTTTGAGAAGAGAATAAGAAGTAGAGAGAAGTTGGAGAAGAGGAGAGGTAGAGAGAAGAATTTTGGGAACAAGTTGATCCCTCTCTTTGTTCAAGATATTACAATATTTGATGATTTGAGTTGGAGGATAATTCATCTTTGCTATCAGATGGACTATGAAAAGCGGTAGGGGCAAAATATGTGCCAAGTTAATATTTGTGGAGAACTAAATTTGGACATCCTTCGCAATTCGCAGCATAGTATCCTAAATCACTGTCAGTGACCTGTTAAGGATTAACTCAAATTTCTGTCTAATTTCAGCTCCGAATGGTTAACGTTTTTTCCATGTAATTACGTTAGCTCAATATCTTTTCCTTCTTAAACGCCTTGTGTTTGCAAAATATGCCATTACTTGTTACTGAATATTAAACTGTGGATTTACAAGGTCAATAACTGTTTCTCGACAAAGATCTTGTGAGATCTGGTTGCTTATTTCATCAATTACTTGAAGGCTTATCACTGACGAATCTTGTTTTGACTGTGAGATTAGTCTACTCATTGCACTCAAAATCTTGCTTTATCATGTTAGTTTTTGCAGTTTCACACCGTCTTGCTGAAGACATTGGGCCAAGCAAAGGTTTATTTATTTTTCATTTATTATGTGCTAGATCCCATAATTTACTTAGGTTGCACTAATGCCGATTTTTCCTCATCACCTACTGTGATTATATTTTAAAGTCGTGTCTTCTAGTGATATGGGAAATTTCTTGCTGACTTCCTTGGGAATTAATAACGGGGAGTTTCTAGAGAAGATAATTCTTTTCGTGCATTTTTTTTTTACCTGCAAAGAGAAGACCATAAGTAACTCATGGCTTTTGCTGTAAAAAAATAAAAATTAAGTATTTATTGTTTTCTTAATCCCAAAGAAAAAGGAAAAATGAACATACTAATTTTAGATCATCTATTCAATCTATTAATTGTCTAAATTATATGTTAAAAGGTACCTCGAGTACTAATCTTGTGTAACTTTAACCACTGGAATTGACCTAATAGGTAGGAAAGAATTTTTGGAATCTTTCCTACTATTAGGTTCAAGATTCAAATATCATACCTGACAATTGGGGGTGAAAAAGGTTTGGAGAGGGATGGGAAAAAAAATCTTGTGTAACGTTGACATGTATTAGAGTTTTTGGGACTTTGAATTTTTTTAATTAGTTGATTCCGACTCCAAGAGTTTGGTTAGGTGATCATGGATTTTAGCTCTCCCATGTAAAAGAAAAGGAGAAAGGAATATATAATATAGGTCATATAACTGGTAATCTTGAAAACCTAGTTTGGTAAATAATTGGAAATAGTCCTTAACCATGATATAATAACTTTTATTTGATTCCGTTTAGATTATCTTGAGGAGACAAAGTCACAGTCGATGTAATATTAGAGGTAGCCTGCCAACTACACCCAACCTGTAGGCTAATTGGTAATAAGTTTGGATAGTTGACTAATGGTAATAAACAATATAATGTCCTTGATTTCGATCCACGCATGCATTGTACTAGCTCTGCATGGTAAACCTTTGCTTCCATAGTAATGTTCACACCACACCAATACGCAATACACATCAGGCTGATATAATAAGCGACAGTCAAATTATCAAGTTGCATGAAACATTTATAACAAGAAAAAGACACTTTCCCCACCGGAGTTTCCCAGTGAGAGTTTCTCCTTCGCTAAGAATTTTTAGTGAGATTTTTGTTAGTTTTACATTTCTCTTATTGATCTAAATTTTTTCAGATTTGGTTATCACATTAAAATTCCTTAAGTTAGTCTCGTCAGATCTCACATTCACATTTGGGTTTGAATCAATTTATTAACAGATTTAGGAGAAAGTAAACAGTGCAATTGGAAGCATACATAGATGACCAGTATAATATTTCAATTCTATTTGTATATGTGTATAGTTGGTGTAATATTTTTTGAATTTCACAGTATAATATTCGCTTGACTCTTCAGATTTGTAATATCTAGATTTGTTCTTCAATTCTGTTTGTATCTGTGTATTAAGGCAGAAAAGGTGAGTTTGAAAATGCAAGCTCAAGCCCGTGTTTTCTACTCACGTTTTTAGGCTCTTTTCAGAAGCAAAAACCCAGGCTGCCTTATTCTTCTCTTCTCCTCTCCAAACTCACGTATTCTCATATTTACACACACACTTCACCAATCTCCTCTTTTACTTCATTTCCTTGCAAGAAATCATCAACCAAACATCATTTGACCCTT
The DNA here is from genome assembly GCA_023065735.1 of Coffea humblotiana. Classification (NCBI taxonomy): domain Eukaryota; kingdom Viridiplantae; phylum Streptophyta; class Magnoliopsida; order Gentianales; family Rubiaceae; genus Coffea; species Coffea humblotiana. The sequence continues at coordinate 44,419,285 of CM041213.1, read as the reverse complement.
ATAGAGTCTTTTAAACCGATTAAAATCCAAGAGAAACTACTCAAAATCGATTGAAGGTCACATTTCATAAATTCTAATTCAAGTAATTGGGAGTCAATTTAAGGATGTTTCATAGGGGTTTTTGCATCATTTGTATCACCAAATTTCACTCTACCAATTTGAGGTAAATTTTTTGAATTTAATTTGGTATTTTAATATTCACCATTTGCATATCTTTTTGAATTTAATGACATACTTTGAATGGTGAATTTGTGATGTTATTTGTTGATATACCTAAGATCCATTATGCTTATTTAACATTTTTAAGCATGTTTAGATGATTAAATGTGGGACTATGATGATCTATGCAATGTTTCACTTTATGCCTATTCCGATTTTATGATCAATGTAGTAATTGCTCTTAAAATGTTGTTAAGTGTAATTAGATGGTTAAATTGCTAAAGTGTGACTTTTTTATCATGCTTACATGTATACATTCCTTATATGGTGACATTTGATACAATTTGATTGCTTAATCTTCATATAGAGTTTGATTGGATGATGAATTTTGAATATGTGAAGAATTTAGCAATTTTAGTGGTATTTTAGGAGTGAAATTGAACAAGTGCATAATGTATATTTCTTCGTTTTGCTCCTAATTTTATTATTATATGCTGATGTTATAATTACCTAGAGAAGGATTGCTTATACTTCTTATTCTAGGTAAAGAGGGTGATAATTGTACTAAATGCATAAAAAGTTTGAAAAATGTTGTGTGATGATGTGAAAAATTTCGGCAAAGAGTTATTTGCAAAAACTCTTTATGCCTTTGTCACTTTTGCATCTTTTGATCCTTGCCTAGTTTATTTGCCATTTTGTGTTTTAGGTTTTAGTACTAATGATTACAAATGGAATTCAGAAAGTTTCCTTTTTGTAGAATTGTGGCAAATCGATCATAAACTTCGTATTGGATTGTGAAGCTTCATATTTGCGCACTTCAATCACATCAGTAGGGGAGTATTCATTTCTTTATCTTAGTTTCCCTTTTTACACATTGGGAACAATGTCTATTTTAACTGTTCAGGGGGGAGGGGAATTTGAGATTATATATGTTAGTTGTGATTGACTTGTGATGAAAATGATTTGGACTTGCCTTGGAAATGTTTCTGGCGTGTTAATTTGTTGAAAATTGGGTTTGTGACAGGGAGTTTTGTCCATTTATAAAGGGAAACTCTGCCAAAATTTTTTCACAATCTTGTCCAAAATTGTAGATTTGCCCCAAAATGTTCCAAATTTGTTCAATTTTATCCAAGAGATAACAAGTTCTATACCATAAGTAACTCAAATTCCTTCTACTTTTGAAATAAATATACGTGAGTTGAAAACTTCTTTTCTCATTTAACTTGGAAATGACTATTATGTGATTATAATTTGTGCATTTGTAGGAGAGTATATCATGAAAAGTAGAGAAAATTATGCCTAAAGTTTACAAATTTGATGAAATTTTTTTCTCTTTACTCAATTTTACATAGTTAAGTGATTAATATGGTCAATAAATACAACACTCTTCTCGTGATTATTCTTTTGAGAAAATTATTATTATCTTTACTTTGAAAAAAAGGGAAAAAAATGAGAATAAGATTTGTTCTATTCCAATGGTTCTTGTATTTAGTAATCGAGAGTCTTTATCTACAAATGTCGACTTTCACGTAAAACAGTACTTGAATTAAGAGAACGTACAGCAACTTGAGAATGTAAAATATTGAGTAACTGGCAATCTTCATCAAAAATGTTGATTTTCGTGTCAAAAGGTACTTTCACAACTTGAGTCCGCAATTTCTCTGGCAGTTTGTGGCCAGTGAATCATTTTGCAGCAAATCATTTGCTCTTGACAATCTTTGGGAGAATCCCTTGAGGGATTCGATCCAGGGATTCATGGTGGGTGCAACTTTCCAACTTGTATGGTTTCTCTTTCTTTCTTTTTCTTGTACAAAACACAAAAGGACATTTTGTATCAACTTTTGGAGGATTTAGGAGCTTCTTTTGTTGACCCTTAACAAGGAGGAAACACATTATTGAAGAGAGAGATTAGTTCTTGAGAAAAAAAGAGAGTTTTTTCTTCTCTTTTCTCTAACTTAGCTTAGTGATAGTTTTTAGATCTAGTTTTCATATTTTTTCTCTTTAAGAACTTGAAAAACTCTTGATGTACAATGTATTTTTGGTGGCAATGAAAATGATGAAGTTTGAAGATCTTGTTTCTTCACTTGAATTAGCATTTCTTTCTCTTTGCTTTCTTTGTTGTGTCATTAATGCTTAGTTATATTGAAAACATGAACTTTATTGTTAAATCTACTATGTCTGGCTAAATCTTCTTATTCTAGGGATAGATGAACCTATTTGTCACTTGATCATGGTTGAATTAAATTGATTATTGCTATATCTTGCACTTACTAGTTCACTTATTTTTGCTTTAATCCTTGTAAATGCTTGATTACCATTTACAAGTCATGATAGTTGTTGTTAATCTATGAGAATATTTGACAATGATGGAATGGAATAGGTGAAACCTATGGAGTTGGCACACGAAAGTAGTGCTCCACTTAGGTGGATATTTTGGACATTTCTTGATCTAGATTAAGTTTTCACTTTAAATTTCACCACAAGAGTAGAGAAACTATAGTGTTGACTAAGTTCGATTCATTGGTGAGAGTGAATTCCGATGGTTTGAGTGAAATGCAGCATTAGCAAGACAAGAGCATAAGTGATAGTTGGCTATTTCATCCATAGTTAGGTACATTTAGTGGATTCTATACCCTAAAACATTTATCTTTAGTTGAGTTTTTTCAAGTTGTTAATTCGCTTTGCATTATTTTAGCTTTTTGGTGGTTTCACTTAGTTAAAATTCTTGAGTAGTTTAGATAATAGAGTGAGCAAAAAATTTTAATAGTTGAGAGTGATCCTCGTGGGATTTGACCCTATTTCTTTTGCACTACAATAAATTACCCGTACACTTATGATTAACAAGGGAATTAGATTTAAAATTAGAGTGCAAGTAAAAGCCTTGTCATCCTTACCCTTTCTTCACCAACTATTGGAGCGGATAGCAGGTTTTGAATTCTACTATTTTCTTGATGGTTGTTCTGCTTATAACTAAATAGCTATAGCTCCGGAGGATCAAGAGATTGTCAAATTTATTTGCCCTTATGGTACCTTTGCCTTTAGGAGGATGCAATTTGGCCTATGCAACGCTCCAACGTTGCATGATGGCCATATTTTCTAATTACATTGAGAAAATTATACAGATATTTATGGACATTTTTTCAATATTTTGTTCATCTTTTGGCAATTATTTTCATAATTTAGATTTTATTTTGCAGAGGTGCGAGAAGACAAATCTTGTGCTAAATTGGATGAAATGCCATTTTATGGTTCAAAAAGAATTGTCTTAGGGCACAAATTTTTCTCTAAAGGAATTGAGGTGGACAAGGTGAAAATAGAAGTTATTGAGCGAATGCCACCTCCAAACAATGTCAAAAGAATAGGGAGCTTTTTTGAACACGCTGACTTTTATAAATGATTTATTAAAGATTTTTTTAAAGATAACTAAGTCATTGTGTGATTTATTATGTAAAGATACTCCTTTTCATTTTGATGATAAATGTTTGACTGCTTTTGATAGATTGAAGGAGTTAACTTCTGTACGTATTGTAACTTCACCAGATTGGTCGCTACTATTTAAATTACGTGTGATGTAAGTGACTACGTGGTTGGAACTGTTTTAAGTCAAAGGAAGGAAAGAAGGAAGGTTGCATGTCATTTATTATACAAGCAAGTTGCTTAGTGAAATAAACTTAATTATGCAACCATAGAGAAATAGTTATTGACGGTGATATTTGCTTTAAATAAATTTAGATCCTATTTAGTAGGATCTAAAGTGATCATTTATACGGACTATTCGTCTCTTAAATATTTGCTCCGTAAGAAAGATGCAAAATCTCGTCTAATCTGATGGATTCTCTTATTGCAGGAATTTGATGTGAAAATAAAAGATAAAAAGGGATTGGAGAACCTTGTGACGGATCACCTATCTCGACTAGAGTACATCCCTACCAATAATCAAGTTCCAATTAAAGAGAAATTTTCGGATGAATTTGTTCTAGAAATTGTTAATTCTCCATGATATACAGATTTTGTCAATTATTTGGTAAGTGGAGTAATGCCAAAGGGTTTTAATTATCACAAAAAAAAAATTTTCTTGCATGTTGTGAAAAATTACTTTTGGAAGGAACCATTACTTTATAAGCATTGTGCCGATAGTATGATACGTAGATGTATTCTCGAGAGCAAGGTATGTGATATTTTATATTATTGTCTTAATTTAGAAACAGGTGGTCATTTTAGTACTTCAAAGACCGTAATAAAGGTATAGCAATCGAGATTTTATTGGCTAACAATGTACCGAGACACTAGAAAATATGTTAAAAATTATGATGCTTGTGAAAGAATTGGAAACATATCAAGAAAAAAAAATGAAATATCCATTACTACTTTTTTAGAAGTTAAGTTATTTGATATTTTTGGGGTGAATTTTATGGGATCATTTTCTAGTTCTTTTAATAATAAGTACATCTTAGTAGCTGTAGATTATGTCTCCAAATGAGTGGAGGCAATCGCTTCACTTACTAATGACACTAAGATAGTATTTCAATTTCATAAAAAGAACATTTTAATAGATTTGATATACCTAGAGTCATAGTAAGTGATAAAAGAAAGCATTTCTATAATAAACAACTTAATTCCTTATTGTTTAAATATGGTTATAGTCACAAAACATCACTTCCATACCATCTCCAAGCAAATGGACAATCGGAGTTAGCAAATCGAAAAATCAAGTTTATCTTGGAGAAAACAATAAATAAATCATGAAAAGATTGGGTGAGAAAATTCGATGATGTATTTTGGGCTTATCGAACGGCATCAAGACACCCTTGGGGATGTCACCATATCGTTTAGTTTACGAAAAGTTTGTCATTTACCTGTGGAGATTGAACATAAAGCATATTGGGCTATTAAAGCAATTCACATTGATTTTAATCTTGCAGGTGAAAGAAGATTGCTTGAATTAAGTGAATTAGAGGAACACCAACTACATGCTTATGAAAATACTAAAATTTATAAAGATAAGGTCAAATATTGGCATGATAAGTATATTATCTCTAAACAATTTGAGGTGGGGCAAAAAGTGCTTTTACATAACCCACGCCTTAGATTGTTTTCGAAAAAACTCAAGTCAAGATGGTTGAAACCATTTGAAATGACTCAAGTATTTCCTTATGGAACAATTGAAGTAGTTAATGCAAGACATGAGAGGTTCAAGGTCAATGGACAAAATTAAAATTCTATTTAGTGGGTGAAATCATCCTTAAGGGACTTATATATCCTTTAGGTAATTCTTCTTCAACATAAGAAGCCAATGCTTTTGAGTCGAGCAAACGACTATAAACAAAAATGCTAATTGGGAGGCAACTCAATGTTTTTGTAATATATATATATTAATTTGGTGTGATTCTATGATTAAATCATGAATTTAAGTTATTTTATGATTTTTCATTTGTAGGAATTGGAAATGGAAGCAAAGATGACCATTTGAGGTGAAAAAAACGAACTTTGATCAAAGAACTCAACCTCTTAATTTGAACAAATGTTGTTTTTAATTCCTTAAAGAGGGGTAAAATGTATGCTTTGATCATCTTACATGTGTGCGCATTGATTTTTTTAACAAAAGAATAATTTAGAATGCATTTTGAGCAATTGGGGCAACGAGTATAATATTTGGAAAGTTGGAAAATTCTGTAGAAAAACTGCAGAACAAAAAAAAAAATGCAGGCTCAATACGCGACTTAAGGCCACGTTTTCTATGACTGCGTATTGCATTCTATAACTTTTATACTGAAAATGTGGCCTATAAAACACGATCTCAGGTCCGTTTTCTATCACCCGCGTATTGTCTTCTATGACTTTTAGGCAAAATACGTGACCAGAAAATGCAAGTTAAAATCGTATTTTCAGGTTGCATTTTCTAGGGATTTTTTTTAAAAGAAGAAAATGTAGGCTGCTTCACTTTTATTCTTCTTCCTTCTCCTCACTATTGCACACACTCACACACATGTTTCACAATCTTGCATTTTTACTCCATTTCTTTGTTAAAAATCATCAATCCAACACCTTTTATCCCTCATAGAGTCACTTTAACCAATTGAAATCCAAGAAAAACATCCAAAAATTCAATTTTATGAAGATTAGAGGTTAGGATTCTTAGCTCTTAAATTCATCAATTGGAGGTCAATTGGGGTATTTTTCATAAGACTTTTTGCATAATTTTCTTCTCCAAACATCATTCTAATTCAATTTTAGGAAGATTAGAGGTTATGTGACGAACCTACCTTCTCCTAAGACGTACCCTAGAAGTTAACGGATCGCCTGTCTGACTCTCGTCAGGACTCCCTACCACACATTAACTTCAGAGATAACAAATAAATACTTCCGATATCCTTACTTTAACTTCATTACTTTAACTTCATACATAACAGATACATAGCCCAAAATCAACCATATAATCCCATGTACAATACCTAGTACAATATAATGTTCCAACCTTAATAAAATGCTAAATTAGTTCACAACTCAAAATTCTCCAAGCAACTTCCTAAAAGCATTCAGTCAATCCCTGTCCACCAACTCCTGTAAAGAAAACAAAGCTAAAAGGTTGAACTAACGCCCAGTGAAGTTTGTCGATCAAATAATAATCATTAAACACTTGGATCATTGCAATTACACAATTATAGCACATTTCACTGAACATTCACATCAAAAGGATACGCACTCCACTTAGGAGTCATTTCAGTGTCATTGAGCTACCATCTCCAGTTACAATTAAACATTTCAATAGCATTGCATTCATTCCACCAAATCTCCCCCTTATGTCCTCTGATTCAATAAACAATCCCCTACATTCAACATTTAGTTCAATAATCACCCAACTTCTAGGTAATACTCGAGTATACCAAAACATTTACCCAAAGTTACCGTCCTATCCGACCAAGCCCCTTACTGGCTCGAATAGTCCGTTGAACAGAGGGTTTTGGGGCCCAGTTCAGCCAAAAACTTACAGTCATGCACAATTACAATATCATTTATTCAATAATCAACCTTTGAGCTCAACTAAGTCAAGTGCGATAAAGTACACTCCCAACTTAGAAGGCGAAGGATCATTGATATACATATCACAGCAAATCATTAACAATATTCAAAGAAGCACAATTCTCACATAACTGCATTTAAAGGGACATAACCAATTAAACATATACATTCGACAACACTCACTAAGGATTTAAATGATTACTCTCGAGTCTCAAGTTGGTTCCCTGGTTCACAGGTACTTCCTGGTACAAGTTAATAATTTCAAAGTAAATATATAATTTGCAAATAATCCTTTATTATGCTTTTATTTAAATTTATGAAAATTAAGTTTAACCTTTAAACGTATTAAAATCAAGTTTGACCTTGGAATACCAATTTAATATTCTCAATATTTACTCATCCTTTTATTTTCGATCTTAATAACTTTATTATCATTTTTATTATTAACCTCAGAACCTATCTATCCTCAAGTTTATAAACTTGTATAACATTCAAACCAATATATGTTTCTCAATCCAATATTAATCATAGCTTATGAACACCCCATTCTCGTTTTTAAACTTACTAAACTTTAGTTTTGATTGTTAATCTTATTTATTCCATTCGTAGATCTAGATATAATCATTAAATCTCAGGAAAACTGTAACTTATCATTTATGTAAGTTTACAAGGTTGGAAATTAGAAGAATTGCTGGTTCAAAGTTGGTTTCTCATGGCCATTATCAAAGCAAAAATGCATTTGAGAACAAAAAGAAACGAAACGAGAAGACAACTTTGCCATCCTCTAGTGTTCTGACCATAACTGGAGATACGCTTATCGGATTAAGGCAAATTTTATAGCGTTTCGAAGCTAAGATATAGAAATACATTTCTTATGAAGACATCGATATCCAGTTCTCACATTTTCAAGGTCAAAAATGGCTGGACAGAAGCACATTCTGCTTCACTCCGTCGACCAACATTCTGCATTGCCATTCTCTAGTGTTTTGATCATAACCGGAGCAATACTTATTGGACTGAGGTAAATTTTATAGCATTTCGAAGCTAAGACCTAGACCTATATTTCTTATGAAAACATCAGTCGCCAGTTCTCGTGTTTTCAAGGCCAAAAAGGGATGGTCAGAAGCAAAACCTGCTTCACTCTCTCGGACATGCAATTTTCAGCCACTCAGCTTTTAAAGCTCATATTTCTTTCAGTTTCTTTCGTTAAATTCAACATGAAAAGGTTTGTTACTAAGGTACAGAGTACCTACAACAAGGATCTAAAATTTAGAGCCAAAGAAAACGGAAAACAACACTGATCAGTAGCTAATCTCCCTCACTCGGCCATCTTTCTCAGCTTTCTCACAATAGCCAGCCTAATGCACATTTTAGTCAAATAATCTCTTTAGTTTGTGTCCAAATCTTTCATGCATGTTCAACCCAAGCTGATATACACTACGTATCACAGTTTAACATAGAGATTCAAGGCCAAAAATACATGAAGACAGCTGGAAATCTGTCCATTGCTCCATTCGGATGAAGCTGGAAAAGTTGCAGCAAAAGTTTCCCACGGTTCCATCCAAAATTTTCAATTCCTTCCCTAGTTTCTTCAACTAAACCCCTTATAAAACTTGTGATAACCACATTTCATGCATTTCTCATATTAGTTTCTATTTCTGCACTAATAACAGACTGCAAGATAAACATGCACTCTCTTGGTTCCTCATATCAGGTCCAGCTCCCATTTTTCTCCCTTGTCAACATTTCCTTTCAACCAAATCTTATTATTCATAGCTAAAAACCAACATGCAGCCCATATTTCAGTTATATCAGATGAAGAAGCACAAGATTGTTGAAGTTTCTTACCTTTTCCTCCTAAAGCTCGACAATCAAAGACAACTCTTCTCCTAGTTCTCGGCTGTGGGTGGTTGAAAGGTGCAGAAATGGAACAGCTTTTCGGTTGCCTTCAGTTTCCTCTCTCGACTGCTGCTGTCCAAAGAGAATGCAGCTCTCTCTCACTCACTCCCTCTCAGTCGATAACTCCCAGGTACCGAGCATTCACTTCCTCTCCAATCGGTGAACCAAGGCAAACAATCACTCACATTTCATTCTTTGACGGGTTTTTACTACAAGTGCAAGTTAAATCCGAATTTATACCCGTTTTACTGCAAGTATACAGGCCAAAATCGTAATATAGGGTATGTATCGGGTCGATCCCACGAGGAGCAATTTAAACAATTACTAGATCCTAATTTACTCTATTATTTAAACTCACAATATAATTGAGCAGAAAATCCAGAATTAAATCCAACTACAATTCTGTTTATTTACTACAATTTCTTAGCTAGACAATTGCAATCTCACAAAATAGAGAAAAATTCACCAAATACTTGAATCTAGGGATGTAGATTCCACTTATGACACCAATAATCCGAATGAATGAGTTTTACACTCGTTAATTCACTCATTTAACCAGGGATTTATTTCTAAAATTACCAAATATTCATTCTCATGATAAAATTGGTCTAAAACAGTTTAGTTTTTCCTAATCTCTTGGTAATTACTAAATCTGAGTTTTTTCATGCATAAAATACAGATTTCATCCACTTGAATGTATTTCTATTCTCATGAATATATTATTCAAGCTCTACTTATGTTGTTCCATTGCTTTTACTATTTTTCAATTAGTAAAAACAACTACAAACCTGCTATTGGTGATCAAACAACAACAAGTAGTCAAGCATACATAAATAGACAAGTTAATACAAGATGCAACAAGTATAAATCACATTCAATTCATATCACTTGGCCATAAGTTTCATCTACTCCCTAGATTAAGGAAATTAGCTACTCATGAATGCTAAAACACTCACAACTTTATTTATGTAAAACATCATAAATTACAAGTACAATAAGGATAGAGAAAAGCTTAGCCAACTAATGGTGAAGCCTTCCAAAAATCTGCTATGTCTTGCACTTAGATAATTACAAGATGAACTTCAAAGTGTTCCTGCAATTTACTAGCTAAGGAGAGTTTTTGCTATCAGAAAGTCTGGCTACGTATATGCCTGACCTCTCCAATGTAACTCTATAAATCCTGGTTCAAAACTCCTTTTTCTTGGTCAAATTTTCCATCCTTTGATTCCCAAATCAGAAATTTGTTAGGATAGTCAATAACTAATATTTTTGACTTGAAAATAAGCCACCTTTCTTGCCCTTTTGTCTTCTGAAGCATGTGCACCGAATTCCCTTGCAACTTATGGGTGGAAAGTAGTCTAAACACAAGAGAAATAGCTGAGCAAATTGCAGCTTTTCGGCTACAAAACGTGCCTACACAAAACGCGGTTTCAACTCGCGTTTTGTCTTCTCGCGTTTTCAACTTGGCCTTATTTCAACTGCGATTTTCTCTGTGATGAAGGCCGACATAGCTTTTTTACAAAACACAAAAGTTGTAACCCTTTAAGTTAGCTTTCCGATGCTTTAAGAATCACCCAAATCGGAGTTTTGTATCCTGAGATATGGTCAAAATACTGAAGAGTGCCAAAACCTGTCTTGAACTGCATTTTTCACTTAAACGTTTTTTAACTTCATTTCTTTTCTAACAATTTAATTCATCACCAATCATCTAATTTTCATCTTATTTGACATCCTTTGGTGATTGAATCATTAATCCTGCATGAAAATGAAGTTTTTACCATTAAAATCAATAGAAATGCAATTCTAGCCACTTTTACAAAAAATGTATATTTTTACCAAAACCTTAATTATTTAAATTATAAAAGTAAATAATCAAAACAAAATTAACTAATAAATGTACTTAAAAATACGTAAAATACACCCTTGTCAAATACCCCCACACTTGAACCATTGCTTGTCCTCAAGCAATAAAAAAAAATTCCAACCATCAATGATCCAAAGATTGAAAATAACATATGTAGCATTTCAACTTCATTCCCTTGAATCAAGGTAAATAACCCTTATGTGATCTTTCAATTAACTTCAAGTACTCATAATATCAAACAAAGAAGAACCAAGTATACCATAATTTTACTAATTCAACTCAATTTCTCATTTTTACCCAATTTCACAAGCAAGCACTCATATAGTCAATAAAGATGCAACATAATCTCATGATCACTCCTTATTTTTCTAAAAGAGGGATTATTATCATTATTATTATTATTATTATTATTATTATTATTATTATTATATTGTTTACATTATAAGAGTTAATTAGTACTTAAGTTGTAAAAAAATGTCTTTTGACGCGAAAATCGACATTTTTAGATGAAGATCCCCGGTTACTCAACACTTTACATACTCAAGTTGTTTTTTATACTCTTAATTCAAGTACCGTTTTACGCGAAAATCGACATTTGTAGATGAAGACTTCCGGTTACTAAGTACAAGAACCATTGGAGTAGAATAACTTTTTTTTTTGCATGAGTATATACAGAAATAATAAAATTCCCTCTAGAGAATAATCATGAGACAAGTATGACACTTATTGACCATATTAATGACTTAACTTAGAAAATCATATAAAAAAGAAAAATTTTCATCGAATATGCAAAATGTAGGCATAATTTTCTCCACTTTATTAGATATACTTTCCTATAAGTGTAAAATTATAATCACATAATAGTTATTTCCAAATTAAAAGAGAAAAGAAGTTTTAACCCACATATATTTATTTCAAAGGATAAGTGACGAAAAATTTATTTATTTATAGTTTTTTTTTATAGAAATATATATATATATAAGGTTTTGGAAAAATTTTGACAGAGTCTCCCCTTAAAAGTGGACTAAACTCCCTGCCAGGAACTCATAAGAAACAAAATTTAAGCACAAGGAAAATACCAAATAACATAACCACCTTTAAACACAAAAAAAACACACAAGTCCCACACATATTCTTCCCCCACACTTAAAATACACAATGTCCTCAATGTGTAGAGAAGAAAAGAAACGAAAGAAAAGCAAAGAAAGAAAGTACTTCCCAAAACAATGGCCGAGATCCTTATCAGCCATTAATCACGAACCACTGCCAAAATATAAGTACCTACCAAATAGAAAACACACAAAATAAAATGAAGTTAAACAACTGAAATTCCACAAGTTAAGACAATCACGAAAGCAATTCCAGCAACAAAAGGTAGCATTGGCAGTGTGCCAAGTCAATCCTCCCCCTCGGCATCATCGTCATTCTCGGCGTCACGTCTTGGCGGTGGGTGAATGCCCAAATGATCTTCAATTCGGATGAGTCGATTCCTCAGGTCCGCAAACTAGTATGCAAAGTCATCCATGTGGTCAAAAAGTCGCTGCCAATTAGTCTGCGGCGGAGGAGGAGGAGGAGCTGCAGTGGAAGGTCCAGCTTCATCGCGACCATGTCTAGCCTTTTGTCTCCGCTCTTGAATAGGTCGAGGGATATCGCCTGTGCCAATACCCAGCCGACGAAGAGTAGTGATAGTCATTTCAGCTCTAGGTGGAACCTGCTCCCGCCTCATGCCTTCCAAACGAACCTCAAAATGTGGAAATATCAAAGTCAGTAGACGAGGAAAAGATAATTTGAAAGAAGTTGTCTTACGCCTCGCCGTAAACCGAATGTGACTAATAATGATATTAGGCAGTGAAATGCGTGCATACGAAGAAGTCCGATTGTGGAACATGTAATCCAAGAAGTAGATATCACTCTTGCGAACCTCCGTGTGCCCCATCTTCTTAGGAATGACATTGTGAGCCATCATATAAATGAGGAGACGATGGCGGGGTTTGAAAACATTGGCCAATATAGTCTCCTTCCTTGTAGAACGAAATGGTCGATACTCAAGACCAAAGCGTGCCATGGCCAATGATGGATCCCACCTCCTATTTGGGGGAACAAACTCCTTCTTCAAGTCGACTGGACGTCCATCATCCATACACCCCAAAATAGCAGCCAAGTCTTGACGTGACAAGGTGATTCGTCTCCAACGCACCCAAGACTCAACAATTTCACCACTGTGGCACGCCTTACTCTTAATATTGGCATAAAACTCGCGCAACAAATCGGCGTAGTAATAATCTGGTAGGGTGAGAATCGGAGCCCATCCAAGCTGAGCAAAAGCTTCCGAAATGTTATACATCATCTCAACTGGTGGACTCACGTGCATTTCAAACAAAGACTCCAAATTAGCACGCTCCTCATGCCACTCTTGATTCCTACGAGTACTAAATCTTGCACTGTCATATATCGACTTTCCCGCTTTTCGAGAGGTACCCTCACCAGGCTGTCGGCTAACTGGTGGAGGAGAATGTGACATTTCCTCCTCAGATTCTTCCATCTCTTCATTAGCTTCCCCTTCATCACTACTAGAGGAGGAATGTATAACTCTTCTTCCCCTTGGCATAATACCTAAAAAATTGTTGCAATTATGTCTATGTACTAAGACAAAATTCATAAATTGGCAATAAATATTTTAAAGAGATCCAAATAATTAAAAATCATCTAAGAATTTGCTTATAGGACCATACAAGAAAAGATATATTTATCGCCAAAATTTTACCAAAATCACCAATTTAAAGCAAGAAATGTAACAAGTACAACTCAATCAGTGAAATTAGCATCAATCATGATTATAGTAATGTTTAATTAATAACAATAATGTGCAATTAGCTATAATCATGGTTAAGCAAAAATTCAACTAATTAACTCACAAAATTATCCAAATTACCCACTATACACAATGCACATATTAAAACATCATCAACTAGCCATTATTAACCATAATCATTCATTACCAATAGCCTAACAACACCTTAATCTAACTTTCTAATTTTAGCCCAAATGTAGTAATTAAAAAAAATAAAAATTATTGATTATCAAATTGCTATATTTGAACATGTAATCGTGCATAAATAACCTTAATAAGGATCAATAAGGTCAAAAATATCATTATTCACCATCAAAAATTCGAAATTAAAAGATGTCAGAAAGCTCAGGAAATTGCAAAATTGAATTCTTAAAATACAAAGATTTGATGAAGAAACTTACCTTAATCAAGTAGAAGGATGATTGGTGATGCTTAAAATGTGAAAAACCCTATGAAACAACCTTCAATTGAACCCTAACCTTCAATCCTTCAAAAACCTGATTGTAGGTGTTTTTCTTGGATTTTAATTGGTTAAAAAGGTTATATGATGCTCAAAAGGTGTTGGGTTGATGATTTCTAGCAAGATTATGGAGTAAAAGTGAAGATTTGAGAGTTGAGCAGCAAGAGTAAGAAGAAAAAAGCGTCTTGGGTTTGTGTAGGAAAGAGAAAAAAATGCAGCAGAAAACGCGTTTCTGCTGCTTAAAAGTGCAGGCTTAAAACGCGAGTAGAAACGCGCCTTCCACTCGCGTTTTTGAAGGCTCGTTTCCTCAGTAAAATTGCAGAACCAAAAACGCGATTATGAAGTAAAACGCGACTTGGAAGCGCGTTTTACTGTGTCGCGTTTTTTTGTTTGATCCAGGCGTGAAAACACGATTTTCTTAAAAACGCGACTTTGAGTCGCGTTTTCTAAGGCCCGTTTTCTGTTTTGTCATTACAGAATTGAAAACGCGTTTTGTTGCAAACGCGATTTGAAGGCGCGTTTTCATCCTAAGCGCGTTTTCTTCTGCAATTTTAGTGCAGAAACGAACTTTTGAAAATTACAGAAAATACCCCAACAACTCAAAATGCATCAAAAGTCTTTTGTTTGTCAAATTTATCAATATGCACACATGTAAAACATTAAAAACATTCATTTTACCCTTTGTTAACAGATCAAATTCACCTTTAACGCAAATGAAGGGTATGAATTGCTTGATCAAAGTTCGCCTTTTTCACTTCAATTGGTCATTTGTACTTCCCTTTTCCAACCCTGTGCCACAAAAACAAAAAGTTAACTAAAATACTTAATTAAAACACAAAATCACACAAAATTAACACATATAACAAAATTATAGGGTTGCCTCCCAATTAGCGCTTTTGTTTATAGTCGTTGGCTCGACTCACATTTTCATTTTCTTTAATTTGAAAAAAAATCGCCCAAATGACATATAAGCCCTTTGGGAATGATTTCACCTGCCAAATAGGGTTTTAATCGTTGTCCATTGACCTTAAACTTTTCATTTCTTGAATTCACCACTTCAATAGCTCCATAAGGGAATACTTGAGTAATTTCAAATGGTCCCGACCACCTTGACTTCAATTTCCCTGGAAATAATCTCAGGTGTGAATTGAATAAAAGCACTTTTTGCCCTACTTAGAATTGTTTAGGGATAATATGTTTATCATGCCAATATTTGAGTTTTTCTTTATAAATTTTGGCATTTTCATAAGCATGCAGTCGGTGTTCCTCCAATTCACTTAAGTCAAGTAATCTCCTTCCACCTGCAAGATTAAAATCTATATTAATTTCCTTAATAGTCCAATACGCTTTATGTTCAATTTCTACAGGTAAGTGACAAACTTTTCCATAAACTAAACGATACGGCGACATCCCTAAGGGTGTCTTGAATGCCGTTCGATAAGCCCATAGTGTATCATCTAGCCTTGTAGCCCAATCTTTGCGTGATTTCTTCACAGTTTTTTCCAAAATGAGTTTTATCTCTCTATTAGCCAGTTCAGCTTGTCCATTGACTTGAGGGTGGTATGGAAGTGATGTCTTGTGCCTGCAGTCATATTTAAACAATAAGGAATCAAGTTGTTT
The DNA here is from genome assembly GCA_023065735.1 of Coffea humblotiana. Taxonomy (NCBI): domain Eukaryota; kingdom Viridiplantae; phylum Streptophyta; class Magnoliopsida; order Gentianales; family Rubiaceae; genus Coffea; species Coffea humblotiana. The sequence goes on along the minus strand of CM041213.1, from coordinate 44,403,412 downwards.
GTTACAAAAATGTTTCCCTTCATCACTTATTATGGCTTTAGGTATACCAAATCTGCAAAAAATATTCTTTTTAAGAAATCGAAATACCACCTTAGAGTCATTAGTAGGTGAAGCGATTGCTTCTACCCATTTAGAAACATAATCCACTGCTACTAAGATATACTTATTATTAAAAGAATTAGGGAATGGTCCCATAAAATCAATACCCCATACATCAAATAACTCAACTTCCAAGAAAGTAGTTAGGGGCATTTCATTTTTTCGAGATATATTTCCAGTTCTTTGGCATGCATCACAATTTTTAACATATTTCCTAGCATCTCGGTACATAGTTGGCCAATAGAACCCTGATTGCCATACCTTTACCACTGTTTTTGAAGTGCTAAAATGACCACCTGTTTCAAGGTTATGACAATGATATAAAATATTGTGTACCTCATTTTCGGAAATACATCTACGTATCATACCATCGACACAATGTTTATATAACAATGGTTCCTCCCAAAAATAACTTTTGACATCGTGCAAAAATTTCTTCTTTTGATGATAATTAAATCCCCTTGGAATTTCTCCACTTACCAAATAATTAGCAAAATCTGCATAACATGAAGAATTGCTAAGTGTTAGGACAAACTCATCTGGAAAATTCTCTTGAATCGGAATTTGATCCTTGACTGGGATATATTCCAAACGTGATAGATGATCTGCGACTAGATTTTTCGATCCCTTTTTATCTTTTATTTCCACATCAAATTCCTGCAATAAAAGAATCCACCGAATTAGTCTAGGTTTTGCGTCTTTCTTATGTAGCAAATATTTAAGAGCTGAATGGTCCGTGTATATGATAACTTTAGATCCTACTAAATAGGATCTAAATTTATCTAAAGCAAATATCACCGCCAATAGTTCCTTCTCCGTTGTTGCATAATTGAGTTGTGCTCCATTTAACAATTTGCTGGCATAATAAATGACGTGCAACCTTCCTTCCTTTCTTTGTTCCAAAACTGCTCCAACCGCATAGTCACTTGCATCACACATCAATTCAAATGATAGTGACCAATCGGGCGAGGTTATAATTGGAGCAGAAATCAATTCCTTTTTCAACTTTTCAAAAGCAACCAAACAATTATCATTAAATTGAAAAGGGGTATCTTTACATAATAAATCACATTACAGCTTTGATATTTTAGAAAAATTTTTAATAAAACGTCTATAAAAGTCGGCATGTTCTAGAAAACTCCTTATCCCCTTAACATTGCTTAGAGGTGGCAATTTCTCTATAACTTCAATTTTTGCCTTATCCATCTCAATTCCTTTAGAGGAAATCTTGTGTTCCAAAATAATTCCTTCTTTTACCATAAAATGGCATTTCTCCCAATTTAGCAAAAGATTTGTCTTCTCATATCTCTGCAAAATCAATTCCAAATTATGAAGACAATGGTCAAAAGATGAACCATAAACAGAAAAATCATCCATAAATATCTCCATAATTTTCTCAATATAATTAGAAAATATAGCCATCATGCAACGTTGAAAAGTTGCAGGAGCATTGCATAAATCAAATGGCATTTTTCTAAAGGCAAAAGTGCCATAAGGACATGTAAATGTGATTTTCTCTTGATCATCCGGAGCTATAGCTATTTGATTATATCCTGAAAAACCATCAAGAAAACAATAAAATTCATAACCGGCTATACGCTCTAATAATTGATCAAGAAATGGTAAAGGAAAATGGTCCTTTCTTGTTACCGTATTTAGCTTACGGTAATCAATGCACACTCTCTTTCCTACTACAAGTTTAGATGGAATCATTTCATCATTTTTACCCACAATTGTAGTAATTCCTCCTTTCTTTGGTACCACATAAATTGGACTAATCCAAACACTATCGGAGATAGGGAAGACTATACCTGCGTCAAGCCACTTAAGAATTTCATTTCTTACCACCTTTTTCATATTTGGATTGAGTCTTCTTTGTGTTTCCACCACTGGTTTGCAATTTTTCTCCAATAAAATTCGGTGCATGCATATAGAAGGACTTATACTTTTAATGTCTGCAATTGTCCATCCTATTGCCTTCTTAGAACTCTTAGCAACTTTGTACACTGCTCATTATCAAGGTCTGCATTAACAATTACAGGTAAAGTACTATTTTCTCCAAAAAATTCATACCTTAGATGAGTTGGAAGTGGTTTGAACTTTAATTTTGGAGGCTCGACTTCCGAAGGGTGTAAAAGCCCTTTTACTTGGCCTAAACTTTCGTACACATTACCCCTTTTGAAGGGTATTTGAAAATCCAAATACTTGGCCAATTCTTCAATTTCTTCACAATCTCCGTCTTGCATACCTAAATTCATTAAACAATACTCGAGAGGATCGAAGTCAAAATTGACTTGGCTCATCTCTTGAGTTAATTTTTCAATTGTACTACTAGAATATGCATGATCGGTAAAGGAAGGGTATTTTTCTATTTCTTGCAAATTAAACTCTACCTCTTCTTCACCTATTTGAAACTTAAGTTTGCCATTTTTAACATCAATAATAGTACCTGCAGTAGCCAAGAATGGTCTACCAAGAATAATTGGAATAGATACATCTTCTTCCATATCTAATACCACAAAATCCACTGGAATGATAAATTTTTGAACTTTTATCAATACATTCTCCAACACTCCCAATGGATATCTAATAGACCTGTCCGCTAGTTGCAAAGTAATATTAGTACGTTTAAACTCATACAAACCTAATTGTCGAGCCACCGTTAGAGGAATCAATGATACACTAGCACCAAGATCATACAATGCTTTAGAAAAATCAATGTTACCTATGGTGTATGGTATAGAGAAACTTCCTGGATCCTTCAATTTGGTGGTAGTTTATTTTGTATAATTGCACTACACTCCTCAGTTAATACTATTGTTTCGCAGTCTTCCAACTTCCTTTTCTAGTCATGATTTCCTTGAGAAATTTCGCATAAGACGGAATCTACAAAATAGCATCGGCAAAAGGAATATTAATATGCAATTGTTTGAAAATTTTAACAAATTTCTCGAAATCTTTATCAAACTTATTCTGCTTTAATCTTTGTGGAAATGGAACCACAGGAGGTATTAGAATGGTAGTGGAGGATGATGGTTGATTTTCTCTTGAACTCTCCCGACTCTTTTCCTCCACAATCTCCTCTTGGTTTCTCTGTTTTCCAGCATTTCCTTCACTCTCTTCTTCCTTACCTTCTCCAATTAGAGGATCTTCTAATTGTTTACCACTACGGAGAGTAATGGCTTTAATATGTTCCTTAGGATTGATCTCAGTTTTGCTAGGTAATTCTCCTTGATTTCGATTATTCAAGGAACTAGCAATTTGGCCATTTTGCACCTCTACATTCCTGTACATCGTAGTGAGTTGATCCAATCTTCCTTCTACTCGCTCAAATCTGTCCGAGGTAATCTTAGCAAGTTTTTCTACTGCAATCTCCCACCCAAGTTTAGTTTCAACTTATGATTGCCTTGGCTGAAATCCTGGTGGATTGATTGGTCTTGTTTGATTGCCTTGCTACTTCCATCCAAAATTTGGATGATTTCTCCATCTCGAATTATAAGTATTCGAGTAGGGATTATTCTGAATATTACGATTGTAATTGTTGACAAATTGTACCTGTTCAGAATCAACACACTCATTAGTTTCATGTTCACCTCCACATATAGAACAACAAGCCACATGTACATTAGATGAACTTGGACCAACTCCACCTTGTCTACTTAGCATCTTCATCACATTGTTCATTTGAGCACTTAGCATATTAAGAGTGTCCATTTCCATCATACCTGTATGACGCCTTGTATTAGCTCTCTCATTTGCCCATTGGTAGTTATTTGCGGCCATTTTTTCTATTAAATTATGAGTTTTTTGGGGTGATTTGCCCATTAGAGCTACACCTGCAGCTGCATCAATCATAGTTTTAGTGGAGAAAGATAAGCCATTATAGAAGGTTTGTATGATTAGCCAATCGGGTAGTCCATGATGTGGACATCTCCGAAACAAATCTCTAAACCTTTCCCATGTTTCATATAATGATTCACTTTCTAATTGAATAAAACTAGTAATATCCATTCTTAACTTAGCAGTTTTACCCGGTGGAAAATATTTGTTAAAAAATGCTTTTGACATATCATCCCAAGTGGAAAAAGTATTAGGTGCATGAGAGTGCAACCAGATTTTTGCCTTATCTCTTAAAGAAAATGGGAACAATCTCAATCTTATAGCATCATTACTAACTCCATTCATCTTAATGGTATCACAAATTTCCAAAAATGTAACTAAGTGAGAATTTGGATCTTCTACAGCATTACCTCCAAATTGAGATTGTTGAACCATTTGGATAAGAGATGGTTTAATCTCAAAATTGTTAGCATTTACCGTAGGTCTTGCTATACTTGTTTGAGACCCTTGTGTTCCTGGTAGAGCGAAATCTCTCAGAACTCGCCTATTTGCCTCATTTTCGGCCATTTCTTCCTCAAATGGTAGTTCTATTAGGAATTCCTCTATTGGCTGCCAAACCTTTTGTCTTTCTTGCTGTGGTGTATGCTTCCTTTGTCTACGCAATGTTCTCTCAATTTTTGGATCGAAAGGTGCTACTTCTCGAAATGTTCGGTGCATACACTACAAACAAAAATAAGAGAGATTATTTGACTTCAATTGCCAAAAACTGATTACAAAATAAGATTGAATATAGTGAGCTTACTAATAAAGAAAAATAGATCTGTCTAAATTAATAAAGATAATTAGGTTTTAATATTGCCGCTCCCCGGCAACGGCGTCAAAAACTTGACGGGTTTTTATTACAAGTGCAAGTTAAATCCGAATTTATACCCGTTTCACTGCAAGTATACAGACCAAAATTGTAATATAGGGTATGTATCGGATCGATCCCACAAGGAGCAATTTAAACAATTACTAGATCCTAATTTACTCTATTATTTAAACTCACAATATAATTGAGCAGAAAATCCAGAATTAAATCCAACTACAATTCTGTTTACTTACTACAATTTCTTAGCTAGACAATTGCAATCTCACAAATAGAGAAAAATTCATCAAATACTTGAATTTAGGGATGTAGATTCCACTTATGGCACCAATAATCCCAATGAATGAGTTTTACACTTGTTAATTCACTCATTTAACCAGGGATTTATTTCTAAAATTACCAAATCTTCATTCTCATGATAAAATTGGTCTAAAACAGTTTAGTTTTTCCTAATCTCTTGGTAATTACTAAATCTGAGTTTTTTCATGCATAAAATACAGATTTCATCCACTTGAATGTATTTCTATTCTCATGAATATATTATTCAAGCTCTACTTATGTTGTTCCATTGCTTTTACTATTTTTCAATTAGTAAAAACAACTACAAACCTGCTATTGGTGATCAAACAACAACAAGTAGTCAAGCATACATAAATAGACAAGTTAATACAAGATGCAACAAGTATAAATCATATTCAATTCATATCACTTGGCCATAAGTTTCATCTACTCACTAGATTAAGGAAATTAGCTACTCATGAATGCTAAAACACTCACAACTTTATTTATGTAAAACATCATAAATTACAAGTACAATAAGGATAGAGAAAAGCTTAGCCAACTAATGGTGAAGCCTTCCAAAAATCTGCTATGTCTTGCACTTAGATGATTACAAGATGAACTTCAAAGTGTTCCTGCAATTTACTAGCTAAGGAGAGTTTTTGCTATCAGAAAGTCTGGCTACGTATATTCCTGACCTCTCCAATGTATCTCTATAAATGCTGGTTCAAAACTCCTTTTTCTTGGTCAAATTTTCCATCCTTTGATTCCCAAATCTGAAATTTGTTAGGATAGTCAATAACTAATATTTTTGATTTGAAAATAAGCCACCTTTCTTGCCCTTTTGTCTTCTGAAGCATGTGCACCGAATTCCCTTGCAACTTATGGGTGGAAATTAGTCTGAACACAAGAGAAATAGCTGAGCAAATTGCAGCTTTTCGGCTACAAAACGCACCTACACAAAACACGGCTTCAACTTGCGTTTTGTCTTCTCGCGTTTTCAACTTGGCCTTATTTCAACTGCAATTTTCTCTGTGATGAAGGCCGAACTAGCTTTTGTGCAAAACACAAAAGTTGTAGCCCTTTAAGTTATCTTTCCGATGCTTCAAGAATCACCCAAATCGGAGTTTTGTATCCTGAGATATGGTCAAAATACTGAAGAGTGCCAAAACCTATCTTGAACTGCATTTTTCACTTAAACGGTTTTTAACTTCATTTCTTTTCTAACCACTTAAATTCATCACCAATCATCTAATTTTCATCTTATTTGACATCCTTTGGTGATTGAATCATTAATCCTGCATGAAAATGAAGTTTTTACCATTAAAATCAATAGAAATGCAATTCTAGCCACTTTTACAAAAAATGTATATTTTTACCAAAACCTTAATTATTTAAATTATAAAAGTAAATAATCAAACCAAAATTAACTAATAAATGTACTTAAAAATACGTAAAATACACCCTTGTCATTCTTCATTCGGTGATTGATATAACCGAAGCTCTCCACTCAAATATATATAGCTACATCTAATGGTTTGGCCGCATGGTGATTGTGCTTGAGTTGAAGGGTTAGTTTTGTCCTTTAATTGTAATTTAATTGCTCTCCATAACCTAAAATTTTTATAATCTCTTGCATGAACCCCTAATGTTTGTTATATATAATTTTACACCACTCCAAAGTACTTATAAATTCTTGATTTTGTTGTACAATTTAAATTTAGACATTTAATCGACCAATTATTGTTTCTAATAATAAGGTAAAATAAAATAATAAAAATAATATACGTAAAACTTACACAAAACTTTCTAGGGTTTTCACATGTTAGGATTCTTAGCTCTTAAATTCATCAATTGGATGTCAATTGGGGTATTTTTCATAGGACTTTTTGCATAATTTTCTTCTCTAAACATCATTCTATGTGATTGACATAGGATTGTTCATCAACTCTTTGAATTTTAGAAGTTGCTATTTTTCAGATTCCTGAGTTTTGTGACATCTTCTAATTTCAAATTTTTTATAATGTTTATTGATAATTTTGGCCTCCAATATGCTTATTAAGGTTAAAAGGCATGTTTCAATATTCAAATGTAGCAATTTGATGCTTTATTAATTGTTTAAATTTTAAAATTGCTATATTTGGATAAAATTGAAAACATTGCCTAAATTATTGTTTGAGCCTTTTGAATGGATGCTTATGGCTAGACGTGGTTGGTTGATAATGTTTTAGTATGTACATTGTTGATAAAGAGTAATTTTAATGAATCTTGTCATTTTTTGGGATAATTTTTGTTTTATCATGTTTATGGCTAAATGTTATTTATTGTGACTAATTGGTGCTTGCTATGAACATGATTATTGTTGAAATCACTAAATTGATTATAGTTGTTATTTATTAAATTGGTGATTTTTAGGAAGTTTTTGATAATTTTTGGCAACTTTTAACGTCATGTTTGTATTGTCATAATCGAAGATACTTTTGACCATGTAATTGATTTTGTATGACATAAAGATATGTACATGTGGTTATTTGAACCAATTTTGTTCTCAATACATGCATGATAATTCTATACAATGCCTACAGTTATTATAAATGGAAAGATTTGTTTAGACATTTTATATGATTTATTTTATGTCGAATGTGTGAAGTGTGAAATTTTTAGCCGAGTATGTGAACATAATCAAATATTCTTTCTTAGGCATCATGGTACGAACTCAAAGAGCTATCATTCATGAGTCATCCTCCTCTTCCAAGAGTGAGGATATAGAAGAAAGTGAAGAAGAGAGGTCTTTTTCGCCCGAATCTATGACGAGGTGTCAATGGGGAGCACGTCTTGCCACTTTGAGGCTGATGTTTATGATAGTGCCAGATTCTCAACTCACAGGAATCAAGAGTAGCACAAAAAACATGCTAACTTGGAGTGCATCATTGAAAAGCGAAACAGTTCGGAGATAGAGACGATTTATCATATCTCGAAGGTGTTTACCCAACTTGGTTGGACGTCTATGCTGATTTTGCCAACTCATTACTACCTGGACATGGTGCATGAGTTTTATGCCAACATTGTCAACAAGGCAAGTCACAGTGGAGAGTTGGTGCACTCTTGGATGTGTGGTACTTGGATCTACTTGACTCGTGATCTCATCGCATGCATTTTTGGTTGTAACAACACTAGTCTAGTCGTAGATTTAAAGAAGGGATTTGTTGCTCCCAATAAGAGATGAGATTCATCATATGTTTTGGCGTGTTTTGGTCTCGAGTACCAATCTTTCTGCTCTTTAAGGAAAGAGAAGATGGTTGTTAGCATTTTCGACACTCACCACCGCCTCATTATTTATATGATGGCGCACAATGTGATTCCATAGAAGAGTGGTCATGGGAAGGTTTGAAAAAGTGACATCTACATTTTGAGCTATATGTTTCACAATCGGGAATCTCCCTACGCTCACATTCTACTACCGAACATCATCATCAGTTATATAAGGTCGATAGCAAGATGGCGCACTACTTCTTTCAAGCTTGCATTTTCCCATCTTCTGTCTTTAGTATTCAAGCGGGTAGGAGTTAATTTAAATGGAGTAACTTAGGTAGCTGTTCGCCCCAGCATAAAGTTATCAGTTTCTTCAATTCGTAGAATGGGAACTGCTATAGAGTATATTCCTCTGCCTACTCAAGATCGATGACAGAAGGCACGTCATAGCCAAGAAGAAGCCGAGCCCTCCACTTCTACTCCACCTCCTCCACCTTCTCAATCCAATTGGTAGAGACTTTTTAGTTGATTGTGTGACAGCCCCACCTTCCCCTAAGGCGAACCAAAGGGTTCGGCGGACCGCCTGCCCAACTCTTGCCAGGACTCGTTCACTCTCAAAAAATAAAATAAGATAAAGCCTCGAGAATAAGCGGAAACAATACCCAAACTTGAACCATATAAGTACATTCATCTCAACCTCAACCACAAGTACAGTCCCAAATGTATACAAAAGCTCTGACTTTCTCAATACAACCAACTCTATCCAAGCACTGGAGCGAGTGCAAAAGCCAAAACGAAACAATTCAAGACCAAAAACTAGACTATTCTATTCTATACAAATCTCTCGCTCATACTTGCAACCCCTGTAAGGAAAACAAAAGGCGTGGAATGAGCTAAAAGCCCAGCGAGGTTCTATATACACAATTAAGCAATTAAACAAGGACATAAAACCGGTAATAACAAGTAATCCAGATAACATTCACCACATAAAGCAATATTAACACATACAATAAAAGGATACATGCTCACAAAGAGCCATTCGTTCATTCATTCATTCGCCTAATATTTCCTTATTTCTCCGATCATTAAAACATTGTTTGTAAGTGAAAACTCCTTTATTTTCTTGTCGTTCGTTCCTTCATTTCATTCCCCAATCTCCGCCAACTTCGTGGTCATACTCGAGTATACCAAACATTCACCAGGGTCACTAATCGCCCGACCGAGTCCGCTTCTGGCTCGAATCGACCAGTAACAAAGGGCAAGGGCCCAGTTCAGCCAGAAGGCTTACATTCATGCACAAGTAACATTTAATCATTCAATCATTGAAAGTTCACGTTCATTTAGGTCGAGTGCGATAAAGTACACACTCGCCTAGCAAAAATCATTTTGGAAACATAATATACCTCAATCACGTACTAAAGCAACAATCCAAATAGTCACAATAGTTCACATAGTCATTAGAAACAAAGCGTATATAGAACACTCACCTAATTAAGCAAAATGTCCAAAGTATCCCTCCGGATACCAACCTTAGTCACCAAGAAACCCTAAGAATAACCAAGAAAACATATTACGGTTCTATTATCAAAATATTTGGGTGAATCAAAGAAATCCGAATAAAACTAGTACAAAGTAAAATTATGATTTTAAAAGTAAAAAGAGTACATTTTGATCAAAGGAAATGAGTAACTAAGAGTTCCTCAAACCAAACATAAAACTAAGCTCAAAAAGGGTTTAGAAAATTCCGTCGGAAAAAATTTTAAAACAGGCGCCACGTCAGAATCCGGCCAGAACTTGGCCGGATATCCGGCCGGATTCAAGGCAGTGAGCAACTGAAATTTTTTCTTCTTCCCCTGTCAATCCGGCCAGAAATCCGACCAATACTTGACCGGATATGCAGCCGGATAGTGAACAGTGGATTTTTCTCTTTTTTCGTAAAACGTTTGTTTGGCTCAAAACTAATACATATGCAAAGAAATAATGTGCGGCAAATGTCTTGGTTAAAATCATGTGAAAAAGGTAGACAAATACCTTGAATTCTCACCAAAATCTAACTTGTTAAAAATAGGTTTTCGTGGCCGGGAAACCCTAAGCCACTCCTCTTTGTTTTGGAAAGATAATGAGTAAACACTTGAAGTTCAAAACTAACCTTTGTAACTACGCATCATGGTTAAAACGGAAATGTATAAGTGCAAGTGAAATAGCTCATATAACTCTACTAAAGTGGCACTAAGTTACTCTAAGCAAAGTAAGTCTAATGCATCACAAAACCACATTCAAATCTCATTTCCATTCACTCAAACTCAAGGCAATAAATGGACAGCATTTCCCCTTGTTTTTCCTTACTTTCCAAGACACAATCCAACCTACCAAATCATATCATTCAACCTCAATTTCATATACAAACTATAAGCTATCAAATACCCTTAAAATATAATCAATTGAAGCTTCACAACCATCCACAATAAAACCCCCAATTGGAAACCCTAATTGAAAACCCTAAAACCGAAATTGTGCATACCAAGCTGAAATTTCTGCAATTAACCATAATTCACACATAAGAGCTCCAATATATACAATATTAAGCCATCAATCCAAGTCTAGCCAATACTTATCATATAAAACAGAAAAATTCCCAATAAAATCAGAAATTTAACCAACTCCCCATTAATCCACAAAATCATTCATTAATCATGTTAGCAAGCCACCATAGGCCACTAATTTGCAACTATTGGAAACAAAAAAAGATGTTCTTAGCAAATATACCTTCAAACCTCAAAGAAAGTGGTAGCTTAGACTTTCCTCCTCCAAATCAACTCCACCCAAAACCTTTAATCCTCCTTGGTGATCACTTCTGTGGAGTAGATTCAAATTTGGTTGGTTAAAACTCAAGATTTGAGCAAGATTAGAAGCTAGAAATTGAAGAGGTTTTCCTTGTTTTTCTCTCCAAGAGGGCCGGCCAAGAGAAGGGAAAATGAGAGGATTTTTGGGTCAAATTTGGTTTTGGTAAAGGTTAATCTTCTTGGTCAAAAGTCCAACTTCCAATCAAAGCATAACACATGGCATCTTGAAGGTTCCAAGCTTATCTTCTCTCTTCCAATGATTCATTTATCTAGCTAACCTCTAATTACCTCCTAACACCTTGTAAAATAATATCACTTAATACTTCATCACCTAATCGGCAAAAATTATATCGCACTAGCGGGCCCCACATTCAAGAATGTACTTCAATTTAACGTACACTAACTTATACTAGAAAAATGATTTAAAAACTGTACTTACTTGTAAAATGTATAAAACATTTAATATTTTCAAAGACAGTAATAAAATATAGGCAAAGAAATAAAATAATATTTAGAAAATGTGAAAATTTTCGGGTTCTCACAGATTGGATATGATTGAATGTTAGTTGTTTGCATGCGGCTGATTGAAGAGCATTTGGGCATGCCTCCATTTCATTGTGATGATGAAGCTACAGATGATTGAAGATGCCCATCCTCTTGATATCAAATACCTTTTGCTTTGTTTCCATGTTTCTTAGTAGTTTTCTTTTTATTTTTTCTTTGTAGACTGTTTACCTTGCACTTATCATTTTCCACTTGGACTTGTGACAGTCTTAGTATATCTTAATTGTAGATTGGTTGATGGTTTGTGACTCAAGGTTGAACTGGATCTCAACCATTGATTTGGGGAGTAACTTGTCCTTATTTTCTTTCCCTACAAATTGAGGATAATGTGTATGTTTAGTGTGGGGGAAGGAATGTCCTAAATGGAAGTTATTTTTGCGTTTAGATGTTTGGACATGTTATAGGAAACTTGTTTTGTGCTTAAAATTGTTAACTCTTGGCTTTGTTGGCAAGGAGTTTTGTCCAATTTTAAGGAAAAACTCTGTCAAAATTTTTTCAAAATTTTGTTCACATTTGAACATTTGCCCCTATTTTTTCATATCTACTTCACTTGAATCCACAAATGCATGACGATTAAGCCCTTTTTGTTTCAAATTTTGCTATATAAGTGAGATGCAGTAAGTAATTTGAAAAGTCAATATTTACTCGACTTGAAAGCAATTATTATGTGATTACTGCTATTGCATGTGAAAAAGTATATCTTGTAAAATAAGGAAAATTATGTCTACAATTTTATATGATAAATGAAATCTCTCATTTTACTTGTTTTTACATATAATTGATTTATATAGTTGCTAAAGTGTTCTTCCTTATATCTACATTATTGAGGGAATTGTTTATCAAATAAAAAAAAAGAGAGAGCTCCAATAAATTCTTGTATTGAGTAATCGGGAGTCTTCATATACAAATGTCGACTTTTGCATAAAAGGTATTTGAATTAAGGAGAAATAAGTAAAGTGTTGAGTAATTGAGAATCTTCATCTAAAAATATTGATTTTCATGTAAAAAGAACCTTTCACCCTTTTAAGAACAAATAAAAGAGAAATAAAGTGAATATTTCCTTCTTAAGGTTTGTCAAGTTAAGATTTCATATCGAAGGAAGAAACTCTAACGTGACTATATAGGTTAGTTATTTGTGAGACTAGGTGAGATAGAGAGATTGACTTTGTTAGATTGAATTTTGGGTATAATTATCTTTCTTTTGCATGATATGATGAGTATTGAGGGTGAAATGAATCGTTGCATAATGAAAGTTTGCCGAGTTGGGAGAGATTGATGTTCAATTTCACTTGATTCATTTCACTTCTTAAATCAGTGTTGGATTATTTTTCTTATTGCTTGAGAACAAACAATGATTTAAGTGTGGGAAAATTTGATAAGTGTTTATTATGAGTGTTTTTAAGTAGCATTTTGTGCTTATTTTTAGCACAAATTAGGATGTTTTAAGACATAACTTGCTCCCTAAATTTCTAAATTTTGTGAGTTTCATTTGAGCAACTTAATGAGCAAAGTGGTTATATTTGCAGGAATTGAGGTGAATTGCCAATGTTGGATCGAGATGGATTCAATTCGAAATCATTAGTGCTTGATTCAACGGCAATTTAGAAAGTAGACGAGTATCAAATGTAAGTATTATTGGTGAAATGCATGAGAAAACACTTGAACAGGATGTTAGTGATCAATTGAACGCAACGGATTTTCTGTCTCATACCCTATGCCACTCTCCGTCTCACTTTTTATTATATTACTATTTCTCCCACATAAATATCATATTTTAGTTCTTTTTTGTTTCCTTAAGATTCAATAACTATTAATTGGATAAAAAATAAATACAACAGGTTCAAAAAAGCAATATATAATAGAAAATTAAAAAATATAGCAGAAAATTCATAAAAAATCTCATTTTTTTATGCATTTTGATTTTTTGAGTTTGTTAAATTTTGTGTATTACTCAATTAATAGTTATTGGATCTTAAGGAAATAAAAAAGAACTAAAACATGATGTTTATGTAAGAGAAACAACAATATAATAAAAAGTGGGATAGAAAGTGGCATAGGGTGCGGGATAGAAGATCCGTTGCGTCAATTGAAACCGAAAAGAAGCAAGAAAATGAACCAGAACAGAAAACGTGACCTCGAATCATAGGGTTAAGGTCACGTATTGTGCCCTGTTTTTTGCAATTTGTTTTGCAACTTGCTCTATTTTCACACTGCATTCCTGCTCAATTTTAGCTCAAAATTTCGGCTGCATATGCTCAAGATTCCTTAGGAAAGAAAAAGGAGCTTTATGTCATATCATTTTTCACTTGTTGACTCTCCTAACATTACATATGCAAGAATCATTGAAGAGAAAGAGAGATTAGTCATTAGAGGGAGTTATTCTTAGTTGCTAGCTCAAGAGCTTAGTTTTAGTCTTTTTTTATTCTCTCTAGTTAGGAACTTATAAGAAAAACTTGGATAATTTATTGTACCACTCATTTTGCTGAAGAAGTAGAAGATTTAGGAGCATGTTCATCGCCTTGACTAAGCTTTCTCTATCTTTTTCTTTACTTGTGATTCATTATATGTGTGTGCAATGAAATTATGCTCTTTATTGTTTTATTTCACATGAATTTCTAGATCTAAGGAGTAGATAAAGTTTATGGCTACTTGATATGAGTTCAATATGATTTATGCTTACTACCTCTTGTATTAACTTGTTAATTTATGCATGCTTATTACTAGTTGTTGCTTGATCATCAATAGTAAATTTTTAGTTGTTATTCTTCAATGAAAATTGATCATAGTGATGGAACAACATAAATGGAGTTTAAAGAATAGACTCATGAGAATAGAGGTACATTTAGGTAAATTAACTTTGCATTTCATAACGAACAAAAGAGAGTGAGTTTTGGTAAATATGGAAATGAATCTCTAGTTAAACAACGTAGTAACAAGAGATAAATCTATTCACTCATATTTTTTATGCCATAAGTGGACTCTATTTTCCGAAACTCAATTATTTAGTGAAATTTCTCCATTGTTTTCTTGCATGTTACTTAGTTAAAATAGTTAGTTAGTAAGTATTATTATTTCTAGTGCCTTTATTCGATAGATAGTCTAAATAATAGACCAAGTAAAGGACCTAATACTTGTAATACTTGTAATAGTTGCTCCTTGTGTGACTGGTCCGATATATGTTCTAAACTACTGTTTGACCTGTATACTTGCAGTCAAGCGGGTATATTTTAGATTAAACTTATACTTATATTGAGAACCCATCACTTATCATTTTACTTAAGAAAGTTACAACAATTATAATTAGTAAATTTAATTCAAATTGTGATAAGTTTTTGTTAAAAAATAGCAAGTTTTACAAATAGAAAGGTAAATTGCTAAATTTTGCAAATTTACTACTTCATTGCACAAGCTTACCAATATATTTGTGAAACTTACTTAAAGCTAGGTTAGTAAATTCTTTACAATTACAGTAAGTTTTGAAAGATAAATAGAAAGTTTGTGCATCAAAAAGGTAACCTATATGGATGACTAAAACTTACTACTTTATTGTCCAAACTCACCATTTTACTTGAAAAACTTGCATACAACTAGATTAGTAAGTATAATGAGGTTAGCATTAAGTTTTGTCAGATAAATGGTAAATTTGGCTGATAAAAAGGAAATTTTTGAAATTTACTTTTTTATTGCACAAACTTGCTGTTTTACTTGAAAAACTTGCATACAACTAAATTAGTAAGTTTAATCAAACTAATAGTAAGTTTTGTTAGCTAAATAGTAATTTTTACTAATAAAAATGTAACTTTTGAAATTTGCTACTTGGTTGGACAAACTTACTAATTTACCTCAGAAACTTACTGCTAAAGCGAGTAAGTTTGACAACAAAATATTGTAAAATTCATTACATAAATGGTAAGATTCAATATTAAAAAGTAAATTTGTTAAACACTTAAAACTTACTATTTTACAAGACAATCTTACCGATTTAGTTGGAAAAGTTATATGTATCTTTGGATGCATTATTTAATTCATAAAAAAGGGGACGCAAAAAGCTGTAAACTGTCACAAAAGGAAAGAAAACCGGATGTTCAGGTCAACTGCTATTATTTTATATTATGTCATTTAACAATATCTGCACCACAACACTATCCTTTATGTGCACCATTTAAGACTAGAAATGTGTAAGATATTTGAATAAAGACTAACATACAACTCCACCATTTGATGCGAGAAGGAGGAAGCAGAAGATCAGCAGCGCAAAGAAGGTTGCGTAGCTAAAGTGAGATGTAGCCATCTACAATATCTTTATTTTTCAAAACAAATATCTTTAATTTTGTTGCAATACTTGTGAGATAACAGGTAAAGGATGATAGGTACTTATAGTAAGAGATGGTGCATTTTTTCAGAACCTGGTAGATAGTTGTGTTAAACCTTCATGACAATGTCAAGGAGCTTGGTCAACATTATGTAACAAAAACACGTATTGAAAAGCATTAACACCATTACAGGATTTGCAATTTTGAAGCGAAGGACAATATTGGCTGAACCAATTTTGCAGCCTTGAGTCTATATGTAGACATTTAATCCCAATTTGTCACTCAAAGACACTTGACCAGCTATGTGATCTTTAACTGATGGATGTACTTAAAGTTCTACTAATAACCAACAGCAACCATCTCTTCAATATGCCAAGACACATGTTTACAAAATTCTACTTGAGTAATTTCAAAAAAATGACAAGATTTGTTTGTCCGTGAACTTAACTGCAGTATCAATCAAAGTCTGGCATTAATAGAGGGTGTCACTTTCGTTTGCTGGTGACCTGGTCATTGTCACTGGCCCCTTGTCCATCCAGGCTTGGCCCATTCAACACAGATCAGCTTTACAGAGGAAGGTACGGTTGGTAGTGGGATTTAATTTCTTTTCTTGTTCAGTCAAAAGACTCATTGGGATTTTGTTAATAATGTTGACTTGTGGCTACTAAAGCAACAAGTACTCAAGAAGATCCGTACAGCATATGAATAAGTCAGCAACTGTTGTTTTCTCCATAGACAAACACTAGATTGAATTCTTTACAGAATTAATTTAGATTTCACGTCATTAATTTTAGTGGAGATTAATTAATTTCACAAGTGTTTCTTTTCATTAATTCATAAGTCAGCTATGTCATTTTCAGGATTTTTTTTTTCGTTCATTGGATAGGATATGATACCAACTTAGGTTCAAATTCGAAATTCATCCTGGCCATAGCAATTTGAATAATTTCATAAAGTTACATATCTACATGGAATATATATATATATATATATATATATATGGGGAATATTGAGGAGCAACACCTATTGTTTTCTATATATATAAATGTTATTAATAAGTTAATTGGAAATCATATTGCACCAATTTGTTTGACAAAGTTAGGAGGGAATTCCAAAGAGATTTAGTTAGATTGGCAGATTTAGCCCAGTTTGTTAAAGTATGTGCAACCTTATTTGGTTCTCTAGGAATCCATTGAACATCAACATGAGTTTGTTCTAACAAAACCAATCGCACATCTTCAATGTTACCTATTGTTATGAGCTGATAATCATTTGAGATAAGCATATTTTTAGTGAGTAATTTAGAATCAAAACTTTATGGAGTCAATTAAGATGTTTCGTCTTTTATTCCCAATATAAAAAAATTTTCCAATCGCATTTTATTGTTTTGGTATTCATTCTTCTTTTAGCCTATTCTTGTTTGTTGTAAATTTTGCAAAAGTTGATCATAGAATGCAATTACAGAGAAAAAAATCAGAATCAATTAAAGTTAACTCCTAGGTATATTATAGATTTTTCCCTTTTTGGTTTTAAAAAAAATCTAAAATCTAGATGTAAAAGAAAATGAGAACAGGCCCTGTAACAAAGATAATATAATCTTTTAATTATCGAATAATTATACCAATTTATGGCTTTGATTAATTTTAATTTTGTATTTCTTTAGCATGTAGTCATATTTATTATTCCTTTACATTTTCACAATTTCCAGTTTAAAAAAAAATATTTACACTTGGGAACTTTTAATAGTGGTGGATTTAAAGTGAGGGCCCGTGCCCCACCAAAAAATCCTACAAACACACACTTTGAAAAAATTATAAATTTTTATAATGTGTCCCACTAGATTTAAAATTACTTGTTCCCCTACTGATATCAAACAATGCAAAGCAAATAAAGTGCATGGTCTTTGGCTTTCTATTTAACTAAACGAAAGGAAGCTAAGGCAGAGTCAATGGAAACTTTTCAAAAAATAAAAAATAAAAAGGAAAATAAAATAGTAAAATAGTAAAATAATTGAGCAACTATTACTTTTATCCTCCCTCCATCCTTTTTTTAGTATCATGTTTTTAGAGTCATCTTTTCAAAATCAACACAACTTCATAAGCTGTTCCATTTTACCATTTGAAAACAATTACTTTTTTTGCGTGCCACTACACACATAGAATTTAAATGTGAGGGCCATGTTTAAGGTTAGTCGAAAATCACCACATTCAAGCTCAATAATTGCACTTTTTTCTTAAAAAGTCGAATTTGCAAAAGCAAAAAATATCAAATTATGGCACATAGGGATTGCAAGATTTTCATGGCCAATTTTTATATTTCAATTACTGTTTAATTTTTGTTTTTCATGGAGAATATTGGTTGTGGGATCGTGCTGCAATGACAAGTCACCTCACAAAATACTAAACTAATGCAAGTGACCAGTAGTTGTCTAAATTACCCAACTTTAGCGACAATTTTGGTCCGTTAGCGTCTTTTCTAAGTCCATTAAAATAATGATTATAAATTCTGTGTAAGTTTTTTAACTAAAATGCTAAGTTTCTTCACTAAATTAGTAACTTTAATCCTTCATCAAATTTACCAATTTATTTGTAAAACTTACCATTTTTTAACAAAAACTTACCATTATTTCAATTAAACTTACTAATTATAATTGTTGTAACTTTCTTAAGTAAAATGGTAAGTTTATGAAAATAAAGTTGTTAGTTTGAACAATTCACCAATTTACCATTTTATTTGTAAAACTTACCATTTTTCAACAAAAACTTACCATTATTGGAATTAAACTTATTAACCATTTTTCAACAAGAACTAATCATTATTTGAATTAAACTTACTAAATATAATTGTTGTAACTTTCTTAAGTAAAATTGTAAGTTTGTGAAATAAAGTAGTAAGTCTAGGCAATTCACTAATTTACCATTTTATTTGTAAAACTTACCATTATTTGAATTAAACTTACTAATTATAATTGTTATAACTTTCTTAAGTAAAATGATAAGTCTGTGAAATAAAGTAGTAAGTTTGAACAATTCACCAATTTAACATTTTATTTGTAAAACTTACCATTTTTCGGTGAGAACTTATCATTATTTGAATTAAACTTACTAATATTGTTGTAACTTTCTTAAGTAAAATGGTAAATTTGTGAAATAAAGTAGTAAGTTTGAACAATTCACCAATTTTCCATTTTATTTGTAAAATTTACCATTATTTGAATTAAACTTACTAATTATAAATATTGTAACTTGCTTAAGTAAAATGGTAAATTTGTGAAATAAAGTAGTAAGTTTGGACAATTCACCAATTTACCATTTTATTTGTAAAACATATCATTTTTCAACAAAAACTTATCATTATTTGAATTAAACTTACTAATTTTAATTGTTATAACTTTCTTAAGTAAAATGGTTAGTTTGTTAAATAAAATAGTAAGTTTGGACAATTCACCAATATACCATTTTATTTGTAAAACTTACCATTTTTAAACAAAGGCTTACCATTATTTCAATTAAACTTACTAATTATAATTGTTGTAACATTCTTAAGTAAAATGCTAAGTTTGTGAAATAACGTAGTAAGTTTGAACAATTTACCATTTTATTTGTAAAACTTACCATTTTTCAATAAAAACTTACCATCGTTTAAATTAAACTTACTAATTATAAAGTAATAAGTTTTGTTGGAGAAGTAGTAATGTTCGGTATTTAAGAGTAAATTTCATATCACACTTATAACTTACCAATTTTATTACCAAAGTTACCATATTATCACCTGATGTTACCTTGAATCTTGGAAATCTAAATGAACAGTAGTGCAATTGTCACTAAAGATACCAATCTTGGATGTGAGAACCATTATTAACTGGTTGTATCAGTATTTTAATGTAAATTATTCACAAGTTATGATAACGATTGACACTGTAGCATTATCCTTGGCGGTGCTTATGACTTTCTCTTCTTTTCATTAGACTTGTTTTTTAGTATCACATCCAACTCTTTAGCAGATATTTTTTCGTGTTTATTAGAGTCCAATTTGCTACACAACATATTTTGCCACAAAAGACCGTAGAACTAGATGGCCAACAGCAAATACGTGCTGAAAAGTTCATTTGCTACTTATTTTCAACGACCAATGATAAGTGAATATTTAACGTACATTTTGTACAAGTTGGAATGAACTTTTGGTATGTTTTGAGAAGATTAAAACCATATTTAAACTCTTTTTGGTGCAAAATTCTTAAGTATTGTTTGAGTAATCAAAACTTGTTAAATGAGTGGATTAATGCTTTAATTTGTGATATTTTGAAGGATATTGATTGAACTTCATGTACGAGATAAAGAAAAAGGCAAGGACCATTTAGAGAATAAAGTACAAAAGAAATTAGGAGCAAAAATGAAGAAAAAGAGGAAGGAATCGAAAATCTGGAAAACGATCACACGGAACCAAGCTCGAATCCATGTGCAACAAGAAGTGATTCGAGCCCTCGTCTGTACTTCTGGAGTATTGGATCCGAAGTCAGTCGATCCGAGCTCGGATCCATATGAGAAAGGCATCGGATCAGCCATGATCCGAGCTCGGATCGTACTGCAACCCTCGGATCCAAGGCTCGGATCTGTCTCTCTCTGCTGCAAGTGGTACAGCCGGTTTTCTGAATTTTCACACAACTTTTCAACTATCTTTGGTTAGAGAATTCGGTGCACATGTTTCAGAAGACAAAAAAGGCAAGAAAGGTGGCTTATTGTCAAGTCAAAAAGCCATTATTTTTAACTATCTTAACAAAAAGGAGATGTGGAGAATCATAGCAGAACAATTGGAGTGGTAAAGAGAGGAGCTTTTCATCAGTTTATATGCAGAGACATTTGGGAGGTCTGACATTATCATACGGAGGAATGCTTGGAGTGCAGAAATGTAGTTCTTCCATTTCCTTAGTGTAGGATAGTTTAGCTAGTTAGTTCATTCATTCTTGTATAATGACTAGATTAGGATGAAGATGGAGATGAAGGAAGGGAAGTTGAAACTCAAGTGACATGGGTTATCTCTTTTCCAACTCTTTATCTTTTGTATTGGATTTTTAAGTGTGGTTAACATGCAAGTTCTGGATTTTATGATTATTAAGTGTCTTTAAAGTTTATACCTTGGGTTTGGTTGAACTTTCTATGATTGTTAGTGTGACGCCCCCACTTCTCCCTAAGGCGAACCAAAGGGTATCCGCGGGACGCCTGCCTAGATCTCGCCAGGACTCGAAACGAATCAAATCAAACTTAACTATAAATAACCAACAATACAAGCCAAATGAATAAAGTCGCTTCCATTACCTATTTTCACTAGTACACCACGAGTACAAAACGCATCCCTCGTCCATATCTTACATTAGATTCCCAACATATACATCAATCCCAAGTTATAAAAAAATCCAGAGTCTAGTCATGAACATCGAAAACCCTAATACAAAAGTACATCCAAAAGGGGGTTTTCCTCAAGTTCTCTTCGATCCATTCCTGTTAAGGAAAACAAATCTATAGGGTGAGCAAAACGCTCGTGAGGCCAAGAAACACACATGCAAACACGTAATCCAAATAGCCACAAATTACATAGTAAGTAAAGCTGTAAATTCGAATAATTCACATAAAAAAAATAAACAGAAACAATTCAAGGATACTGTAGCTCTCAGGAGCTAAATTCCACGTAGTCGAGTCGGAGTCTTGATCACATCTCATGTTGACACTCCGTCAACCACATAAGTATCAAATCCGTAGATATACCACTTTCCTTCAAATCCCGTCACCATTACACCCCCTTACCGGGCCCCGCTCATCAAAGTTCTTGATAATGCTCGAGTATATCATGGCAAAACTGCACGAGTAATGCCGAGCAAGATCTCTCCAATAGATCATGCCCCACGAATATCTCATGGTTTGCTAAGCTTATCGACCAAGCCCATGCTGGCTCGATTCGCAAAGTTAGCCAACGAGTTTGGGCGTCCCCCGAATACGAATACGAATATAAGTCGATGAGCAATGCTCAAATCGACGATCCCAAGTAGGAATCACAAATACGAATTTCATATACGAATCACAAATACAAATCACATCCACATTACCATATACAAATCGAATATGAATCCACGTAGTAAAATACGAATATAATCTGGTTTGAAAGAGAACGAGTGCGGTAAAGTACACAATCGTCTCAAAATTTTAAATTCACATAACGGATAAGAATCAATTAACCACTTAACAACAAGTTCATGCACTTGACACTCACTAAGTAATTCAAGTAGAAATGTCACTTAGAGGTTCAGACGTTCACCGTAGGGTCCTCTTGAAGGTCCTCGTGGGTGCTTGAACAATTAAATAGTAATCCATCACTTATAATCCTAATTATCAAAGAAGATTGTACACTTGTACAATCTAAGAAAATTCTCATGAAAATGGACCCGATTTATACGTAAATCAAGGCTCAAAGAAGGGATTTTAAAGCACAAGAGAAATCAGGTTTTCACCTTTGAAATCGGGTGTAAAACGCTCAAGTGCTATCGAGGGGAAAAGGAGAATTTGAAAAACTCCATTTCCTTTCAAAAATTTCAGATTTAAGGTTCGATCTTTGAAAAATCGTATCTCACTCATTACAAGTCCAAAATTGGAAAATTTGGTACTGTTGGAAACTTCTTCGAAAGTACTAAAAGTACCCAGAAGACACTTTTCCATGATTCCAATTGGAAGATATTCAAAACTCAGCTCAAAGTTGCTGCCTTAAGTTTACCAAGACAGTTTCGGGTTGGTTTTTGGCCAACTTTGAAAATTCAGAAACAATCACAGAATTTGATCTAGCCTCTGAACTTTGGTACTCAATTAGAGTTACAAACAAGGTTTAAAATCCAACAAGCGGAACAAGAATTGGAGTTTTGAGCACCAAAGATATAGTAGCTCAAAGTGGCTGCAAAAACGAAGCTCACTGGGCAAATTTCCAGATTTAAAGCTGGAACTTTGCGACTCTAGTTGGACATTGAAATGGATTCAAAATGACACCAAATTTGGCAGTAGTATACTACCATATGAGAGCTATCCCTCAACCAAATTTCATGGAAAAATTCGTTTGGGAAGCTAGTGAACAAAGTCAATAAAGTTTGCAAAATTTCTAAGGCAATCTGCCTTGCATTTGTGTTTTTCCCTTTTCCAAACATTTGGCCAATGAAAATTCTCAAACATCATCCATTCATGAAGACAAGGTCTAAGAAACATCCAAGGTGTAATTTGGTAGGTGATTACCACCAAGAAATTCGAATTAACAAGTCCCAAATCGAAGCTAAAGCTTTAACTAGCCAAAAGAGGGTTTTCTACCTCTGAGTCAGTTTCGGATTTCGGCCACAACTCACTCAATTCAACTCAGAATTGGGGGTGGTTCATGGCGTTGGAAAATACATTCATAAGGGTACAATTTCTTAGAAGAAATCAGTTTCAAAATCAGTCCACAACTAGGTCATGTTTGGACATCAAGTTGCTGCTAAAAACAGATTTCTCTGTGAAAACGTGGAACAGGGCAGTCGACTTTACAAGCTTGGTACAGATCACTCAGGTCGAATTAGAACCTGAAGTTTATACCTTTTGAAAGCTGGGAATGTCTAGTTTCCAGTGCCACAAACGGCACTCGATTTTGACATCGGAGCCAAAACGATATGGCCAAAACAAGAACACTGCCTGGGCAGTGACGTGAGAATCTTCCAGGCTTGCTTCCTTACGAAATTTTAACTTTTGGCCAACCAATTCATGGAATTTTCAACGAAACTTTCTACACATCTCATACAACATATAAACATCATAACTAAGCCATTAGATCCACAAAAATTCGCATTAAATGTCATGAACATCAAAAGGGCAGAATCAGAAATTTCACCTCTCACTACCGTTGAGCTTTCCTTCAATAATGCTACTTATTTCCACTAGTTTAACCTCTAATCCAGCATTAATAACAATAAAACTCATCAAATCAGTCCAACAACTCAAAGTGGGAATTCATAGAGCTCACACAACAAATTTTCACCATAAATAATGCTACCCATACGATCAAATGAACTTATAAGTGCAATAGAACTTCCATAATTCAAGATTTGAAGGTTTGATCATCACTTACTTTGCTAGATGTTCAAGGCAGAATTTTCGGTCACTTGAAGCTCAGCAAAACCGTGGAAGTAAGGCTCCTTTTGCAGCTCAAGTTGTTCACCAAGTGATTAGCTAAGAGGAGGTAAATTTTGGTGTGATTTGGGTGAAGGTTTAGTGAAGGAATGGAGCGAAATTGGTTTGAACTTTTGGAGTTGTTTTTCTCCCTTGGTAGCCGGCTGTTCTTGTGCAAGAAAATGAAGTACCGTGGCTGATGAAGAAGCTTCCTTGAGAAGCTTTAAGTGTTTGGCCAAAAGGTGCCAAAAGTCAACTCTCTTCCCGCGCGCATACGCGCGTGTTTCGTGCTCGATTCCTCTCGAGTTCGTTTCACTTGTGCACTAAACTTCTAATGCACTTATATTCATACTTATATTATTCACTCTTAATAGTTTAGAAATAATTTCTAAAGTCCTCCGATTAGTCGCGCGCGCGAAAACTTGAACTTCCGATTTGTGCGCGATAACGCAAAATCTCTAAGAAATTCTTATAACGATTGTACCACTAACTATCACTTGAGTATTTAAACTTAAAATTAACCACTTAAGGGCAAATGTACAAGTCTCCAATTTTGCCAAACTTATTGTATTCTCGAATCGATTATTGTTTCCAAACGCGCAGTCACTATTCACACTTAACGAATTTCCAAAAAATTAAATTTTGAAACGAGTCACTTTAAAAATATGAATAAGTCATAATTTAATGTAATTAGGTATAAAAGGTTAGAAAATAATATTCGGAATATTTGGTCAAATAAATAATTAAATAAACTAGAATTAGGAGTTTAAAATAATAAATTTTGCAAGTCCTCACAGTTAGTGTTTATTATTTGGCTATTTCATGCCATTATTTTGAGCAAGTTATTTAGCACTTTAACTCTTTAAATCATGATTAATTTGGTACCATTGATTGTGATTATCTAAGGTGTTGTTTCTGCAATAAAAATTGAGATTTAACACTAGTTCAAGAAGTGCTAAACATAGGGAGTACATTCACGAGAGTAGAGGTGCACCTATGTGGTTTTAGTGATTCATTTCATGTAATTTCATTGGAAGAAATAAACTTATAACTAATTTCATAACCATGAGAATAGGTATGGGATTAGTTATGGGTATAATTGATTCACTACGAAAGTAAGATTCATATGCATAAGGAAATTACACCATAACTAGTCTAGATAGTAGTACTCAATAATCCAAAAATGGTACTTGCATGATTAGTTAGGGATACTATAATCTAAAGAGTTTTTCATTTGTTATTTTGCATAAGTTCAATAGGTTTCATTTCTTATAATGCATTTATAGTCTAAATAATAGAGAAGTTTTAGTAACACTGATAATTGTTCAATCTTCCTCGTGGGATCGAGCCGATATACGCT
Organism: Coffea humblotiana; assembly: GCA_023065735.1. NCBI lineage: Eukaryota > Viridiplantae > Streptophyta > Magnoliopsida > Gentianales > Rubiaceae > Coffea > Coffea humblotiana. The sequence goes on along the minus strand of CM041213.1, from coordinate 44,377,823 downwards.
CTAAACTACTAATTTGACCCGTATACTTGCAGTCAAACGGGTGTAAATCGGATTTTTACTTGTACGCATAATAAAAATCCCGTCAAGTTTTTGACACCGTTGCCAGGGAAGATTTGGCAATATCGATGTGAAGAGTAAGTTTATTAGTTTAGACATTTTATTAGTTGTAGTGTGAATGTTATTTTCTACTATTTTAGTGTTTTATGTGTGTATGTGTTTTATAACCTATTCTTCTTACTAATTTTGTTCTTAAAATTGTTGAAAAGTAATTTTAGGTAATAAGGAGGGTAGGTCAATTTGGAGGACAATGCTTGACAAATGGAAGATTGGCAATGGATGGTTACCAAGTGCAAAGTTCCGTCAATAGATGTAACCAAGAAATTACTAAAGGTATATCTTTTGATGATGGTTTGAAGTGCTTAAAGGCAAAATTTGATATAATTATGTTACAAGTTCAAATGGACACAATTATGCATGAAATTGAGTAAGAGAGGAATGTTAATGTTTTTAATTCTTATCATGTGATTTGTGACTTGTGTGGAAGATTATCATGCTACTCATACATGCAGACAAGCACAAAATGTGGATTACTATGATGAATTAGACCAATACAATCCTTGTTTTGATCAATATAGTGCTAATTGGAGCAATTCTCCTGCTTATGGTTGGGATAATCAATGTACTTATAATAATTCTTCACATTTTTATGATTATCAACCTGAATGTATCCAATTTGAATCTAAACCATTTTGGGAATTGGCAATAGAAAGGTTAGCTAATGCACATCTACCTTGGGAATTAGAAAGTGAACCATTAGCTAATGAATCTAATGCATCTTGGGAGCTAGATGTAGAAAACTCTTCTAATCAATTTGATTTGGCTATAGAAAAGTTAGTTAATGCGACCTCTAATCATTTTGATAGGGTTAAAGAAAGAATAGATGAATTAACTTCTCACTTTGGTAGAATACATGAGCAATTGAATGTATTGTGTGAAGTTATTTCTTCTAATAATTTGCAAAATGATCCTAACATGAATGGTGGGAATGTTGTATGTGAAAATGGGTTGCATTTGATGAAAATGATGAATCTCAACTGTGTTTCAATGAGCAAATATCCATTTCACATGATAATATCTTTCGAACTAATCTTGAACTTCAAGAGGTGAGTTTTGAATAACTCATTTTTCATCCCTCTTGATGAGTGCATTGAAGATATAGGTTCTAAGGGTATTGCTGCCCCAAGATACTCTCATGGCATTTCCTTTGGTAAGTTCTCAAGTGGTGCATATTCAAGGTAATATCTATGAAACACTTGGAATAGGTAAGTCACTTTCATTTCTCACATCATTAGATCATGTGATTTTTGCTATAAAACCACCTTTTAATGATCCACCACTGCCTAAAATGGTGGATTATTCGTTGACTAAACCTCCTTGAAAAATGAGGTGAAATAGTCAAGTTAATGACTATAAAGAAGCGCTTGTTGGGAGGCAACTCAACAATTTCTAGTTTCTTTTAGTTATTTGATTAGTGTTTTTGTGTGTTTTGTAGGTGGCAATGACAAGAAATGAAGCGAATTATTTCAAGTGCAAAAGAGTTTATAAGGAGTGGAGACCGATGTGGAAAAAGGTTTTTCAGTTCAAAGGTGTATCTTTGAGGATCATAAAATGCTCAACCGAAGAAAAAAGGGAAGTGTTATATTGGAACTTGTTTTAATGTTTTTAGTTCTAATATGAGTCATTCATTATTATGATACTCAAGTGAGTTTTGGTGATAACATGTTGGTATCTGCTCATTGACTCATTTGATGTACATTTCATGCCTAAAGATGCCATTTTAGTGCAAAGTGCCAAAATAATCAAAGAATCTTAACCCTTGATTTGCAATTTAAATGTGTTTAATGTATTTTGAGAGGTTGGATTTAGTGTTTAGGGTGTATTACACGTGCATGGAGGGTTAGAATTGATTAAAAGTTCGTCCAAGGTGTAATATGGAATTGGCCGGAACAAGGGGTAAAAATTGAAAAATTGCAGTTTCTGCAATTAATGCAGAAAACAAGAGATCCGACCTCGGATCTAAAATTTTCTAGATGGATCCGAGGGCTCGTATGTTCTTCTGGCGAGGCGGATCCGAGCCCAAAGGATCTGAGGCCTGTTCAAAACGATCCGAACTCGAATAGGTTTGGGTTCAAAGTAGAAACGCGGCCTCGGTTCCTCATTTTTTCAATTTCTTATTTCTTCTTCACTGAAACCCTAGCACCTCTCCTCCAATCTTCCATTTCATCAATTGATCTTCCAATCTTTCACCATAAAAATATTACCCAACATCTTGTGGTCATAAACCCTCAACAATTTCATATCAAAAACATCAATTTGAGGGATTTTGATTATTAAAACAGAAGTTTGGGGCCGACTGAAATTCTTCAATTTCGGTTAGAATTTAGGTTGTTTTCTTCCTCATTTTGGCATCCTTACTCTCCATTAGCATCACTCTACACATTTGTGGTAAGAATTTTCATCTTTCTTTGAAATTATACATTTCCTCATTATTAATTTTTTTCTATTTTTCTTTATATTCGGGAAATACGTATATGTTGAAAATTCTTGGTATAATTGTGCTATTACATGTCATTGGAACTAATTCTATGCTTAGTATTGAGGAATTCGTAAATATGGTGCCATCTTTTGTATATTTTTCTCAATTATTAGGATAAAGCACATTGTACTTTTTGTCTAAAATTCCTTGCTTCTTTGGATCAGTTTGACTTGTTTTTAAGAAATGGAGTGATGAGTGAATTTTTCAAGCCATGTGATACGATTCTGGATTGAAATGGACTTAATACATGTGCAATTGAGTTCGAAATGGGTTAAGTATGCCTTTTGACTTGAATTTGGGTAAATGTTAGCAAGGAGTTTAGCCCTTTTTCAAGGGGAAACTCTGTCGAAATTTTTGCAAATCATTTTTTAACATTGTTGGATGTGTGTTTTCAATGGATTAGAATTCTTCTAATGTGCGTTTGATCTTGGTTTTGATATAGGCACTATGGTTCGACCAAGAAGAGTAATTGTCCGCATCCCTTCGCCTTCCTCGAGTGAGGAACATACACCTTCATCGGTTGAAGAATCCCGTCGCCCGAGTTACCTCCTCAATCACGGCGTAAGAGAGCATCTACTAGCCATGAGGAGCCAACTCCAGATTATGATACCACTTGGTTCATTTCGCTCGAAAATCAACAATGGTATGAGGCAGGCTTAGCCAAGGAGATCATTATCGAAAAATATTTGGCACTGGAGGTGGATGACCACTACAAGATTTCCACGGCATTTAAGCGACTTAGATGGGAGAATATACTCAAATTACCAAAACATTACTATCCAATCTGGTGCGCGAATTTTATGCCAATGGGGAAGGAAAGCCAAGCCACAGTGGGAATCTCATTGTCTCATGGGTTAGGGGAAAGCGGATTGCCATCAATTACGGGACAATTGAGAGGTATTTCCAAATCAAGGATTCGGGGGAGGACATCAAATTGACCAAAGAATTCAAGGCGCGTGATCCGTGGCAAGTTGGAAAAACTGTATCACACCTTAAGGGTCAATACCGTGAGCAAGGAAGTTCGAAAAAACTCCTAGTTTATGCAGATTCATTTGAACCTAGGTACCACCTTTTTTTCTATTTCTTTGATTTTAATGTGGTATCTAAGAGGAGTGACAAAAGGGAAGTACAAAATAGCGACCTATACTTTTTGGATAAGATGATGCATGGAATAGGTCGGCAGTTGACAGGAATTCCTCCCACCAGCATTATTATTAGCTACATGCGAACTACAACATGCATGAGAGCTGGTGAAACTTGCTTCGGATTTCCTCGTTTCCTCTCTCATCTATTTGAGAAGTTTGAGGTTCCATTGGGTGCAGAGAGAGCCCTAACTACCAAGGCAGTTGATGAGATAAATGTTGCTTTATTAAGGTCGTTGGGTCCCTACAGATTTTGGAGCCTCCTTGGTTCATGACGTGGGAGAAGCGTTGACCTCTGCTCAGCCCCCCTCCTCCGCCTCAATCAGATTAGGAAGCTCAAGAAACAGAGGCACAACAGTCCCCACTTCCTCCCATTCCACCTCCACCACCTCCCTCTCGGTCTCGGTGGCAAGAGGCTCTCAATGCCATCTGTTGTATGGAGACCCGAGTAATGGAGCAGATTGACCAGCTGGAACGTGTCCTCTCAGAGAGGTTAGAGCGGCATGATCGCCATCTTCGGGCATTGGAGGACCATTTCCACATCCGCCGATCTCCTACACCGATTCCTGAACCTAGAGGAGACGGCGAGCAAGAAGCTCGTGTAGAGGGTAGAGGAGAAGATGCTACGGAACTTGGAGGCCCATCCACTTAATTTGCTTTGTTTTATTTTTATTTAGTTTTTCACTTTCTTTTGTTACCTGCTGATGACTCTTATGGGACCATCTCACCCCCCTATGCCTATGTATTTTCCACTCTCATGCAGACTAGCCAATTTTGGGACGATATGGATGCTCGTGATGTTCATGGTTTCAAATTGCATCACCATTTATTCATAAGGGGAGTACTAGTTTCTTTTCCTTTCTTTCATAACGGGTTTTTACTACAAGTGCAAGTTAAATCCGAATTTATACCCGTTTCACTGCAAGTATACAGGCCAAAATCGTAATATAAGGTATGTATCGGGTCGATCCCACGAGGAGCAATTTAAACAATTACTAGATCCTAATTTACTCTATTATTTAAACTCACAATATAATTGAACAGAAAATCCAGAATTAAATCCAACTACAAATCTGTTTACTTACTACAATTTTTTAGCTAGACAATTGCAATTTAACAAATAAAGAAAAATTCACCAAATACTTGAATCTAAGGATGTGGATTCCACTTATGGCACCAATAATCCGAATGAATGAGTTTTACACTTGTTAATTCACTCATTTAACCAGGGATTTATTTCTAAAATTGCCAAATCTTCATTCTCATGATAAAATTGGTCTAAAACAGTTTAGTTTTTCCTAATCTCTTGGTAATTACTAAATCTAAGTTTTTTCATGCATAAAATACAGATTTCATCCACTTGAATGTATTCTATTCTCATGAATATATTATTCAAGCTCTACTTATGTTGTTCCATTGCTTTTACTATTTTTCAATTAGTAAAACAACTACAAACCTGCTATTGGTGATCAAACAACAAGAAGTAGTCAAGCATACATAAATAGACAAGTTAATAGAAGATGCAACAAGTTTAAATCACATTCAATTCATATCACTTGGCCATAAGTTTCATCTACTCCCTAGATTAAGGAAATTAGCTACTCATGAATGCTAAAACACTCACAACTTTATTTATGTAAAACATCATAAATAACAAGTACAATAAGGATAGAGAAAAGCTTAGCCAACTAATGGTGAAGCCTTCCAAAAATCTGCTATGCCTTGCACTTAGATGATTACAAGATGAACTTCAAAGTGTTCCTGCAATTTACTAACTAAGGAGAGTTTTTGCTATCAGAAAGTCTGGCTACGTATATCCCTGACCTCTCCAATGTATCTCTATAAATGCTGGTTCAAAACTCCTTTTTCTTGGTCAAATTTTCCATCCTTTGATTCCCAAATATGAAATTTGTTAGGATAGTCAATAACTAATATTTTTTATTTGAAAATAAGCCACCTTTTTTGCCCTTTTGTCTTCTGAAGCATGTGCACCGAATTCCCTTGCAACTTATGGGTGGAAAGTAGTCTGAACACAAGAGAAATAGCTGAGCGAATTGCAGCTTTTCGGCTACAAAACGCGGCTTCAACTTGCGTTTTGTCTTCTCGCGTTTTCAACTTGGCCTTATTTCAACTGCGATTTTCTCTATGATAAAGGCCGAACTAGCTTTTGTGCAAAACATAAAAGTTGTAGCCCTTTAAGTTAGCTTTCCAATGTTTCAAGAATCACCCAAATCGGAGTTTTGTAGCCTGAGATATGGTCAAAATACTGAAGAGTGCCAAAACTTGTCTTGAACTGCATTTTTCACTTAAACGTTTTTTAACTTCATTTCTTTTCTAACCACTTAAATTCATCACCAATCATCTAATTTTCATCTTATTTGACATCCTTTGGTGATTGAATCATTAATCCTGCATGAAAATGAAGTTTTTACCATTAAAATCAATAGAAATGCAATTCTAGCCACTTTTACAAAAAATGTATATTTTTACCAAAATCTTAATTATTTAAATTATAAAAGTAAATAATCAAACCAAAATTAACTAATAAATGTACTTAAAAATACGTAAAATACACCCTTGTCAAATACCCCCACACTTGAACCATTGCTTGTCCTCAAGCAATAAAAAAATTCCAACCATCAATGATCCAAAGATTGAAAATAACATATGTAGCATTTCAACTTCAATCCCTTGAATCAAGGTAAATAATCCTTATGTGATCTTTCAATTAATTTCAAGTACTCATAATATCAAACAAAGAAGAACCAAGTATACCATAATTTTACTAATTCAACTCAATTTCTCATTTTTACCCAATTTCACAAGCAAGCACTCATATAGTCAATAAAGATGCAACATAATCTCATGATCACTCCTTATTTTTCTAAAAGAGGGATTATTATCATTATTATTATTATTATTATTATAAATTTTTTTTCTTCTTTTTTTTTTTACATTATAAGAGTTAATTAGTACTTAAGTTGTAAAAAAAAATGTCTTTTGACGCGAAGATCGACATTTTTAGATGACGATCCCCGGTTACTCAACACTTTACATATTCAAGTTATTTTTTATACTCTTAATTCAAGTACCGTTTTACGCAAAAATCGATATTTGTAGATGAAGACTTTCGGTTACTAAGTACAAGAACCATTGGGAGTAGAATAACTTCTTTTTTTTTTTTTTTGCATGAGTATATACAGAAATAATAAAATTCCCTCTAGAGAATAATCATGAGACAAGTATGACACTTATTGACCATATTAATGACTTAACTTAGAAAATCATATAAAAAAGAAAAATTTTTCATCGAATATGCAAAATGTAGGCATAATTTTCTCCACTTTATTAGATATACTTTCCTATAAGTGTAAAATTATAATCACATAATAGTTATTTCCAAATTAAAAGAGAAAAGAAGTTTTAACCCACATATATTTATTTCAAAGGATAAGTGACGAAAAATTTATTTATTTATAGTTTTTTTTATAGAAAAATATATATATATATATATATATATATATATATATATATAAGGTTTTGGAAAAATTTTGACAGAGTCTCCCCTTAAAAGTGGACTAAACTCCCTGCCAGGAACTCATAAGAAACAAAATTTAAGCACAAGGAAAATACCAAATAACATAACCACCCTTAAACACAAAACACACAAACCCCACACATATTCTTCCCCCACACTTAAAATACACAATGTCCTCAATGTGTAGAGAAGAAAAGAAACGAAAGAAAAGCAAAGAAAGAAAGTACTTCCCAAAACAATGACTGAGATCCTTATCAGCCATTAATCACGAACCACTGTCAAAATATAAGTACCTACCAAATAGAAAACACACAAAATAAAATGAAATTAAACAACTGAAATTTAACAAGTTAAGACAATCACGAAAGCAATTCCAGCAACAAAAGGTAACATTGGCAGTGCGCCAAGTCAATCCTCCCCCTCGGCATCATCATCATTCTCGGCGTCACGTCTTGGCGGTGGGTGAATGCCCAAATGATCTTCAATTTGGATGAGGCGATTCCTAAGGTCCGCAAACTGGTATGCAAAGTCATCCATGTGGTCAAAAAGTCGCTGCCAATTAGTCTCCGGCGGAGGAGGTGGTGGAGCTGCAGTGGAAGGTCCAGCTTCATCGCGACCATGTCTAGCCTTCTGTCTCCACTCTTGAATAGGTCGAGGGATATCGCCTGTGCCAATACCCAGCCGACGAAGAGTAGTGATAGTCATTTGAGCTCTAGGTGGAACCTGCTCCCGCCTCATGCCTTCCAAACGAACCTCAAAATGTGGAAATATCAAAGTCAGTAGACGAGGAAAAGATAATTTGAAAGAAGTTGTCTTACGCCTCGCCGTAGACCGAATGTGGCTAATAATGATATTAGGCAGTGAAATGCGCGCATACGAAGAAGTCCGGTTGTGGAACATGTAATCCAAGAAGTAGATATCACTCTTGCGAACCTCCGTGTGCCCCGTCTTCTTAGGAATGACATTGTGAGCCATCATATAAATGAGGAGACGATGGTGGGGTTCGAAAACATTGGCCAATATAGTCTCCTTCCTCATAGAACGAAATGGTCGATACTCAAAACCAAAGCTTGGCATGGCCAATGATGGATCCCACCTCCTATTTGGGGGAACAAACTCCTTCTTCAAATCGACTGGATGTCCATCATCCATACACCCCAAAATAGCAGCCAAGTCTTGACGTGACAAGATGATTCGTCTCCCACGCACCCAAGACTTAACAATTTCACCACTGTGGCGCGCCTTACTCTCAATATTGGCATAAAACTCGCGCACCAAATCGGGGTACTAATATTCTGGTAGGGTGAGAATCGGAGCCCATCCAAGTTGAGCAAAAGCTTCCGAAATATTATACATCATCTCAACTGGTGGACTCACGTGCATTTCAAACAAAAACTCCAAATTAGCACGCTCCTCATGCCACTCTTGATTCCTACGAGTACTAAATCTTGCACTGTCATATATCGACTTTCCCGCTTTTCGAGAGGTACCCTCACCAGACTGTCGGCTAACTGGTGGAAGAGAATGTGACATTTCCTCCTCAGATTCTTCCATCTCTTCATTAGCCTCCCCTTCATCACTACTAGAGGAGGAATGTATAACTCTTCTTCCCCTTGGCATAATACCTAAAAAATTGTTGCAATTATGTCTATGTACTAAGACAAAATTCATAAATTGGCAATAAATATTTTAAAGAGATCCAAATAATTAAAAATCATCTAAGAATTTGCTTATAGGACCATACAATAAAAGATATATTTATCGCCAAAAATTTACCAAAATCACCAATTTAAAGCAAGAAATGTAACAAGTACAACTCAATCAGTGAAATTAGCATCAATCGTAATTATAGCAATGTTTAATTAATAACAATAATGTGCAATTAGCTATAATCATGGTTAAGCAAAAATTCAACTAATTAACTCACAAAATTATCCAAATTACCCACTATACACAATGCACATGCTAAAATATCATCAACTAGCCATTATTAACCATAATCATTCATTACCAATGGCCTAAAAACACCTTAATCCAACTTTCTAATTTTAGCCCAAATATAGTAATTAAAAAAATAAAATTTATTGATTATCAAATTGCTATATTTGAACATGTAATCGTGCATAAATAACCTTAATAAGCATCAATAAGGTCAAAAATATCATTATTCACCATCAAAAATTCGAAATTAAAAGATGTCAGAAAGCTCAGGAAATTGCAAAATTGAATTCTTAAAATACAAAGATTTGATGAAGAAATTTACCTTAATCAAGTAGAAGGATGATTGTGATGCTTAAAATGTGAAAAGCCCTATGAAACAACCTTCAATTGACCTCCAATTGAAGAAATTAGAGTTTAAGAACCCTAACCTTCAATCCTTCAAAAACCTGATTTTAGGTGTTTTTCTTGGATTTTAATTGGTTAAAAATGTTATATGATACTCAAAAAGTGTTGGGTTGATGATTTCTACCAAGATTATGGAGTAAAAGTGAAGATTTGAGAGTTGGGCAGCAAAAGGAAGAAGAAAAACGCACCTTGGGTTTGTGTAGAAAGGAGAAAAAAAATGCAGCAGAAAACGCGTTTCTGCTGCTTAAAAATGCAGACTGAAAACGCGAGTAGAAACGCGCCAACAATCGCGTTTTTGAAGGCGCGCTTCCTCAGTAAAATTGCAGAACAAAAAACGCGATTATGAAGTAAAACGCGACTTGGAAGCGCGTTTTACTGTGTCGCATTTTTTGTTTGATCCAGGCGTGAAAACGTGATTTTCTTAAAAACGCGACTTTGAGTCGCGTTTTCAAAGGCGCGTTTTCTGTTTTGTCATCGCAGAATTGAAAACGCGTTTTGTTGAAAATGCGATTTTCAGGCGCGTTTTCATCCTAAGCGCGTTTTCTTCTGCAATTTTAGTGCAGAAACGAACTTTTGAAAATTACAGAAAATACCCCAACAACTCAAAATGTATCAAAAGTCGTTTGTTTGTCAAATTTATCAATATGCACACATGTAAAACATTAAAAACATTCATTTTACCCTTTGTTAACAGATCAAATTCACCTTTAACGCAAATGAAGGGTATGAATTGCTTGATCAAAGTTCGTCTTTTTCACTTCAATTGGTCATTTGTACTTCCCTTTTCCAACCCTGTGCCACAAAAACAAAAAATTAACTAAAATACTTAATTAAAAGACAAAATCACACAAAATTAACACATATAACAAAAATATTGGGTTGCCTCCCAATTAGCGCTTTTGTTTATAGTCGTTGGCTTGACTCACATTTTCATTTTCTTTAATTTGAAAAAAAATCGTCCAAATGACATATAAGCCCTTTGGGAATGATTTCACCTGCCAAATAGGGTTTTAATCGTTGTCCATTGATCTTAAACTTTTCATTTCTTGAATTCACCACTTCAATAGCTCCATAAGGGAATACTTGAGTAACTTCAAATGGTCCCGATCACCTTGACTTCAATTTTCCTAGAAATAATCTCAGGCGTGAATTGAATAAAAGCACTTTTTGCCCTACCTGGAATTGTTTAGGAATAATATGCTTATCATGCCAATATTTAAGTTTTTCTTTATAAATTTTGGCATTTTCATAAGCATGCAGTCGGTGTTCCTCCAATTCACTTAATTCAAGTAATCTCCTTCCACCTGCAAGATTAAAATATCTATTAATTTTCTTAATAGCCCAATACGCTTTATGTTCAATTTCTACAGGTAAGTGACACGTTTTTCCATAAACTAAATGATACGGCGACATCCCTAAGGGTGTCTTAAATACCGTTCGATAAACCTATAGTGTATCATCTAGTCTTGTAACCCAATGATAGGGTGTTAATTATTAGTAATTTTATTATTAATTTCCCTCTTTGTCATTGCCAAATATTGTTTTAATTGTTAACATATACTTATATTTGGTATTTGACTCTAATTACAGGAAGTGGAGCAAACAAGTGCTAAAAAGGAGACTTTCTTGAGAAAAATACTCCACACGTGGAAAGCTTCTAAAATATCTACAAACCGGGCTCCATGTTGTGTTACAAATAGATTTCCTTTCTTTTTGCTGATTAGTAGTTGACTTGTACTAGGAGTTTTACTAGCATTGGGAAACGGAAAACAAGGAACAATTGGTGGTTGCCTTATTCTTTTCTCTTCTTATTTGGTTAGGAGACTAGTCACGTAGGTATTTATTCATGGGAGGCCTAATGAGCCGGATGTCTTGTTCCTGCTTTGATAGTATCACGTTGGGAATTTTCTCAACGATGAAGAACTAAATTCTTATTTTCTAGTCAAGGGTTAGTTTGAAGACGCGGTTCCAAATATCTGTGAGATCGAATTATTTTACTTATTTCTTTTATTCATTGGTATTCATACGTTTTCTGGTTTAATTGCTTATGATTGTTTTGTTATTTGAATGTCAAGGGCCCGATATTTGAATTAACCTAATAATCTACTGTCATATTAATTGATTGAATCCGTAATTGTTCTATTAATTAATTCCAGTGGCGACTAGCGTGATTGGTTTCATGTTAGGGAAACGTATGATCTAACTTAAACAAACCCTCGTAGCGTGTTTGTTAGTTAGGGTTGGGCTTTTCTAATTCTTAATGCAATCGAGAAATTAAATCCTACGGTCGTATCTAGGGTTATTTCTTGGTTAGAGAAATAGTTAACGGTCGTACCTTGACTATCAAAAAAGTAAGGAAAGGTTGGTTGTTTATCGCGTGTATGACAACTATAACCAATCTAGTAATGAGTAATTGAATTATCTTTGCATCGATGATCAGTTGAATGGACCGTGTCTGAAAAGTTGCACATTTGACTAGAGTCGTATTGGTTATTGATTAATTCTTGTTTACTTCTATTAGTTGTTTTATTAGTTAGTTAATTAGTTATTTTATATTTTTCAAAAATCCCCCATGCTCTGAACTCTAGAGGAAACGAATTATCCCCAATCCCTGTGGATTCGACCCTGCTCACCGCTATATACAAAATTTGTATTTTTCTTGAGTAGGTAATTATTATTGCACAGACTCGACACCCTGTCAATTTTTGGCGTTCGACTGGTATCTTTTTAATTTTCTGTTTTTGGTACTGCTTATCTTGGTGATCAACAATTGCCTGGCAAACTCACTTTTCTATTGCTAGATGTGATTTATTCTATAAATTTAGTTTCGGTGGCAAGAAAGAGCATGTTGTCTTGGTGAATATCATGAGTTTAATGACTTTGTGCAAATTGTGGTTAACTTGTTTAGGCAATATAAATATTTGGCTAGTAACTGTTGTGTGGATTGGTCCCCTGTTGACCTTAGTTCTCCATGTTTAGGAGATGACGTGGGTTATGATCTTTAATTGTCTGGTATTTTGATGTTTTGTTGTGAATAACATATAGCTATACTCCGCTAGTGTCGTCACCCAGTAACCGGAAGTCTTCACCACAAGTGTCGACTCTCGCGTCAAAAAGTGACGATATCTATGAGTAGATGGTCCTGAAGCGATGAAAAGTTAAGTAACTGGGCTCTTTCATCTAAAAATGTCAGAGTTCACGTCAAAAGACTTGAATGGCTTGGGACTAAGCATTTATTCGTTCAAAAAAAAACAACAAAAGCAAAACAAAAAAAAAGAAAAAAAGGAAGAAAAGAAAAAAAGAACAGATGTGAAGAATATGTAAGCTTATGATCATGTTGGCCTGCCGATCCTTGGTTCTTAATGTCGAGATTTTGGTTGTCAGATGGACCAATTGCTGACTGTTGCTAGTTTAATATTTTGATTTCCTAGATGAGTTAGCCCATGAATTGGACAAGTCTCTGATTTTAGCAATTAACCGAGAAGAATATGTCTTGACACTTAGCCACTGAACCTTGATTTTGGGAGTAAGCACAGATTGGCAATAGATGACGTGAGAGCTGGCCATTGTTGAGTCCAGTTGTTCTCATACTTGAGGACAAGCATGATTTAGGTGTGGGGGGAATTGATAGGGTATTAATTATTAGTAATTTTATTATTAATTTCCCTCTTTGTCATTGCCAAATATTGTTTTAATTGTTAACATATACTTATATTTGGTATTTGACTCTAATTACAGGAAGTGGAGCAAACAAGTGCTAAAAAGGAGACTTTCTTGAGAAAAATACTCCACACATGGAAAGCTTCTAAAATATCTACAAACCGAGCTCCATGTTGTGTTACAAATAGATTTCCTTTCTTTTTGCTGATTAGTAGTTGACTTGTACTAGGAGTTTTTACTAGCATTGGGAAACGGAAAACAAGGAACAATTGGTGGTTGCCTTATTCTTTTCTCTTCTTATTTGGTTAGGAGACTAGTCACGTAGGTATTTATTCATGGGAGGCTAATGAGCCGGATGTCTTGTTCCTGCTTTAATAGTATCACGTTGGGAATTTTCTCAACGATGAAGAACTAAATTCTTATTTTCTAGTCAAGGGTTAGTTTGAAGACGCGGTTTCCAAATATCTGTGAGATCGAATTATTTTACTTATTTCTTTTATTCATTGGTATTCATACGTTTTCTGGTTTAATTGCTTATGATTGTTTTGTTATTTGAATGTCAAGGGCCCGATATTTGAATTAACCTAATAATCTACTGTCATATTAATTGATTGAATCCGTAATTGTTCTATTAATTAATTCCAGTGGCGACTAGCGTGATTGGTTTCATGTTAGGGAAACGTATGATCTAACTTAAACAAACCCTCGTAGCGTGTTTGTTAGTTAGGGTTGGGCTTTTCTAATTCTTAATGCAATCGAGAAATTAAATCCTACGGTCGTACCTAGGGTTATTTCTTGGTTAGAGAAATAGTTAACGGTCGTACCTTGACTATCGAAAAAGTAAGGAAAGGTTGGTTGTTTATCGTGTGTATGACAACTATAACCAATCTAGTAATGAGTAATTGAATTATCTTTGCATCGATGATCAGTTGAATGGACCGTGTCTGAAAAGTTACACATTTGACTAGAGTCGTATTGGTTATTGATTAATTCTTGTTTACTTCTATTAGTTGTTTCATTAGTTAGTTAATTAGTTATTTTATATTTTTCAAAAATCCCCCATGCTCTGAACTCTAGAGGAAACGAATTATCTCCAGTCCCTGTGGATTCGACCCTGCTCACCGCTATATACAAAATTTGTATTTTTCTTGAGTAGGTAATTATTATTGCACAGACTCGACACCCTGTCACCCAATCTTTGCATGATTTCTTCACAGTTTTTTTCAAAATGAGCTTTATCTCTCTATTAGCCAGTTCAGCTTGTCCATTGGTTTGAGGGTAGTATGGAAGTGATGTCTTGTGCCTGCAACCATATTTAAACAATAAGGAATCAAGTTGTTTGTTACAAAAATGTTTTCTTTCATAACTTATTATGGCTTTAGGTATACCAAATCTGTAAAAAATATTCTTTTTAAGAAATCGAAATACCACCTTAGAGTCATTAGTAGGTGAAGCGATTGCTTCTACCCATTTAGAAACATAATCCACTGCTACTAAGATGTACTTATTATTAAAAGAATTAGGGAATGGTCCCATAAAATCAATACCCCATACATCAAATAACTCAACTTCCAAGAAAGTAGTTAGGGGTATTTCATTTTTTCGAGATATATTTTCAGTTCTTTGGCATGCATCACAATTTTTAACATATTCCTTAGCATCTCGGTACATAGTTGGCCAATAGAACCCTGATTACCATACCTTTGCCACTATTTTTGAAGTGCTAAAATGACCACCTGTTTCAAGGTTATGACAATGATATAAAATATTATGTACCTCATTTTCGGGAATACATCTACGTATCATACCATCGGCACAATGTTTATATAGCAATGGTTCCTCCCAAAAATAACTTTTGACATCGTGCAAAAATTTCTCCTTTTGATGATAATTAAATCCCCTTGGAATTTCTCCACTTACCAAATAATTAGCAAAATCTGCATACCATGGAGAATTGCTAAGTGTTAGGACAAACTCATCTGGAAAATTCTCTTGAATCGGAACTTGATCCTTGACTGGGATATATTCCAAACGTGATAGATGATCTGGGACTAGATTTTCCAACCCCTTTTTATCTTTTATCTCCACATCAAATTCCTACAATAAAAGAATCCACCGAATTAGTCTACGTTTTGCGTCTTTCTTATGTAGCAAATATTTAAGAGTTGAATGGTCGGTGTATATGATAACTTTAGATTCTACTAAATAGGATCTAAATTTATCTAAAGCAAATATCACCGCCAATAGTTCCTTCTCCGTTGTTGCATAATTGAGTTGTGCTTCATTTAACAATTTGCTAACATAATAAA
This sequence comes from Coffea humblotiana, assembly GCA_023065735.1. Lineage (NCBI taxonomy): Eukaryota > Viridiplantae > Streptophyta > Magnoliopsida > Gentianales > Rubiaceae > Coffea > Coffea humblotiana. The sequence continues at coordinate 44,362,232 of CM041213.1, read as the reverse complement.
TGACGTGCAACCTTCATTCCTTTCTTTGTCCTAAAACTGCTCCAACCACATAGTCACTTGCATCACACATCAATTCAAATGGTAGTGACTAATCGGGAGAGGTTATAGTTGGAGCAGAAATCAATTCCTTTTTCAACCTTTCAAAAGCAATCAAATAATTATCATTAAATTGAAAAGGGGTATCTTTACATAATAAATCACATAACGGCTTTGATATTTTAGAAAAATCTTTAATAAAACGTCTATAAAAGCCAGCATGTTCTAAAAAACTCCTTAACCCCTTAACATTACTTGGAGGTGAAAATTTCTCTATAATTTCAATTTTTGCCTTATCCACCTCAATTCCTTTAGAGGAAATCTTGTGTCCCAAAACAATTCCTTCTTTTACCATAAAATGGCATTTCTCCCAATTTAGCACAAGGTTTGTCTCTTCACATCTCTGCAAAATCAATTCCAAATTATGAACACAATGGTCAAAAGATGAACCATAAACAGAAAAATCATCCATAAATATCTCCATAGTTTTCTCAATATAATCAGAAAATATAGCCATCATGCAACGTTGAAAAGTTGTAGGAGCATTGCATAAACTAAATGGCATTCTTCTAAAGGCAAAAGTGCCATAAGATCATGTAAATGTGATTTTCTCTTGATTATCCGGAGTTATACCTATTTGATTATATCCTGAAAAACCATCAAGAAAACAATAAAATTTATAACCGACTATACGCTCTAATAATTGATGAAGAAATGGTAAAGGAAAATGGTCCTTTCTTGTTACCGTATTTAGCTTACGGTAATCAATGCACACTCTCCACCCTACTACAAGTTTAGATGGAATCATTTCATCATTTTTATCCACAATTGTAGTAATTCCACCTTTCTTTGGTACCACATGAATTGGACTAATCCAAACATTATCGGAGATAGGAAAGACTATACCTGCGTCAAGCCATTTAAGAATTTCATTTCTTACCACCTCTTTCATATTTGGATTGAGTCTTCTTTGTGTTTCCACCACTGGTTTGCAATTTTCCTCAAATAAAATTCGGTGCATGCATATAGAAGGACTTATATTTTTAATGTCTGCAATTGTCCATCCTATTGCCTTCTTATGCCTCCTTAGAACTCTTAGCAACTTTGTACACTGCTCATCATCAAGGTCTGCATTAACAATTACAGGTAAAGTACTATTTTCTCCAGGAAATTCATACCTTAGATGAGTTGGAAGTGGTTTGAACTCTAATTTTGGAGACTCGACTTCCGAAGGTTGTAAAAGCCCTTTTCGTTGGTCTAAACTTTCGTACACGTTACCCCTTTTGTAGGGTGTTTGAAAATCCAAATACTTGGCCAATTCTTCAATTTCTTCACAATCTCCGTCTTGCATACCTAAACTCATTAAACAATACTCGAGAGGATCGAAATAAAAATTGACTTGGCTCATCTCTTGAGTTAGTTTTTCAATTGTACTAATAGAATATGCATGATCGGTAAACGAAGGGTATTTTTCTATTTCATGCAAATTAAACTTTACCTCTTCTTCTCTTACTTGAAACTTAAGTTTGCCATTTTTAACATCAATAATAGTACCAGCAGTAGCAAAAAATGGTCTACCAAGAATAATTGGCATAGATACATCTTCTTCCATATCTAATACCACAAAATTCACTGGAATGATAAATTTTTGAACTTTTATCAATACATTCTCCAACACTCCCAATGGATATCTAATAGACCTGTCCGCTAGTTGCAAAGTAATATTAGTACGTTTAAATTCATGCAAACCTAATTGTCTAGCCACTGTTAGAGGAATCAATGATACACTAGCACCAAGATCACACAATGTTTTAGAAAAATCAATGTTACCTATGGTGCATGGTATAGAGAAATTTTCTAGATCCTTCAATTTTGGTGGTAGTTTATTTTGTATAATTGCACTACACTCCTCAGTTAATGCTATTGTTTCGCAGTCTTCCAACTTTCTCTTTCTAGTTATGATTTCCTTGAAAAATTTCGTATAAGGCGGAATCTGCAAAATAGCATCGGCAAAAGGAATATTAATATGCAATTGTTTGAAAATTTTAACAAAATTTTTGAAATCTTTATCAAACTTGTTTTGCTTTAATCTTTGTGGAAATGGAACCACAGGAGGTATTGGAATGGTAGTGGAGGATGATGGTTGATTTTCTCTTGAACTCTCCCGACTCTTTTCCTCCACAATCTCCTCTTGGTTTCTCTGTTTTCCAACATTTCCTTCACTCTCTTCTTCCTTACCTTCTCCAACTAGAAGATCTTCTAATTGTTTACCACTACGGAGAGTAATGGCTTTAACATGTTCCTTAGGATTGATCTCAGTTTTGTTAGGTAATTCTCCTTGATTTCGATTATTCAAGGAACTAGCAATTTGGCCAATTTGCACATCTACATTTCTGTACATCATAGTGAGTTGATCCAATCTTCCTTCTACTCGCTCAAATCTGTCCGAGGTAATCTTGGCAAGTTTTTCTACTGCAATCTCCCACCCAGGTTTAGTTTCAATTTGTGGTTGTCTTGGCTGAAATCCTGGTGGATTGATTGGTCTTGGTTGATTGCCTTGCTCATTCCATCCAAAATTTGGATGATTTCTCCATCCCGGATTATAAGTATTCGAGTAGGGATTATTCTGAACATTACGATTGTAATTGTTGACAAATTGTACCTGTTTAGAATCAACACACTCATTAGTTTCATGTTCACTTCCGCATATAGAACAACAAGCCACATGTACATTAGATGAACTTGGACCAACTCCACCTTGTCTACTTAGCATCTTCATCACATTGTTCATTTGAGCACTTAGCATATTAAGAGTGTCCATTTCCATCATACCTGCATGACGCCTTATATTACCTCTCTCATTTGCCCATTGGTAGTTATTTGCTGCCATTTCTTCTATTAAATTATGAGTTTCTTGGGGTGATTTGCCCATTAGAGCTCCATCTGCAGCTGCATCAATCATAGTTTTAGTGGAGAAAAATAAGCCATTATAGAAGGTTTGTATGATTAGCCAATCGAGTAGTCCATGATGTGGACATCTCCGAAGCAAATCTCTAAACCTTTCCCATGTTTCATATAATGATTCACTTTCTAATTGACTAAAACTAGTAATATCCATTCTTAATTTAGCAGTTTTACCTGGTGAAAAATATTTGTTAAGAAATACTTATGACAAATCATCCCAAATGGAAAAAGTATTAGGTACATGAGAGTGCAACCAGATTTTTGCCTTATCTCTTAAAAAAAATGGGAACAATCTCAACTTTATAGCATCACTAACTCCATTCATCTTAATGGTATCACAAATTTTCAAAAATGTAGCTAAGTGAGAATTTGGATTTTCTACAGCATTACCTCCAAATTGAGATTGTTGAACCATTTGGATAAGAGATGGTTTAATCTCAAAATTGTTAGCATTTACCGTAGGTCTTGCTATACTTGTTTGAAACCCTTGTGTTCTTGGTAGAACGAAATCTCTCAGAGTTCGCCTATTTGCCTCATTTTCAGCCATTTCTTCCTCAAATGGTAGTTCTATTAGGAATTCCTCTATTGGCTGCCAAATCTCTTGTCTTTCTTGCTGTGGTGTATGCCTCATTTGTCTACGCAATATTCTCTCAATTTCTGGATCGAAAGGTGCTACTTCTCGAGATGTTCGGTGCATACACTACAAACAAAAATAAGAGAGATTATTTGACTTCAATTGCCAAAAACTGATTACAAAGTAAGATTGAATATAGTGAGCTTAACTAATAAAGAAAAATAGATCTGTCTAAATTAATAAAGATGATTAGGTAATAATATTGCCGCTCCTCGGCAACGGCGCCAAAAACTTGACGGAATTTTACTGCAAGTACAAGTAAAATCCGAATTTATACCCGTTTCATTGCAAGTATACAGGCCAAAATCGTAATATAGGGTATGTGTCAGGTCGATCCCACGAGGAGCAATTTAAACAATTACTAGATCCTAATTTACTCTATTATTTAAACTCACAATATAATTGAGCAGAAAATCCAGAATTAAATCCAACTACAAATCTGTTTACTTACTGCAATTTCTTAGCTAGACAATTGCAATCTCACAAATAGAGAAAAATTCACCAAATACTTGAATCTAGGGATGTGGATTTCACTTATGGCACCAATAATCCGAATGAATGAGTTTTACACTTGTTAATTCACTCATTTAATTTGGAATTTATTTCTAAAATTGCCAAATCTTCATTCTCATGATAAAATTGGTCTAAAACAGTTTAGTTTTTCCTAATCTCTTGGTAATTACTAAATCTGAGTTTTTTCATGCATAAAATACAGATTTCATCCACTTGAATGTATTTCTATTCTCATGAATATACTACTCAAACTCTACTTATGTTGTTCCATTGCTTTTTACTATTTTTCAATGAGTAAAAACAACTACAAACCTGCTGTTGGTGATCAAATAACAACAAGTATTCAAGCATACATAAATAGACAAGTTAATACAAGATACAACAAGTATAAATTGCATTCAATTCATATCACTTGGCCATAAGTTTCATCTACTCCCTAGATTAAGGAAATTAGCTACTCATGAATGCTAAAACACTCACAACTTTATTTATGTAAAACATCATAAATTACAAGTACAATAAGGATAGAGAAAATCTTAGCCAACTAATGGTGAAACTTTCCAAAAATCTGCTATGCCTTGCACTTAGACGATTACAAGATGAACTTCAAAGTGTTCCTGCAATTTACTAGCTAAGGAGAGTTTTTACTATCAGAAAGTCTGGCTACGTATATCCCTGACCTCTCCAATGTATCTCTATAAATGCTGGTTCAAAACTCCTTTTTCTTGGTCAAATTTTCCATCCTTTGATTCCCAAATCTGAAATTTGTTAGAATAGTCAATAACTAATATTTTTGACTTGAAAATAAACCACCTTTCTTGCCCTTTTGTCTTCTGAAACATGTGCACCGAATTCCCTTGCAACTTATGGGTGGAAAGTAGTCTGAACACAAGAGAAATAGCTGAGTGAATTGCTGCTTTTCGGCTACAAAACGCGACTACACAAAACGCGGATTCAACTCGCGTTTTGTCTTCTCGCATTTTCAACTTGGCCTTATTTCAACTGCGATTTTCTCTGTGATGAAGGCGAACTAGCTTTTGTACAAAACACAAACGTTGTAGCCCTTTAAATTATCTTTCCAATGCTTCAAGAATCACCCAAATCGGAGTTTTGTAGCCTGAGATATGGTCAAAATACTGAAGAGTGCCAAAACTTGTCTTGAACTGCATTTTTCACTTAAACGTTTTTTAACTTCATTTCTTTTCTAACCACTTAAATTCATCACCAATCATCTAATTTTCATCTTATTTGACACCCTTTGGTGATTAAATCATTAATCCTGCATGAAAATGAAGTTTTTACCATTAAAATCAATAGAAATGCAATTCCAGCCACTTTTACAAAAAATGTATATTTTTACCAAAACCTTAATTATTTAAATTATAAAAGTAAAGAATCAAACAAAAATTAACTAATAAATGTACTTAAAAATACGTAAAATACACCCTTGTCATTTCACAATGAGGACATTGTGAACTTTAAGTGTGGGGGAGGGAATATTTTTTGTTTTGATTACCTTATGTCTTGATTGTGTTTTGAAGTTCATGGTTTTAGTTCATTGTGTTTTAGAAATGTTGGAATTATATGGTGAAATATTGACATGTGGATAATTTTCTTGAAATTGGGAATGTTGACAGGGAATTTTGTCCATTTATAAAGGAAATTCTGTCAAAATGTTTTCAAAAATTTTCAAATATTTCATTATAGCCAAAATATCTCAAATATTTGCACTTTTATAGGCCAAATTGTTCCAACCTGAAGTGTCTAATTCTTCCATTTGTTAAAATGTTATACGTATTTTGGGAAGATTTAATCCTCAGTTAACTTGGAATTGGTTATTATGAAATTAGGAAATTTGCATTTTAGAAAGTATATTCGATTAAATAAGGAAAATTATGCCTATAATTTTACATGTTTAATAAAATTTCTCCTCTTTGCTTAATTTTACAAGTAAATGATTGATCTAGTTAATAAAAAATCATACTCTTCCTTTAATTATTCTTATACATTTTTAATGAGGGAATATCTAGTTGTTGTGTTATAAAAAATAAAAATAATAAAAAAGAAATACAATAAAATAAAATAATAAATAATAAATAATAATATTTGTTCTACTCCAATAATTCTTGTGTTGAGTAATCGGGGATTGACATCTAAAAATGTCGATTTTCACGTAAAAAGTTGCTTGAGTTAAGAGTATGCATAGCAACTTGAATAAGTGAAATGTTGAGTAATCGGGGGTCTTCACCTAAAAGTGTCGATTTTCGCGTAAAAATGCATTTTCACTATTTAAATAAAATGAAGTATGAATAACTCCCTCTTAGTTGTTAAATTTTGAGAAAAGATGGTTATAGGATGAGGAAGGCTATAAACTGACTATGTGATTTGCTTATTTGTGAAATTAGGTTAGGATGAGAAATTAAGTTGAATTTATTAAAATGAGGGTATAATTATCTTTCTTTAATTTGATATTATGAGTATTTAGTGCAATCTAAATAACAGGCATAATAATCGGTTTTCAAGTCATGAAAAATTAAATTCGACAAAAGTACATGTATTGTTTTACCTCTTGAATAATTGAAAATGATTATGTGTGGATTGCTTGAGGATAAGCAATGATTCAAATGTGGGGGAATTTGATAAGTGAATATTTAACGTACATTTTGTACAAGTTGGAGTGAACTTTTGGTATGTTTTGAGAAGATTAAAGCCATATTTGAGCTTTTTTTGATGCAAAATTCTTAAGTATTGTTTGAGTAATCAAAACTTGTTAAATGAGTGGATTAATGCTTTAATTTGTAATATTTTAAAGGATATTGATAGATGAATTTCATGTACGAGATAAAGAAAAAGGCAAGAATCATTTGGAGAATAAAGTACAAAAGAAATTAGGAGCAAAAATGAAGAAAAAGAGGAAGGCATCGAAAATCTAGAAAAGGATCACACGGATCCGAACTCGGATCCATGTGCAACAAGAAGTGATCCAAGCCCTCGTTTGTACTTCTGGAGTAGTGGATCCGAGGTCAGTCGATTCGAACTCGGATCCATATGAGAAAGGCCTCAGATCAGTCATTATCCAAACTCGGATCGTACTGCACCCCTTGGATCCAAGACTCGGATCTATCTCTCTCTGCTGCAAGTGGCATGGCCGATTTTCTGACTTTTCACACAACTTTTCAGCTATCTTTGGTGAGAGAATTCGGTGCACATGTTTCAGAAGACAAAAAGGGCAAGAAAGGTGGCTTATTGTCAAGCTAAAAAACCATTGTTTTTTACTATCTTAACAATAGGAGATTTGGAAAATTATAACAGAAAATTTGGACTGGTGAAGAGAGGAGCTTTTCATCAGTTTATATGCAGAGACATTTGGGAGGTCTGACATTATCATACGGAGGAAAGTTTGGAGTGCAGAAATGCAATTCTTCCATTTCCTTAGTGTACGATAGTTTAGTTAGTTAGTTCATCCATTCTTGTATAATGACTAGATTATGATGAAGATGGAAATGAAGGAAGAGAAGTTGAAACTCAAGTGACATAGGTTATCTCTTCTCCAACTCTTTATCTTTTGTATTGGATTCTTAAATGTGGTTAACATGCAAATTCTGGATTTTGTGTTTATTATGTGTTTAAAGTTTATGCCTTGGGTTTGGTTGAACTTTCTATGATTGTTAGTGTTTAATATTTGGCTATTTGATGCCATTATTTTGAGAAAGTTATTTAGCACTTTAACTCTTTAAGTCATGATTAATTTGGTACCATTGATTGTGATTATCTAAGGTGTTGTTTCTGCAATGAAAATTGAGATTTAACACTAGTTCAAGAAGTGCTAAACATAGGGAATACAGTCACGAGAGTAGAGGTGCACCTATGTGGTTTTAGTGATTCATTTCATGTAATTTCATTGAAAAAATGAACTTGTAACTAATTTCATGACCATGAGAATGGGTATGGATTAGTTATGAATATAATTGATTCACTACGAAAGTAAGATTCATATGCTTAAGAAAATTACACTATAACTAATTTAGATAGTAGTACTCAATAATCCAAAAATGGCACTTGCATTATTAGTTAGGCATATTATAATTTAAGGAGTTTTCATTTGTTATTTTGCATAAGTTCAGTAGGTTTTATTTATTATAATTCATTTATAGTCTAAATCATAGAGAAGTTTTAGTAACACCGGTAATTGTTCAATCTTTCTCATGGGATCGACCCGATACATGCTCTAAACTACTAATTTGACCTGTATATTTGCAGTCAAACGGGTGTAAATCGAATTTTTATTTGTATGCATAATAAAAATCCTGTCAAATTTTTGGCACCGTTGCCAGGTAATATTTGGCAATATCAGTGTTAAGAGCAACTTTATTAGTTTTGACATTTTATTAGTTATAGTGTGAATGTTATTTTCTATTATTTTAGTGTTTTATGTATATATGTGTTTTATAACCTATTTTTCTTACTAATTTTGCTCTTAAATTGTTTAAAAGCAATTTTAGGTAATGAGGAGGGTAGGTCAATTTGGAAGACAATGCTTGAGAAACGGAAGATTGGCAATGGATGGTTACCAAGTGCAAAGTTCCGTCAATAGAGGTAACCAAGAAATTACTGAAGGTATATCTTTTGATGATGGTTTGAAGTGCTTAAAGGGAAAATTTGATGTAATTATGTTACAAGTTCAAATGGACACAATTATGCATGAAATTGAGTAAGGGAGGAATGTTAATGTTTTTAATTCGTATCATGTGATTTGTGACTTGTGTGGAGATTATCATGCTACTCATACATGTAGACAAGCACAAAATGTAGATTACTATGATGAATTAGACCAGTACAATCCTTGTTTTGATCAATATAGTGCTAATTGGAGCAATTCTCCTGTTTATGGTTGGGATAATCAATGTACTTATAGTAATTCTTCATATTTTTATGATTATCAACCTGAACGTATCAAATTTGAATCTAAACCATCTTGGGAATTGGCAATAGAAAGGTTAGCTAATGCACCTCTACCTTGGGAATTAGAAAGTGAACCATTAGCTAATGAATCTAATGCATCTTGGAAGCTAGATGTAGAAAACTTTTCTAATCAATTTGATTTGGCCATAGAAAAGCTAGTTAATGCGACCTCTGATCATTTTGATAGGGTTGAGAAAAGAATAGATGAATTAACTTCTCACTTTGGCAGAATACATGAGCAATTGAATGCATTATGTGAAGTTATTTCTTCTAATAATTTGCAAAATGGTCCTAACATGAATGGTGGGAATGTTGTATGTGAAAATGGATTACATTTTGATGAAAATGATGAATCTCATTTGTGTCTCAATGAGCAAATATCCATTTCACATGATAATATCTTTCGAACTAATCTTGAACTTCAAGAGGTGAGTTTGAATGACTCATTTTTCACCACTCTTGATGAGTGCATTGAAGATATAGGTTCTAAGGGTATTGCTGTCCAAGATACTCTCATGGCATTTCCTTTGGTAAGTTCTCAAGTGGTGCATATTCAAGGTAATATCTATGAAACACTTGGGATAGGTAAGTCACTTTCATTTCTCACATCATTAGATCATGTGGTTTTTGCTATAAAACCACCTTTTAATGATCCACCACTGCCTAAAATGATGGATTATTCGTTGACTAAACCTCCTTGAAAAATGAGGTGAAATAGTCAACCTAATGACTATAAAAAAGTGCTTGTTGGGAGGCAACCCAACAATTTCTAGTTTTTTTTAATTATTTGATTAGTATTTTTGTGTGTTTTGTAGGTGGCAATGACAAGAAATGAAGCGAATTATTTCAAGTGCAAAAGAGTTTATAAGGAGTGGAGACCGATGCGGAAAAAGGTTTTTCAGTTCAAAGGCGTATCTTTGAGGATCATAAAATGCTTAACCGAAGAAAAAAGGGAAGTGTTATATTGGAACTTGTTTTAATGTTTTTAGTTCTAATATGAGTCATTCATTATTATGATACTCAAGTGAGTTTTGGTGATAACATGTTGGTATCTGCTCATTAACTCATTTGATGTGCATTTCATGCCTAAAGGTACCATTTTAGTGCAAAAGTGCCAAAATGATTAAAGAACCTTAACCCTTGATTTGCAATTTAAATGTGTTTAATGTGTTTTGAGATGTTGGATTTAGTGTTTAGGGTGTATTACACGTGCATGGAGGGTTAGAATTGATTAAAAGTTCGTCCAAGGTGTAATATGGAATTGGCCGGAAAAAGGGGTAAAAATTGAAAAATTGCAGTTTCTGCAATTAATGCAGAAAACAAGAGATCCGACCTCGGATCTAAAATTTTCTAGATGGATCCGAGGGCTCGTATGTTCTTCTGGCGAGGCGGATCCAAGCCCATAGGATTCGAGGTCTGTTCAAAACGATCTGAACTCGGATAGGTTCGGGTTCAAAGTAGAAACGCGGCCTCGGTTCCCCATTTTTTCAATTTTCTTATCTTCTTCTTCATTGAAACCCTAGCCCCTCTCCTCCAATCTTCCATTTCATCCATTGATGTTCCAATCTTTCACCATAAAAACATTACCCGACATCTTGTGGTCATAAACCCTCAACAATTTCATATCAAAAACATCAATTTGAGGGATTTTGATTATTAAAACAGAAGTTTGGGGCCGATTGAAATTCTTCAATTTCGGTTAGAATTTGGGTTGTTTTCTTCCTCATTTTGGCATCCTTACTCTCCATTAGCATCACTCTACACATTTGTGGTAAGAATTTTCATCTTTCTTTGAAATTATACATTTCCTCATTATTAATTTTTTTCTATTTTCTTTATATTCGAGAAATACGTATATGTTGAAAATGCTTGGTATAATTGTGCTACATTGTGTTATTACATGTCATTGGAACTAATTCTATGCTTAGTATTGAAGAATTCGTAAATATGGTGCCATCTTTTGTATAATTTTTCTCAATTATTAGGATAAAGCACATTGTACTTTTTGTCTAAAATTCCTTGCTTCTTTGGATCAGTTTGACTTGTTTTTAAGAAATGGAGTGATGAGTGAATTTTTCAAGCCATGTGATACGATTCTGGATTGAAATGGACTTAATACATGTGCAATTGAGTTCGAAATGGGTTAAGTATGCCTTTTGGCTTGAATTTGGGTAAATGTTGGCAGGGAGTTTAGCCCTTTTTCAAGGGGAAACTCTGTCGAAATTTTTGCAAATCATTTTTTAACATTGTTGGATGTGTGTTTTCAATGGATTAGAATTCTTCTAATGTGCGTTTGATCTTGGTTTTGATATAGGCACTATGGTTTGACCAAGAAGAGTAATTGTCCGCATCCCTTCGCCTTCCTCGAGTGAGGAACATACACCTTCATCGGTTGAAGAATCCCGTCGCCCGAGTTACCTCCTCGATCACGGCGTAAGAGAGCATCTACTAGCCATGAGGAGCCAACTCCAGATTATGATACCACTTGGTTCATTTCGCTCGAAAATCAACAATGGTATGAGGCAGGCTTAGCCAAGGAGATCATTATCGAAAATTATTTGGCACTGGAGGTGGATGACCACTACAAGATTTCCATGGCATTTAAGCGATTTGGATGGGAGAATATGGTAAAATTACCAAAACATTACTATCCCAATCTGGTGCGCGAATTTTATGCCAATGGGGAAGGAAAGCCAAGCCACAGTGGGAATCTCATTGTCTCATGGGTTAGAGGAAAGCGGATTGCCATCAATCATGGGACAATTGAGAGGTATTTCCAAATCAAGGATTCGGGGAAGGACATCAAATTGACCAAAGAATTCAAGGCACGTGATCCGTGGCAAGTTGAAAAAACCGTATCACACCTTAAGGGTCAATACAGTGAGCAAGGAGGTTCGAAAAAACTCCTAGTTTATGCAGATTCATTTGAACCTAGGTACCACCTTTTTTTCTATTTCTTTGATTTTAATGTGGTATCTAAGAGGAGTGACAAAAGGGAAGTACAAAATAGCGACCTATACTTTTTGGATAAGATGATGCATGGAATAGGTCGGCAGTTGACAGGAATTCCTCTCACCAGCATTATTATTAGCTACATGCGTACTACAACATGCATGAGAGCTGGTGAAACTTGCTTCGGATTTCCTCGTTTCCTCTCCCATCTATTTGAGAAGTTTGAGGTTCCATTGGGTGCAGAGACAGCCCTAACTACCAAGGCAGTTGATGAGATAAATGTTGCTTTATTAAGGTCGTTGGGTATCCCTACAGATTTTGGAGCCTCCTTGGTTCATGACGTGGGTGAAGCGTTGACCTCTACTCAGCCCCCTTCCTCAGCCTCAATCGGATTAGGAAGCTCAAGAAACAGAGGCACAGCAGTCCCCACTTCCTCCCATTCCACCTCCACCACCTCCCTCTCGGTCTCGGTGGCAAGAGGCTCTCAATGCCATCTGTTGTATGGAGACCCGAGTAATGGACCAGATTGACTAGCAAGAACGTGTCCTCTCAGAGAGGTTAGAGGGGCATGATCGCCATCTTCGGGCATTGGAGGACCATTTCCACATCCGCCGATCTCCTACACCAATTCCTGAGCCTAGAGGAGACAGCGAGCAAGAAGCTTGTGTGGAGGGTAGAGGAGAAGATGCTACGGAACTTGGAGGCCCATCCACTTAATTTGCTTTGTTTTGTTTTTATTTAGTTTTTCATTTTCTTTTGTTACCTGCTGATGACTCTTATGGGACCATCTCACCCCCTATGCCTATGTATTTTCCACTCTCATGCAGACTAGTCAATTTTGGGACGATATGGATGTTCGTGATGTTCGCGGTTTCAAATTGCATCACCATTTATTCATAAGGGGAGTACTAGTTTCTTTTCCTTTCTTTCACAATGAGGACATTGTGAACTTTAAGTGTGGGGGAGGGAATATTTTGTGTTTTGATTACCTTATACCTTGATTATGTCTTGAAGTGCATGGTTTTAGTTCATCGTGGTTTAGAAATGTTGGAATTATATGTTGAAATATTGACATGTGGATAATTTTCTTGAAATTGGGAATGTTGACAGGGAGTTTTGTCCATTTATAAAGGAAAATTCTGTCAAAATTTTTTCAAATTTTTTCAAATATTTCATTATAGCCAAAATATCTCAAATATTTGCACTTTTATAGGCCAAATTGTTCCAACCTGAAGTGTCTAATTCTTCCATTTGTTGAAATGTTATACGTATTTTGGGAAGATTTAATTCTCAGTTAACTTGGAATTGGTTATTATGCAATTAGGAAATTTGCATTTTAGAAAGTATATTCGATTAAATAAGAAAAATTATGCCTATAATTTTATATGTTTAATAAAATTTCTCCTCTTTGCTTAATTTTACAAGTAAATGATTGATCTAGTCAATAAAAAATCATACTCTTCCTTTAATTATTCTTATACATTTTTAATGAGGGAATATCTAGTTGTTGTGTTATAAAAAATAAAAATAATAAAAAAAGAAATACAATAAAATAAAATAATAAATAATAAATAATAATATTTGTTCTACTCCAATAATTCTTGTGTTGAGTAATCGGGGATTGACATCTAAAAATGTCGATTTTCACGTAAAAAGTTGCTTGAGTTAAGAGTATGCATAGCAACTTGAATAAGTGAAATGTTGAGTAATCGGGGGTCTTCACCTAAAAGTGTCGATTTTCGCGTAAAAATGCATTTTCACTATTTAAATAAAATGAAGTATGAATAACTCCCTCTTAGTTGTTAAATTTTGAGAAAAGATGGTTATAGGATGAGGAAGGCTATAAACTGACTATGTGATTTGCTTATTTGTGAAATTAGGTTAGGATGAGAAATTAAGTTGAATTTATTAAAATGAGGGTATAATTATCTTTCTTTAATTTGATATTATGAGTATTTAGTGCAATCTAAATAACAGGCATAATAATCGGTTTTCAAGTCATGAAAAATTAAATTCGACAAAAGTACATGTATTGTTTTACCTCTTGAATAATTGAAAATGATTATGTGTGGATTGCTTGAGGATAAGCAATGATTCAAATGTGGGGGAATTTGATAAGTGAATATTTAACGTACATTTTGTACAAGTTGGAGTGAACTTTTGGTATGTTTTGAGAAGATTAAAACCATATTTGAACTCTTTTTGATGCAAAATTCTTAAGTATTGTTTGAGTAATCAAAACTTGTTAAATGAATGGATTAATGCTTTAATTTGTGATATTTTGAAGGATATTGATAGATGAATTTCTTGTACGAGATAAAGAAAAAAGCAAGGATCATTTGGAGAATAAAGTACAAAAGAAATTAGGAGCAAAAATGAAGAAAAAGAGGAAAGAATCGAAAATCTAGAAATGGATCACACGGATCCGAACATGGATCCGTGTGCAACAAGAAGTGATCCGAGCCCTCGTCTATACTTCTGGAGTAGTGGATCCGAGGTCAGTCGATCCGAACTCGGATCTATATGAGAAAGGCCTCGGATCAGTCATGATCTGAACTCGGATCGTACTGCACCCCTTGGATCCAAAACTCGGATCTGTCTCTTTCTGCTGCAAGTGGCACAGGCGATTTTCTGACTTTTCACACAACTTTCCAGCTATCTTTGGTGAGAGAATTCGGTGCACATGTTTCAGAAGACAAAAAGGGTAAGAAAGGTGGCTTATTGTCAAATTAAAAAACCATTGTTTTTTACTATCTTAACAAAAGGAGATTTGGAGAATCATAACAGAAAATTTGGACTGGTGAAGAGAGGAGCTTTTCATCAGTTTATATGCAGAGACATTTGGGAGATTTGACATTATCATACGGAGGAAAGTTTGGAGTGCAGAAATGTAGTTCTTCCATTTCCTTAGTGTAGGATAGTTTAGTTAGTTAGTTCATCCATTCTTATATAATGACTAGATTAGGATGAAGATGGAGATGAGGATGGAGATGAAGGAAGAGAAATTGAAACTCAGGTGACATAGGTTATCTCTTCTCCAACTCTTTATCTTTTGTATTGGATTCTTAAATGTGGTTAACATGCAAATTCTGGATTTTGTGTTTATTATGTGTCTTTAAAGTTTATGCCTTGGGTTTGGTTGAACTTTCTATGATTGTTAGTGTTCAATATTTGGCTATTTGATGCCATTATTTTGAGCAAGTTATTTAGCACTTTAACTCTTTAAGTCATGATTAATTTGATACCATTGATTGTGATTATCTAAGGTTTTGTTTCTGCAATGAAAATTGAGATTTAATACTAGTTCAAGAAGTGCTAAACATAGGGAGTACACTCACGAGAGTAGAGGTGCACCTATGTGGTTTTAGTGATTCATTTCATGTAATTTCATTGAAAAATGAACTTGTAACTAATTTCATGACCATGAGAATGGGTCTGGATTAGTTATGAATATAATTGATTCACTACAAAAGTAAAATTCATATGCATAAGAAAATTACACCATAACTAATTTAGATAGTAGTACTCAATAATCCAAAAATGACACTTGCATTATTAGTTAGGGATATTATAATCTAAGGAGTTTTTATTTGTTATTTTCCGTAAGTTCAGTAGGTTTTATTTCTTATAATTCATTTATAGTCTAAATAATAGAGAAGTTTTAGTAACACCGGTAATTGTTCAATTTTTCTCGTGGGATCGACCCGATACACGCCCTAAACTACTAATTTTACCTATATGCTTGCAGTCAAATGGGTGTAAATCGCATTTTTACTTGTACGCATAATAAAAATCCTGTCAAATTTTTGGCACCGTTGCCAGGTAATATTTCGCAATATCAGTGTGAAGAGCAACTTTATTAATTTAGACATTTTATTAGTTATAGTATGAATGTTATTTTCTATTATTTTAGTGTTTTATGTATATATGTGTTTTATAACCTATTCTTCTTACTAATTTTGCTCTTAAATTGTTTAAAAGCAATTTTAGGTAATGAGGAGGGTAGGTCAATTTGGAGGACAATGCTTGAGAAACGGAAGATTGGCAATGGATGATTACCAAGTGCAAAGTTCTGTCAATAGAGGTAACCAAGAAATTACTGAAGGTATATCTTTTGATGAGGGTTTGAAGTGCTTAAAGGGAAAATTTGATGTAATTATGTTCCAAGTTCAAATGGACACAATTATGCATGAAATTGAGTAAGGGAGGAATGTTAATGTTTTTAATTCGTATCATGTGATTTGTGACTTGTGTGGAGATTATCATGCTACTCATACATGTAGACAAGCACAAAATGTAGATTACTATGATGAATTAGACCAGTACAATCCTTGTTTTGATCAATATAGTGCTAATTGGAGCAATTCTCCTGTTTATGGTTGGGATAATCAATGTACTTATAGTAATTCTTCATATTTTTATGATTATCAACCTGAACGTATCAAATTTGAATCTAAACCATCTTGGGAATTGGCAATAGAAAGGTTAGCTAATGCACCTCTACCTTGGGAATTAGAAAATGAACCATTAGCTAATGAATTTAATGCATCTTGGGAGCTAGATGTAGAAAACTCTTCTAATCAATTTGATTTGGCCATAGAAAAGCTAGTTAATGCGACCTCTGATCATTTTGATAGGGTTGAGGAAAGAATAGATGAATTAACTTCTCACTTTGGTAGAATACATGAGCAATTGAATGTATTATGTGAAGTTATTTCTTCTAATAATTTGCAAAATGATCCTAACATGAATTATGAGAATGTTGTATGTGAAAATGGATTGCATTTTGATGAAAATGATGAATCTCATTTGCATCTCAATGAGCAAATATCCATTTCACATAATAATATCTTTCGAACTAATCTTGAACTTCAAGAGGTGAGTTTGAATGACTCATTTTTCACTCCTCTTGATGAGTGCATTGAAGATATAGGTTCTAAGGGTATTGCTGTCCAAGATACTCTCATCGCATTTCCTTTGGTAAGTTCTCAAGTGGTGCATATTCAAGGTAATATCTATAAAACACTTGGGATAGGTAAGTCACTTTCATTTCTCACATTATTAGATCATGTGGTTTTTGCTATAAAACCACCTTTGAATGATCCACCACTGCCTAAAATGGTGGATTATTCGTTGACTAAACCTCCTTGAAAAATGAGGTGAAATAGTCAACCTAATGACTATAAAAAAGCGCTTGTTGGGAGGCAACTCAACAATTTCTAGTTTTTTTAGTTATTTGATTAGTGTTTTTGTGTGTTTTGTAGGTAGCAATGACAAGAAATGAAGCGAATTATTTCAAGTGCAAAAGAGTTTATAAGGAGTGGAGACCGATGAGGAAAAAGGTTTTTCAATTCAAAGGCATATCTTTGAGGATCATAAAATGCTTAACCGAAGAAAAAAGGGAAGTGTTATATTGGAACTTGTTTTAATGTTTTTAGTTCTAATATGAGTCATTCATTATTATGATACTCAAGTGAGTTTTGGTGATAACATGTTGGTATCTGCTCATTGACTTATTTGATGTGAATTTCATACCTAAAGGTGCCATTTTCGTGCAAAAGTGCCAAAATGATCAAAGAACCTTAATCCTTGATTTGCAATTTAAATGTGTTTAATGTATTTTAAGAGGTTGGATTTAGTGTGTAGGGTATGTTACACGTGCATGGAGGGTTAGAATTGATTAAAAGTTCGTCCAAGGTGTAATATGGAATTGGCCGGAAAAAGGGGTAAAAATTGAAAAATTGCAGTTTCTGCAATTAATACAGAAAACAAGAGATCCGACCTCGGATCTAAAATTTTCTAGATGGATCGGGGGGCTCGTATGTTCTTCTGGCAAGGTGGATCCGAGCCCATAGGATCCGAGGCCTGTTCAAAACGATCCGAGCTTGGATAGGTTCGGGTTCAAAACAAAAATGCGGCCTTCGTTCCTCATTTTTCCTGTTTTCTTATCTTCTTCTTCACTGAAACCTTAGCCCCTCTCCTCCAATCTTCCATTTCATCCATTGATCTTCCAATCTTTCACCATAAAAACATTACCCAACATCTTGTGGTCATAAACTCTCAACAATTTCATATCAAAAACATCAATTTGAGGGATTTTGATTGTTAAAACAGAAGTTTGAGGCCGACTGAAATTCTTCAATTTCGGTTAGAATTTGGGTTGTTTTCTTCCTCATTTTGGCATCCTTACTCTCTATTAGCATCACTCTACACATTTGTGGTAAGAATTTTCATCTTTCTTTGAAATTATACATTTCCTCATTATTAATTTTTTTCTATTTTTCTTTGTATTTGGGAAATACATATATGTTGAAAATTCTTGGTATAATTGTGATACATTGTGTTATTACATGTCATTGGAACTAATTCTATACTTAGTATTGAGGAATTCGTGAATATGGCGACATCTTTTGTATAATTTTTCTCAATTATTAGGATAAAGCACATTGTACTTTTTGTCTAAAATTCCTTGCTTTTTTGGATCAGTTTGACTTGTTTTTAAGAAATGGAGTGATGAGTGGATTTTTCAAGCCATGTGATACGATTCTGGATTGAAATGGACTTAATACATGTGCAATTGAGTTTGAAATGGGTTAAGTATGCCTTTTGGCTTGAATTTGGGTAAATGTTGGCAGGGAGTTTAGCCCTTTTTCAAGGGTAAATTCTACCGAAATTTTTGCAAATCGTTTTTTAACATTATTGGATGTGTATTTTCAGAGGATTAGAATTCTTCTAATGTGCGTTTGATCTTGGTTTTGATATAGGCACTATGGTTCGAACAATAAAAGCAATTGTCCGCACCCTTTCGTCTTCCTCGAGTGAGGAACATACACCTTTATCGGTTGAAGAATCTCTGTCGCCCGAGTCACCTCCTCGATTATGGCGTAAGAGGGCATCTACTAACTGTGAGGAGCCAATTTCAGATTATGATACCACTCGGTTCACTTCGCTGGAAAATCAACAGTGGTATGAGGCAGGCTTAGCTAAGGAGATCATTATCGAAAAACACTTGGCACTAGAGGTGGATGACCACTACAAGATTTCCACGACATTTAAGCGACTTGGATGGGAGAATATACTAAAATTACCAAAACATTACTATTCCAATCTGGTGCGCGAATTTTATGCCAATGTGGAAGGAAAGCAAAGCCACAGTGGGAATCCCATTGTCTCATGGGTTAGAGGAAAGCGGATTGCCATCAATCGTGGGATAATTGAGAGGTATTTCCAAATCAAGGATTCGGGGAAGGACATCAAATTGACCAAAGAATTCAAGGCGCGTGATCCGTGGCAAATTGGAGAAGCTGTATCACGCCTTAAAGGTCAATACCGTGAGCGAGGAAGTTCGAAAAAACTCTTAGTTTATGCAGATTCATGTGAGCCTAGGTACCACCTTATTTTCTATCTCTTTGCTTTTAATGTGGTACCTAAGAGGAGTGGCAAAAGGGAAGTACAAAATAGCGACCTTTACTTTTTGGATAAGTTGATGCATGGAATAGGTCGACAGTTGACAGGAATTTCTCTCACCAGCATTATTATTAGCTACATACGTACTACAGCACGCATGAGAGTTGGTGAAACTTGTTTCGGATTTCCTCGTTTCCTCTCTTATCTATTTGAGAAGGTTGAGGTTCCATTAGGTGCAGAGAGAGCCCTAACTACCAAGGCAGTTGATGAGATAAATGTTGCTTTATTAAGGTCCTTGGGTATCCCTACAGACTTTGGAACCTCCTTGGTTCGTGACGTGGGAGAAGCGTCGACCTCCACTCAGCCCCCTCCTTAGCCTCAACCAGAACAGGAAGCTCAAGAAACAGAGGCACAGCAGCCCCCACTTCCTCCCATTCCACCTCCACCACCTCCCTCTAGGTCTCGGTGGCAAGAGGTTCTCAATGCCATCTGCTGTATGGAGACCTAAGTAATGGAGCGGATTGACCAGCTGGAACGCGTCCTCTCAGAGAGGTTAGAGCGGCATGATCGCCATCTTCGGATATTGGAGGACCATTTCCACATCCGCCGATCTCCTACACCGATTCCTGAGCCTAGAGGAGACGGGGAGCAAGAAGCTCGTGTGGAGGGTAGAGGAGAAGATGCTACGGAACTTGGAGGCCCATCCACTTAATTTGCTTTGTTTTGTTTTTACTTAGTTTTTCACTTTCTTTTGTTACCTGCTGATGACTCTTATGGGACCATCTCACCTCCCCCTATGCCTATGTATTTTCCATTCTCATGCAGACTAGTCAATTTTGGGACGATATGGATGTTCGTGATGTTCGTGGTTTCAAATTGCATCACCATTTATTCATAAGTGGAGTACTAGTTTCTTTTCCTTTCTTTCACAATGAGGACATTGTGAACTTTAAGTGTGGGGGAGGGAATATTTTGTGTATTGATCACCTTATGCCTTGATTGTGTCTTGAAGTGCATGATTTTAGTTCATTGTGGTTTAGAAATGTTGGAATTATATGTTGAAATATTGACATGTGGATAATTTTCTTGAAATTGGGAATGTTGATAGGGAGTTTTGTCCATTTATAAAGGGAAATTCTGTCAAAATTTTTCCAAAAATTTTCAAATATTTCATTATAGCCAAAATATCTCAAATATTTGCACTTTTATGGGCCAAATTGTTCCAACATGAAGTGTCTAATTCTTCCATTTGTTGAAATGTTATACGTATTTTGGGAAGATTTAATTCTCAGTTAACTTGGAATTGGTTATTATGCAATTAGGAAATTTGCATTTTAGAAAGTATATTCGATTAAATAAGGAAAATTATGCCTATAATTTTACATGTTTAATAAAATTTCTCCTCTTTGCTTAATTTTACAAGTAAATGATTGATCTAGTTAATAAAAAACCATATTCTTCCTTTAATTATTCTTATACATTTTTAATGAGGGAATATCTAGTTATTGTGTTATAAAAAATAAAAAATAATAATAAAAAAAGAAATAAAATAAAATAAAATAATAAATAATAAATAATAATATTTGTTCTACTCCAATAATTCTTGTACTGAGTAACCGGGGTTTGGCATCTAATAATGTTGATTTTCGCGTCAAAAGGTGCTTGAATTAAGAGTATGCATAGCAACTTGAATAAGTGAAATGTTGAGTAATCGGGGGTCTTCACCTAAAAGTGTCGATTTTCGCGTAAAAAGACATTTTCACTATTTAAGTAAAATGAAGTATGAATAACTCCCTCTTAGTTGTTAAATTTTGAGAAAAGATGGTTATAGGATGAGGAAGGCTATAAACTGACTATGTGATTTGCTTGTTTGTGAAATTAGGTTAGGATGAGAAATTAAGTTGAATTTATTAAAATTAGGGTATAATTATCTTTCTTTAACTTGATATTATGAGTATTTAGTGCAATCTGAATAAAGGCATAATGATTGGTTTCCAAGTCATGAGGAATTAAATTTGACAAAAGTACATGTATTGTTTCACCTCTTCAATCATTGAAAATGATTATGTGTGGATTGCTTGAGAATAAGCAATAATTCAAATATGGGGGAATTTGATAAGTGAATATTTAACGTACATTTTGTACAAGTTGGAATGAACTTTTGGTATGTTTTGAGAAGATTAAAACCATATTTGAACTCTTTTTAGTGCAAAATTCTTAAGTATTGTTTGAGTAATCAAAACTTGTTAAATTAGTGGATTAATACTTTAATTTGTGATATTTTGAAGGATATTGATAGATGAACTTCATGTACGAGATAAAGAAAAAGGCAAGGATCATTTGGAGAATAAAGTACAAAAGAAATTAGGAGCAAAAATGAAGAAAAAGAGGAAGGAATCGAAAATCTGGAAATGGATCACATGGATCCGAGCTCGAATCCGTGTGCAACAAGAAGTGATCCGAACCCTCGTCTGTACTTTTGGAGTAGTGGATCGGAGGTTAGTCGATCCGAGCTCGGATCCATATGAGAAAGGCATCGGATCAGCCATGATCCGAGCTCGGATCGTACTGCACCCCTCGGATCCAAGACTCGGATCTGTCTCTCTCTGCTGCAAGTGGCCCAGCCGGTTTTCTAACGTTTCAAATAACTTTCCAGCTATCTTTGGTGAGAGAATTCGGTGCACATGTTTCAGAAGACAAAAAGGGCAAGAAAGGCGGCTTATTGTCAAGTTGAAAAGCCATTGTTTTTTACTATCTTAACAAAAGGAGATTTGGAGAATCATAGCAGAGAATTTGGACTGGTGAAAAGAGGAGCTTTTCATCAGTTTATATGCAGAGACATTTGGGAGGTCTGACATTATCATACGGAGGAAAGCTTGGAGTGCAGAAATGTAGTTCTTCCATTTCCTTAGTGTAGGATAGTTTAGCTAGTTAGTTCATCCATTCTTGTATAATGACTAGATTAGGATGAAGATGGAGACGAAGGAAGAGAAATTGAAACTCAAGTGACATGGGTTATCTCTTCTCCAACTCTTTATCTTTTGTATTGTATTCTTAAGTGTGGTTAACATGCAAGTTCTGGATTTTGTGTTTATTATGTGTCTTTAAAGTTTATGCCTAGGGTTTGATTGAACTTTCTATGATTGTTAGTGTTTAATATTTAGCTATTTGATGCCATTATTTTGAGCAAGTTATTTAGCACTTTAGCTCTTTAAACATGCAAGTTATTTTGCTCTTTTGAGCAAGTACCATTGATTGTGATTATCTAAGGTGTTGTTTCTACAATGAAAATTGAGATTTAACACTGGTTCAAGAAGTGCTAAACATAGGGAGTACACTCACGAGAGTAGAGGTGCACCTATGTGGTTTTAGTGATTCATTTCATGTAATTTCATTGAAGAAATGAACTTATAACTAATTTCATAACCATGAGAATATGTATAGATTAGTTATGAGTATAATTGATTCACTACGAAAGTAAGATTCATATGCATAAGGAAATTATACCATAACTAGTCTAGATAGTAGTACTCAATAATTCAAAAATGACACTTGCATGATTAGTTAGGGATACTATAATCTAAGGAGTTTTCATTTGTTATTTTGCATAAGTTCAGTAGGTTTCATTTCTTATAATTCATTTATAGTCTAAATAATAGAGAAGTTTTAGTAATACCGGTAATTGTTCAATCTTCCTCGTGGGATCGACCCGATACACGCCCTAAACTACTAATTTGACCTGTATACTTGCAGTCAAACGGGTGTAAATCGGATTTTAACTTGTACGCATAATAAAAACCCGTCAACCAAACACATAATTCGGAGGTGATGTGGGAACAAAAATTCTCTGATTAATTACCATTATAATAGATGCTTTAAGTTCTTCCCCGCTTCAATAAAAGCTAAAGTTCATTAACGCAACATGGAGAGAAGAAGCAAGATTAATTAACTTAGTGACGCCATATGAATACAATTAATGTAGAAAAGATAAAAATAGAAGTGATTTAAGTGGTAGCATTTTTCTGGTTGGCTATGGCCTTTATCTAATGCTGTTCTAGTCTTAGATGAATAAATGCATTTCGCATGTAATCAAAGTATCAAAAACTTTTGATTCATGCAGATCAATGACTTCACTTTTTCTCTTTTTGTGTTGAAACAAAGTATTTATAAATTGAGTACTGCAGAATAAAAGGAACCTTTTAGAGGTACTCTCCCCGCTTTATTGTTATATAATATTTTCACTATTTTGCTATTCCGAAATAGAAGTCACTATTTTGAGATTCACACATAACATCAGTTTTGTTTCAATTTTGCAATTTTAAAAACTTAGATAAATTTATCTAATGCCACCCCATCAGAACTTAATGGACCAAGACAGGTATAGTTAAAATTTTGGTGCGGTTGTACGGATATTATACTTCTTAAATAATTTAATATACAATCATGTAATTTTGTTCAATGCGAAAAGTTTGTTCGTGTATATCAACTTGATGCATCAGTGCAATCTAACAGTATAACCCCCTATAAAATCACACCTATTCCAATTCCAAACATAATAATCACATGTATTCATAACAAGTTGAATTCCCAGAAAAATGACTCTCATACTTGGATAGAGGTAGTCCATTTATATTTAAATAAATACAAGACAGATGGTAACAAACACACATAGATAGACTGATTAAGTTATCACTGAGCAGTGATGTTTCAATGATAACACATACAGGCATACATAATTAGCAACTGACATAGGAACAGCTACCATTGGCGGCACATATGCAATTCTAGTGAATTGTTGGCCTTTATTTCGCATTACAAAGTACGGTGCAAATTGTAGCAAATAGTAGGCTTTCAACATTTGTAGCGACAGTAGCAAACAGTCCGCATACATGATCCGGAGTCAGCACGGTCTCGAGACTTGCAAACATTGTTGCACCCTTTAGGGGCACATTTCCCTGACCAGAACTTGCTACGCCTCTGGCAAACTTTAGCTTCAGCCATTGGCATCTCTGCATGAAACAAAGCAAGAGAAAGAGCAAAATATGTAGAGTAAGTCCAGAGTTTATGATATGTATGAGGGATCTAGCCTGTCCACCTAGCAGATAAGTGTTTGTTAGTATTATAGGGTATGGCTCCTCTATGTCATTGTTTTGTGTCAATCTTTATCCCATTTTCTATTTTTACACCACATGTACTGTTACTTGCAACACTATACACGTATATTTGAAGTAGATTTACATGTGACGAGAAATTAGAAAGTGGAAGAGAAAATTCAAGAGCAGAAAACATTTATTGAAAAGCATACGTAATACAAATTAGTTCGTAAAATTTTGATTGTGAGTGTACATGCGCATGATACACATGTGTAACTATTGTAATTCATTGCTAGTGACAACCATATCTGTTTATTATACTCGAAATTCTCTAACTAAGAGAGAGGTAGAGACAAATAATTAAAACTTTGGGAATGTACAAATATATGCCATTCTGTGCATGTGTTCACCATTTAAGACTAGCTACAACTTACCATTTGGTACAAGGAGGAGGAAGCAGATGAGCAGGGCAAAGAAGGTTGCGCAGCTGAATTGAGATTTAGCCATCTCCGATATCTTATGTTAGCTTTACTTGAGAGAAAACAAGTAAATGATGATACCTATTTATAGCAAGAGACAGTGAAATTTTCCAAAACCTAATCGGTAGTTGTTTTGAAACTTCTTGTCGCTGAGTTGTTAGAGAAAGGGACAAATATCAAAGAATAAAGACAAAGTCTAAGTCATAATTAGCTTACAAAAGGAGTTTGAACAAAGTATCAACGCCGTTAAGATTTGAAATTTTTAAGTCCGGCAATTTCTAACCACTTTTAGTAGGAAAGATAATGACCATTAGCATAATGTCACAAAGTAAAGTATAAAATCATTTTCGGTTACATCATTTTCATATACAATCGATGGACGCAAAAACTCACCACGCATGCTACCTTCAAAATCTGTGCCTTGAGAAGAATAATGCTTAAATGAAAGCACATTTTGTACCAGAAAAAGTTTGGTATGATATCTGTTTCTTCCTCTTTTTCTTCTTTTTTTTTTATTTTTGGTACATCAATTTAGAATTTAGAAGCCACAAGGCAGAAAGGACGGCAGCAATGGATACTTGAACCCCATATCCCTCATGTTTTCGATGCACATTCTTGTGCTTTATTTTCTCACAAACAAGACTAGCCAGTAAAGGAAGATGGAATATAAGATTTTAGAATTTTTTTTACCAATGATCCATTTAAGTTTTCTTGAGATTTAACCATGTCCATTATTTGAATTTTACAAAGCGCGTTGAATAAAAAAAAAATCAAGGATGATAAGAATTTAAAGCAGGACATATATAGCCAGCTTTTCAAGTATCTGATATACGTTGAAATTTGAATCATTCATATCCGTGGAAGATCAAAGAAAAGGAAATGTACGAATAGAATAAGATGCATTAAGTTCAGCAAACATCACTTATCCAAGGACATAATTAATAGCATTAAGACAGGTACAAAATTTGAATAGATCAAAAGACAGCTTAATTTCCTACCATTTTAATAAGATACATTGATTTATTTGAGGATTACTATATACGTGAATACTGGAAATCTTCTAGCAAATGGGCTATACACTTTGCATAGATTACTGATCAAGTTGTATTGAGGTTGTTGATAGATCATTTTCTTCATCAATCCATGCATGAACAAGCCACGTCAGCTCACCTAAGATATTTAGTAACTTTTTTTTGATCCAGAACTGCTTTATTAAACTGGAAGCGCGGACAACAATATTCTAGAGATGGCCACCTCTAGAAATAAACGATGAAAATTAAACAAGGAGTACTTACTCCCTTACAACTTGTGTCCTGACATGGGGAACCGACATTGAATCTAAGGCCGCGATGGCTTTAACCGCAGCTGGCAGCTCGTGATGGGAGTTGAACACTCGCTGTGATCCCAAGTTCAAGCTGGCTAATTTATCTGCTGCACCGTTCGCCTCCCTGAATACGTGCGAGAGCCGGACTTCAGCCTGAGCTACTAATTTCCTGATCTGCCGAGTGTAACTTGAATAAGGTGAATTGAATATAGGAACAACAGTTGTGTGTATGTACTAAATAATCAATTGGTTTGTTTAATGACATAAATATTAATCACCATAAAAAAGTTTAGTTGTCGAACAGACAACTAAACTTGAAAATACAGTGGCTGATTCTTAGCATCAATTGGTCGAACTAGAGGACCACATGGGCTGAACCAATTTGGACCCTTGAGTCCTAAATAGAGACATTCAATCTCAATTGGTCACTTAAAGACGCCTAACAAAATAGTTATGATCTTTTTTTTTAGGCAAATACCTAGGACCTGTAACTGATGAAAGCACCTAAAAATTCTACTAATATGCCAAGACACGTGCTTCCAAGATTTCCACTTGAGTAAGTTTACTTCTATTTATGAATATCTTGAATGTTTGATTTTGTTGTTAGCCTCAGAGTGATCTTTTGGGAACAAGGATTTTTTTTTTTTTTTTGCATAAAAGTGAATTTCATTAATGAAAGTGTTGAAAATCGTTCAGCATAATTTAATTTACATCACAGAAATTTGCACTAATGGTAGGATAAAAATGCAAGAAATATCAGATCTAAAATGAAAAATTATGAATAGATCTGAAAAATACAATAAATTTGAAAATATTTTCTAATAAGATAAATCACTACAATAGCCATCAAATCTACTAATCAACTACTTTAAGTTTGAATAATGATGATGAGATTTGTCGATATAGACTCAAGATCCAAAAGAATTCCAGATCTTATAACCAAATTTAAAATAAATTTAGATCTAATAACAAAATAAGAAAAAGAACTACACAAAACCTTGCCAGGAATTTTTTGGAGAAATAGAGAATCCAATAAGAAATCAATTGTGAGACTTTATTATAAAAATATGGTAAAAATAGAATATGGAAAAGAAGGCCTTTTGAGAAGAGAATAAGAAGTAGAGAGAAGTTGGAGAAGAGGAGAGGTAGAGAGAAGAATTTTGGGAACAAGTTGATCCCTCTCTTTGTTCAAGATATTATAATATTTGATGATTTGAGTTGGAGGATAATTCATCTTTGCTATCAGATGCACTATGAAAAGCGGTAGGGGCAAAATATGTGCCAAGTTAATATTTGTGGGGAACTAAATTTGGACATCCTTCGCAGTTCGCAGCATAGTATCCTAAATCACTGTCAGTGACCTGTTAAGGATTAACTCAAATTTCTGTCTAATTTCAGCTCCGAATGGTTAACGTTTTTTCCATGTAATTACGTTAGCTCAATATCTTTTCCTTCTTAAACGCCTTGTGTTTGCAAAATATGCCATTACTTGTTACTGAATATTAAACTGTGGATTTACAACGTCAACAACTGTTTCTCGACAAAGATCTTGTGAGATCTGGTTGCTTATTTCATCAATTACTTGAAGGCTTATCACTGACGAATCTTGTTTTGACTGTGAGATTAGTCTACTCATTGCGCTCAAAATCTTGCTTTATCATGGTAGTTTTTGCTGTTTCACACCGTCTTGCTGAAGACATTGGGCCAAGCAAAGGTTTATTTATTTTTCATTTATTATGTGCTAGATCCCATAATTTACTTAGGTTGCACTAATCCCGATTTTTGCTCATCACCTACAGTGATTATATTTTAAAGTCGTGTCTTCTAGTGATATGGGAAATTTCTTGCTGAATTCCTTGGGAATTAATAAAGGGGAGTTTCTAGAGAAGATAATTCTTTTCGTGCATTTTTTTTTTTTTTTACCTGCAAAGAGAAGACCATAAGTAACTCATGGCTTTTGCTGTAAAAAAACTAAAAATTAAGTATTTACTGTTTTCTTAATCCCAAAAAAAAAGGAAAAATGAACATACTAATTTTAGGTCATCTATTCAATCTATTAATTGTCTAAATTATATGTTAAAAGGTACCTCAAGTACTAATCTTGTGTAAGTTTAACCAATGGAATTGGCCTAATAGTTAGGAAAGGATTTTTGGAATCTTTCCTACTATCAGGTTCAGGATTCAAATATCATACCTGACAATTGGGGGTGAAAAAGGTTCGGAGAGGGATGGGAAAAAAAAATCTTGTGTAACGTTGACATGTATTAGAGTTTTTGGGACTTTGAATTTTTTTAATTAGTTGATTCCGACTCCAAGAGTTTGGTTAGGTGATCATGGATTTTAGCTCTCCAATGTAAAAGAAAAGGAGAAAGGAATATATAATATAGGTCATATAACTGGTAATCTTGAAAACCTAGTTTGGTAAATAATTGGAAATAGTCCTTAACCATGATATAATAACTTTTATTTGATTCCGTTTAGATTATCTTGAGGAGACAAAGTCACAGTCGATATAATATTAGAGGTAGCCTGCCAACTACACCCAACCTGTAGGCTAATTGGTAATAAGTTTGGATAGTTGACTAATGGTAATAAACAATATAATGTCCTTGATTTCGATCCACGCATGCATTGTACTAGCTCTGCATGGTAAACCTTTGCTTCCATAGTAATGTTCACACCACCAATACGCAATACACATCAGGCTGATATAATAAGCGAGAGTCAAATTAATCAAGTTGCATGAAACATTTATAACAAGAAAAAGACACTTTCCCCACTGGAGTTTCCCAGTGAGAGTTTCTCCTCCGCTAAGAATTTTTAGTGAGATTTTTGTTAGTTTTACATTTCTCTTATTCATCTAAATTTTTTCAGATTTGATTATCACATTAAAATTCCTTAAGTTAATCTCATCAGATCTCACATTCACTTTTGGGTTTGAATCAATTTATTAATAGATTTAGGAAAAAGTAAACAGTCCAATTAGAAGCATACATAGATGATCATAGGACTACAAGCATTTCATCTTTTAAATATTTTTTGAATTTCACAGTATAATATTCGCTTGACTCTTCAGATTTGTAGTATCTAGATTTGTTCTTCAATTCTATTTGTATCTGTGTATAGTTGGTGTAATTTCTACTGTTAGTACAGATTTAATGAATGATGATATTTTATCAAAAAAAAAAAAAAGACACTTTCTCTAGTTTTGCTCTAAAAGCATGCCTCAAGATAATATTAGAGTAAAACTGAAATATTGTAGCCGGATGTAAATATTAGGTGACGCCTCCTTGTGTAAATGCCATTCTTGGAAACAAATTTCTCATCTTTTTAATTCAAAAGCACACGGGGCAATTAGGTGTTAATCTTCAGCTTCCATATTCAAATTTTAATTGCCTCTGTGCAAGACATAACATATGCCACTGAAATGTTATTCAGATAAAATTATTCTTCCCAACGTTTCTTTGTCAAGTAATCTTCCTTGTAGCTTCAGCATGATTATAATAATATATCTTTGATAGTGCCATTTATTTACAAATCGTTCCTTATTGCTCGCATGATTGTTAAAAATTTCAGAGAAAATAGCACAATAGTATGGCATGAGAAAATTTACAAGGAATGGCACAATTGTACGTATGCATATGTGAAAAACAAAAATATGAGAGGCCTTGGAGAAGGGATAGATTAAATGATACGGAAAAAGAGAATGTAAATAAGAGATTTTGGACTAAAAAAAGGTAAAAAATGCATACATAAAAAAACAAAAGGATGAGAAATTTTGGTGCATTTCCTTTCTTTATTTCCTCCATTGTAACTCGTAAGTGAAACCAAGTATGCTGTTCATTTTGAGATGGACTTCACTTCAGCCGTACCCTTTGTTATAATGTGCCAAAGGGCAAAAGCAACATTGAAACATTGGGATGCCAATTATTCTTACTTTCACATGTTTTCTAATCTGCATCAAAATATTGGATATTCATGTTCAAAATCAACCGCATATCCATACAAGTCGAAATTAACTTTTCTGTCGGTCGAATGAAATCATTGACTTTTAAACATCCTATTAAGTATATCATAACTATATCTGGTACGAAGCATCTTTTGAAGGTTTCCTACAAAAATCTTGTTTATAATTGAACGGTAAAGACTTGTGATTATATTAGACTGATTGACGGATCTGAAATACATTGTTGGTACTGTATGGAAAGCATTTATGCATTGGCACAAGTGCCATCCTATCAATGGCGGAGTCACGACGGAAAGTTAGGAGGGACAATTGCTAGGCAACATAAAGGCTAGATCGAGAACCAACTATATTGGTGGTAGTTGGAATTGGTCAAGGCTCAAAACAACTATCTTGATGGTATGGACAACAACAAAATGCGAAAACGCCTAATTTCTTATAGAATAGGTAACATATTGTATTATTAATTGATAGTTAGCATAATGCGACTAATCTTAAGAAATGTTTTCTTGAAAAGAAAAATTACAATTAGCATGTTCTCTTGTTTTATTAGTTAGTTGAATAACTAATATTTGTGTTTTACAAAATTATATGCATAATCAATGAGTATTAAATTGCAGTATAATTAATACCCAAATAAGTTACACAATTACAAATCATCCAAGAGTGAGTTAATGAATCAACCAAATAAAGAAGTAATAGTACAACTTAATTCAAATTTAGCAAAGAAAGAGATATTCTAAGAAATCTTTTGTAATGTATGAATCATTGCTTGTCCTCAAGCAATTCACACATAATCAACTACAACGATTCAAGAGGTGAAATAATATATACACTTTTTCAAATTTAATTTCTCATGACTTGGCAAACGCTTATTATACAATTGTTCAAATTACACTAAATACTTATAATATCAAGTAAAGGAAAGATAATTATACCCTAATTTTAACAAGTTAAACTTAATCTTTCATCCTAACCTAATTCCACAAATAAGCAAATCACATAGTCAATTTATAGCTTTCCTCCTATAATCATCTTTTTCTCAAAATTTTACAACTAAGAGGAACTTATTCATACTTGATCTTTACTCAAATAGTGAAAATGTCTTTTTGACGCGAAAATCGATACTTTGAGGTGAAAATCCCCGATTACTCAACATTTCACTTATTCAAATTGTTATGCATACTCTTAATTCAAACACCTTTTTACACGAATGTCGACATTTGTAGATGCCAACCCCTAGTTACTCGGTACAAGAATCATTGGAGTAGACCAAAAACTCTTATTCTTCTTTTCTTTCTTTTTTTTTCTTTTTTTTTCAAAAGTAAAAGACAATAAATAGATATTCCCTCTTAACAATTACACAAAAATAATCAAAGGAAGAGTATAGCATTTATTGATTATATCAATCACTTACTTGCAAAATTAAGAAAAGAAGAGAAATCTCATTAAACATGCAAAATTATAGGCATAATTTTCCTCACTTTACCGGATATACTTTCTAAAATGCAAAAATCCTCATTGCATAATAACCATTTCCAAGTCAAATGAGGACTAAATCTTCCAAAATACATATAAAGTTTCAACAAGTGGAAGAATTAGAGCACTTAAAGTTGGAACAATATGGCCCTTTTCAAATAAAAGTGCAAAAATTTGAAGAATTTTTGGGCCATAATGAAATATTGGAAAAGATTTTAGAAAAATTTTGACAGAATTTCCCCTTGTAATTGGACGAAACTCTCTACCAACTAACCCAATTTCAAGAAAATTATCCACATGGCAAGTAATTCAAACACAATTTCAACATTTCTAAACCATTTAAATCCACAAAATATCATCACATGGCACTCAAATGCAAGTTCAAATATTTCCCTCCCCCACACTTAAACTTCACATTGTCCTCAATGTGAGAAAGGAAAAATAACGAAAATAAGAGAAAGTAATACTCCCCTAATGAACTTGCGCTATCCAAATCCACGGCCAAGTGATGAATTTCCAACTTTAAAAAGTCTTGAAGCACTAAAACCACAACATAAATGAAGATCACTTGGATGAATTCATACAAAAGAAATAAGACAAACCACTAAAAATTAAACATCAAAAGCACTAAGGAAAACCACTAAAACAAAAGAAAAATTGGCGGCAATGATAAAGTAAACATGCAAGGTTGGGAAAATGAACGGTGGTGATGGTGATGAGCACTCCCTCAAGTAGCCGCTTGGTTAGCTGAAGAAGGTGGAGTCGGTGGAGCTTCAATGCCAAATTTAACCTCAATGCGACGAAGACGCTCGAAATTCTGTTTGTTCTCTTGTCTACTCTTCTTCACTTCGGTCTCAATACAAAACAACTTATCCATCATCTTTTGAGAAAAGACCGAGTGTCTTGAGGTGAGGATGGACGACGTGAGGAGGACGGATCAGTTGAGACCGGTTGGGCAGTTGTATCAACCCCTTCAGCTTCTTCAATACGTGCAATTTCAGCTTCTTCCTCTTGCCGAATGTCACCTTGAGCATCTCCTTGAGTTGAAGAAACTTGCAAAAATCCAATGTAAAGATGTCCTTTGACGGGGTTTTGCTATACGTACAAATTAAAAATCCGATTCACACCCGTTTCACTGCAAGTATACAGGTCAACTAGTAGTTTAGGGTATACATCGAGTCGATTCCACGAGGAAGAGTGAACAATTACCGGTACTACTAAGCTTCTCTATTATTTAGACTATCAATGAGTTAAAACAAGTAAAACCTACTGAACTTATACAAGAAAATAACAAATGAAAGCTCCTTAGGTTATGGTATCCCTAACTACTCATGCAAGTGCTATATTTGGATCATTGAAAACTAATATCTAGGCTAGTTATAGTATAATTTCCTCATGCATATGAAACCTACTTTCGTAGTGAATCAATTATACTCATAACTAATCCATACCTATTCTCATGGTTATGAAATTAGCTACAAGTTCATTTCTTCAATGAAATTACATGAAATGAATCATTAAAACCACATAGGCACCCCTCTACTTTCGTGAGTGTACTCCCTATGTTTAGCACTTCTTGAACCAGTGTTAAATCTCAATTTTCATTGCAGAAACAACACCTTAGATAATCACAATTAATGGTACCAGATTAATCATGATTTAAAGAGCCAAAGTGCTAAATAACTTGCTCAAATCATAGCAATCAAATAACCAAATAATAAACACTAACAATTATAGAAAGTTCAACCAAACCTAAGGCATAAACTTTAAAGATACATATTAAACACAAAATCCAGAACTTGTATATTAACTAAACTTGGAATCAAGTACAAAAGATAAAGAGTTGGAGAAGAGATAACCCATGTCACTTGAGTTTCAAACTCCTCCTTCTTCATCCCCATCTTCATCCTAATCTAGTCAATCTACAAGAATGAATGAACTATACTAGTCTACACTAAGCTAACCTAATACTCAGAAGATGAAAGAGCTACATTTCTGCACTCTCCAAGTTCTCCCGTATGTCTCTCTAGTCTTGCAATGGTTTTGGCTATTTAATGATGAAAAAATGGTCAAGGAATGAGGCTTACACCTCCCTTTTACAGCTGGTAATGTTTCTCACATGTCTAGCATTACATGTGACTTAGTGGAGGTGAAATTGAGTTTTCCGTGTAAAGAGCAGCCTTATCTAACCACAATCCGGCCAGAAATCCAGCCATAAATCCGGCCAAGTTCCGGCCGGGATTGCTACAGTAACCTTTTGGTGCAATTTCTGCTCATTTTCCAGCTCTGCTCTGATTTTGCATCAACTTCAACTGAACTTTTCTTGATGATAAAAGCTGATTTAGCTCTTGACAAAAACATAAAAATTGTAGCTCTTTGAGTTATCTTTCCAATGCATCAAGAATCACTCATTTGGATCTGTGTAGGCTTATAAATGACCAAAATACCCTTGACTACTCACTGCCCTGTTTCATCTTCGACCAATAGAAATTTGCTACTGTAATTCGGTTTTTGGACTTGGAAAACCTTCAAACTGGATTTAGATATCTTCACCAAAGTTGTATATCTATCTCTTATCTTCGAATTGGTTTAAGAATCATCTCAATCCGATCACTGTAACTCAAGTTATAGGCGAAATATGAAAATGTGTCAAAACTGTAAAAAATGCACAAAATCCAAGTCAAAAGTGATAAAAACCTCATTTAATTACTTAAAAGCAATTTTCACCAATTATAGCCAAAATGATTTATTTTCTTCCAATAATATAACCAAAGTGACTAAAAATAGCATAAAATATCATTCAATTATTACGTAAATTAATCACTTGTCAAATTCCCCCACACTTAAATCATTGCTTGTCCTCAAGCAATTCACACATAATCAACTACAATGATTCAAGAGGTGAAACAATATATGCACTTTTGTCAAATTTAATTCCTCAAGACTTGGGAAACAATCATTGTACAATTGTTCAAATTACACTAAATACTCATAATATCAAGTAAAGGAAAGATAATTATACTCTAATTTTAACAAGTTAAACTTAATCTCTCACCCTAACTTAATTTCACAAATAAGCAAATTACATAGTCGTTTTATAGCCTTTCTCCTCCTATAATCATCTTTTTCTCAACTAAGAGGGACTTATTCACACTTGATTTTTTTTTTACTTAAATAGTGAAAATGCCTTTTTACGCGAAAATCGACACTTTTAGGTGAAAATCCCCGATTACTCAACATTTCACTTATTTAAATTGCTATGCATACTCTTAATTCAAGTACCTTTTTACGCGAATGTCAACATTTGTAGATGCCAACCCCCCGGTTACTCGGTACAAGAATCATTGGAGTAGAACAATTTTTATTTACTTTCTTTTCTTCTTTATTTTCCTCTTTTTTTATCAGAAAATAAATAGATTTTTCCTCATAGAAATTAAATCAAAGGAGGAGTATAGCTTTTATTGATTATATCAATCACTTATTTGCAAAATTAAGTAAAGAGAAGAAATCTCATTAAACATGTAAAATTATAAGCATAATTTTCTTCACTTTACCCAAATATACTTTCTAAAATGTAAAAAAAATCCTAATTGCATAATAATCATTTCCAAGTTAAATGAGGACTAAACCTTCCAAAATACACATAAAGTTTCAACAAGTGGAAGAATTAGACACTTAAAGTTGGAACAAACTAGCCCTTTTTGAATGAAAATGCAAAAAATTGAAGAACTTTTGGGCCATAGTGAAATATTAGAAAAGATTTTAGAAAAATTTTTACAGAGTTTCCTCCTTATAAATGGATGAAAACTCCCTGCCAACAAACCCAAATTCAAGAAAATTATCGACATGGCAAATAATTCAAACACAATTCCAACATTTCTAAGCATTTAATTCCACAAAATATCATCACATAGAAAGTATTTGCAAGTTCAAATATTTCCTCCCCCACACTTAAACTTCACATTGTCCTCAATGTGAGAAAGAAAAATAAATAAAGAGTAA
Organism: Coffea humblotiana; assembly: GCA_023065735.1. Lineage (NCBI taxonomy): Eukaryota > Viridiplantae > Streptophyta > Magnoliopsida > Gentianales > Rubiaceae > Coffea > Coffea humblotiana. The sequence goes on along the minus strand of CM041213.1, from coordinate 44,326,423 downwards.
AAGAAAATAATACTCATATGAACTTGCACAGTCCAAATCCATGGCCAAGTGATGAATTTCCAACCTTATTTGGGAAAGAATGGAGAGTTTAATTATTGCACCCTAGAAAAAGAAAAAATCAAAACAAATCAACTTCTTAAAAATAAAAGGTTGCAATCAACAAAAACATGCAATTCAAGGAAAAAGGGAAAATGATCAAGCATGTGGAACCATACCAATGCTTCAAGGGATAAAAACATGAAATGAGCAACATCTTTGCTAATCAAATATATGCATTAGTATCCAAAGCAAAGGGAAGCTGATTTCACAAAGATAAGTCCACCATCATGAACAAGTAGTTTCCATTTATACATTTTGTCATCAATGATCAAGTTCCCTCAAGTACAAAAGTATCTCAAAATGGAGGCAAACACCACCAAGCCAAAATATAAATGACCTTGTTGAGAACTCATGAAATACTAAAAACCATTGAACCACCAAAGATTATAAGTGCATTTATGAATTTCATCAATTAAGGCCATCTTCAATTCACCACTTCTTTTAGAATTACCTAAGAATTCAAGAAATCATTCAACCAAGCACCTTTTCATTCATTAGGTAATCTAAATTACTCACATGAATATTAAACTCCCACAAAGCTAATTAAAATGCTACATTGGCCACTTAATATGCAACTTTGTCCACCAAGCCAAAATTAAGCATAAAACTAGCAAGAATTCACCAAATAAATGCAAATCACAAAATTTATTTATCACTGACAATCACCAATAGCATCAATAAGCTTAAATAAATACACCTAACTTCACATATAAAAATTGCCTAAAAATAGAAAATATTCAATCATGGCAAAATTCAAATGACAAGGTTAGGTGAAAAATTGTTACCTCAACGTGGTTTGGTGATGTTAAGTGATGAATATGATGTGAAAACCCCCCAAGAAACTTACTCCAATTTGACCTCAATTGAGTGATTTCAAGAAGGTAGAACCCTAACTAATGGTATGCTTGAAACCCACTTTAGAGTTGTTTTTGAAAGAATATGAACTATGAGATTCACTCTAGAGGATGGGAGAAAGTGATTTGGTGAAGGTTATTTGACAGATTAAATGGTGAAAAATGGTGTTTTAGTGAGTAGTTGTGTGTTTGAGGTGTTAGTGTGTGAGTTGGGTTGAAGAAGAAGGGAGAAAAATTGTGAGAAATCCATGAAACGGATTTATCTTATGCTAGTTACTGTTCATAATCCGGCCAGAAATTGGAGGGATTCTGGGCAGATTTTTTTTTTTTTTGCTTCTGCATATTCGGCCAGTTTATGCCGGATTTGCTACAGTGGTTTTTTTTTTTTTTTTTTACAATCAGGCCAGTTTTTTGACCATGATTTCAAGCCGGATTCTGGCCCAGTGACCCCGAAAAAATTTTTCTTTCTCCCCTGACTATCCGGCCAATATTTGGGCCGGATTTATCGCCGGATTTGCTGCAGAAAAATCTGTTTTCTGTAGTTTTTCCTCCAAATTTGCTTGGCCAACCTTCCGCATTCCACCTGCTTCATGTTCTTTGAATAAAATCCAAGTTTAACATTGGAAATGTGTCCTTCTAACCCAAATACACTTGAAAATATATGATCATGCATGAATATAACTTTAACATGAAATACTTTAAATGCATGAAATGCAGCAATTGAACATGAAAACTCCATTTTTTGCCTCAATATAGACAATTTTGTCATTGAAATCATTTGCCGAACCCTTGCCATTGCCACCTACAAAACACACAAAAACACTGGTTAAACAACTAAAACTTACTAAAACTAAGAAATCGTTGGGTTGCCTCACAACAAGCGCTTCTTTATAGTCATTAGCTTGACTATATAATCTCATTATCAAGGAGGTTTAGTTAACGAATAATCCACCGTTTTTGGACGTGGTGATTATTAAATGGTGACTTTATAGCAAAAGCCACATGATCTAATGATGTGAGAATAGAAGTGACTTACCTATCCCAAGTGTTTCATAGATACTACTTGAATATGCACCACTTGAGAATTCACCAAAGGAACATCTACATAGCTTTCTTGGGCTATAATACCTTTAGAACCTATACAATCAACACATTCCTCAAGAGAAGTGAAAAATGAGTCGTTAAAGCTCATCTCTTGAGGTTCAATGTTAGCTCCAAAGGTACTATCTTGTGAAATGGATATTTGCTCATTAAAACACACTTGAGATTCATCATTTTCATCAAAATGCAACCCATTTTCACATACAACATTCCCACCATTCATGCTAAGATCATTTTGCAAATTATTAGAGGAAATAACTTCACACAATGCATTCAATTGCTCATGTATTCTACCAAAGTGAGAAACTAATTCATCTATTCTTTCCTCAATCCTATCAAATGGTCGGAAGTTGCATTTGCTAGCTTTTCTATGGCTAAATCAAATTGATTAGAAAATTTTCTACAGCTAGCTCCCAAGATGCATTAGAATCATTAGCTAATGGTTCACTTTCTAACTCCCAAGGTAGAGGTGCATTAGCTACTTCTCTATTGCCAACTCCAAGATGGTTTTGATTCATATTGAACACATTCAGGTTGATAATCATAAAAATATGAAAGAATTATTATAAGTACATTGATTATCCCAAACCATAAGCAGGAGAATTGTTCCAATTAGCACTATATTGATCAAAAGAAGGATTGTAAATGCTTTAATTCATCATAGTAATCCACATTTTTGTGCTTGCATACATGTATTAGTAGCATGATAACCTCCACACAAGTCACAAATCACATGATAAGAGTTAAAAGCATTAACATACCTCCCTTTCTCAATTTCATGCATAATTTTGTCCATTTGAACTTGTAACATCAGAACATCAAATTTAGCTTTTAAGCACCTTAAACCATCTTCAAAAAGACATATATTCAGTAAATTCTTGGTTACCTTTATTGAAGGAGCTTTGTACTTGGTAACCATCCATTGCCAATCTTCCACTTCTCAAGCATTGTCCTCCAAATTAACCTACCCTCCTTATTACCTAAAATTGCTTTTAAACAATTTAAGAGCAAATTAGTAAGAAGAATAGGTTATAAAACACATACAAGCATAAAACACAAAAATAACAGAAAATAACATTTATACTATAAACTAATAAAATGTCTAAACTAATAAAGTTGCTATAACGTACAAGTTAAAAAATCCGAAATACACCCATTTTCACTGCAAGTATACAGGTCAACTAGTAGTTTAGGGTATACATCAGGTCGATCCTACAAGGAATAGTGAACAATTACCGGTGTTACTAAAACTTCTCTATTATTTAGACTATAAATGGATTATAATGAATGAAACCTATTGAACTTATGCAAAATAACAATGAAAGCTCCTTAGATTATGGTATCCCTAACTACTCATGCAAGTGCCATTTTTGGATCATTGAAAACTACTATCTAGGCTAGTTATGGTGTAATTTCCTCATGCATATGAAACCTACTTTCGTAGGGAATCAATTATACTCATAACTAATCCATACCTATTCTCATGGTTATGAAATTAGTTACAAGTTCATTTTTCAGTGAAATTACATGAAATGAATCACTTAAAACCACATAGGTGCACCTCTACTTTCGTGAGTGTACTCCCTATGTTTAGCACTTCTTGAACCAGTGTTAAATCTCAATTTTCATTGCAGAAACAACACCTTAGATAATCACAATTAATGGTACCAGATTAATCATGATTTAAAGAGCCAAAGTGCTAAATAACTTGCTCAAATCATAGCAATCAAATAACCAAATAATAAACACTAACAATTATAGAAAGTTCAACCAAACCTAAGGCATAAACTTTAAAGATACATATTAAACACAAAATCCAGAACTTGTATATTAACTAAACATGGAATCAAGTACAAAAGATAAAGAGTTGGAGAAGAGATAACCCATGTCACTTGAGCTTCAACTCCTCTTTCTTCATCCCCATCTTCATCCTAATCTAGTCAATTTACAAGAATGGATGAACTATACTAGTCTACACTAAGCTAACCTAATACTCAGAAGATGAAAAAGCTACATTTCTGCACTCTCCAAGTTCTCCCGTATGTCTCTCTAGTCATGCAATGGTTTGGCTATTTAATGATGAAAAATGGTCAAGGAATGAGGCTTACACCTCCCTTTTACAGCTGGTAATGTTTCTCACATGTCTAGCATTACATGTAACTTAGTAGAGGTGAAATTGAGTTTTCCGCGTAAAGAGCAGCCTTATCTAACCACAATCCGGCCAGAAATCTGACCAAGTTCGGCCGGATTGATACAGTAACCTTTTGGTGCAATTTCTGCTCAATTTCCAGCTCTGCTCCGATTTTGGATCAACTTCAACTGAACTTTTCTTGATGCTAAAAGCTGATTTAGCTCTTGACCAAAACATAAAAATTGTAACCCTTTGAGTTATCTTTCCAATGCATCAGAATCACCTTATTGGATTTGTGTAGGCAGATAAATGACCAAAATACCCTTGACTGCTCACTGCCCTGTTTCAGCTTCGACCAATAGAAATTTGCTACTGTAATTCGGCTTTTTGACTTGGAAAACCTTCAAACTGGATTTATATGTCTTCACCAAAGTTGTAGCTCTATCTCTTATCTTCAAATTGGTTTAAGAATCATCTCAATCCGATCACTGTAGCTCAAGTTATAGCCGAAATACGAAAATGTGTCAAAACTGTAAAAAATGCACAAAGTCCAAGTAAAAAGTGATAAAAACCTCATTTAATTACTTAAAAGCATTTTTCACCAATTATAGCCAAAATGATTCATTTTCTTCCAATAATATAACCAAAGTGACTAAAAATAGCTTAAAATATCATTCAATTATTACGTAAATTAATCACTTGTCATCCTTCTTTCTTGAGGCATATAGGGATAGCATTAGAGAAATCAACTCTAGCTCTTTGAAACACCAAGGTCAAAAAACGAGCATATGGGAAAACATGTTTGACATCATTACTTCGAACCACAGCCTACATGTGGTTGGTGATAATGCTTCCCAATGGAATGCCTTGGATGTTGCCTAAACCATGCTCCATTTTATCCAAGAAATAAATGTCGTTTGTGCGCGTTTCATTGGTACCACTTACTCTCGGAATTATATTGGAGGCAAATAAGTAGATGAGAAGACGATGAGACTCTGGAAATGATGAAGTCAACACGGAATATCGCTCAATTTTACGAGTAGACTTGTACTCAACTCCCAAGCGTACAAGTGCCTCTAACATGTTCCAAGAGTCCAAATCGCGCGGTTTGAATGCTTTCTTCAAATCAACCTTATACCCAACGTCAGAAACTTGAAGATAGCTTTCCAAATGAGCTCTATGGATTCGAACTCTGGTTCCTCGCACTGTACTTGTAATCAATTCCGTGTCGAAGTGAAAAGCCTGCTTGCCCTCCACATTGGTATAAATTCTCAGACAAGCTCCTCATAATAAATGTTTGGGATGTTGAAGAAATTCTCCCATCCCAATTTAGCAAAGTAGGTCTTGAGATGGTAGACCTCATTAACATCTGCAGTGACATCCTTCTCAACCAACACCTTAGCTCCCCTCCTAGAATTATACCAAACTTCATTTTCAGCAGAGGTGAAACGCGACCTATCATAAGGGACTTGCTTCTCTTGTTCCTCTTCTTACTCTACTTGTTGTCGAGTCCCCTCTTCGGATGATGGTTCGTCTTCAAGCATTAGTCGTCTACTTGCTTTTCTCTTCATACGCGATGGTTTAGAAGTAGATGTAGAGGCTTCTCCTTTTCTCTTGAGAGGTGGAAATTTCACCCCGACTTTCTTAGTGCGAGCCATTGTACCTAAATAAAATTATTAAACATTAACTTCATTTAATAGGTGCATTGCTAAATAAAGATAATGAACACTAGTTCACTTTTACCTTTATCTTTAAAGAGACAAACTTATCAACTTACTTACACAATAATTAGCAATTAACACCACAAGTAAGGATCACAATTGATTATCAACAACAAGTGCTCCTATAATTTCCTCAAATAAAACATTTAAGCATATAATGTCCAAATAATTAGAGGAAGCAATTAAGCAATCACACAACTCACTCCCATCTTAAAGACCTAAATAAGCATAATTAAATGCTAAATAGCACCTTAACCATGAGTTTTAGGCTTTAAAAGTTCATTAATTCACCTTTCACCAAAAATTCCAGAATAATCATGCCAAAAATCAAGTGATAAGCAAATTAAGCCTAAATTTAGCATGTAAATAACCTAGAGCAATCCATTAATCTCATTAAATTTTCTTCAATCCAATTAACTCAAGAATTTAGCTAATAATTATCAAGTCACATTAATCCTCAAAATTAGCTAAAAATTGCTAAATTCACCAAATAATCGCAAACCCATGCGTTAAACATCACCAACAATCATCAATAAGCTCAATGGAAAGAACCAACTTCACAAAATGAAAAAAATTCGAAATTACCCAAAAATTAGAAAAAAAATGAAAAATGGCAAAATTCAAATGACAACATTTGGTGAAGATTTGTTACCTCAAACTTGTTGTTTGATGATTATGGATGCAAATGGTGAAGAAACCCCTAAAAATCTCACTCCAATTCGGCCTCAAATGGAGAGTTCAAAAATTTGAAACCCTTGTTCTTACCAAACTTAAATCCAAATTAAAACTTGTTTTCAAAGAAGTTTAAGCTGTGGAATCATCTCTCAAGTGATAGGGGAGTGTTTTGGTGTATTTAGTTGGGAGATTTGGGGTGAAAAGAGGGATTTTGGTGAGTAGTGTGTGTTTTAGGTGTGAGTGTGTGTGAAGGTTGAAAGAGAAAGGAAGAAGAAAAGTGAGGAATCCGCCCATCTTGTGCGCGATTCTGGCTAGAATCCGGCAGAGAGCAAAAAAAAAAATTTTTTTTGTCCTGCCTTGTATATCCGGCCATGAATCCGGCCAATATTTGGTTGGATTTTTGGCCGGATTTGCTGCAGAATTTCTGATTTATGCAATTTTTCCTCCAATTTTCTGCTTGACTAAGTTTTCGCACTTACCCGATTTTCAACTGTTTTCATGTTCTTCAAGAAAAATTCACTTTAAACCATAAAAATGTGCTTTTCTCAACCAAATGCACTTGGAAACATGAAATCATGCATCAATATAATTTTAGTATAAAACACTTTAAATGCATGAAATGAATCAAATGAACATAAAACTCCCATTTTGCTTAAATATGGACACTTTTGTAATTGAGATCATTTGCATGAATCCTTGCCATTGCCACTTACAAAACACACAAAAATACTAATCAAACAACTAAAAAGCTACTAAAAACAAGAAATCGTTAGGTTGTCTCCTAACAAGTGCTTCTTTATAGTCATTAGCTTGACTATTGAACCTCATTATCAAGGAGGTTTAGTTAACAAATAATCCACCATTTTTGGACGTGATGGATCATTAAAGGTGACTCAATCACATGAGTCACGTGTTCTAATGATATGAGAAGTGGAAGTAGCTTACCTAATTCAAGTAAGTCATAGATATTACTTTGTATGCGTGTCACTTGAGTACTCACCAAAGGAACATTCGAATGACCTTCTTGGATTATAATGACCTTGGAACCTAAATTCTTAACACAATCCTCAAGAGGGATTATATATAAATCATTTATGCTTGCCTCTTGAGGTTCAAACCTCATTCCAAACTCATTATCATATGAAATGGATATTTCTTCATTAAAACACACATTAGATGCATCACTTTGATTAAAATATAATCCATTGTCACATACAACATTCCACCATTCATAATAGGGTCATTTTGCATATTGTTAGAAGAAATAACTTCACACAATACATGTAATTGTTCTTATATTCTACAAAAGTGAGAGGTTAATTCATCTAATCTTTCCTCAACCCTATCAAAATAATCGGAAGTCACATTAGCTAGCTTTTCTATGGCTAAATCAAATTGATTAGAAGAATTTTCTACAGCTAACTCCCAAGATGCATTAGAATCATTAGCTAATGGTTCACTTTCTAATTCCCAAGGTAGATGTGGATTAGCTAACTTTTCTATTGCCAATTCCCAAGATGGTTTTGATTCATAGTGGACACATTCGGATTGGTAATCATATAAACATGGAGAAGCTCTATTAGCATATTGATTATCCCAACCATAAACATAAGAATTGCCCCAATTAGGACCGTATTGATCAAGATAAGGATTGCGATGCCCAAATTCATCAAAATAATCCACATTTTGTGCTTGTAAACATGTATAAGTAGCATGATAACCTCCACACAAGTCACAAATCATATTATTAGAATTAAAAGCATTAACATTCTGCTTTTGCTCAATCTCATGCTTAATGGTGTTCCATTGAATTTGTAACGTTATAACATCAAGTTTAGCCTTTAAGCACTTTAAACCATCTTCAAATGACAAACCTTCGGTAATTTCTTGGTTACCTCTATTCAAGGAGCTTTGCATTTGGTAACCATCCATTGTTGATCTTCCACTTCTCATGCATTGTCCTCCAAATTGACCTACCATCCTCATCACCTAAAATTGCTTTTAAATAGCTTAAGAGCAAGATTAGTAAGAAGAATAGGTAATTTACGCTCATAAAACACAAAAATAAAATAAAATTCAAAACTAACTCGACAAACACACAACAACTAGACTTAATTAACACACTAGAAAACTAATATACAAAAATAGGTAATATACACACATAAAAAACAAAAATAAAATAAAATAAAATTCAAGACTAACTTGACAAACACACAACAACTAGACTTAATTAACACACTAGAAAACTAATAAAATGTCCAAACTAATAAAGTTGCTCTTCGCGCCGATATTTCCACAAATCTTCCCTAGCAACGACGCCAAAAACTTGATGGGATTTTAATATAAGTACAAGTTTAATTCCGAAATAGACCCATTTTGACTGCAAATATACAGGTCAAATTAGTAGTGTAGGGCAAATATCGGGTCGATCCCATGAGGAAGATTGGACAATTACTGGCACTACTAAAACTTCTCTATTATTTAGACGATCAATGAATTAAAAGAAATAAAACTATGTTAAACTTATGCAAGATAATAACAAACGAAAGCTCCTTAGGTTTATGGTATTTCTAGCTACTCATGCAAGTGCTATTTTTGGATCATTGAGTACTACTATCTTGACTAGTTATGGCGTAATTTCCTTATGCATATGAAACCTACTTTCGTAGTGAATCAACTATACTTATAACTAATCCATACCTATTCTCGTGGTTATGAAATTAACTATAAGTTTATTTCTTCTACGAAATTACATGAAATGAATCACTAAAGCCACATGGGTGCACTTCTACTCTCGTAAGTATACTCCCTAGGTTTAGCACTTCTTAAACTAGTGTTAAATCTCAATTTTTATTGAAGAAACAACCCCTTTAGATAATCACAATTAATGGTACCAAGTTAATCATGATTTAAAGAGATAAAGTACTAAATAACTTGCTCAAAATAATAGCATCAAATAGCCAAATAATAAACACTAACAATCATAGAAAGTTCAACCAAACCCAAGGCATAAACTTTTAAAGACACATAATAAACATAAAATCCAAAACTTGTATATTAACTAAACTTAGAATCAAGTACAAAAAATAAAGAGTTGGAAAAGAAAAGTAACCCTTGTCACATGAGCTCTTTCCTTTCCTTCTTCATCTCCATCTTTATCCTTGCCTACCTAATAAACAAGAAGGATGAACTACTAGTTAAACTATCCTATACTATACTAACCTAACACTAAGAAAATGTAAGAACTACATTTTTGTGGTATTTCTTGCACTCTCTAAGCTGCCTTTGCTCTTGCAAGTTCATGGCTATTTATAGATGATTTAGTCAAGAAATGAGGCTTCAAACATCACTTTTACAGCTGCAAAGTTGTTGACACACGTTCATCAATAGCTGTGAATTATTGGAGGAGGAAACAAGTTGTGCAAGTGGAGAGTAGCCATTTCTGACCACAATTTGGCCACAAATCCCGCCATAATCCGGCTGGATTGTCGGCCGGATTGCTCCCCTGCCATTCTTAGCAATTTCTGTCCAGTCTTCAATGTTGCTCCAATTCTGCTTCAACTTCAACTAAACTTTTCTTGATGATGGAAGCTGAATTAACTCTTAACCAAAACATGAAACTTGTAGCCCTTTGAGTTATCTTTCCAATGCATCAAGAATCACTTCATTTGGATTTGTGTAGGATGGGAAATGACTGAAATACTCTTGACTGCTCACTGCCTTGTTTCAACTTCGACCAATAGAAATTAGCTACTGTAATTCAGCTTTTTGACCTGAAAAACCTTCAAACGGGATTTCGATGTCTTCACAAGATTTGTAGATCTATCTCTTATCTTCAAAATGGTTCAAGAATCATCTCAATCCGATTATTGTAATCAAAGTTATAGCTGAAATACGAAGATATGCCAAAACTGTCAACTTCCTTTTCATCCAAATGAAGAATATTTCCAACTCTGATACAGATTATGGACAAAATGCAAGTAAAAAGTGACAAAAACCTCATTTAATCTCTTAAGAGCATTTTACACTAATTATAGCCAAAATAATCCTTTTCCTTCCTACAATATTGCTAAAGTGACTAAAAATAACATAAAATATCATTCAAATATAGCGTAAATTAGTCACTTGTCAATGTAGAAATATTTTAAGTGTATTTTTCTTTGTTCTACTTTTCCCATACTTAGCTCTTTTATCTCTTCAATACAATAAACATAATTGGCTATCCCTTTAATATTACTTTTAGTCTAATATCATATTATTTGACTTTTTATACATGTATTATCTTTTTCCATATTTTTTGGTATTTGATTCACTTGTTTCTTATTATCCATGGGGCTTCGATTAATTTAAATTTTGGTAAGTACCCCCTATTATTTTGTTTGTGGGGTGCAATACACAATATCTATAGTTTGAGAGGGGACAAACTGTTAAACTATAACTAAATAAAAATACAATTGACAATAATTGTGTAAGGTATAAAAGGAAATTTTAAAAATTTGAGGGAACAATTACCCATCCTCAACTGTAAATAGCTCCGCCCCTGCGTCCTACTACATAGAATAAAATTTCTCACCCTACTAATAAGTACAGACCACAAGCTTATTACCCGGGGATAATTTCGGAACCTTGTAGTTTCTAAGAATTTCATGTTGCTCATCTCTAATTTTTAAAATTGCACAAACCTCCCTGACTTGTAGTGTTTGATGAAAATATTCTTCAAATATCCTAAATTACCGTTTTTAAATTGAAAAGGATAAAAGAGAAAACAAAGTTTCCTAATTCCCTCCTCGACTCCTTGAACCATTTGAGTTCCAAACAACCTGCACCTGCAGATCATCAAAAGACCAAACCATCCAATGGAAAAATGATTTTCAATCTTGGTTATCCAATCACAGAAGTGACCACGTATACCCCCGCTTCATAGGCGCTCAAGCGCTTCCCCAACTAAAGCTTGCATTTTTTTCGTATATGGGTGTGGGAGCTGCCCTTTTCTTCTATTATTAAATGGATAGTTATAGGTAGAGATCACTTGAATTGGCCGAGATGGTAAAGATCACTGTATTGGCCTTGTGTATCTTACTTCTTCATGTGGTTGACGGGTTATTGTACGGCACGCAGTTTATTTAGTATTCATTCTTGAATAGTGACTTTAGGTTCTCTTATCAATAATAAAAAAAAAATCACTCCTAATTGCTAAGATTAAATCTTATAATATATTCCCTTCCAAAGGAATCCTTTAAGGATTAAAGTAAGTAGGTCGGAAGGCCCGCACTTCTGCCGATGGAGAAAACCCAAATCCCATCCAATACAATCGAGCCAATCCAGCAGCCAAAAAGTCCCAACTAGGGGCAATTCTGATAGCCCAAAATTCCCAACATGGGCTAGTCACAAAACTCTCACCCTAAACAGACACTAATGTTTCAAAGAAATTCAACCTCAATGCATTCTCAAAACAAAATTTCCATCAACTACCAATCTTTACATCCCAAACCGCCTCCACCTTTCTCCACTCCAATTTGCAGATTCTTTCTAACAATTAACCTAACTCCCATTAAGTCAAAAACCTCCATGTCAAAAACCTCCCATTAAGCGCTTCCTCCTCTCTGTCAATTTTCTCCCTCTGTCCTCTGTGTTTCTTGTTCACCACCGCCTTCCCCCTTGTTCCCTCCTTGTTCCTCTTAGTTTTTCCTTTTCTTTCTTCCCTCTTTTCTTTTTTTCTTCTCCTTTTTCCCTTCTGCCCGAAACCCTCTTTTTGCTTTCTTTCTTGTTTTTCTTTTTCTAATCCCCCCGCAATGTCTCTCTTTCTCACTCGCCTCAGATTCTCCACTCCTCCTCTTCCCTTGTTTCTCTTCTCCTCTCCTTTTTTCTTCCTCCCCCCTTGCCTAGCTCCCGCAACCCTCTTTTCTTTTCTCTCTTTTTTCTTCTTTTTCTTCCCCTACCCGAAGCTTCTCCAGTTTTTTTAATCTCCCGAACTCCCCCTTGGTTTGTCCTCTTCTTTTCCAGATTTTTCCCAATTCAACATTTGTCTTTGCCACCTAATCTAGCAAGTGTTGTGGCGTGCAAAAGGACAAAAACACATGGCTAACGTTTCCTTAATCCACTTAGCTATCTTGTATGCATTCCACCTTTTTTTGTTTTTTTTCTTTTCATTTTGTTTTTCAAAACAAATTTAGGGTAAACAAAAATATTAAATTCCTATTTCAGATTGCCTTGCAAATTTTCATTTTATTTTGAAGAAATTGAATTTGAAAAGATTAAAACAAATTTTTGTGAGAATTTTCTTTTTTTCAAAAATTTAATGTAAAAAATGTTTGTTTTGTTTGATTATTTTTTAAAAGAAGATGAACCTAATTCAAAAAATAGATAACTATCATTTTGTGAACTTTGATTAAATAAAAAATAAATTTAAAATAACATAAAATTAAAATTTTGGTGTCTACATAGAGGTTGTAATAGTAAAGCAACCATAATAAATGTACTTCAATTTAGTGAAGACAACCCCATCAATGTCTTTGCAAGGCCATTTAAGTAATTACACCAACACAGAAGCTTTTATGGCTTGTATCTGTTGCTAAAAAGATGACCAAATAATCCAACATTTCCAAAATACCCAAATCACCACTACATCTGTAAAAATAAGATATTTTGGTAAATACAATAAAATATATGCTACCCTAACTTATACCCAACACTACAACTACACTCCAGATAAATTCGCATTTCCAAAATGCCCCTACTATTGCGGTTGAAATTCAAAGCCACTCTTTAACCGAAACTCATCTTATATAGTATAAGGATTTTAAAAAGTCTTAATAGCGGCTGAGGACATGCAATGATACAATGAATGTGTGATTGTAGCTAACAATTTTTTTTAGATTTTCTATTTCTTTTGTTAGATATGAGGTTTTTTTTTTCCAAATTTGATTGTCAAATCTAGAATTCTTTTGTTTTATTTTGTCAGATATCTCCATAATATCTTAGTTTGAAGCAATTAATTAGTAAATTTGTCAATTAGAAATATGCATGGACATTCTCTTGTAGATTGCAGGTGTTTTATCTGACTTTTGGGTATTTTTAGAGTTTCATAATACTCCTTCCGTCCCATTGAAAATATCATACTTTCTTTTTTGACTGTCCCAAAATATTTGTCATGTTTGACATTTCTAACTATTTTATACTCTGAAATTCACCTTATACTTTTCATTAATGATGCATAAAGACAAATGTGATGGGATTGCTTTTTATTTTTTTACTTTGACCAGCATATGATTAAAGGCAAAATTGGAACAAAAAAAATTTTAATGTACTATGCATAAAAAGCACATATCTCCAAACATGACTAAATATATGGGACGGAGGGAGTATAACTTTTTTGATTGATTCTCAAGATCTACAGCATCTCTTCTTCAAATGTATTAATGTAGATTTAATGAAATTGTGATATTATCAAAATAAAAACATTTTGACCTAGTCTCCCAAAATTTAAGTGCCACCTCTTCTACAAATCCATATTTGATGCTCAAATCGTGCCACCAAAGACTAACATCATTATTCACTACCACTACTACAACATCATTATCAATTGCCTTGCATGATTGGAGAAGCAAAATGTCTCTTTCATTTTTTTTTAACATGAAAGTTCCGAAATACAAAATTTTACATGGTCACACTCACACATCACAAAGCAATAAACACATATGAAAAACCTAATTACAATAAAGCACTGTAAAATATATTTAGCAATTTCTTGCAAAAACTGTCATAAGTGCCCAATCTTATGGACTAGCTTCACTCTCGTACTAACCACATGTAATACTATTACTATTACTGAATAGCTTCAATCCTATTATAGTACTAAGTTGAGTCTTCTATGTCAGCAATATTAGTACTATAATAGGATTGTAAGATTGATCCCATAATTTTTGCTGAGGCATCTCACATCGGAAAGAGGAAGAGGAAAGGAAAGGTTTAAGAACTTGGGCTCATGGGCTCCTTTATTATTTGGGTTAGCCATTTTGGATAAGTGGATTTCAGTGTAAAAATTACTTCGGGCAGTTCTTGAATTTGGTGTAGGGTGGGGGCTGAACTGTCTGGATTCTGACGGGAACTTCGGTGGGACCGAGCCCAAGTGACAAAATCCTTGGATTTTGTGTAGAGGCGGGGGCCACCTCTAGAGTTCGAGCATGATCAAGTGAACTATTTGAATTCTGATAAGTTTTGCGAGAACGCAAAGTCCTATAGGTAGGGAGAATAAGGCATCTCACATCGGAAAGAGGAAGACAAAAGGAAATGGTTTAAGAACTTGCGCTCATGGGCTACTTTGTAATTTGGTTTAACCATTTTGGACCAGTGGATTTCGGTCCACAAATTATTTCGGCCAACTCTTGGATTCGGGTTGTGACATTTGCCTTGCAGCAAAGTTGTTTCTCAAGTTACAGCAAAAATAGTGGTAAGGTAAGATGAATTATAAGTAACCGGTCTTGAGTTCAAATCCTCTCATTTATTAAAAAAAAAAGTGACAACAGAAATAAATATTGTTCCTAATTGAGGAACCATTTAGATTGATCTTTTTCATACAAAATTTCTTTGTATTGGGACTATTACTATTACCAAATTTGCGTTTAATGCTGTCTTCATTTCTACTATTAGCTTTTTGTTGGGGCTACTGTTAGCTATATTCTTTCTCTTTCTTTTCATTTTGCTTAATTGATTGCATAAATCACATAACTAAATACATCTTGCAGTTATTAACTTGATATAGAGTTAATAACTAAAAGGGATAATATCAAAAACCTCCCTTGAGGTTTCTCTTAATATTACTTAGCATCCCTGAGGTTTTAAAAATATCATTTACCTCCCCTAATAGTTATAAAACTATATTAACCCTCACTTGATACATAATTCAAGTGACAGAAGAAATAATTGTTAAAAGTTTAAAGTACCATTCTCTTTTTTCTTTATTTATTGGTAAGGAAAATAATTGTTGTAAATACTGTTTGTCTAGTACAAATATTTTGTCATCTTTAACTCTTAATGTTCAAACTAAAAATACAGATTTTCTAGAAGATTCAAGATTTTTAGGTATCATTTACAGAATTGCTTATAAAGTAATGAAAACGACTATAAATCCAAAAGCTTTAAACATGCCTATTAAAGGAGAAACTATGATTTTAGAAGCTAATTTAGAACATACAAATGTTTTTATTCCAAAATGACTAAACTGGGAATCCATAACTAATAGTTCAAAATGGAATTTAGAAAAAAATCTCTACTCCAAAACCAATTAAAAGAGAAAATAGCAATATCAGTAATATAATTAAATTACCAGATGGAACTGTAGAAATAGAATTCTCAAAATAAAAACTATTTTCTTCTGCCAGACCACCCACTTCTTCCGCTAATTCAACAGTGACTTTCTCAATTACAGTCACTTTCTTCTCTTTGTTCACTCTTTCTCAATTTTTTAAATGACTATGCGATATTTTTTATTTTTAAATTATAGTAAATTCAATTATATTTATCTTTTTACCTTTTGTGGTTGTGATAGGGTAAAGTATGATTTCTTTGTTTATTTGAGTGATTTTTATAACGATTAGTACAACTTAAAGTCTTGGATCATGAAAAAAGTATAAGGTTCTGACAAGTGTCGAGTCTGTACAATAATAAATACTTACTTGAGAAAAATAAAAATTTTGTATATGGCGGTGAGCAAAGTCAAATTCACAGGGACTGGGGATAATTCATTTCTTCTAGAGTCCGAAGTATTGTGATAACTCGAGAAAATCTTGAATAAACTTAGCCATTATTACCCTTATTTCGTCATTTGAAATATTATAGATAACAAATAATTGGTCAAATTAAATGACTAAATTTAATTATTCTATAAATTGAGGATTTAACAATATCCTAGAATGATGTAGGAAAAAATATATATATAATAAGAAGAATTTATTCTAAAAATTAGTTACACGAATCAAATAAACATCCGATATGCATATTACCATTTGTGTCCTTTGAATATATTGAATAGTGGAATAAGTGATACGTCTAGTTGAATTTCTTTAAGATCAAGTCTAAGAAAATCTACTAGATAGATATATATTTAGAAAGTTTTCAAGGTAAATGCAAAATTGGAACAAATGAAAAATTTTGAGTCAAGTGTGAGGCAATAAAATTTCGGGGTCATGGCAACCAAATAAACTAAGATGAAAATACCAAACTAACCACGGAATTTCAGACTAACTACCATGCAGCCAAGGAACCAACCATAGAAATTCATAAAACAAATTGAGAGCTTATGGAACTGAAACCGAACAGAGGTCAGCCAACTATCTACTAGACTAAACGGTGGAAAGGAAATGAGTAGAATTTGGCTGCTAGCTTGGGGCGGTGAGTGACTCTCATTTGGACAGCTGCCGAAATGAACCTGCTACCAAAATTGCTGAGTAAGCAGTGACCGAATGAGGGAATGGAACCAAAGGAAAGTTAGGCAACTGTCCACCAAACTTAAGCGGTGGAAGGGAGAAACCAATAGGATTTGGCCTCTAGTCTAGGACGGTGAATAACACCTGTATGACAGCTGCCCATTTAATTGCTAACTGAAGTGATGATCAAAGGGAGAAGGGAGACAGCGGTGACATTACCTGGGTGGTGGCCGAGTGAGGAAACGCATTCTTACTTCTTTTCTTACCAACCAAATGTTGAGAGCAAGATCGAGAGAGACTCAGCCATATTTTCTTCCATTTCAGTACACCATCAGGAGGGAGAAAAGGAAATATTTCTGATTTCCTCCTTACTTCCAGTTACAACCGAGAGAGTGAGGAGGAGTGAGTTAAACAGTTGTTAGTTGCAATCTCCAGTTTGTAACCGTAGAACCGTGAACCAAGAGGGAGTACAAGGAGGAGTCTGATGCAGTGGAAACTGAAGCAGGAACCAAACATGCAGCCGCAATTTTTTGTCAAACTTTAAAGGGAGGAGGTAAGATCTTTAAACACCAGCAACATGTTGATTTAGCTAGAAATTTGAGCTTGTAGCTGAAGTAAATGTCGGGCAGCAACTGTAAAATCTCAGAAAAATTGCAGAAACTGAGTGTTGAACTGGAACTTGCAACTGAAGTCAAAATTTCTTGAGTTAACAACGTTATGAGGTGCATGCATCAGATTATCTTTTCCTTCTTCAGTCTAAGGGGGTCGGTTGTAGGTCAGTGAGTGTGAAGTGGAGAGAACTGTACGTGAAAGAACTCTGATGCAAGCTGTGGTACCTCAGTTTTGCAGCCTTGCGCAGAGCTGAATTTCATTCAGCTTTCCTCTTAAATTTTGGGTCAAGAACTACCCTGTCTAGCTTAGGATAACCTGCAACAAATTAAGTATCTACTGCATGAGTGATTGAGACCAAAAACTGAAGAAGAAAAAAAGGGAGAAAATGCCAAATGATAAACTATTGTTTTGCTAGAAATTTAGTGACTGCAACCGAAAGAGAACAGAAGAAAACTTTGATTGTCCTTTGCAAATTTTAACCTCTAGACAAACGTATAGAACTGTAGCATGTCATAAGCTCTTAACTTCAACCAAAGCAAGACAACCATGAATTGAAACTAAAGGGAACCTTGAAGCAAAAGGAGCAATCTGCTGCAACAGCTTCTTACACTCTAGCCGAGAGGAAATTAAAACTTAATTCAGCATTGTTCTCTAATGTGGCTGTAACTTTATATTCTTGCATAAAATGCTCTATAATTGGATACCTACGTCATGCAAATTGAGTTGGGAGGAGAAGGGAAGGAGAAATTCTGTAATAACCTCTTACACATTTGATATACCTAATACTTAAGCAGCCTATGAATTTAGCTAGGAAAATGGACCCTTGGCCGAAGGAAAAAAAATCTGTGCAGCAACGGAAAGTTTACTAGGAAGAAATTGCAGAAAATGAATGTATGATCAGATATGGTTCTGTGTTTCATGTAATTCTTTTAACCTTGATGGGGTATAACGTTTGTGAGACAACTTCAGAAGTACAAACTAGCAGTAGAATCAGGCAAGAGATAAGTTAAACATCTTAGTAATTGGATTTCTCTAAATGGCAGGGCTGTCTCTAGTACAGCAACTGCAGAAATGTTAGTTAGTATGTTCAGCAAGCCGATAACCAAGTTAAATGACTTGGTTATGCAATTCTACTTGATGAATGAAGACCACTTATTAGAATATGAACATTTTCTGGATGTTGGAGTACATTATGGCCGAAAGAAAGGTGAGAGTCTTGAGCAACCTTTGAGTTAGTTGTCAACTTTACATGTTCTACTTAAGGCTACCTTGTAGCTTACTAAATGTAACTAACTTGGCTAGATGGAACATGAGAGTGAAAGAAGATTTAAGGGAAAAATGAATTGTTAGGAAATCATACATTTCAGCTACCTGGTTACAAAACTAAACTCGTGAGCAAATAAGAAATTTAAAACTAAAAGCTAATGAATTAATACAAACTTAAATCATAGGTAGCTTAGAATTGGTTCGGAAGTAAAAAGGAAAGGATGAAAAGTTCATTCACGTGGACCTTAGAATATAGAGTAGAAAATGGTTTGATTCTAATTTAAATATTTATAGATTATATTCGTGGGAAATATGTATATTTCTTGGTTTAAATGATAAAGTTAATAAATTTCGAAATAAAATGTAGGATAAAAAGTAAATAAAGAATATATTTGTATCTCAAGGTCAAACTTGATTTTAATAATTTAAATAATAAAGTAAGAATGATAAGTGATCACTTACAAATTATATATTTACTTTGAAATTATTAAATTGCCCCAGGGAGTAGCTGTTAGCCAGGAAACGAACCCGAGGCTCGAGAATAATTTATTTGGGTATTTGGTGAGTGTTTTCCGAATTTATGTGTTAAACTGCTTATGTGTACTGTGTACTTAAGCAAAATTATATGACAAATATGTTTATTATGAATTATTACTAAATGATTCAGTGTAAAGTGTATCTGAATTGTTTCTCGCCTTCTAAGTCGGGAGTGTATTCTATCGCACTCAACTTAGTTGAGTTTGAAGGTCGATAATTGACTGAATGTTACTGTAAGTGTGCATGAATGTAAACCGTATGTGTGTCTCGCCGCATCGGCTGAATTGGGCCCCAAAACCCTCTGTTCAACAGACTATTCGAGCCAGCAAAGGGTTTGGTTGGGTAAGACGGTAGCTTTGGATAAATGTTTCGGTATACTCGAGTATTATCACGAGGTTGGGAGATCATTGCACTGATTACTGAATATAGGAGATTGTTTATTGTTTTGGAGGACATAAGGAGGTGAATTGGGGGAAAGTACAGTGATATTGAAATGAATGTGCAATGATATTGAAATGAATGTCCAATGACAGTGAAATGAGTGTCTCTTGACACTGAAATGAATGCTCAATGACATTGAAGTGGCTCTAATATGAGCATCGTATCCTTTTAAAAGTGATTGTACAGTGAAATGTGCACTACTTGCTTAATTGTATTGATTTAAGTGTTTATTAATTGTTATTTGCTCGGCAAACTTCACTGAGCATTAGCTCAGCCTTTTAGCTTTGTTTTCCTTACAGGAGTTGGAGGTCGGGGTTCGAACGAGGGAATTTAGGGATTTATCATGAAGATTTTAGCATTGTGATTAGTATCTTAATAAGGTAGGAATTTTGTATCGATCGAGGTATTGTAAAAGAATGTGAACGGTTGGTTTTGGTTTATCGAAATGTTATCTCTGGAGTTAATGTATGGTTAATGGAAATTTCTAAAAGGTTATCTCTGAAGTTAATGTGGAATCAATGAGTCCTGGCGAGAGCCAGGTAGACCGTCCACTAACTTCTGGGGTACGCCCTAAGAGAAGGTGGGATCGTCACAAGTATGGAGGGTTTTTAGAAAATATAAAATAACTAATTAATCAACTAATGAAACAACTAATAGAAATAAACAGGAAGTAATCAATAACCAATACGAGTTTACCCAAAGGTGCAGTTTTTCAGACATGGTCTATTCAACTGATCATCGATGCAAAGATAATTCAATTACTCATTAATAGATTGGTAATAGTTGTCATACACGCGATAAACAACCAGGCTTTCCTTATTTTTTTGATAGTCAATGTACGATCATTAATTATTTTCCTAATCAAGAAATAACCTTAGGTACGACCATAGGATTTAATTTCTTGATTACAATAAGAATTTAAAAAGTCCAATTCTAACCAACAAACACGCTACGAGGGTTCGTTTAAATTAGATCATACGTTTCTCTAACATGAAACCAATCACGCTAGTCGCCACTGGTATTAATCAATTGAACAATTACGGATTCAATCAATTAATCTGGCAGTATATTATTAGGTTAATTCAAATATTGGGCCCTTGACATTCAAATAACATAACAAGCATAAGAAATTAAATCAGAA
Source organism: Coffea humblotiana (assembly GCA_023065735.1). Classification (NCBI taxonomy): domain Eukaryota; kingdom Viridiplantae; phylum Streptophyta; class Magnoliopsida; order Gentianales; family Rubiaceae; genus Coffea; species Coffea humblotiana. The sequence goes on along the minus strand of CM041213.1, from coordinate 44,305,421 downwards.
AACGTATAAATACAAATGAATAAAAGAAATAAGTAAAATAATTCAATCTCACAGATGTTTGGAACCGAGTCCTTAAATTGACCTTCGACTAGAAAACGGAGATTTAGCTCACATCCTCAAGGGAAATTCGCAGGACGTCATTGATCACCATCGGTTTTTTCCCTAAAGACTAACTAAAGAAGACTAGCCGCCGTCCTTCCTCTTTTCTACTAATACTAGTAGTTATCTCTTGTATTCCCTACCCGAAGAAAGGAAAAGCAATAAAAATAGAATTCTACTTGAAAAAGGAAAACTCCCAAGATAATGCTAATTGTTCCTTAATAAAACATCTAATAAAAAGTGGTAGTTTCCTAATTTTCATCCAATACTCCACATAGACTCCATCTTGAATTAGAAAACTCTTGAAAAGTCACCTCTTTTATTACTTTTTGCTCCACTTTCCTAAAATTGATACAAAATACCAAATATAAGTAGAATCAATCAATTAATATAATATTTGGTAATATAAAAGAGGGAAACAATCATAAAATTAATGATAAAAATATAACCTATCAGGTTCATAACAAATCGATTTTAAACATATAGAGTTAGATTACTACTAGTGTATTTATTTATAAATATTGTTCCTAATTGAGGAACCATTTAGACTGATCTTTTTCATACAAAATTTCTTTGTATTTGGACTATTACCGTTACCAAATTTGCGTTTAATGCTATCTTCATTTCTACTATTAGCTTTTTGTTGGGGCTACTGTTAACTATATTCTTTCTCTTTCTTTTTTTTTCCCATTTTGTTTGATTGATTGCATAAATCACATAACTAGATACATCTTACATTTTACACTTGATATATAGTTAATAACTAATAATATCAAAAACCTCTCTTGAGATTTCTCTTAATGTGACTCAACATCACTGAGATTTTAAAAATATCACTTATCTCCCCTAATAGTTATAAAAGACTATATCAACTCTCACTTGATACATAATTCAAGTGACAAATAAATGTGGTTCAAAAAATTAGAAAAATAATAGTCGCTTTCTTCTCTTTGTTCTCTCTTTCTCAATTTTTTAAATGACTATGTGATTTTTTTTTAAATTATAGTCAATTCAATTATATTTATCTTTTTACTTTTTGTGACTATGATAGAGTAAAGTATGATTTCTTTATTTATTTTGAGTTGATTTTTTAACGTTTAGTACAATTTAAAGTCTTGGACCACGAAAAAAATATGAGGTTCGCGACAAATAAAACATATAGAGTTAAATTAGTACTAGTGTATTTATTTGTAGATTTGTAATATGGTGGTACAACTAGAAATTGTTTTTTAGGTAGTGAATTTTCATGGAGTAAACAAAGTGGTCAGGAGTATTTTTATTTAGTAAAATAAGCGAAAGGGTAGTTTAAGATTTTTCAAAATTTTATTACATAAATAACAAAAGTGAGGGAAGTAAGTGAGATTTTTTAAAACCTTAGGGGTGTTAGATGATATTAAAAGAAATCTCAAGGGAGGTTTCTGAACTTAGTGATGAGATGTTAGAAGAGAAAACCTGCAATACTTTACCCATGAAATTTGATCAGGTGGTAACTATGATTCATGTGACAAAAGATCTCTCAATGACCATTCAAGAATTACAAGGTTCATTAATTCTTCACGAATAGAGAATTAACAAAAAACTAGAAGATGTTGCAGGAAAAAAAATGGTGGAAAAAGCATTATTGGTGCAAACAAATAAATCTAAGGAGAAAGGTAACACTTCAAATCAGTAGAATCAAAATTTAAGTGGAAGAGAATGATGCCATGCTAGAGGTAATTTTACAGGCTATAGCAAAGGTAATTTTTACCAGCAAAGAGGTAACAATAATCCAAATAATGAGCCAAAAATAATAATTCTTGCAGAAGTAGTATTCAGTGCCATAATTGCAAAATTTTGGTCATTATAAAAATGACTATTGGTATAATTTTGATAACAAAAATGAGCATACTAATATGGCAGAGAATAATAGTAAAAAAGATGAGACTATTTTAGTTTCTAACTTAGGGATGGAAGAAAGTAACAAAAATAATTAGTTTTGGATTCTGACTACAATAACTATATGTATGGTGATAAAAATATGTTTGCTGATTTGAATGAGTCTTTTAGATCTTGCATTAAATTTGATAACAATGAAAGGGTGCCCGTTTTAGGAAAAGGAAACATTGGACAGCTTTCTAAGAAGGGATATGATTTTCAATTTGAATGTGGCATTGGTATTGTTATTGATGATCATCTGGGACTAATAGCAAAGTTATACATGATCACTAGCCGTTTATGGATCATATGACTTAGTTCTCATAATTTACCTTATTTTAATTCTGTTGTATTTGATGATATTTAGTTGTGGCACATGCACATTAGTCACTTGAATTTTGAAAGTTTGAATTTTCTTGCCAGAAAAAATTTGATGTATGGGTTGCCTTCTATTGATTTTTCTACTAACCACTACGAGTCTTGTGTTTTGAAAAGAAAACACAAAGATCCTTTTCCCAAGGGTAAGACTTGGAGGGCTGATCAACCATTGGAAATGATACATTTTGACTTGTGTTTAGTTGAGATACTTTCCAATGGTGGTGGTAATATATATTTTATTATTTTCATTGATGATTTTAGCAGAAAAACTTGGGTATAATTTTTGAAAAATAATTCTGATGCCTATGATATTTTAAGAGTTTTAAAGTGTATGTTGAGAAGTAAAGTAGCCAGTTTATTAAAATTTTGAGAACTAAAAGAGGCATTGAATTTACCATCTGTGATGATTTTTTTGAGAAACATGGGATTAAGCACCATTCAATAGCCAGATACATTCCTTAGTAGAATGGACTGGTAGAGAGAAGAAAATCGAACTTTGATGGATATGGTGAGGTCGTTGATGCATGCCAAAAATATGCCTAAAGAGTTTTGGATAGAAGCTACTGCTTGTGCTGTATATGTTTCTAACAGGTCTCTTACATGATGCAATTTAGGAAGACAACATATGAGTTATGGATTCGAGGGCTGATCAACCATTGGAGCTGATACATTCTGACTTGTGTTTGGTAGAGGTACTTTCCAATGGTGGTAGTAGTATATATTTTATTATTTTCATTGATGATTTAGCAGAAAAACTTGGATATATTTTTGAAAAATAATTCTGATGCCTGTGATATTTTAAAGAGTTTTAAAGTGTATGTTGAGAAGTAAAGTAACCAGTTTATTAAAAATTTGAGAACTAAAAGAGGCATTAAATTTATCATCTGTGATGATTTTTTTTTTTTTTAGAAACATGGGATTAAGCACCATTTGAAAGCCAGATACACTCCTCAATAGAATGGAATGGTACAAAGAAAAAAATTGAACTTTGATGGATATGATGAGGTTGATGATACATGCCAAGAATATGCCTAATGAGTTTTGGATAGAAGCTATAGCTTGTGTTGTATATAATTCTAACAGGTCTCTTACACGATGCAATTTTAGGAAGACACCATATGAGTTATGGATTGATAAGAAATCAAATATTTCTCATTTTAAAATATTTGGTTGTCTTGTCTATTCCCATGTCCCAGATGCTATCAGAAAAAAGTTGGATGACAAGACAGAAAAGTGTATTTTTCTTGGACTATAATCATGAAATCAAAGGTTATAGACTGTTCAATCTAGATACAAGGAATGTGATAATAAGCAAAGATGTCATATTTGATGAGGAGGGAGCTTGGAATTGGTCTAAAATGGTGTCAAATTCTACACGAAAGCATTAACCATTGCTATCATATTTGGATGAAAGGAATTCTTTCGACCAATCAATAGAGCAGTTCAAACAACCTACTGGTGATCCTTCATCTTTTGGGGTGCAATCAAGTCCTGTACAGTTATCCATTTGTCCAGTTATCCATTCATCCACAATGAGAATGTCGCATGCCGGCTCGCTTGAATGGTTATGTTGTTGGTAATCATAATGACTTGTCTGATGAAGATATTGTAAACTTTGTTTTATTTGCAGATTCTTATCCATTTACATTTGAGAAGACTATCAAAGATGATCATTAAAATCAAATAATGGATAAGGACATGCATGCAATTGAGAAAAATAAGATACGTCTGTTGACTTCACTTTCACCTGGAAAGAAGCCAATTAACGTCAAATCTATGAGATCAAGTACAAGTAACAAGCACGGGGTATGCATATAACAATTAAACTCATTCCACAATCAAATTTTACATTTATAAAATCCTAAATACCCCACACACGATTTTCTGCAAGTATATAGGTCGAGATTGAGTAAAGGGCATTAACGGTCGAACCCCACGGGGAAGATTGTCAATTATCAGTGGTTTTCAAACTTCTTTATTATTTAGACCATCACAAATATAAGAAATTAAATCTACACTATAAACAAGAGATAAAAGTAATATAAATAACAATAGAAAACTCCTAGAGGTATGCAATTCCTCGCCACTCTTGCAAGTGAAATTGTGAGGACCCGAAAATTATTTTAAATTTTCTTCTATTTTTGAAAATTTAATTTATATATTTTTTATTTTACTTTACTTGTTTATTTTCTAGCCTTAATTTGATAGTGATTTTTAAGGTTAAGTTAAAATTTTTATCATTCCATTTTTATTATTTTAGTGCATGTTAAGTTTTGTAGAGTATTAAGATAGTATGACCGACTAGTGAGATGTGTGCATTATTTGGTGGACGAGAACAAGTGTGGTACTATAGGAATTATGTGATTAAAAATGTTAAGAGTATATTAGAGGAAAACAAGATAGATTGGTTATTAGAGACAAGAGAGACAAAGGGATAGACATGAAACCCTAAGTCGCCAAGTGTCAATGCTTGAAGCTTCCATTGACCAAGACTTTTCTCTAGTCCTTATCTTACATTTTAACCAAACTTTCCTCCATCTTTTCATCATCTTGGCCGAAAATTTGAGAGCAAAAAGGGGAGAGGAAAGCCTTCAACTTCTATCTTGATTTCTTGCTTGATTCTTGAAAAATCAACGTGAAACTCGAATCCACTCCGATCAATCTTGGGAAAAGCTTGGGGGTGAGCTTGGTAGAGCTTTTGGGAGGAGGAAAGTTCTTGTCTTGCAACTTATTTTGGGGGTTTTTGAGGTATTATACTAGAAATCTTTCTTTTTTCTTTCTTATTTTGTCATTTAAGCTACATATGACTTGATTGTGATGGATTTTATGGAAGGCTTCATGATTTTGCTTAGTAGATTGAAATTTTCAGCTTTGGAATGTGTTGGCAAGCCTTGATATGAATGGTTTAGCTTTGATATGAGGTTGGATGAACCTACAAGCTTTGGAATGAGATTTTCTAGCTTCTATGTACGATTTTCCAGCTTTGAGATGAAATTTTCTAGCTTGGATGTATGTTGAAGATATGCTTGGTACATGCCTACTTTAGTTGGTTTTATGGCTGAGAATAAGAACCTCTTGTGTCTTACGACTTGAGGTTGTGGTTGAGGTTGATTTGAGATGAATTTTTGGTGTTGAGTTTGGATGGAAAAGTAAAGAAAACAAGGGGAAATGCTGTCCGTTTATTTTCTTGTCGTATAAGTGAGTGAAAGTGAGGTTGGAAATCTGATTTTTTTGATGTGTTGGACTTAATTTGCTTAGAAATACTTGGGTCCACTCTACTGGTGGTATATGAGCTAAATTTTGCTAAAACTTATACATTTTGCATGGTGAACATTATGACCATTTTAAACATGATGTTTAGTTACATATGTCAAGTTTCGAACTTAAAATATTTTACTCGTTTTCTTCCCAAAAACAAAAGGGAGTTGCATAGGGTTTCTCAGACATGAGATCTATTTATATAAGTTCTATTTACATGATTTTCCGTTGATGTTACCAAGTGAGACTATGGGTGTGAATTTAGAGTATTTTATCTTTCTCTTGCATATGATTTTACTCAAAACACTTGTTACACGCTATTTCTTTGCATGTGTGTTAGTTTTGAACCAAACAAAGAGATTTAAGAAAAAAATTGATGAGTTTGCAGCCAATCCGGCCGTATATTGACCGGATACATGGCCGGATTGACAGGGGAAGATGAAAAAAATTTCTTTCGCTCTCTGCCTTGAATCCGGCCGTGAATCCAGACGGCAATCCGGCCAAATGTTGGCTGGATTCTGACGTGGCTTTCGTTTCATTCGTTTTCCGTTGGAGTTGTTAAACCCTTTTAAGTTTGGTTTTATGATTGGATGGGAAATTCTTGGTTACTCATGTCCTTGGGTTTAAATGTTCTCTTTTCATTCCAAAATCATATTTACACTTTGTATTAGTAGTTACTCGGATTTTCTTTAGTTCACCTAAACTTTGGATGGTTGAACCATAATATTTTCTCTTGGTTATTCTTAGAGTTTGTAGGTGATCAAGGGCAAAATTCGGAAGGAAACTTTTGACGTTATTTTGCTTAAACTGGTAAGTGTTCTTTGTATGTTGTGCTTCCAATGACTATGTGGATTGTTGTGAATGTTTGCTTGAATGTTAAATGAATTTTCAATAGGCGAGTGTATACTTTATCGCACTCGACCTAAGTTAACGTGAAAATTTCAATTGAATGCTACTTGTGCATGAATGTAAGTCTTTTGGCTGAACTGGGCCCTTGCCTTTTGTTGCCAGCTGACTCGAGCCAAAAGCGGACTCAGTCGGGCGGCTAGTGACCCTAGGACAGTGTTTTGGTATACTCGAGTATGACCATGAAGGTTGGTGGGAGAACTGGCCAGTGAATTGGCTAGTGGCAGGAAATGAAATCAATGAATGAATGTCAAGAACACTAAAGGAATTTTCACTTGCAAATGTTTTCTAATATTGGAGGGATAAGGAAAATGGTTGGCGAATGAATGAACGAATGGCTCCACGTGAGCATGTATCCTTTTAATGAGTGTGTTCTTATTGCTTTTATATTGCGAATGTTTTCTCAATTGATTGTTATTAAATTACTAATGTCTTTGTTTCACTTGCTTGATTACTTGTTTGGGAACCTCACTAGCTTTTAATTCATTCCTTTAGTTTTTGTTTTCCTTACAGGGGATACGAGCAAGGGCATGAGACTAGTATAAGTTCGCATATCTACATTTCGAATTTTTGCAATTGTACACACGCTAGTGCTCGGTTAGGGTTGAATGTATCTGGAATTCACAACTTTTGTTATATTTGGGATTGTATGAATGGTTGAGATAGATATGAATGTAAGTACACGTTCCAAGTTTAGGAACTATAATTTCACTTATTCTTGAGGTTATACTTGATTTTATTTGAAGAGAGTGAACAAGTCCTGGTGAGAGTTGGGCAAGCGGTCCGCCAAACCTTGGGGTTCGCCTTAAGGGGGAGCGCGGTCGTCACAGAAATTACCGGTTAATTGAATATTATTATCCTAGTTAGTTAAGGCGTAATTTTCTCGTATATGTGAAATCTACTCTCGTAGTGAATCAATATATTTATAACTAAGTCATGCCTACTCCTGTGGTTATGAAATTAACTATAAATTCATTTCTTCTATGAAATTATGTGAAATAGGTCACTAAAGCCACAAAAGGACACCTCTACTCTGTGAGTGTACTCCCTAGATTTAGTACTTCTTTGAAATAGTGTCAAATTTTAATTCTCATTGCAAACTTAACACATTAAAATTACCATAATCAATGGCCAGTTAATCATGATTAGATAAGCAAAGTACTAAATATCTTGTTCAAAATTATATCATCAAATAACCAAGTAATATCACAAAGAAAACATAGAAAGTTCATCCATAACTCTAGGCATAAACTTTAGCAAAACATGAAGATAAACACCAAACTTGTATTATAGCCAAACATAAGAATTAATACAAGAAACAAAGATGTAGGAGAGAAGTCACCCTTGTCACATTGAAATCCAAACTCTCCATCTTCATCCTCTATTTCATCCAATTTTAGTTAGTACAAGAATGGATGAAAACTATACTATTCTACTAAAACTAATAAACTAAACTAATGAACTAAGAAACAAAACCAATGAAGACTACATTTTGGTAGTGTCTCTAACCTTCCAAAGTTATAAAAAAAAATACTCTCCAAAGGCCCTATTTATAGACGAATTCAAGTTACAAATGAGTTGTTTCTAGTTGGTATATTTGTCTCTTGAAATCACCAAAAGTTGCTTCTTGAAGTCTCTATGCTTGCTTGCTCATATCCAGTAGGAAATCTTGCAGAAAAATTGGTCAAAAAGCTTGTGTGAAAAAAGCACAAGTTGCAACCGCAATTGAAGAAAACTTGACCCCCTGAAAACGTGACCTCTAGTCGAATATTACCCCACATTTTGCCTTATTGCAGGTTATGGAGGCTAAACTAACTCTTTTACAAAATATGAAAGTTATAGCTCTTTGAGTTAGCTTTCCAATGCAGCAAGAACATCCAATTTGAAGCTCTGTGGACTGTGAAATGAACAAAATACCCTTAAATGGTCAAAACTCTGTTTCAGCTTTTGATAACAGAAATAGCTGACTGTATTTTGACTTTTTGACTATGAAAAATCATGAACTGAATTTCTATGTCTTCATAAGAAACGTAGAGCTATGAGTTAGCTTCAAAATGGATGAAGAATCACCTCAATCTGATGTTTGTCACTCAAGATATAGCCGAAATACCAACATGTGTCAAAATCTGTCTAACTTTCTTTCTTTTTATACTAAGTTGCATTTCATCTTTTGAACATTTTGCACTTTATATTCTCTTTAAATCATTTTAAATCATCAACAATTATCCAAATATCTACTCAATTTACTCCATTTGATGATTGAATCATTAAACCTATAAAAATATGAGGTTTTTGCCACTTTAATCCATAGAAATGCAATGTTTCATACTTAAACCATAAAATGCATACTTTCACTAGAATCCTAGTTAATTAGCTACAAAAATAACTAAAACACACCCCAAAACTACATAGTAAAACACACCAAAATGTACATGTATCAAATCTCTCACATTTGAATTATTGCTTGTCCTCAAACAATTAAGAATTATAAACCAACAATGGTCCAAAACTTTGAAATTAAACATATGTGCACAATTCAATTTCATTTCTTCAAAACAAGATAAATAACCTTTATCCAATCACTTAATTAAGTTCAAATACTCATAATATCAAATAAACGAGAGTTAATTATGCCGTAATTGTATCTAGGTCAAGTCAATTCCTCATCCTCACCCAAATTCATAAGCAAGTAATTCCTATGGTCAATAAAAATGCTTCCTAAACTCATGATCACTACTTTTTCAAATTCAAAGAGGGATTTATTCGTATAACATATCTAAATATTTACTCAAATAGTGAAAGTGTCTTTTGACATGAAAATCGATATTCTTAGATGAAGACCATTGGTTACTCAACACATCACATTCTCAAGTTACTTTGTATGCTCTTAATTCAAGTACCGTTTTATTGCGAAAGTCGATATTTGTAGATGAAAATTCCTAGTTACTAAGTATAATAATCATTGGAGTAGAACAATTCTTATTCTCTTTTCCCTTTTTTTCTACTTTTTTCTTCTTTCTTTTTTTTTTTGAAAGAAAAGATAATAATCATTCCCTCAAAAGAATAATCATGAGAAAAGTATTGCAATTATTGAACATAGTTATCACTTAACTATGTAAACTCAAGTAAAGAAAAGAAACTTCTTCAAACATGCAACATTTAGGCATAATTTTCTTCACTTTTCAAGATATACTTTTCTACAAAGGTAAAAATTCTAATCGCATAATAGCTATTTTCAAGTAAAATGAGAAGTGAAATTTTCAAGTCATATATATTAATCTCAGAAGTAGAAGAAATTTGAATTACTAATGGTATGGAACTTGTTGCCCTTGGATAAAATTGAAAATTTTTTAAACATTTTGGGGCAATTTCATAATTTTGGACAAGATTTTGGAAAAATTTCGATAGAGTTTCTGAAACTCCCTGCTAACAAACCCAAGTTTGAAAAATTTCTAAGCACAATAACATTTCTAAGCACAAGTCCAATATTTTTAACCAACAAATCAATCACATACAATGCATATATTCTATACAATGCATATAATCTCAATTTCCCCCACCCCTTTCGCACTTAAAATACACATTGTCCTTAATGTATAAAAGGGAAACCAAGATAAAGAAAGACATACTCCCCTATTGATGTGATTGAAGTGCACAAATATAAAGTTTCACAATTCATCATGAAGTTTATGATCCATTTGCTGCAATTCTACAAAAAGGAAACTTCTTGAGTTCCATTTGTAACCATTAGTAATACAAACCTAAGAAGTGAAAATAAGAAACAAACTACTATGGTTCAAGAAATGCAAAGGTAATAACAAAGACATTAATAAACATAAAATGGCGATTTGTAACTTTACGCCTTTGTCTTGATGATGTACCTATATAAAATTGACAAGAAACTTCTCAAGGTACAATGAAACCTTTCACTTCACACATTTTGTGCATTTAACATTATCACCCTAATTATCTAGAATATGAAGTATAAGTTTGAATCCTTTTCTAGATGATTATAATATCACCATATTATAACAAATTTGGGAGCGAAACCAAACCAAGAAATATGCATCATGCATCTGTTCCATTTCAACTCCTATATTTCTCAAGAATTACAAATTTTTCATGTATTCAAATTCATCATCCAATCATGTTCTGTATGAAGAATAAGCAATAATGAACTCATTATAACACCATAACAATGCATCACTTCCAACTAGCATAGACTAGCATTTTCAATGCTCATGAATTCAAATTTTCAAAATGTCACCATAAAATGAATGTATGCATGTAAACTTTACAAACAAGTCATGCTTAGTAATCTTTCTAGACCAATTACCTCATTGATCATAATATAGGAATATGCATAAAATTAAACATTGCATAGATCATCACATTCCACATTTGATCAATTAAACATGTTTAAAAATGTTAAATAAGCATAATGGAACTTATATACATCAACAAATAATATCACAAATTCACCATTCAAAGTGTGTCAATAAACTCAAAAAATATAAATGGTGAATTTTAAAATACCAAGTTAAATATAAGAAACTTATCTCAAATTGGTAGAGTGATGTTTGATGATGCAAATGATACAAAAGTCCAACAAAAATCACTCCAATTGTCCCCCAATTAATGAATTTAGAACCTATGAACCCTAGCTTCCAATCTCCTTAAAACTGAATTTTGGGATGTTTTTCTTGGATTTCAATCGATTAAAAGGCTCTAAGAAGATTAAAAGGTGTTGGGTTGATGATTTCTTATAAGAAAATGGAGTAAAAATGAGAATTTGTGAAGTGTGTGAGAGTGTGTGTGTAAAACGTGAGGTGAGAAGAAGAAGAAAAAGAAGGGTGTGTTTTGTGTCTTAAAAGCAAGAAACCAAAATGTGAACTTGAAAACATGGGCTTGAACTCACGTTTTCGAGCTATGAATTCTTCTTTAAATTTACAGAAGAGAAAACATAGGCTAATGGAAACGTGAGCTTGATCTCGCGTTTCCAGCCTGCATTTTCTATGTAAGTTCTACAGAAGAGAAAACGTGAGCTTGAAAATGTGGGTTTGAGATCACGTTTTCAGCTTGCGTTTTCTATGTAATTTTTACAGAACAGAAAATGTGACTTTCTAAAAACGTGAGCTCATGCAATGTTTTCATAGTCTACATGTTTGTTTGCAATTTTTTTTTTTGCAGAAATTTTTAACTTTTCAAAAATTACACCCTCTACCCCAATTGGTCAAAATGCATTCTAAATCATTTTTTTAACAAAAGAATCAATGTGCACACATGTAAAATGGTCAAAATATGTATTCTAACATTTTTAACGAATCAAAAATAACAATTACTCAAATCGAGAGATTGAGTTCCTTGATCAAATTTCGTCTTTTTCAATTCATTTGGTTACCTTTGGTTCTTTTCCCATTCCTACAAAATAAACATAACAAAATAACTTCAATACATAACTAAATTCTAAAATCACATTAAATTGAAATAAAGTATTAAAATATTGGATTGTCTCCCAACAAGCGCTTCTTTATAGTCATTAGCTTGACTATTTAATTTCATTTTTCAAGAAAGTTTTGTTAATGAATAATCCACTATTTTGGGACGTAGTGGATCAACAAAAGGTGACTCAATGGTAAAAGGCACATGTTCCAATGATAAGAGAGATGGAAGTGACTTACCAATCTCAAGTGATTAATAGATATTAGTTTGAATGTGCATCACTTGAATACTCACCAAAGGAATATCTGCATGACCTCTTGGGAGATAACATCTTTAGAACCTATACCTTCAAAGCACTCCTCAAATGGGGTTGAATATGAATCATTAATGTTCTCTTGAGGTTTATCATGAATTCGTACGATATTATCTTGTGAAATGGACATTTTCTCATTAAAACACACATTAGATGCATCATTTTCATCAAAATCAATCTATTTTCACATACAACACCCCCACCATTCATTCTAGAGTCATTTGCATATTATTAGAAGAAATAACTTCACACAAATCATGTAATTGATCTTGTATGCTACCAAAGTGAGAAGTTAATTCATCTAATCTTTCCTCAACCCTATCAAAATGGTCGAAAGTCGCATTAGCTACCCTTTCCATATATAAATCAAAATGATTAGAATATTTTTCTATGGCTAGCTCCCAAGATGGTTTAGAGTCATTAGCTAATGTTTCAGTTTCTAATTCTCAAGGTGAAGATGCATTAGCTAACCCTTTTATTGCTAATTTTCAGGATGGTTTAGATTCATATTGGACACATTCGGATTGGTAATCATATAAACAAGGAAAAACATTATATGCACATTGATTATCCCAATTATAAGCATAAGAATTGCACCAATTAGGATTATTTTGATCAAAACAAGGATTGCAATGCCAAATTTATCATAATAATCCACATTTGGTGCTTACCTACATGTATGAGTAGCATGATAATCTCTGCACAAGTCACAAATCACATGATAAGAATTGAAAGTATTAATATTCCTCTTTTGTTCAAGCATGTTTGTAATGGTGTCCAATTGAACTTTTAACATTACATGTTCAAGTTTATCCTTTAAATACTTTAAACTATCTTCAAAAGACATACCTTGGGATATCTTTTTGTTATCTCCATAGTTGTAGTTTTGAAAATTGTATTCCATTGCCGATTTTCCTTCTCTCAAACTTTTATCCTCTTTTGTTCACTATCCTTCTTAGAACCTAAAAATGATTTCAAAGAATTTCAAGAGCAAGATTAGTCACGATGAATAGTTTAAAAGACACAAACCAAAAACAGGACTCTAAACAATAAACAAATGACTCAACAAGACACTAAAAACAATAAATGAGATATCTGACACAACAAATACAAGAAAAGCAAGTAAAAATGTCTAAACTAATAAAGTTGTTCTTAGCACTGATATTGAACAAAATCCTTCCCGACAACGGTGCCAAAAACTTGACTAGTGCGGAGTAAGCATATAATAATTAAACTCATTCCATAGTCAAATTTTATATTTATAAAATTCTAAATACCCCACATGCGATTTTCTACAAGTATACAGGTCAAAATTAAGTATAGGGTATTAAGGGTCGAACCCATAGGAAGATTGTCAATTTTCGGTGATTTTCAAACTCCTTTATTATTTAGACTATCACAAGTGTAAGAAATTAAATACACTATAAACATGAGATAAAAGTAATATAAATAACAATAAAAGCTCCTAGAGGTATGAAATTCCTCACTACTCTTGCAAGTAAAGTTACTGGTTAGTTGAATGTTATTATCTTGGCTAGTTATGGCTTAATTTTCTCATATATGTGAAACCTACTCTCGTAATGAATCAACTATACTTGTATATAAGTCATACCTACACTCGTGGTTATGAAATTAACTACAAATTCATTTGTTCTATGAAATTACGTGAAACAAGTCACTAAAGTCACAAGGATACACCTCTACTCTCGTGAGTGTACTCCCTAGGTTTATCACTTCTTTAAACAAGTATCAAATTCCAATTCTCATTACAAACTTAACATCTTAAGATTATCATAATTAATGACCAATTAATCATGATTAGATAAGCAAAAGTGCTTAATAACTTGCTCAAAATAATATCATCAAATAACCAAGTAAATATCGCAAACAAAATATAGAAAGTTCATCCATAACTCTAGTCATAAACTTTAGCAAAATATGAAGATAAACACCAAACTTGCATTATAGCCAAACATAAGAATTAATACAAGAAACAAAGAGGTAGGAGAGAAGTCACCCATGTTACATGAGATCCAAGCTCTCCATATTCATCCTCAATCTCATCCAAGTTTAGCTAGTACAAGAATGGATGAAAACTATACTATTCTACTAAACTAATAAACTAAATTAATGAACTAAAAAAAAACTAGTGAAGACTACATTTTGATAGTGTCTCTAAACTTGTAAAGTTATGAAAATTGTTCTCCAAAGGCCTTATTTATAGAGAAATTCAAGTTACAAATGAGTTGTTTCTAGTTGCATATTTGTCTCTTGAAATCACCAAAAGTTGCTTCTTAAAGTCTTTATACTCGCTTGCTCATATTCAGCCAGAATTCTTGCAGACAAATTGGTCAAAAAGCTTGTGTGAACAAAACACAAGTTGCAGAACAAGTTGTAGTCACAATTGAAGGAAACATGACCTCTGAAAATACAACCTCTGGTCGCGTATTACCCCACGTTTTACCTTATTGCAGGTTTCCTCATATCTGGTTAGTCTTCAACCTTGCTTTATTTTGGCACCAAATTCCACTGATATTTTCTCAATGATGGAGGCTGAACTAGCTATCCTATGAATCATGAAAGTTGTAGTCCTTTGAGTTAGCTTTCCAATGCGTCAAGAATCATCCAATTTGAAGCTCTATAGACTGTGAAATGACCAAAATACCCCTAAATGGTCAAAACTCTGTTTCAACTTTTGATAACAAAAATAGCTGACTGTATTTTGACTTTTGACTATGAAAAATCATGAATTGGATTTCGATGTCTCTTAAGAATCACCTCAATCTGATGTTTGTAATTTAAAATATAGCCGAAATATCAACATATGTTAAAACTGTCTAACTTTCTTTCTTTTATACTAAGTTGCATTTCATCTTTTGAATATTTTGCACTTCATATTCTCTTTAAATCACTTCAAATCATCAACAATTATCCAAATATCTTTTCAATTTACTCCATTTGATGATTAAATCATTAAACCTACAAAAATATGAAGTTTTCACCACTTAAATCTATAGAAATGCAACGTTTCACACTTACACCATAAAATGCAGACTTTCACTAGAATCCTAGTTAATTAGCTATAAAAATGACTAAAACACACACCAAAACTACATAGTAAACCACACTAAAAACACACAAAATGTACACATATCAACAAGCCAACTGGAGAGGTAGATCATTACCAAGCAAGATTGGTTGTTAAAGGATACAAGCAAAAAGGCGAGTATTGATTACGTTGAAGTTTCTTGTTCTATTGCCAGACTTGATACTATTTGTACGATTATATCTATTGCTACCAATAATTCTTGAAAGATTTATTAAATGGATGTGAAGTTTGATTTTTTGGATGGTATTTTTGAGGAGGAAATATATGTTGAGCAGCCTGTAGGTTATATAAAGGAAGGCCAAGAAAATAAGGTCTAGAGATTAAAGAAGGTTTTTGTATGGTTTGAAACAAGTTCCCCAAGTTTGGTATATTCATATTGACTATTACTTTGCTGGAAATGGATTTCATAGATGTCCATATGAACATACTTTGTATAACAAAATCAATCCTGGCGGTAATATTCTTACTGTATGCTTCCATATGGATGATTCAATTTTCATTGGCAATAATTCTAAGACAATTTTTGAGTTTAGGAAGGTTATGATTAGCCACTTTGAGATTATTGAATTGGGATTAATGTCACATTTTCTTGGTATTGAAGTTTTTGAAACAGATGATGGCATATTTATTACATAGAAGAAGTATGCACATGACATATTGAAGAGGTTTAAGATGACTGCTAAACCTATATTGACTCCAGTTGAAGTGAAGTTAAAGTTGGTGAAAGATGGCGGTGACGAATTTGTAGATGCTAGTAATTTCAGGAAATTGGTTGGAAGCTTTAGATACTTGACATCGACAAGACCTGACATCACTTTTGATGTTGGGTTAATTAGCCGGTTTATAGAGTCTCCACGCCAATCATATTGATAGGTAGCCAAAAGGGTTTTGAGATACATTAGAGGCATACAATTGAATGGTATTTTTTATCCACATACTAACAATTATAGTTTTGTTGGCTTTACAGACAGTGATTGAATTGGTGATATGATTCAAGGGGGAGTACATCATGTTATGCCTTTTATCTTGTGTACATGGTCCTCTAAGAGGCAATAGTTGGTGGCATTATCCACAATTGAGACAGAATATGTAGCAATTGCACATAGTGCTACTCAAGCTTTATGGCTGATAAGAATGCTTAATTGTTTGAGGCATGAACAAGATGGCCCTATCAAGATCATTGTGATAGAAAGTTTGCTATTGAATTGTCAAAAAATCCAATGTTTCATGGAAGGAGCAAGCACATTGATATCGAATTTTACTTTATTCGTGAACTGGTTTAAAATTAGGAGATTGCCATTGACTGTTGCAAGAGTTAAAATCAAGTCGTAGACATTTTACGAAACCATTAAACATGGAACTGTTTCTCAACTTGACGAGATGATTAGTGTGGTGAAGTTTGAAAACATTAGTTTAAGGGAGGCAATGTAGGATTTTAAACCAAGTCTCTTTAGGATTAATTTATTTATTTAGGAAACTATTTATTTTTTGTTTAATTGTGGTTTCTGATTATTAGTATATTTTGGTTGTTTAAATCCCAATAAAATTTTGTTATTTGTTGGTCTATATAAGACCATATATCTGGTTCGTTCATGTAAAAAACAGAGATAGTCAGTTCATTAAATAAGAGCCCCTAAGTTTCGTCCTTTTGTTTTTCTTTTTCTGGACTTGGGAAGTTTTCGTCTTTTGTAGTTTCGTTCATTCACATGATCAAGAAAGTCTTGCGGCTTATTTTGTGTCCATTGTTTGCGAGCTATTTGATTAAATATTATTTTGAGGTCCTTCTAGCTTCAATAAAAGCTAAGGTGCAGAGAAGAATCAACATTAATTAACTTATTGACGCCATATGAGTATAATTCTTGTAGAAGAGATAAAATAAAAGTGAGTTAAGTGGAGATAGCAGGTTTTGCTGTAGACTTTAAGTGGAGACAGCAGGTTTTGCTGTAGACTATATCTAATGATGATATAATCTTAGTCCCTATATGATAACCTAATTCAACAAATAAATTTAAAAGATTTAAATCTTATCATATTCAGACATGTTTGATACAAAAAATAAGTGGCTCTAAATTGTTAAACATAGTTTAAAAATAAGTGATAAACTGTTCACTAATCATTTAATGTAAATACAAGCTTATTATGTCAAAATAATTTTGTTTATTAAAGGTTAATAAAGGAGCAAAAGGAACTATTGAAAATTGTGCTAAATTTTGTTTTTCTCAAATAAGTTTATTTTTTCTTAGATAAATTTGTTATAATATATTTTCATTTTTATTCTATAGTTCATTCCTTTTTTTTACAATCTTATTTTCAATGAAATTAAATCATATATATTACTAATAAAATATAATAATTTAATAACATGATTAATGAATAAATCATCACAAGGACAAATTCATAAAATATGTGAAATTTAGTATTTAATTGTCTATAATTATCCAACAAACATACTATATTCGATGTTCAAATTTAGATAATGGATTGTATTAGATCTAGCATTTAACAATTTAGTAATTTAATAATTCAGATTTCAGGTTTCAAACTTCCAATTTCAAATTTTTATTTTATCACATGCATCCTTAGATGAAAAAAAAAATGCAGTTCGCATGTAATCAAACACCTTGGATTCATGCAAATCACCAACTTCTATATTTCTCTTTTTGTGTTGAATAAAAGGTACTTCTTCCGTCCCATTGTTTTAAGGTTCTCTTTCCATTCTATTATTATTGTAATATTTCCACTATTTTAATATGTCAAATAAAAGTCACACATAACAGTAGTTTTGTTTTAATTTTGCTATTTCAAAATAATGACTTAGATAAATTTCTCTAATGCCCGCGCCTCATCAAAACAAATAGGACTAGAGGCAAGTATAGTTGAGGTGTTTGCGTAGTTGAACAGTTATTGTATTTCTTAAACAATTTGATGTACCATTGTATAACTTTGTTGTAAGCGTAAAGTTTACATCAAAAATCGTCCAGTATAATTTGATTTGCATCACTGAGATCTACACTAATTGAGGATAAACATGCACTAGAAATAATAGATCTGCAATTTAACAGATTTAAAGATTTGAAAAATTATGAATAGATCAGACAAATATAAGAAATTTCAAAATGTCTTTTAATAAGATTAACTGTAGCTTCTTTCTGTACATGTTGCAATTGTTATATTTGCTAATCAACTATTTTAAACTCCAATAATACTGATGAGATCTACCAACATAGATTCAAGATCTATAAGAATTCTAGTTTTGATAACCAAATCCGAATTTACAAAATAAGGGGAAAATCCTGGTTACTTTTAGGAGAATAAAAAAATTCTCCTAGGAGAATAATAGAAAATTCTCACTAGGAACTCTTAGGAGGAGAAACATAGAATTCTCATAAGAAATCTTAGGAGAGACCTTATTAGAACCCCATTAACTCATTAGGGGCTCCATCCCTTGGCCAATCACTTGGGGTACTAGTAGGGTTGTTAATCGGATTTTTTGAGTCAAATTTTAATAAGGCCAATCTCGACTTACAAATTATATGCATTTTTTAGTTTCAAACTTTTGGGTTTCAGGTTGATATTAAAAGGTTTAAATTCAGCTCACACTATATGAGTTTTGGCCTCAAATTGGGTTTGGCCCAAACTCATAATTAAATACATAATTATATATAATATATATTTTATAATTATGAATTAATACAAATTTACATATAAATTATTAACATTTTATGTAGTAATACCGACTAATATGTATAAGTATAAATAATATATTAGTATATTATATATATAATTATACTCATATATGGGCTGAATTTTAATTGTGGTTGAACCTAGTATGGCACAAACTCGGTTCACATTTGAATTGGATCTAATATTTGGGTTCAAACTCTGCCTAATCCAATTATAGTTTAGGCTAAGTGACCTTTTTTCGGACTAAACAGGGCAAACTCGAGTTGGGTCAATCCTATTGACAATCCTAGTCCTAAGGAGGGAATTGGGAAGGGGGGTTAAAAAAATTAAACTAAGGCATCATTTGGATTGAGGGAATGAGAGGAAAAGAAAAGGAGAGGAATTGAAGGAATTAGATTTTTGTTGTTTGGATTGACTTTTGAGGAGGAAAAGGAAAGGATCCGGAGGGGAAGGGAGGGGAAGAATTTAGTTATTTTGTTGAATTATACTTTCCACCCAAAAGTGGGCAAAAACGGAGGGAAATGAAACTAAATTCATTGAAATAATTTAAAGTTTAAAAAAACCATTTTTTCTCTATCTTTTCCACTAAATTAACACTTAATCTTTTCCTTTCCTTTCTTTTCCTTCTTCAATCCAAAAAAAAATTCAGTACTTCCTTTCTTTTACTTTCAAATTTAAACCAAATCGGCTGGATGAATGACGTGCGCAGGGTATACATATAACATTAAGCTCATCTCAATCAAGTTTTACATTTATAAATTCCAAAATACCCCACACACGATTTATCGCAAGTATACGAATCGTGAGCAAGTATAGGGTATTGAGGGTCGATCCCACAGGGAAGATTGCAATTACCGTTGTTTTTCAAACTCCTTTATTATTTAGACTATAAGCATGAAGTAAAAGTAATAAAATTAACACTAGAAAACTCCTAGAGATATGGAATTCCTTACTACTCTTACAAGTGAAGTTACCGGTTAAATGAATGCTATTACCTTGACTAGTTATGGCGTAATTTCCTCATGTATGTGAAACCTGTAGTGAATCAACTATACTTGTAATTAAATCATACCTACTCTCGTGTTATGAATTAACTACAATGTCATTTTTTCTATGAAATTACATGAAACAAGTCACTAAAGCCACATAGGTGCACCTCTACTCTCGTGAGTGTACTCCCTAGGTTTATCACTTTCTTAAACTAGTGTTAAATTCCAATTTTCATTGCAAACTTAACACTTTAAGATTATCATAATTAATGGCCAGTTAATCATGATTAGATAAGCAAAAGTGATAAATAACTTGTTCAAAACAATATCACCAAGTAGCCAAGTAGACATCACAAACAAAATATAGCAAGTTCAACCATAACTCTAGGCATAAACTTTAACTAAACATGATAAAAACAAACATCAAACTTGTATTGTAGTTAAACATGAATTCAAATACAAGAGAGAAAGTAATAGAAGAGATATCACCCTTGTCACATGAGATCAACCTCTCCATCTTTGCTCCTCAATCTTCATCCAAGTTTAGTTACAAATACAAGAAGGATAAACTACTCTACTTATACTATACTAATGAACTAAGCAAAACTAGTGAAAGCTACATTTTTGTGGAGTTTCTCTAGCCTTCCAAAGTTATCAAAATGGTTCTCCAAGGCAGCTTTTTATAGAGAAATTTCTTGCAAGAACAAGGTGTTAAATCATGTCTTGATCCCATAAACAAGTTAGAATGAGTTGTAAAGCTTCTTTTGCAGCTGTCTTGGGCTGTTTCCATCGATATTCTTGCAGGAAAAATGGACCAAAAAGTTTGTGTGAATAAAACACAATTTTCTGAGCAAGTTGCAGCCGCAATTGAGGAATACGCGACTTGAGAAAACGCGGCTTCATGCCACGTTTTCACTGAGCCACGTTTTCGCTTTTGTGCATTTGACATTACTTCAACTGCTATTTTCTCAATGATTGAGGCCGAACTAGCTCTTATGTAAAACATAGAGGTTGTAGCCCTTTGAGATAGATTTCCAATGCCTCAAGATTCATCCCATTTGGAGCTCTCTAGACCGAGATATGACCAAAATACCAAAGACTGGTCAGAGCTCTGTTTTCAACTTTGGACAGCTGAGTTGAATTTCGGTATTTCAACCTTTGGACTATGAAAACGGCTGAATTGGACTTTGATGTCTTCATATCAAATGTAGATACGTCTCTTAGCTTCGAAATAGTACAAAGATCATCTCAATCCAATGTATGTAGCCCAAGTTATAGCCAAAATACCAACAGATGCCAAAGCTGACTTTTGTTTGATTCTTTTGTATTACACTTCATAATATTATTTTCTTCACTCTAAATCATCATCAATTATCCAAATATCTTTTCAATGGTCTCCATTTGATGATTGAATCATCAAACTTGTAAAATATGAAATTTTTACCATAAAAATCCATCGAAATACAATTTTCACACTTTAACCACAAAATACATATTTTCACTAGAATCTTAGTTAATTATTTATAAAACTAAATAAAACACATCAAAACTAACCAATAAAGTACACTAAAAATACGTAAAATAACTACTTGTCAATGAATACCACTTTTCTCTACTCTCATTTCCTTTCTTTTCCATTTGTATCCTCTCCTTTCCTTTCTCCTCCTTTCCTTCATTCCAAACGGAGACTAAAGGAAAAACTTTTTAAAATCCATGCAGATTTACAAGAAGGTCAACAATTGTTTCTCGAGAAAGATCTTGTGAGATTGGTTGTTTATTTCATTAATTACTTGAAGGCTTATCACTGCCGAATCTTGTTTTGGTTGATTGTTCGTGAGATTAGTGTACTCGTTGCAGTCAAATCTTGTTTTATTATGCTAGTTTTTGCTGTTTCACACTGACTGCTGAAGACATTGGGCCAAGTAAAGGTTATTTATTTATTCATCTATTATGTGCTAGAACCCTTAATTTACTTAGCTTACATTAATTCCGGTTTTAGCTCATCTCCTGCCGGGTTTTAATTTAAAATAGTCGCGCCCTCCAGTAATATGGGAAATTCCTTGCTGACTTGATTGGGGATCAATAACGGGGAGTTTCTAGAGAAGATAAATTTTTTTATATATATTATTTTTTAAGCGGCAAAGAGAAGATCTTAAGTAACTGATGGCTTAACACCCCCATTTGCAGTAAAGAACTTAAAAATTAAGTACTCATTGTTTTTCTTAATCCCAAAAAAAATTGAACATACTAATTTTAGGTCATCTATTTAATCAGTTAATTGTCGAAATTATGTGTTAAAAGGTACCTAGAGTACTACTTATCTTGTGTAATTTTGATATGTATTATAGTTGTGCAACTTTGAATTTTTTTAATTAGTTGATTCCGAGTCTAGGAGTTTGGTTAGTCATTATGGATTTTAGCTCTCCAATGGAAAAGAAATAGAAAAAGAGAAATTTAATATAAGTCAAGGAAATTCTATCATTCCTATTGGATACCTAACAGGTGTCGAGCCTATACAATAATAAATGTCTACTCAAGAAAAATGTAATTTTTGTATATAGCGATGAGTAGGGTCGAATTTACAACGACTGGGGGGGAATTCATTTCTTCTAGAGCTTAGAGTATAAGGGATTTTTATAAAAATAGGAATAATTAAACAACTCAAATAAGAAGGACTAAATTACAATTAATTGAAATCGAATCAATAATGAATAAACCCTAGTCAAGAAATGACTTTGGAGATGATTCACTCAATTGATCATTGACGCAATAATAATTTCATTTACTCACTGATAAACAAATTATAACCACCAAATAAGTGATAACAATCAACTTCTCCTTACTGTATTGGTGATTAATGTATGACCGTTAACTATTGCCCTAATTAAGAAATAACCCTAGGTATGACCTTAGAATTCAATTTTCTAATTGCCTTAAGAATTAGAGAAGTTCTACTCTAACCAAATAACAAGTTATGAGGGTTATTTTAAATTAGCTCATATGTCTCCCTGACATAAATCCAATTATGCTAGTTATCACTAATTTAAAATAATTAAATAATTATGAATTTAACTACTCTAATTGGCTTTAAGTTATTAGATTAATTTAAATACCAGACACTAGATATTTAAATAACATAATAACCATAAGAAATTAAACCAGAGAACATATGAATACCAATATATAAAAAATAAATATAATCAATTCGATCTCACAATTGTACATGAACCAAATCCTCCGTTGCTTCTTGATTAGTAAGAAAAGTTTAATTCATCCCCATTGAAGAAATCCCATGCATAATAGTTGAATTAATTGCCACGGCCATTCTTCAAATATGAGATGAAGTCTAGAGGAAAAAAAAAAAGAAGAAGAACGTTGTTTCTTATTTCTTCTTACGAGAAAAGCAAAGAGTCCGGCATTAATCTGACCTTCGACGAAAGAAAAGAATGGCAACGATGATGTTTTGTTACTTTGTTTCTTTTCTCTACTAAAACTAATTTTCCTAAACAAAGTCTACATCCTAATAAAATTCACCAACCTTTTTCAAAAGATTCTAAAAGATAGATAAACTAGTATCCTAATAGAAGTAGAACATTATCCACTTGGTCAAGAGTTTGATTCTTGCGACTTCAATTTGAAATTGGAGACCACGTGCCCAATCCCGAGCTTTTTGGACGCGCAATGTAAGACTTTGATGGCCCCACGCTGAATTGCACAAAAATTCAGTTAAAAATTATATCTTTAATCTCTTTTTGCTCCAAATTCCTACAACCGACAACAATTACCAAACATGAGTAGAATATATCAATTAATGCAATATTTAGTTAAAATCAAAGTGAAAACAATCATAAACTTTATAACAAAAATGCAACCTATCAATACCATACTATGCCCATGATTGAAATCCAATAAACTCTTACTATATTATTCAATAATTTAAACTCTTCAAACCATCTAATGGTTGATATCTCTTTTTATATATCTAACGATAAATTGTTATGGAACGATATGGTACCTAAAAAGTACTGTAGAACTTCTTAGTCAATCATGTCGCTGGTAATCTTAAAACCCTAGTTTGGTAAATAATTGGAAATACTCCTTAACCCCGATATATAGTAACTTTTATTCGATCCCATTTGGATTATCTTGAGAGACAGTCGCGGACAATACAATATTAGAGGTAGCCTGCCAAATACTAATTAACAAGTTTGATGGTTATAAACAATATAATGTTCTTGATTTCGATCCATGCATGCATTGTACTAGCTTTACCTAGTCAAACTTTGCATACGTAGTAATGTTTACTCTACAACAATATGCAATACACATCAGGCTAATGTAATAAATGAGATTCAAATTATCGAGTTGCATGAAATATTTATATCAAGAAAAAGACACTCTTTCTGATTTTGCTCTAAAAGGATGCTTCAAGATACCATTAGAGTAAAATTGAAATAGTGTAGCCTGATGTAAGTTTTAGGTCATGCCTTCTTGTGTAAATGTCATTCTTGGAAACAAAATTTTCATAGTTTTAATTCAAAAGCACTAATTAGGTATTAATGTTCAACTTCCATATTCAAATTTTAGTTGCCTGACATAATATATGCCACTAAAAACGTCATTTGCAGAAAAATGTCACATGTTTTCTAATCTGCATCGGAATATTGGATAATCATGTTCAAAATCAGTTGCATATCTATACAAGCCGAATTCAACCTTACTGTTAGTTGAACGAAATCATTGACTTTAAATCCATTAGGAATCCAAAATGAATCTGGTTCCAAGATTCTTTTTAAAGTTTTCTACAAAAATATTGTTGTAATTGAACTGTAAAGACTTGTGATTTTATGAGATTAATTGACGGATCTGAAATACAATGTGGGCATTGTAACAAAAGCATTTGTGCGTTGGGACAAGCTCCCATATGTTACCTAGAATAAAATTTCTCACCCTACTATTAAGTACGAACCACAAGTTTGTTATTAGGGGATAATTTCAGAAACCTTCGTTGTGGCTTTTGAGAATTTCATGAAGCTCATCTCTAATTTTTAAAATTACACAAACCTCCCTGACTTTTATTGTTTGGCTAAAATTTTCTTCAAATATCCTAAATTTCCCTGTTTTGAGAGAAATGGAGAGGGGATAAAGAGAGAGAAGGGACCAATTAAGTTGTGAGATGGAACAAGAAAGAAAAATGATGTGAGGTCAGGTTTTATTCATTTTTAGTTATTTGCTGTATAAATTTTGTAGGATATATGTGTTCAATTATAGTGAGGGATATTAAAGTACTTTTGCACTATGAAAGGAGGCTTGTGTAATTTTTAGAATTAGACGGGAGATTCCTGCAATTGCTAGAAACCTCAGGGAGATTTCTGAAATTATCCCGATTATTAGATGACCAGCTTGAAAGTCAATTACAAGATTTGCACTTTCTACAAAATTTCATCTATTCACTCCACAAATTTAAAGAGCTCGCATCAATTTCACTGACCCTTCCTCATCATACTTGTCGAACGCTTAGCAAATGTTTATCTTTAAATTCGACCATTTTACTACAAGCATGCATTATATAAGCGACTACTTTTATTACAAAAAATTGGTTAATAAAAACTGTTATTTCAAGAGTTCACGTATCATGTGCGATGTTTGCTCTTTAATTGGTGAAACTTCTTAAATGTTTAGCTTTAATCAAAGAACGTAGATAAAAATGTTTAGTCAACTCGGGTTAATAAATAGGCCACCATAAAGTCTTGGACATCAGATGTATCGAATTCATATGCCCCTCAGCCCAAACTGTGCATCGACTGTAGTACAGTGACTGAGAATGGAAGTTATTTTACCCATCATTTTAGAATACAACAAAAATAAGCGTCCAATAATAACAAATACAATGGAATTATTGTAGTATATAAATGGTGATGGGAGGGGTATTACAATTCTTTCCACCCGCTGTGAAGTATAGGGGTTCAAAATTTGAATCTAGCAGTTGAAAACAAGAATATAAGGATCGGAGGGATTGTAAAAATTAAAAGAATAAGAAATGTATGTAAAAAGTTCCACGTTCTTGAATTACAAGAAAAAGTATTTTTCATATAATTTTTAGCAGTACAATAACAGGCACAAATTGGAGACATCCGTTTTACTTCTTTTTTTTATATATAAACTACAGGTATCTACATATATTTTACAGTTTGCAACTAATCTTGTTCGAACCAAGTCGGATCTCTTATAGGGAAAATCTATCCTAACATTGTTCTTTCCATTCTCATGTATTTCAAACTCAAGATCTCATAATTAAGGGACACAAGCTCTTTCCACTTGAACCAACATCTATTGATTCACTAATGAGAGAACTATACATAGATTAAGATTTTGAAGAATATTGCAAACTACGAAATGTGAGTTTTACTAATTTAATTAATTTTATTAGTTTTGCATCTTTTTTTTTCCTAAAGTTACAAAAATGCATATATTCTAATTCCCTTTCACTTTGAGTCCTTCATCGTTATCGTTTATGCATTGGCATATAAGGTTTACATTCCCTAATGAGTTTAAAGTAAAAAGGCCTTTGACAATCAAATATTAATTGACGCGTGTGGAAGATTTTTTGTTTTCATCTTAAAATTGATCAAAGGCACTGTCTTCATTCTCCTCCGGATAAAAAGTAAAAACCCTATGAGCTCCTTGATCATTTTAATCCTTGATATTGATAAGCAGCAAATTTGTATCATATTTTGTGGTAATTTATATAAACTTTTAAACTCTTTTACTTGTTAGTGTGGCTCTTTTTTATAATATATATTTTAATTTTTATTATTGTGAAATGTCAATAATATCCTTTATTTAAAATTATATGTAAAATATTAATTTTATTACGTGAGATGGATTAGGCTTGATTGAGCTCGAATAGGTTTGATTGAACTTGATTTGAATTGATTAGATTTAATTAAACTCGAGCTCGAGTAACGTAAATTGACGTCGAGTTCGAACTCAAGTTCGAATTCTAAAAGCTCGATAAGCTCGAGCTCAATCTCAAGCTTAGTTATTTTACCTCGAGTCGAGCTCTCGACTCGAACGCACCCCTAGAGAGAAAAGAAACACCAGAAATGTAGGTCTTAAGCTACAAGCTCCTAGTAGTAGTTAGTTTAGTATAGAAGTAGAATAGGTAGTGTAGTTTAGCTCAACCATTCTTGTACTTTAACTTGATTTGGATGAAGAATTGAGGAGCAAAAATATAGAGTTGGAACTCATGTGACAAGGGATGAGCTCTCTCCTATCATTTTCTCTTTCATTTTCTTCATATTTTGTTAAGTTTATGCGTTGAATTATGGATAAACTTTCTGCATCTTGTTTGTGATGTTTACTTTGGTTACTTAATACCATTATTTTGAATAAGTTATTTAGCACTTTTGCTCTTCTAATCATAATTAATTGGCCATTAGTTGTGATAATTTCAAAGTGTTAGATTTGTAATGAGAATTGGGATTTAACACTAGTTCAAGGAAGTGCTAAGTTAGGGAGTATACTTATGAGAGTAGAGGTGCAGTTTTGTGACTTTAGTGACATATTCCATGTAATTTTATACAAAAAATGAACTTACAGTTAATTTTATCACCACAAGAATAAATATGATTTAGTTACAAATATAGTTAATTCACTATGAGAGTGTGTTTCACATGTATTAGGAAATTATGCTATAATTAATTAAGATAATAATAGTTAATTAATCGGTAATTGCAAGAGTAATGGGGAATTCCATAACCCTAGGAGTTTTCTATTGTCATTTTTGTTACTTTTATTTTATATTTGTAATGTAGATTTAATTTTTTACATTTGTAATAGTCTAAATAATAAAGGAGTTTAAAAAACATCGATAATTGGCAATCTTTCCTGTAGGATCGACACCTAATATCCCCTAAACACGATAAACGCTCTGTATACTTGCAGAAAATGAGGTGTTTAGGTTTTATTAAAATTTGGTAAATGGTAGAACCTAGTCAGATATTATTCTAGTATGACTTGAATTCTAATACTATCTTTTATTAAAAAAATTTAACAGTCTAGAGAATTCATTCCAATGGTGAGCTAACATTTATTTTCCCCATACACATTGAGAGAAGAAAGAATGGAATGTCGAGAGGTGGTGTCTCTGTAAAACTTTTTCCTCCTCTTCATTTATTTTCTTATGATTTTTTTCTGGGAAAAGACTTTTAAACAGACTGAGCTTGTCTCTGACTTTCTGTTCTTTCAGTATCTCATCTAAACTGGAGCAAAGATTGCTTCCACGAAAAAACAATAACCCACAAGAGCAAGAAGGTCCAAACATTTTTCTTGACGATCAAGATTTTTTTTTTTTTACGATGTCCATGTTTTTTTGGGCGAGGGATGAATTAAGTGATTCACAGAGTGTGTAAGTGAAAGATTTTGGATTTGAATCCATCCACTTATACTTAAAAAAAAGAGATGTCCAAGTTTTTTAGCTTTTTAGATGGTGTTAAATATTGTTCAAGAAAAAACCATAATATTAGAAGCCCTCCATGACTCCACTACTGTTAAATCAATTTGTACACAAGATTCTAATTAGCTACATGCGTAATTTATAAACATGAATGCAAAAGTATGAAGTTCAGGGACAAACTTCATAGTCCCAAATCAAGATGTTTCACATTGTTGAAAGGTCCAATCAATATCAAATTCAGAGCTGCAAAAGAACGATGAAAAGATCAAAGACAAAAATTAATACAAAATAAAAGATGTAAGATTTGCAACTTTAGAGAAAATTGCGGACGAAGGAACGATTTCCTTCGAAATTTGACTTATGTTTTTTGTAACACATCTGAGAATCTCTTGCTTGCAATGGAAATTTCTTGCTTGCCAGTTTACATTCATCCACTACAAGATGCTGTTGACTTTTTTGGCATAAGTTTTTGTCCCACATCGATTTGTTGACTTTTTTGGCATAAGTTTCTGTCCCACATCGGTGGGATTGGTCTTGGGGGGAGTGTTTGAGAGTTATAAATTAACACTCTCCCCTCCCAATTGTAATACACCAAAAAATTTTATATTCTTTCTTCTCCCAAATTAATAAGAGCAGGTTGCTTATGCGGTATTAGGAGATTAAGCACATTTGGCCGAACTCCGTTATCAATTTCAAGTGTGTTTTTTTCTTTCTCTTTTATTATGCATCTGGTAGTTCTAATTTTGAGCGTATGCAAATGGGTATGAGCGAATACCCATTTGCATCCAATTGCCTTTTGAGCGTATGCAAATGGGTATGAGCGAACACCATTCTTGTCAAGAAATCTTTCTTTTTTGGCAAATATCCATTTGCATCCAATTGCCTTTTTGCCCTTCGGTAGTTGTGTCAACTTCCACGTCTTGTTCTTTTGAAAAGATTGCATCTCTTCTTCCATAGCATCTTTCCATCTTTCATTTTCTGTACTACGAACTGTTTCAAAAAAGGTGGATGGAACATCATTAACAACTGGAAGTGCATAAGCCACCATGTCAGTAAAACGAGCAGGTTTTTGAATTTCTTGTCTAGACCTATTGACGGCAATTGACTCCTGCTGCTGTTGAGGTTCTTGGGTTAAAACCTCTTCCTCATCTGACTCCTCTTCTACCATAGAAGAGTCACTGATGGTGCTGTTTGTTGGACTCACTATTATTTGCTTAAACTCTACCTGTTTCAGCGTACACTTCACCTGTAGCGGAGTACAACTGGTCCCATCTTGTGCTACCTTATTCAACATGACAGATTCATCAAAGGTAACATCCCTGCTGATAATGGTCTTCTTTGCTTTCTAGACACTACAAACGGTATCCCTTAACTCCAGTATTAAAACCCATAAAGAAAAACTTCTTTGCACGTGGATCCAATTTTGATTCATTAACATGATAATATGCAATAGAACCAAAGATATGCAAAGAATCATAGTCTGTTGCAGGTTTTCCAGACCATACCTCTAACGGAGTCTTGCCTCCTATTGCAGATAATGGCAAGCGATTGACTAGATGTTGAGCGTATGTCACAACCTCAATTCAAAACTTTCTGTCTAACCCAGCATTAGACAACATGCAACGAACTTTCTCCACTAGTGTCTTGTTCATATGCTCTGACACCCCATTCTGCTGTAGTGTTCTTCTAACTGTGAAGTGCCCGAACTATGTCACACTCTTGGCATACCTCCTGGAAGGGATCACTCTTGTATTTTTCACAGTTGTCTATTCGGAGAACCTTGATCTTTCTTCCCATCTGATTTTCAATCTGAACTTTCCATTTAAGGAAAACCCCTAGCATATCATCCTTGTTCTTCACAATAAACACCCAAACTCTTCTAGAAAAATCATCAACAAAAGTGATAAAATAGTACCTGCCTCCAAGGGATGGAGTTTTGGCAGGTTCCCACACATCTGAATACACATAATCCAAATACCCTTGGTATTATGGATGCCAGTGCCAAATTTCACTATTTTCTGTTTTCCCAAAACACAATACTCATAAAATTCTAATTTGCAAGCTTTCGAACATTTCAACAATTCTTGTTTGACAAGATTTTGCAAGAATTTTTCACCAGCATGTCCCAACCACATGTGCCATAATTTTGTTGTCTCCGCATCCTTCTTGCTACTGGAAGATATTGCTACTGCTGCTGTCCCAACAACTGTACTACCTTGGTAGTAACACAGATTATTCTTCCTCACACCTTTCAACATCACAAGTGCTCCCGAAGTTGTTTTAAGAATTCCATCTCGCATCATCACAATCAGGCCTTTTGACTCCAAGGCCCCCGAAGAAATAAGATTCTTCGTCAAATTCGGCACGTACTGAACATCCTTCAGGATTCTGGTGGATCCATCATGATTACGTGGCTTGATTGAACCTATCCCAACTGTTTTACATGGATTGTCATTTTCTATGTAAACAACTCCACCATCAAGTTCTTCAAATTCAAAAAACCACTCCCGCATGGGAGACATATGGTAGGTACAATCTGAATCCAAAATCCACTCATTTGGATGGGATATTGAAGGTGATACAGTCAAAGAGAAATCTGATTCCGCATCACTTTTGCACTCTACAACATTTACGTCTTTGCGGAGCTTTCCCTTTCTTTTTCAACTTTGGACAGTCTTTCTTCCAATGACCTTTCTCATGACAGAAAGCACACTTATTTTTGGCAACTCTGTTTTTCGATTTGGACCTTCCTCTTCTCCCCTTTGATTGGCTTTGCTGACGACCTCTTGCCACTAATGCTTCATCTGCTGTAGCTACTTTATTTTTCATTTTATCCTATTTTCTCAATTCATGACTATACAAAGCATAACATACAGCATCTAAAGACACATTCTCCTTCCCATGAAGTAACGTAGTCTCCAAATGTTCAAATTCATCAGGAAGGGATGACAACAACATCAAAATCAAATCTTCATCTAAATATAGATGAAGTACCTGGTACTAATTTCACATCTAAATTTAACAAGTCTGCTACTAATTGATTAAATATAGTGATGTGTTCATTCATAGTAGTACCTGGTCGGTAATCGAATCGGAACAACCTTTTCTTCATAAGGAATTTATTCTGACCACTCTTTTTCAGAAACTTCTCCTCCAATGCCTTCCACAATTTTCATGCAAAAGTCTCGTTCTTGAAAGCATCCTTTTACTCTCTAGATAAACACGATCGAATAGTTCCACATGCCAACCGATTTATGGTACTCCACTTCTTCTCTTCTATGTCATCTGGTTTCTTTTCTTCAATGACAATGTCAAGACCCTGTTGGAAAAGGGGGTCTATGACCTCGCCTTGTCACATGCCGAAATGGACAGTATCGTCAAATATCTCCACCACCAGCTTCAAACTTGACATTGGAATTCTCGATCATGTGGACGAGGAAGCCGATGCCCTGGACTCATTTATCGGTGAATCGTCTAACGCCATTATAGACTCAAATGATAGTATCCAATATAACAAATTACAAACAAGCCAAAGGACGAACCTTCGACTCTGATACCACTTGTTGGGGAAATCGGATAATTTCCCACAGATGCTAGAGTCGCCTTTAACCAAACAGGATGTTTAAGGTTTTCTTTGAGATAGCTTCAACTGAATGTATTGAAACTTTTATCTGAGCATGCAGATCTCCTATACCTGCCCTAATCTTTTCGATTGAAGAAAGATATGCTCCTTTAACATCTTGATTTCTAAGTTTGCAAACACTTCTTTTCATATGCAATCCGAACACATTAACCTTCCTGTTAAAGGTACCCTTTCCATTCTATTTAATGTAATGTTTTCACTATTTTATGTCTCAAAATAGGAGTCACTATTTTGAAATCAACACTTAGCATTAGTTTCTTTCCAATTTTGCCATTTTAATAAATCTTCTAAAATTTTGAATGAAAAGAGTTACATAGGTATGTTTATCTAATGCCACCTCATCCAAACATAATAGTCTCATGTCTTCATAAAAAATTAAAATTGCAATCCAAAGAAAAATTGCAAACACTTGTTTACCACACATATATCAAATTGCTACAGTAATTTTTCGTGAATACATTTTTCAATCACTTTTTTACCTCACATAGATCAAATCCCTACAGTAATTTTTTAACAAAAAATCCAGAAAAATACAATCCAAACAAAGCCTAAATTCTGAAAAACAACACAGATATTTGGACATATATCTTCATTAAAAAAATTGAAATCCAAAAAATCAATACTAATATTTGGACAAAGGGAGTACATTTATATTCAATTTAGCAATTGGTTACAGACCACACGTGAAAAGACTCATAAGTTATCACTTAGCAGTGATATCCATATGAGCACAGCATCATAATTATCAAACTAATACCACTATTTTTGGAACATCTCCGATTCCAGTAAACAGGTAGCCTTTATTTCATTACAAAGAATATACGGTGCAAATTGTAGCATAGAATTTGTCCATTCAGCATGTAGTGAAACTACAGAAGCAACCAAGTGCTCTATGGCAAGCCACCATGACAGCACCCTCTCGAATTATGCATGGCCTATTACACTATTGGGAGGTTAAACATCTCCCAGACCATGTCTCGCTGGGCTTCACGCAATATGTAGCTTCAGCCATTGGTGTCTCCGCATGAAACAAAGCAAGGGATGATTGATTTTGATCAAAGACAGAACGTGTAGGAGTTAGTCTAACGGCTATAGTGCAAGGGATCTAGCCTGGCCACCTAAATGATAATTGTTCGCTCATATTATAGGCTATGGTTTCCTCTATCTCATTTTTTGTGCCAATCTCCATCATATTTGTATTATGGCAAGTGAATTTTCACTTGCAACACTGAATATGTATTTTGTGCAAATATATTGATAAGTGGCGATAAATTAAAAAGTGAAATAGAATATCCATAACTATATTATAGAGCTATACATTGACAGCCACATATTATATACTATTAAAAAGCAGATGGAGCATAGTTTATGCAAATTAGTTGGTAGGAATCTTGATTGAGAGTGTATATGCACATAATACATATGTACAACTATTCTAATTCATTGCGAGTGACAACCCTTTTTTTTCTTCATACTCGAAATTTTTCTAATTAAAAGAGAGGCAGAGACATAGAAGGGTGTGAACATATACCAATTTATGCATATGTGCAACATTTAAGGCTAGAGAAGAGTAAGATATTTAACTCAAGATGTTAAGTGGCTAATTGTGCATATAATTGGTGAATATTTTCCCCTTTACTTTGCTAAATTATGGTGTTAATCTATAAGTTTCACTCATATTTGAACTTTGGTGTTGTTTGTAGCAGTTGTTGGTGAGAATGAAGCAAAAGGAGCATTAAAAGTCGAATTTCCAGAAGACGTCTTGTTATAAGACGTGCCCACGTTTTGTCAAACGCAAATTGGTGCTTTAAAGATTGATGTCCAGAAGACTCTATTCTGTTAAGCGTGACCATGTCTTATTCTACAAGGAAGTCAAGAGTTCGCAGGACATGAGATCTATCTGCCATTTGATCAAGAAGTCCATTACGTCTCATGGTTGTTCACATTAGTCACGGGATTGGAGATCCTAATTGGTTATGACTCGATGTATTTTACTTTGAAAACCAATTGATATGTTTTAATTGGGTAGTTGACTTTTGGTAGGAAGCTAGGAAGGATAAGGAATCCTTTCCTTACTAGAAGAGGAGAAAAACCTTATAAAAGGGGGGACATAAGCCTTAGGGGGCATCTTGGATTCCTTTTCCTTTTCTTTTCTCTCCAATAAACCCTAGTATTCCTTGTGGCCGCGAATCCACCAGGAGGAGCGGCTAATTCCTTTTCTAGTTGAAGGGTAATTGAAGCTTTGGTTCGACAACACTGTGAGATCTAATTTGATTTGTTTGCTTCATTTATTCATGAGTATTTATATATTCTCTGTTCATTCATGATTATGATTATTTTCTACAGTTTAATACCTGATCAATATTTAATTGTCGAAATAGTCATTGCCATCTAAAATATCAAATCCGTAATTGTTTGATGGTTTTAGTATCTGTGGCGCGTGATGTAATTTGATTGTAGAAGAGACTTTCGAATCTATGTCACGGGAATATATAATCTAATTTAAATGAACCGAGCATGCGTGTTTGTTGGTTAGAATTGGTAGCTTCTCTAATTATTAATACTGTCAATAGGTTAAATCCTAAAGAGCTTGTTTAGGGTTGCTTAATTGGTAAGAGAAATAGCCACAGAGCGTGTTGTGGTTATCGAACAGTAAGGAGAGGTAGGTTGTCAGAAACTTGTTGACAACCATAACCAGTTTATTTATGAATAAGTGATTTCACCTTTGCATCGATGATCAGTTAAATGAACCAAAGTGGAAATTAGACCTTCGACTAGAGTGTTGCCTTTTCTTGATTTAATTTTATTTAATTTTGTGCTACTGTCTTTATTTTTATTCAAGTGAGTTACTTAGTTAATTTCTCATAATTCTCTTTTTATCTTTACAAAGAAATAAATCACCCAAACCCTGTGGATACGACCCTACTCACTGCTATGCTCGAATTCATATTTTAGATAGGAACTTTTATTTTTGCTGGTTTGACAAGCCAACAAATTTTGGCGCCGTTGCCGGGACTGGTGCCTTACTAATTTATTTTTTTTGAATTATTTTTATTTTTATTTTCCCCTCACTCTGGAGTTAGTTTTGGCTAACTATACTCACATTTGGTGATAGACAGAATTTCATTCACAGGAGGGTTAATAATGTGGGTATCTCTTCTATTGATATCAACGTTTACATTTTCTAACATTTCTTGTAGAAAAGTTGGTTGAAGGGCAAGTACAACAAAGAAAATTGTGGAATATGTTATATCTCGAATCATCCAAGTAACATGTCTCCCAAATTACAAAATGGTTTGAATGCCCAAGTTTATGCTGTCGGAGGATTTCCCAAATCCGCCTCAAATGAGGTATGATTCATATTCCAACATGTACACTCAAGAATGAAGGGATAACCTTAGCTTCAGTTATGCAGCGAGACCGCCAAATTTTCAACAGCAACAACCAACTTTTACGTCAGGTATATCTCTTGAAGAAATTGTTAAAATCACTAACTACTAATATACAACAATTTCAACAGGAGACAAGAATGAGTATTCGAAACCTGAAGAATCAATTGAGTCAACTAGCATCTGCAATGAGTCGAGTGGAGTCTCAAATTTCAGAAGAATTGCACTCGCAGACCATTGATAGCTCCAAACAAAAATATGAGTGCAATTACCCTGAGAAGTGATGAAGGACTGCAAGAGTTTCAAAAAATAGAATTCAAGCATGCAGTCGAAGAAGAAGTGAGAAAGAAGGGAGGAGATCCCAACCTCAAACTTCTTCAAACGAAAGAGTCTAATGAACAACCCCCAATTGTGGTGATACATCCTTCATTCCCTAATCAATTTACAAGATCCAATGAAGAGGAGGAGGAGCGAGAAATTATGAAAATGTTTCACAAATTTGAGAAGCTGAATTGCAATGAGAAAATTTGTATGGAGGAAAATGCTTCAGCCGTACTGCAACAGAAATTACCTCCTAAGTGTGAGGATTTAAAAGTTTTTGAAGTGGATGGCTTGAATAAGATAGGAGTTGCAATGATCAAATATCTTGAACCGAGGAGAAAGCAGCTCGTTTGCTTAAGAATTACTGCACGAGGAAGAAGTAATGAAACGAGCTAAAAGATTTTATCCCCCTTGATCGAACATGGTATCGTCTAGCCAAAGACGTTTAAAGAAAGGCGCTACTTGGGAGGCAACCCAAGAGTTTCAATTTTTAAGTCATGTTTGCATTTTTTTATATGAAAATTAAGTTTATTTCTCTTCTTTTTTGACCAAAAGGCTTTTTGTTGTAGGCCGTGGACGCACTCACGAAAGTTTCGCTTTGATTGGGTGAAAATTCCTTGGGCAGAAGACTTCCTGTTATAAGACGTGCCCACGCTCTATGTCCAGAGGGCATTTGTTCGTTTTAGGTTGGATTGGACTGACAACTATCTGTTACAAGACGTGCCCACGCTCTATGTCCAGGAAGGCATTGTTTGTTTTACGATTAGATGGACAGAAGACTATTTCTTATACAGCGTGCCCACGCCTTACAACAAAAACCTCCAATATTGCGATCCCAAGTTGAAACCTCACTACGTGCTTCGCCTGCATTGATTTTTAAGCAACTCATTCCCTCCCCGAATGTTCAGTTCAATAATCAGGGAAGTCCTCTTTTCTTCTTTTTGCACTTAAGTTTCATCCATTGAGGACAATGTCTGATTTAGGTTGTGGGGGAGGGAATATTTCAAGTGAAAATTTATCATAAAAATTTGTTTCAAACTAATTTTTGGAGCTTCTATTGTGTTTTTACGAAAAGCAATCAAGATGCAAATTATGAATAGTGTAATGTTACTAGTAATGAGTATGTTATTTTCTTGCAATTGATTTGAATGATGGATGTGCTAGATTGACATAATTTTAACCATTTTTGTGAGCTTTTGGGGTTTTATGAGCAATTTAGTATATTTTGCTCTATCTTCTTTTATTGAGTGATATCACACATGATCTGACATTCTAGACTTGCTTTGTTATGCATGTTGAGACCACGCTTGAATTTGATGCATTAAAATAACAAGGGCAAATATGTTTAACTCTTTTTGACTTTCTAAATACCTTTCCTAATTATGTTTACCCATAGTTAGCGCCTATTTGAGTCTCAATCCTTTTGTTTGTTAATAGCCAAATTTGTTACCTTAAATCTTTGTCGTTTTGAACTTTCTCATTTGAACTTTGTGTCAAAGGAATACATTAATATTCTTGCATGGAATTTCAAGTGTGTTCCAAAAGTACGTTTATGGTTGGCAAGTATGGTAGTTATGTTGTGCATTTTAAAAAGAAAGAGAGAAATGAAAAAAATACAAAAAAAAATATTGAAAAAAATTGAAAAATTGAAAAAAAAAGAAGAAACAATTTTTTGTTGTGAAGTGCACTTGTGTTATTTTGTGGTAGTTGGGCCAATGCCTAAATTACGTTTATACTTGCCAAGTTTAGTGAAATTATTGACACTCCTGGAAACCAGTTTATACATGTGAATGACAACGGAGTTTGACTTCATGCAGAGTATTATTGGTATTTTCTTTGATATATTTACAACCTAAAATATTCCCTTTTATCCAACCTTTAACCCAAGCCTCGTTACAACCCTTATAAAGACCCTTTGATTTTGCATTGAATTCATTTTAAGTGGTGGAAATATGATATATTAGCAAGTTTATGGTAATGTCATTTCATGGAGTTTGATTTGAGTGCTAAATGTCCCTTAAACATTTGAGTGCAGATGTGTACACTATTATCCGTGTAAGGGCTGTTGAATTTTGTGCATCTTGATTTGATAAATTGTTGAGGAGACATGATACTTGGTATTAGTATACACTGTGCTATGAAATATTTGCCATCTTTGACTGTGATTCTTGAGTAGTGAATGCTTTAGGGCAACCATTGTTTTAGGTGTGGGGGAATTTGTTTAGTGGCTAATTGTGCATATAATTGGTGAATATTTTCCCCTTTACTTTGCTAAATTATGGTGTTAATCTATAAGTTTCACTCATATTTGAATTTTGGTGTTGCTTGTAACAGTTGTTGGTGAGAATGAAGTAAAAGACGCATTAAAAGTCGAATTTCCAGAAGACGTTTTGTTATAAGACATGCCCACGCTTTGTCAAACGTAAATTGGTACTTTTAAAGATTGATTTCCAGAAGACTCTATTCTGTTAAGCGTGCCCATGCCTTATTCTACAAGGAAGTTAAGAGTTCGCAGGACATGAGATCTATCTGCCATTTGATCAAGAAGTCCATTACGTCTCACGGTTGTCCACATTAGTCACGGGATTGGAGA
The DNA here is from genome assembly GCA_023065735.1 of Coffea humblotiana. NCBI lineage: Eukaryota > Viridiplantae > Streptophyta > Magnoliopsida > Gentianales > Rubiaceae > Coffea > Coffea humblotiana. The sequence goes on along the minus strand of CM041213.1, from coordinate 44,266,925 downwards.
TCCTAATTGGTTATGACTCGATATATTTACTTTGAAAACCAATTGATATGTTTTAATTGGATAGTTGACTTTTGGTAGGAAGCTAGGAAGGATAAGGAATCCTTTCCTTACTAGAAGAGGAGAAAAACCTTTATAAAAGGGGGGACATAAGCCTTAGGAGGGCATTCTTGGATTCCTTTTCCTTTTCTTTTCTCTCCAATAAACCCTAGTATTTCTTGTGGCCGCGAATCCACCAGGAGGAGCGGCTAATTCCTTTTCTAGTTGAAGGATAATTGAACCTTTGGTTCGACAATACTGCGAGATCTAATTTGATTTGTTTGCTTCATTTATTCATGAGTATTTATATTCTCTGTTCATTCATGATTATGATTATTTTCTACAGTTAAATACCTGATCAATATTTAATTGTCGAAATAGTCATTGCCATCTAAAATATCAAATCCGTAATTGTTTGATGGTTTTAGTATCTGTGGCGCGTGATGTAATTGATTGTAGAAGAGACTTTCGAATCTATGTCACGGGAATATATAATCTAATTTAAATGAACCGAGCGTGCGTGTTTGTTGGTTAGAATTGGTAGCTTATCTAATTATTAATGCTGTCAATAGGTTAAATCCTAAGAACTTGTTTAGGGTTGCTTAATTGGTAGAGAAATAGCCACAGAGTGTGTTGTGGTTTATCGAAACAGTAAGGAGAGGCAGGTTGTCAGAGTTTGTTGACAACCATAACCAATTTATTTATGAATAAGTAATTTCACCTTTGCATCGATGATCAGTTAAATGAACCAAAGTGGAAATTAGACCTTCGACTAGAGTGTTACCTTTTCTTGATTTAGTTTTATTTAATTTTGTGCTACTGTCTTTATTTTTATTCAAGTGAGTTACTTAGTTAATTTTTCATAATCCCCTTTTTATCTTTACAAAGAAATAAATCACCCAATCCCTGTGGATACGACCCTACTCACTGCTATGCTCGAATTCATATTTTAGAGTAGGAACTTTTATTTTTGCTGGTTTGACAAGCCAACACAAGACTACCCTACAACTCACCATTTGGCACGAGGAAAAGGAAGCAAAAGATCAGGAGGGCAAAGAAGGTTATGTAGCTGAAGTGAGATTTAGCCATCTCCAATATATATCTTTAATTTTGTTGAAATACTTGTGAGAAAACAAGTAAAAGATGACAGGAATTCAAACATTTTAGTTGAATATCTTTGAATTACAAACATTTACGCTAATAAACTATTCAGAGAATATCTTGAATAATATTGTTGAATAGTTGGATCCTCTTGCAGCAAGTAGCGGCGGCTGCGATATCCTCGTTAGGGCTCACCGTTTCTATAGCAATGGCTGTCCCTCCCAATTTTGGGGGTAATCCACGGCCCCAGACTTTCATGGGACTAAATCCTTCGCTTCGATCCTATGAGGGTCACCTTCAACTTCGCCGAGTTCAAGGTATGGCAAGCTATCAACATTCAAGGGATAAACTATTCATAGAATATCTTGAATAATATCGTTGAATAATTGGATCCTCTTGCAGCAAGTAGCGGCGGTTGCGATATCCTCATTAGGACTCACCGTTTCTACAGCAATGGCGGTCCCTCACAATTTTGAGGGTAATCCACGGCCCCAGACTTTCATGGGACTAAATCCTTGGCTTCGATCCTATCAGGGTCACCTTCAACTTAGCCGAGTTCAAGGTATGGCAAGCTATCAACATTCAAGGGAGAACCTGCGTTTCTGATCTCTAGACAGGAATTACAGCTGATTACGAAGTCTTTCAAGAATGCACTTGTGGGGAAGTTCGCAATAGGAAGGCCTTCTATGGACACGATACATAAGTTTGTGACAGCCCTAGGGTTAAAAGGAGATTGCCCAATTGGTCTGTTGGATAACAAACACATACTGCTCAGGCCGATGATGGAAGAGGATTTCACAAGATTATGGTGCAAGCACACGTGGTATGTCATGAATCGGCCAATGACACTTTCAAAGTGGACAATTGATTTTCGCCCAAACCAAGAACCATTTCTAGCTCCTGTCTGGGTGTCTTTCCCTGACCTCCCACTTCCTTTTTTGGGAAAGGAATACCTGTGCAGCCTTGACAGCGTAATTGGTCATCCTCTACAGACAGATGAAGACACTACCCAATTGAAACGACCATCTGTTGCGAGGGTGCTAGTAGAACTAGATGTGGCGGTGTAGCCGAAATCTCGTATTTGGATTGCGGAAGAACACTATGGGTTCTGGCAGAAAGTTGGATACGAGAAGTGGCCGCTCTATTGTAAGTTTTGCTCAAAATTGGGCCACACAGAAGCATTGTGTTATCACAAGAACCCAAGGCTGCGCATTCTCTGATAGCGAACGGCATGGACAAGAAGCAGGATAAGATTACGAGAGGAAAAATTAAGCAGACCTATATGCCCAAAATGCACCAGGGACATGAGTCAAAGATTTGGAAGGATCCAGCGGAGCAGACCTCAATGTTGTACAAGGGAGAGGGCAATTGTGGTTCTAAGGGGGGTGTTGACGATGTCCTACTAAGTAACCATACGCTCGGTGGTGATATAATGGGAAGCGTTGAGAATCGCGTTGACCCTTTGATGCTAGTGCATAACCCAGCCAGTTCGACTCAACAGCTACAAGGTATAGAATCCTCGAAAGGGGAGAGGCAGATGCATAAAGTGGGTTTGGTTTTCGACTACTGACAGCACAGCTGGAGCTTTGGATTTGGGAGATGATGCACTGCTAGAGTCTATGAATCTCTATCAGCCTCTTTGGGCTGGATTTTGCGCGGATGCAGAAAGGGTGACCAAGGAGAAGCTTCCATGTATAAAAGTAGAAGTAACTCATTTGACGCTGCAGGTAGTGGCTCACTTGACTTGGGAGAGCTGTTAAATTTTCAAAAGTTATTGGGGAAACGGATAGAGGAGGTCTTAATCCAAGAAAGCGAAGCATCACCTAGCAAAGACTGCACTGGAGCTATGTGTTCAGCTCCCAGGTTTGGTGATGCAAGATGAATCTGAGGAAGTGAATCAGGGTGTGTTGCAGGCAATGAAGAAAAGAAAGGGAGACCTCGTAAGAATCCGAAAGAAAGGGAGACCTCATAAGAATCCGGAGGCTACGGCTGGTCAGGTAAGTGCGACGACTACTGCGTATTTGGTGAATTAATAATGTGTATTCCTATTAATTATCTGGTTTGGAACATACAAGGAATTTCCAAGAATGATTCCTTTAAATATTTAACAAGTATATGCCGCAATTATTTTATTCGTCTACTGGTTTTCATTGAACTAATAACATCGGACCAACAACTTGACCTCATGAGAATTCGATTGGGTTTTGATTCAGCTGGGTCATTCATTGATGGCAAAATCTGGGTTTTGTGGAATAACGACTTTGCATGTTCTTTCTTGCCATTGGTTAATCAATTGCTCCACGTGTTAGTCACCTTATCCTCGGGGGCCATCATTTTTTTGTCATTTGTATATGCTAAGCATACTCGGGTGGCTAGAGGATCTTTGTGGGCACCATTGGAAGTGCTAGCAACCTCGATGAGCCACCCATGGGCCATTGCTGGGGATTTCAACGTGGTAGCCTCCGTTGATGAATGTAGGGGAGGCTCGGCCTTAGAGTTGGGGACATAGAGCAGTTTAGGGAGGCTATTTTGCATATGGGGATGGATTCGTTAGAGTTTGATGGTTCACCGTATACTTGGACCAATAGACGTCTGTGGCAGAGACTGGATCGAGTTTTAGTTAATCCACAATGGGTGCGGTTCTTCGGATCTTCTCGTGTTTCGCATTTGAGTCATGGTCGCTCTGACCATTGTCCGTTATTAGTGAAATGTATGGTGAACTTGCAGTCAAAAGGATGTTTTAGATTTCTAAATGTGTGGGTAAGATACCACAACTTCAAAAATGTGGTTCGGGAGTCATGGGATCAACCTATTCAGGCGGTAGGGATGCAAGGTTTCTTTAGGAAGTTAATGAGACTACGGAAGACATTGTAGGAATGGAATGCCAATATCTTTGGTGACTTGGGTGCCACTGTGAAAAGGGCAGAAGCCGAAATGATGGAACGCCAGACCACATATGATCTACAGGGAGGTATAGATGCATGACTTAAGTGGAATGAAGCCACTGCAAAGTATGCGCGGCAATTGGCTGTTGAAGCTGAATATTGGAGAAAAAAATCATCAATCAAATGGATTCAAGCCGGTGACGCAAATATGGCTTTTTTTCATGCAGCAGTGAAGCAGAAGAGAAATAGGAACTTCATTGCTAGAATTCAGTGTGAGGATAGTGCGTGGTTGGAAAACCCGACAGATATCTCACGTTCGGGAGTGGAGTATTATTCTAAGTTCTTTGGCTATGATTCAATAGTCCAACGGCGTGGATATTATAAGTACGATTTCCCCAAAATTCCTTCAACTTCTCTGTCAGCGTTGGAGGCTTGTCCATCAGAACAGGAAATCAAGGAAATTATTTCAGATCGACAAGGATAGTGCAGCAGGGCCTGATGGTTTCTCGTCGTTGTTCTATCAGTATTGTTGGGATATCATTAAAGATGATTTATGTCAGGCAGTTCAAGAATTTTTTCAAGAAGTAGCACAACCTCGAGGATTTACAAGTACATCCATAGTTCTGATTCCCAAGAAACAGGGGGCAGTTCGCTGGAGAGACTTCTACCCCATTAGTATGTGCAATGTCATCCAAGATTCTATCTAAGATCCTGGCTAATCGTCTCACTGTTATGCTTCCATCAATAATCGAACCTTATCAAACGGGGTTCATTCAAGGGCGTAGCATATCTGAAGATATTCTAATAACTCAGGAATTAGTATTGGAGATCGACAAAAAGTTGAGGGAATCCAACCTCATCTTAAAACTAGACATGGAGAAAGCTTATGATAGAGTAGACTGGGCTTTTCTCATGCATATGCTGAGGGAGTTTGGTTTTTCCACTACATTTATTGATCTAGTGTTTAGAACTGTTTCTAATAACTGGTTTCTATGGTTATCAATGGCATGGTTAGTGGTTTGTTTAAATCCTTCAGAGGTGTTAGACAATGGGACCCCTTATCCCCAGCTCTTTTTGTCATTACGACTGAGTACTTAGGGAAGGGTTTGCAGAAGCTTGTGCAGGATAGCCCTAGGTTTGCCTATAATTCTTTGGGGGGGTGATACCGTATCTATCCTTCGCAGACGACACGATAATTTTCACACAGTTGTCAAGGAATTCTCTAGCAGGGGTTAAGAAATTATTCGATCACTACCAGGCGGTTGCAGGTCAAAAAATTAATATTGGGAAGAGCTCCTTCTTATGTTCTCACAAAGTCTCTCAGGCTAAGATTCGAATGGTAGCTGGCATTACAGGGTTTCAATGGGAGAAATTTCCGTTTAAATATCTTGGAGTGTCCTTGTTTAAAGGTCGGAATAGGCGAGCTTTATTTGAGGGGATTTTGGGAAAAATACAAGCACGGGTGACGGTCTGGAATAATAATTTTTTGTTCGCCAGTGGAAAATTGATTTTGATAAAGCATGTACTAAATTATATCCCTATAATTTTGCTCCAAGTACTACAGCCTCCCTAATCAATTGTGAAGCAGTTGGATAGATTGCTCAATAAGTTTTTGTGGGATAGCCGGGGCGACACATGGATTCATTGGAAGTCATGGGGTGACCTTTGCTTCCCGATTCAAGAAGGAGGCTTGGGTGTTAGATCGTTTAATGATATAGTGGATGTGCTTAGTATGAATTTATGGTGGAAATTAAGATGCAACAGACTCCATTTGGGCATCTTTCATGTCTCAAAAGTATATTAGGCACGCGCATCCAATGGACAATTTTTCAAGGGTCGGGTCTCCTACTTGGAAGCGGTTACTTCAAATTCGACATAATGCTGAGGAACACATCTTTTGGCAGCTTGGCCAGGGAATGGTTGACTTTTGCTGGGATAAATAGGTTACTGATGAACCTTTGTATTCGATATGTGGGAAGGATAACCCTCCCTCTTCATTGATGGGCGAATTTTTCTTGCATGATTTTTGGAACTGGGACAAATTAACCTTGGTTGTTCCGGAATACATAGTGGAACTGATCTGTCAGTTGGTTGTCAAGCCTATGGAGAGCGATTTGGTGGTGTGGAATTTATCCTCCACAGGTAAATTTGTGACTTCTTCGGCTTATGATTTCTTGAGGAAAAGAAAGGCAGTGTTTGTGATTATTTGGTCTCCGCTTGTGTCTAAAAAGATGGCGTTTCTCTCTTGGAGGATTTTAAACAAATGCTTGCCTATTGATGATGTACTGATGCAAAAGGGTTTTCCTATAGTCTCGCATTGTGTTTGTTGTTCCACATGTGAAACAATCAGACATATATTCTTTGACAGTCCAAGTGCTCTGCAAGTCTGGGTTTATTACGGTCGGATTTTTACGTTGGTGGAAATTTCGTCTATGTGTTTATCTACTACCTTGATGACTTGGTATTTATCTACACCTTCAAGGAGGGTGGATCATATTAGATGTGCAGTTCCGATGATCATTTTATGGTTCCTCTTGTGTGCTAGAAATGAGAGTAAATTCCAAGGGATTGTTTTTTCTCCGAAACACATAATCTTCAAGATTGATCACTTCCCAAGGTTATTAGGATTGTCGTCTCCTATCAGTGCTGCACAGTTAAAAGGGGATGAAAATTCAGCAGTAGCAAGCTGGTTTACAGTTGCTCCCTCTAACCCAACACGAGTTTTTCCTATTCGGTGGACCCCACCATCAGTTGGACTCAAATTGAACACAGATGCCAGTGTCAAAGACGGCATGGCAACGGGGGTTGGTTTAGTGCACGGCGGGCATGGGGAGGTTATTTTTGCATTTGACAAAGAATTTGGAGATATTGATGTATTAGCAGCAGAGGCAAAGGCGTTATTATGTGGCTTGATTGAATGCTCACTTCGCGGCCTTCCCATCTCTTCAGCAGAGGTGGATTCCCGAAGTTTGGTGCATCTCATTAACTCGTCTTCCTCAGCGACTTGGCCTCTATGTTTGAGCCTCCGACATATTTGACATCTTCTCTATCAACTATCAACTTCCGTGGTGCATGTGTTTAGGGAGGCAAATGCAGTAGCTGATTCGCTCGCTTCTTGGGGTAGGCATTCACAGCAGTTCTTTTTGACTCTAACGGATTTACCTAGACAATGTAGAGCGCTAGTAAGGCTGGATGCCCAAGGATTTTATACCCTTAAAACGACTTCTGTAAGGGAGTAAGTACTCCTTATTTATGATTCTTTCATGGATTGGAGGTTGTGGTTTGGTCTCCCTCCATTTTACAATTTATTTTTATGTCTAATAAAACAGGGCTAGCATCCCTCTCCCTTGTACGGGGTTTGCCCAAAAAAAACAAAAAAAAAAAGTAAAGGATGACAGATATTTATAGCAAGAGATAGTGCATTTTTTCAAAACCTGATAGGTAGTTAGTCGTGTTGAACCTTCATGTCCCTAGGTGCTTGAAGAAAACAATACATATCAAAAGATCCATGACAATATCAAGAAGCTTAGTCAATATCAGCTAACGAAAACACGTATTTAAAAGCATTAACACCGTTAGAAGATTTGCAATTTTGAATCGAATAAGAAAGCCTGATACATTGAATTTCTTACTTAGTTTCTGAGAGCTCGGTCAAGTCAATTTTTTCTAATATCTATCATTTGATCCCTTCTAACTTATACTCAGTAGACAAAGTCAGACAACATAAGAGGCAGCCAGCCAACTACAACCCAACCTGTAGGCTGATTGATAAGTATGGCTAGTTTTTTTTTCCGAAAAAAAGAGAAATATTTATTTCTACTAATAGAGAATATTACAATATATGAGTAAGGGCTCAAACTTGTCCTTTACAAATGTGTACTAAGACACTGAGGATCAAAGAACTCCTCATCAAAATAGATGTGCATTGCTTGCTTACTCAGTTTATGACTGAGTGTATTAGTACTACCATTACCAGGCTGACTATCAAATGAGCATGTCCTAAACATTGAGTTTAGATCTTTTATGTACTCTAGGTGGGCTGCTATACGCATGTTGCTTGGGCTTGACAGATTGTCATCTTTAAAATCTGGTTGCATGGTGTCTGAATCTGTATGTTCTGCCAACCTTGTTCCTTTAGCTTACAAAGTGCCAATTGTATAGCCACCAAATTGTCCAAGACAGCTGATCCAGTGCTTCTTTCTTTCAGCATCCATGCTGCACCTATCTGGTTCATGGCATTTGTTGCTATTATGCCAATTCCCATATTCTGTCCTTCAATGTGTTGCCCCATATTTACATGAATGATCAGCATGTTTCCATCTGCTCCCACCTTTTCCTCTTGTTCGTTTGCTGTTTCTGTTTCTGAGATGCTCATCTGTTGCTCTGCCTATTGGGATTGATGATACTCCTTCCACTCCTTGATTGCTTTCTAATTACTTCCATTGAATGTCTATCTTTGTCTTCAAATTCTACTTCATTCCTGACTTTCCAAATCTGCCAAAGGATGTCCACTGTTAAAGCTATGTGTTCCATTCCATCCTTTCTGGCCTTACTTCCATTAGCATACTCCACCACTTTCTGAAGTCGCTTGTATATTCATTAAGTCCATCCCACTGTAATGGAGCCATATTCCATATCATCCTTACTTTTCTGCATTGAAAGAAAAATGTGCTCCACTGTCTCACTGGTTTCTCCACATTGCTTACAGATTAATTCCCCTTTTCCTGTTCTCCTAAATATTGCCTCTCTTCCTGGTAATACTTGATGCAGACTCTTCCATAAAAACAGCTTGTGCTTGTGCTTTATTCTCATTTTCCATAGCTGTTTCCAGATTTTGTCGCTTCCTCCTGTCCAACTTGTTTCTCCCATCCTGCTCACTTGTGTTTTTAGACTGCCTATCATCTTTTGTCAGTGCTTCATAAGCAGACCTGACCGTGTATTGTCCATTGTTGCTATGACTCCAAAAGTAGCAATCAGGTCTCTTGTCAAACTTATAGGCATTTTGAGTATGTTCCCCGCTTCCTGTGAGCTAAAGATCCTAAAAATGAGTGTTGATTTCCATCTAAAGTTGGATATCAGTTCACTAACTTTTGTGACCTTGCAACCTGGGGGTTTTGGGGTTTCTACCTTGCCTCCCTTGCCTTCCAGTAGCCAAGCATCTTCCCAAATTCTAGTGCTCTTCCCATTTCCAATTTTTTTCCTTGCTCCACGTTGCACCTCATCTCTTGCTCCCATCAGACTCTTCCATATCCATGATGCATTGCCTTTTACTTCACAGCTCAGTGGTGATGTCTTGGGGTAGTACCTAGCTTTCAACACTTTACTAAGCAATAGATTCGGGCATGTGAGAAGCCTCCCAATCTGTTTGCCTAACAACGCTTTATTAAAACCTTGGAGATCTTTGAAGCCTAGTCCACCAGTGTTCTTTTCAGTTGACATCTTTTCCATGAACACCAATGCATTTTCCTTTTCCCATTATCCTCCCCCACCAGAAATCTTGCCATCAGAGCGTTGATTTCTTTGCATAACTTCACTGGAAGCTTAAAAACATGACATTGCTTATGTTGGCATTGCCATGGTTACTGCTTTCAGCAACACTTCCTTTCCTGCTTGACTTAGCTGTTTGTTGGCCACCAGTTCAAGATTGTTTTTTGCATTTTTCTCTGATGAAACCAAAGATTTGGTCTTTGGTTTTTTGTGATTACCATTGGCAGCCCCAAAATACTTCCCTTGCTTCACCACCTTTATACTTTCCAAGCTACTGCAAATTTCTCTTTGTTCATTCGGTTCCACATTTCTACCGAAAAACACTGAGGATTTTTCCATGTTGATCACCTGTCCTGAGCCTTTTTCATAAGTCTTTCAAAATTCCCCTCACTTCTTCAGCTTGCTTCTTGTCTGCTTTGCAAAAGATTAAAGAGTCATCTGCAAAGAATAGGTGAGTTATTGGCGGGTCACTCCTACTGATCTTCATTCCAGTCAGCCTTTTTCTCCTTTCTGCTTGATCCAGCAAGTTTGAGAAGCCTTCTGAGACTAGTAGGAAGAGGTAAAGGTGACAAGGGGTCACCTTGTCTAATTCCTCTTGAAGGTATCACGTATCCTTTAGGCTCTCCATTTATGTTGAAGGAAAAAAAAGCTGTTGTGATGCACTCCATTATCCAGTTGATCCATCTATCACAAAATCCCAGTTTTACCATGATTGCCTTCAGATATCCCCACTCAACCCTGTCGTAAGCTTTCGACATATCTAGCTTTAGAGCATAAAACCATGAGATCCTTCCCTTTTGTTTTTGAGGTAGTGCAGGTACTCATGAGAGATTATCACATTATCCAAAATTTGTCTTCCAGGTACAAAGGCAGCCTAGTTTTTGCTAATGCAGTTTCCCAAAACTTTTTTTCAATCTATTTGATAAAATTTTGGAAATGATTTTATAAAGCACATTACACAGACTTATTAGGCCTGAACTGCTTAACCTCAGTGGGGTTCTCAACCTTGGGGATGAGGGATATGTTGGTGTGATTCATAGCTTTCAGCATATGGCCAGACTGAAAGAAACTTTTGGCAGCTTTTATGATATCATTTTTAAGAATGTGCCAAAATTTCTGAAAGAAAATTGGTGTCATGCCATCAGGTCCAGGGGCTTTGGTTGGGTTCATGGAGAAAAGTGCATCTTTAATTTTTTTCTCCTTGACTAGTTGGGGTTAGTTTCTGAATTCATGTGATCTGATATTGTCTGTGATATTCTCTCCAGAACCATATCTGTTTGAGTCACTCCCGTGCTACTGGAAAAGCCTCTTGAATTGCTTCACAACTCTTCTCCAATTTCCTCTTCTGATGTAGTCCAATGTACTGTCCTCTCTTTGTAGCCTTTGCATTTTGTTCTCTTTCTCCTGCCTTTCACATTGGAGTGGAAAAAAATGAGTATTTTATCCCCCTCCTTGAGCCACTGCACTCTAGATTTTTGGCTCCAAAACAGTTCCTCTTCATCATAAGCCTCCTTTAATTGTCTTCTGAGATCCTTGTTTCTTCCCTTTTTGTCATCACACTCACTGACTTTGAGCTCTTCCAGTAGTTTTTTTCAGATTGTCAATCTTCTTCCTAGCATTTCCTTGGAAAGTTATTTTTCCATTTCAATAGAGCCAATCTGCAGTTAGCTACTTTCTTATGCACTTTGTACATATTAGAACCTGTTTGCTCCTCCTCCCACGCCTGCTTTATCACTTGTTCCAGTCCCTCTTTTTTCAGCCATCTTTTATCAAAATATGAACCACTTCTTTCTCTTCTCCTTGAGAGGGTTGGAGTCTATAAGCATCATACTATGGTCTGATCCAAAATTATCTATGTGTTTAACTAATATTCTGTCAAAAATTTGGCTCCAATCATTACTTTCCAAAGCTCTATCAAGCCTTTGTTTAATTTCACTTTCTTGAGTCCAATGGTTTACTCCATGTCCAGGGGTTATCTTCAAATCCAATATCAGTGAGTCCATTTGTTCAATGAAGTTCCTAAGTCTTTAAAGGTTCCTTCCTCTCTCTTTCCTACCACCCAATTTCTCCTCATTTGATGTAATGTCATTGAAATCACCTGTAATCATCCACCTAGGACCCATAGAACCTTCCTTCATTCTACAACTTCCTACTGCTTCCTCCTAATCTGATCATCAGTACTCGCATATATGCCTATGAACCACCAATCCACATTCTTGTCTGTATCCATTATGTGGATTTTCCATAGTGAAAGCGGTAGTTTTGACCTCCAAAACCTTCACATCATAGTTCCACATTACTGTCATACCGCCTGACTTATTCATAGACTCCACCACTACACATTCATCAAACCTCAATTGTCTTCTAACCTTCACCATGAACTGTTGTCGGTTTTTGGTCTCACACAAGAAGGCCATTTGTGGGGAGAGGAGGTTGCAAGCCTCCCTCAATAAGTATGGCTAGTTGACTTGTACAAAATAAACAAAGCAATGTCGTTGACTTATCCATGCATTATACTAGAAAGTCAACATTCGCATTCATAATGAATGCTGATAGAAAAAATAAACGGCAGATTATTAAGTTGCATGAAACATGTTTACAAAGGAAAAGACACTTTCTGTAATTATATTCTGGGCCTTACTTCTAAAATCCAGTTTCCTAGTTCAATTAGCCTTTTTTTTTTTTGGTATAATCGCTTTAAAAGGAATAGTGTAAGCAACTATTCGAGTATAATTGAATACTCTAGCGAAAAAAAAAAAGAATTGAATGGTCTAGCCTGATGCGCTTTAGAGGTCATGCCTCCTTGTATAACTGTCTATGTCATTCTTGAAAACATAAATTTTCGGCTTTAGATTATTGCAGTCGAATTAAGTAATCTGGTGCTAGACTATTGTAGAATTGAATAATCTAGTACAAAATAAAAAAGAAAAAAATTGAATAGTTTAGCCTGATGTACTTTAGACTTCATGTTATCTTATCCTTCGTCCTATTAAAAGTATCATATTTCTATTTTGAAATGTCTCAAATATTTGTCATATTAGAAAATCAGAACTACCTTTAATTCCTTTTTCCTAAATTGTCCTTTCTTTATTTCAATACATGTTAATTTCAATTCAGCTTTTGAATTTTTGGGTGTTAAGATTGAAAAGAAAAATATTAACATCGCAATCAAGGCATTATTCTTAAGAGGTTAAATTCCCAGAGCGTGAGAAACAGATTAGGATGGAAGGGGAATATGTCATTCTTGAAAATATATACATTTTCAGCTTTAGAATATCGGAGTAGAATTAAGAAGTCTAAGCGCTAGACTATTCAATCCTAATTTAGACTGGTCGAGTAGAAATGAATAGTCTAGCGCAAAAAAAAAAAAAAAAAAAAAAAAAGAATAGTCTTGCCTGATGTAGTCATGCCTCTTTCTCTATATTCATTCTTGAAAGCATAAATTTTCAGTTTTAACTTGGAAAAACACATGGGAGTATTCTTTATTAATTTTCACTTCCTTATTAGGAACTCACAGCATATGCCACTAAAAGTCATTTATATATAATTTTCCTCCCCCCCCCCCCCCCCCCCGCCGGGGCGCCCGCCCGCTCCCCCTTCAAAGAACTTTTAGACTAGATACGGAAACAAGTTTTTTGCTAAGAATTGTAAAGTCGTTTCTTGACTAACATATCCTTGTACCGGTCCTACAAGCTGTGACTGGAGTTCTTCATTCCTTAAGGTTTCAATCATTTTGGAGATAGCTTCTGCTGAATATACGAGAATACTCGTCTTAATCAACTTATTGAGGCCAACTGATCAATATAGATCTTGTACAGTATTGGCTTAAGTGGAGATAGCATTTTCTTGTTTCGCTATATCCTTTACCTAATGGTCTAATACTAATTTAGACTTCCATTCACCAAAAAATTTATGAAAAAATTGATAAAAATTGCAGTTCGCATGTAATTAAACTGTCAAACTATCTTATCACCAACTTTGATTATCTCTTTTTTTGTGTTGAAAAGAGCTAATTACTGAAGTATATTATCCTAGAATAAAAGCTAATTTCTATGCCAAAAATATATTACTCTCTCTTTTCCTTTCCTTTTCTTTAGAGGTATTCTTTCCATTCCATTACTAATGTGGTGCTTTCCACTTTTTTCTTTTTTGTTTCAAAATAAGAGTCACCATTTTAAAATCAACACATAACATGAGTCCTTTTTTGAGAGAAGAATAGATTGGATGGTTCTTGTGCCGGGGTAGTGCAAGCGAAAAATTTCGAGTTCAAATCCTTCCATTTGCAATAAAAAAAAAGTTTTAAAAAAAATTAGTTCCGTTCCAAATTTGTCATTTAAAAGAAATTCTAAATTCCAATGCACGTATAATAAACAAATATTTGAATGCAAGAATTAATAGGTAACTTTATCCAACGCCACCTTATTCAAAAATAATGTTCAAATGTTTTCATAAAAAAAAAAAAATTGAAATCCAAAACAGCAACATTTGATAATTGGACAGAGGGAGTACACTTTTATTCAATTTAGCAAATGGTTACAAGACAAATGATAACAAACATACATGAAAAGACCAATAATTTCTCATTTAGCAGTAACAACCATATGAGCACCGCATCATTATTATCAAACGAATATAGCTGGTTTGCGGCCTATCTCCAATTCCAGTGATCTGGTAGCCTTTAATAGTTGGATTTGATCAGGCACATGGGACAGTTCTGAAAAAGCAATCTCCAGAGACAGCACCCTCTCGCAATATGCATCGCCTGTTGCATTGTAAACATATCCCAGACCATGTCTTGCTGGGCCTCGGGCAAGTTGCAGCTTCGGCCATTTACATCTCTGCATGAAAGAAAGGCCAAGGGATGATTGATCTTGATCAAAGTGAGAGTGTGTACGAGTTAGTCTAACTTGTCTACTATGAGGGATCTAGCCTGTCCACCTAAAGGATAATTGTTCGCTTGTTTTATAGGATTTGGTTTCCTCTATCTCATCTTTTGTGCCAATCTCTATCACATTTTATTTTTACGATACATGAATATTCACTTGCAAAACTATATGTGTATATTATGCAAATATACTGACAAGTGGTGACAAATTAAAAAGTGAAATAGAAGATCCGCAATAGTATTATACGGTTATATTTTGATCAGCCACATTGTGTATATTAAAAATAGTTCGTGTGAATCTTGATTGAGAGTGTATATGTACATGATACATATGTACGACTATTCTAAGTCATTTCTAGTGACAACCATTTTTTTTTAATTTGATACTCGAAATTATCTCACCAAGGGAGTGGCAGAGAAAGAGAAGTGTATGAATGTACACCATTAATTTTGTGCATCTGTGCACCATTTAAGATTAGAGAAGAGTAAGATATGGAACTAAAGACTACCCTACAACTCACCACCATTTGGTGCGAAGAGGAGGAAGCACAAGATCAGAAGGGCAAAGAAAGGTTGTGTGGCTGAAGTGAGATTTAGCCTTCTCCAATAACTTTAATTTAAAAAGAATACCTTTAATTTTGTTGCAATACTTGTGAGGAAAAAAGTAAAAGGACGACAGCTATTTGTTGCAAGAGATGGTGCACTTTTTCAAAAACCTAATAGATAGGGGTGGGTACGGGTTGAATATCTGACTCTAACATGATTTGGCTGATCCAACCCTAACATATCAAATCAGCCATTGTACAACCCTAATCTGGTCTTAATGTCTTCAGGTACTTGAAAAAAAGGGACGGGTCATTGGGTACCCGCCACTAAAAAACTATTTTCCAATAAAAAAATTGCTTTCCAATTAACACCAAACATGTTTTCAATATATATATATATATATAAAAAAGCATGTTTTCCCATTAATATTGGTAGAGAATATTGCAATCAAAGTCCATACATCACCATTCTCACACATTTCATCCAACAATCAAACCAATCTCATAAATTTAGTACACATTAGAATTATAATATCTAATAGACAAAATGAAGTTTCATGATAATTTTTAATACATCACCATTCTCACACATTTCATCCTTCTACAACACAACAAACATAAGAATAATAAGTATTCGGCAACTTCCCCAACTTCCTTAAGGATGTTATGGTACGAAACTGCACCCCAAATGAGTCGACTGTGGAATCAAATCCAGAAAGAGTTGAACAGTGCTAATTATTTTTGGAGAAAGTATAACCAAAATCAGCTTCAAAAATCTTCCCCAACTTCCTCACATCTTTGGAATAGACCTTATGGCATTAAAGGTGATAAAAAAAGAAAAATAAATTTTTTGCACTAAAATAAAAGAGACAAATTTAAGAGACATAATTGCAGAAAATTGGAGCTCCAAACACAAATCTTTGATTGAATTGATGAAAAATTTGCAGGAAAGATCGATGGAGGTAGATTAAAAATGAAAAGGATGAAAGGGGTAAACAATTTTTATGATAGAGTTTCACAAATTTTTCTTCGTTTGGTTCATTTGGTTTAGGTTTCACTGAGAATCTTCGCTTTCTTTAGACAAAATGAGGAGAGGCGGATCATATGGGATTAGAATATGAGGCTGTGAGCCGCTTCAGTTACACTTAGGATTAAAAATTATAAAATGACCCCTAATTTTTAAATATTTATATAATATACCCCGCAGGGTTGGGTATCCGCGGGTTTTTTATTTTTCTAATCTGTATCCGTATCCCTTTTTTGCGGGAACCTGACCCCCATCTACCCTGCTAAGAAAATCGGATCAGATATTCTATTTTTTCAGATCGAATTGGATCTAGTTCATTGGGTTTTTGATCGGCGAATTTTTTTGCCCACCCTACTGATAGGTAACTATGTTGAACCTTTGTCTTCCCATGTGCTTAAAGAAGACAATTCTATCAAAAAATTTGAGACAATGCAAGAAGCTTTAATGACCTTTTTTTTTGTAATTTCTTCTCCTACTCTTACTGCTATGGGGGCGGAGCCCAAAGAAACTTATATGAAAACTAGAGGGTGAACTATTAAATCGAACAATGTAGCTATATTTTTAGATTTTTTAAAAACAAAAAATATTATACCTCTTGTGTGATACACTAGACGGGATTTGAACTCTCAACCCAATGTACGGGAGAGCTTTAAAAGCATTAACACCGTCACAAGATTTGCAATTTTGAATCGATTAAAGAAAGCCTCGTCCAGTGAATCTCTTAGTTTTCGAGAGTTTGGGTCAAGCCATTCTATCATTTGAACCCTTCTAAGTTATCCTCAGGAGACAAAGTCGCAGACAATAACAAGATGTAGCCAGCCAGCTACAACCCAACCTTTCAGTAAGTCCCCATGTGATTTGAGATACAGTCACATCTACATCATAAGGCAGTGGCCCCGTTTTTGTAATTGGAATATTGTAAACGGCTGTTTGAGTAATAAAATCAAATGACTTTTTGGCAAAAGAATAGAAAAAAAAAAAAAGGAACAGCAGACCCCATCTAATATGATCAATCATATGAACCTTAAAGGGAAAGGAGGCAGGGAATTACTAAAATCAGGTTTGCATGGTCATTTGCACTTTTCACCCTAAATGAAAACAAATAAAATAGACTGAGAAAAATATTTGGTTCACTTTTAACCAAGGAATAGTTAACTAGTTTAAAATTAGGATTAATTTTTTATACGCTAACAATGTATAACGCTGTTACCTTTCAATAAATGATAACTATATAAATTTATATTTGAAATTCAACTTTTGCACATGTATTATGAATTGAACGGTAATAATGTATACAATATCAAAATTATAGAAAGTTATACAATTAGTTCACTAATCCATATAGTCTTGAAATTTGAAACTTGAACTAGGTCCATCAAGTTGGGAAAACCGAAAGTTATTCAAAGTTGGTTCGTGTTAAATATCTAACTTTTTCTTAAGCTCAATTAATGAAATCAATCAAACAAGATTTATATTTTACTATTACAAATGATTGTTTACACCTAAAATGATTTATTGTTTACTATTACAAAGATTTATAGTTTATCCCTAAAATGACTGTTTTCAATTGTCTACTATTACAAATTACATTGATCTCAAAACATTCCAAGTATACCAAGGATAAACTATGAATTTCTCAATTAGCTGAAATAATCATCTAACAAACAATATGCATTTTGTTATTTGGATGGCCTGTAAAGACTTTAACTACCAAAGATAGACTTCTAAGTAGTTGGGGGATATATACTGCTTGTGTCTTGTGCTCACAGGTGATTGAACCTTTGTCTCATATGTTTTCCACTTGGGTATTATCTCAAATCTTAATCCCTGTAAAGAATTAGGAGCTCCATTAGCTATTTTTTATCCTAGTACTTGTACACCTAGCAGAATATAAAAAATGACTGAAAGACTGTTTAGTTAGGATATCATATGTACATAGGCAATGGGTACTCCCCTTCTTTTGCTTACTTGAATTGCTGATGCTTAAAAGGAATGTGCTTACAAAGAATAATCTAATGAAAACTTGTCAGTTACGGAGGAAAAGGAAATGATAGAACAAATCACTCCAAATACACTATGCTTTTTTGTTGGGAAAGGGGTGGGGGACATAAACCCTTGGACTTACAATTAGATGGAACTGTGATCCATTTAAAAGTTTCCCCATTATTTAACATACAAAATTTTGAGGTGCTTGACTCGTAATGTTTAAACCTCAGTTATGATGCTCCCCTTTCTTCCAGCTGCAGTTTCAAGAACCCTAGACATCATTTTCTTATCCAAATCAATTCAAAAGTCTCTACTTTCTTTGTGGCTGATGAGTGAACTTTTCTGTATGTCAAAGATGTCCAAAGATCCAGAAAACATATCCATTCAGTTCCTGAGGAGAAAAGGGCACTTCTAAATCATATGTGCTGCTCAGAACCATACTAATGATAGCCACATCTCTGCATTGATGTACATAAGTTAAACCTGTAATATACATTGAATTTGTTGAAATGCTAACCTTACTAGATCAACCTCACTAAATCATAATATAACGACAAAATTACTTAGTTAAAGCTTCGTTTGATGAATTCCCAGGCTTTAGCAAATCAGTGTATCCTTCTGCAGAGCCAAGAGCAAATTCTGTTAATGAGCTACAGCAACTGACATTCCAGCACATAATACTCGAATTGCAACCTCAGCCATTTTTTCAGCTGTCATGACTTCCTCCTCTAAGTGGCCAAACTCAACCACCTCCATACTGTCTACAGATTCCATTCCAAACCTTTTTGATGCACCTGGGGTCCGTCGAGTGTCTTCCCTCAGTTGTTGGGCATATAAGGAACCAACACCTGCTGCAAAGAAGTCCAGTCCATCGAGCACCGGAACTGCACGGATATCATCCAGGAATCTGGACCACTGTATGCAAATGCCAAAAATTGGAGGGACACCTAAAGACCGTTGAGGGGAGAATGGTAATTTAGAGATGTCCGGTTCCATGCGGACGCAGCGAAGAAGCCAGCCTGTCAAAGCATGGATATAAGATCTTTGAGAAACGATCCATGATTCGAATGAAAGCTCGCCAGTTCCTGAGCTCTGTCTCAAGGTTGGCTGCTGAATGGGCTAGATGGTGTGGCTCAGATGGTGACATTACAGTGTATTTCTTTGTCCCTGTGAGTTTTGATGGTGTATTAGCTAGTAAAATCTTGGCTTCATCAAGAGTGCGCTTCTGTGATCGATGGCACTCTGCCATCACTTTCCACATTCTTGCCAACCTGTTCGGATCACCAGAAAAAGGTGTACTGATGCATTTCAGTTGTTCGAGAATTAAAAGAGCCATCCATAGAATAATATCAATGCATGATGCCTTAAATATCAGCTGGATTAAGTAGATACTTAAATTTACCAATAACTAATGATGATAAGGGAAGAGAAGTGCGGATCATGGTACTTCCAGCTTAAATTGAAATGAGATAACTATATGTAGATTAAGATTTTGAAGAATGCAGAGTATGAAATATAAATTTTACTGATTTAACTAAGGTGCAGTATTATGATCATTAGACTGGATACGGAAATAATTATTATTAAGAATTGTAAAGTCATTTCTTGACTAACATTACCCTTGTACCAATTCTACAAGTTGAGGCTGGAGTTCTTCATCCCTCAAGGTTTCAATTCTCTTTGAGATAGCTTCAACTGAATGTATTGAAACCTTTATCTGAGTATGCAGATCTCTTATGGCTGCTCTAGTCTTTCCGATTGAAGAAGCATCTGCTCCTTTATCATCTTGGTTTCTAAGTTGCAAGCACTTCTTTTCATATGCAATGCGAACACGTTCACCTTCCTGTTAAAACTCAAATAATGACTGACTGACTTTGACAAGGATTAAGATCCCATAATACCATGCCATATGTGAATGTTTGATTGGATTGACAAGATAACACATTGAGCATAACTCATTTCATTAAAAATCCATTTGCAGCTCCCCATCAACTCTGATGAGTATGTATTTCATAAGTACATTAGTTACATGCTGTTAACAATTGTAAGTTCTTTCTTACCATGAAAAGTTCCTAATTTATCCACTAAGCCTAATCCATAGAAGAGCATACATCAAATCTCTGCACGTGGTCTTACATTTACTCTTCCTGCGTTCGATAAACTTGCAAGACACTCGCAAACTTTATATAGAAAACCTTGCCAAATCATGCCTTTCAGTCCCTTTAACGGTGTTGCAAGACTTCCCCTACAGCATGTAAGTAACTCCAAATTTTGGAGCCCATTAACCTAACAATAGTCTGTTAAAAAGCAGTTCTTCCTTGGTTTTCATTTTTTACCTTAGGAATCTAATTTCTTTAGAGCTACAACTATAACACTTTTGGGAGAACACTTACTTCCCAAAAGTTATGTACTTCCATCTCCCTTAGATTAAAAAATCCTAAGCAAGAATCTTTAGTTACAACAACCTTAAATGTTTGTTTAGTACTAGCATACCAAAGCAGTAATGTAAAAGTAAAAGTTTTGTCTCCAAATTACGAGCCTAGATATTTGTTTTAATTATCTGAAAGGATATGGGTTTAATAGGTACCACTCTTCAGTAGAAAATGGTTTACTAGCAATAGAGGCATACGCTGACTAGCATACACATTTGTTTTAACTATATGAAAGGATTATGGGTTTTTTGCGTACCACTCTTCAGTAGAAAATAGTTTTACTAGCAGTAGACGCATACCCTGACTTGTTGATAGAGCTTTTTCTCCCAGGCAAATACCTGTCCAGTGTTGATTGGATGACCATAGTAAAAATGTGCTTGAGTCATCTGAGAAGTCACTGCTACTTTCATAACTTGCATCTCTAGAAGCCGAAGAGTTTGTCAAAAATCTTGATGAGGATGATCTAGATGAAGCTGACCCGTATTAAAGCAACAGGATTCAACATTTTGAGGGCTGCAAAACAAGGTAAGCTTGTTACACCTATTGCCACTGGCAAGTTGAAATTCTGGAAACAGCATATTACTGTCAACAAAGCGGAAAAACCCATATTATGCATGTTATTGACGCTTGGCCACTATTTTCATAATTATTCTCAAGAGAATCCAGCATATGTGCTGACAGAGTTCTGTAAATCACTTCCCAGATGGTATAAAACACTTCATCAAAGGGAAACCTATATTATGCATCTTATTCACACTTGGCCACTATCCTCATAATTCTTTTACAAAGATACAGCATATGTATTAGCACATTTTATTGAATGCTTCCCACATGGTATAAAACTCATATATCCTCCATTCTACTGGTGTTCCAAAGCAGTACTTGCTCTCATTTCTTTTTTATAAATTGAATATAATGGACATTATTGGTGCATGTGGAGACAGTTCTTCATTTATTAGAAGGTACCAGGGCTGTTAATGTGTACCACATCAATGCAATAAACAGTTCTAACAAAGGAAAGCATTCATCATTCTTTTCTGTTTATTTTCCACTCCGAAGTAATGCTGGTAGAACAAACAAAAATAGTGCACTCAGTAGTCAGAAGTTCAAAATTGCGACAGTATGATAATATAGAGATTTTCCTGTGCTTTGCAACTAGGAATTTCCAACCACATATATTGGTTGTTAAGTTGTCAATGAAGCTTCACATCTTTTTGAGAAGAAAGAATTTTATAAGATTGAGTACTTTTTCTTGAACTTTTAGGACAGAATGCTTGCTCATCCAGATTAATGTATGAGATACTTCTAAATTTGATTACTGCCACTGGATTACTGCAAAAGACCATGAACAATTACAGGATTGAAAAGTTCAACGAATTGAATAATGCAGGGAAAGAAAGTTTAAAAAGTAGAAAAAGTAAATACATACAGTGCTCATCTCACCTGCAAGATCATTTGACGTTGATGTGTATTGAGCCCTTCTGGCTTCCAGAATTTCAGAAACTTCATTGGCAGAGTCACAAGCAACTGCAAACTGAGTTTCAAGATCCTTTATAACTTCTGCCATGCTTGTTGGCCTTCTATTAACATAAACAGTGAATCCAGGCGTTTCATCCTTCGCTTCACCCAGTAACAGCTGTTTCTTTCTTACTGACTTGACCTGCATTTGTGTGATTTTGAGATTTCTATGCTTTGATTGGTATGGGGTTGTAACGGTTGTGATCCCTTGAACTTCAGGCTCTGTGGCTGTACTATTCTCCGTCTCATCATCATCATCACAATCTTCCACGACAACTTCTTCTTTATCATAGTCCTGTTCTGCCTTAGGTCTCTCTCTTTCCGTACGCACTCTATGATCAATTTCCTCATGTTCAGTTTCCTCCTCTAGTTCTGGAATACCTTCCTCTTCTCGGACTTGCCTTAGCCCAGCAACCATCATCATCCAGTATGGTATAATCCAGATTGCTCCTTGTTGGAGTAGCCATAGTAGTCCAATGAAGAAAATGGGTTCCAAAAGGAATCCCATTGGTGATGTTTGAGGGGAAGGAGGAGGAATATTAGGCCTATTTCAGGCGAATATTGGAAAAAATGAAGAATTCATTGGAGTTGACGGCATTGAGAAGAGACCATCCATCCCATATTGGGTGATGCATAGGTGAGTAAGTCTCAATTCTGACTGTTTCTGGAGATTGAGGAGGTCTCTCTTCAACAGAAACGGCAGGATTGCCACCTGCCCTGAGGTAATTTACTTGGAAAGATGATTTAGGTCCCGACTGCAGTGGTGTTACTGAAAATGATTTCGGTGATATGGTAATAAAACCAGGGGGCAGCTTTCTTAATTGCAGTCAGGGGTGGAGTTGTAAATGAGTCTAATAAAAACTCACGAGGCTCATCAACCTCAATGTAATCTCGAAGAGCAGCAGAAACTCTTCTCATTGACTGAATATAAGCATTGTGTCCAGAAGCAAATTTCAGCCTTTGCTCAACAGCTTGTTTGATGAATTTCTTCCTATCCTTACAGAGCTGGACTGCCTCTTCATTCATCTAACTTAGATGTAGAACATCCCATCTCCCTCGCTACAGTTTTCTTAAATTTTTTTTTCCTGGTTTACCTCTATGCAGTTTTTAACTTGTGTCAAATTCAAAGTCGAGAATGAATTTTCTTGCTCTTCTTGCCAATTCCATAAGTAATCCGCTCAGCTGTTCAGCATATGAATCACGTTTGAGGGCTTTAATTCTGCAATACAAGAACTGATGAACTGTAGACAGCAAGGAAAAGAATGAGACACACTTAAAGCCTTTTCAAACATCAGCAATAAATTTGTCAATCAAGTATATAAGAATGAGGTATAAGGCAAATTTTTTAAAGTTCCTATCTTGGTTTTCAAGTCAAAGATCTTGTAAAATTTTATATCTTTTCTTCAGTTATAAATTCCCCCCCCCCCCCCTCTCTCCAAAACTCCTTCCCCCAACAAATAAACAGAAAACAAAAACAAAACCTGAATTAAGTACTTCACTACTAAGGGATGCACGCAGGTATGAATGTGCATGGACAGAGACTTGAATTGCCAGAAAAAGAATGATTTTGCAGAGCTGTGCAACAATCAAAACTTCATCTATTTGACATCTCAAATTTAGTGCATAATAGATAAATTGACAGAAATTACTGCAATGAGAACCTCACGATAGAAGAACAACGAAAAAAGAGACCATTACTCAATTCAAGAAACAGGATGGTAGAGGCAATAGAAAGCAAGAAAAATCAATTAATATTGAATTTTGTCATTTCCTGTTTCTTACCTTAGAGTACCCAATAAGTGCTGACTGATAAGTCTACATTAGAAGAAAAGAATAAAAGGTTACCAATCTACCAGACATGTGAAAAAGAAATGCACAGAAGTCCTATAGAAATTTGCAAAAGGTGGTAAGAGAAGGATAAAGTAAAGATATCATGTATTAAAGAAAATCAAAATTCTGACCATCACATGTTGAAGCATGGCATTTGTATGCATTGAAATAGACAAAAAGTTGATGATTAAGTGTAGAAGCACAAAAGGGTCTCAGTTTCAACAATTCTTTTCTCACTAAAGCATCATCTTAGCATGAAAGTGGAAATTTGGAGCAGTAAAACCATATCCTTCCCCGCTCCCTCCCCAAAAAAAAAAAAAATGTAAAACACGTAAAGGAAAATAAGGGAAGCAAGACAGAAATGTGACAAAAAATGCAAATCACAAAAGCTAATAAAATTCCCAATCACAACCTTGTGAAACAACAAACACAAACTAGAAGCATTACAAAAATCAGTATAAATTGGAAAGTAGATGGACAGTGGGACCTAAATTAGGCCATGAAGGACACAGTTTCCGCTACTTACCTACTTTATATTTTATTGAAAATTGAAAATTGAAAAATCCATGAATAGAAGGGAACATCATTATGCAGAAATCAATTCAGATACAGAAACAGAAACAAGACAAACAAAGATAAATATCAAAACCCAGAAAACAAAAGAAAAGAAAAAAACCAAGTAGCTTAAACAAATCTAGAACTCCAATTCATGCTGATCAAACTCAACTCTACAGGAAACATGAAGAGATCGAAACTCCCATTATGAAAAGCTGAATATCAACTAAAACAAAAGGAAAATTTGAAAGGACAGAGATGATAAATCCAAAGCATTTACCGTAATTGAAAGAAGTCTCGGTAAACCCGTATAAATTCCCCTAAAAGAGGCAGAATTTGAAAATCCCAGATGACAAATTTGGGGCTTTTTCCAAGAAGAAAGTTCACATACATAAGAAAAAAGAAGAAAAGCATGACTAATCTTCTAGTAGAACCAGTTTCTTGAACAGCCGGAGAATGAATATGTGATACCATATTCTTACCTGACAAGTGTAACTTATATACTACCGGTAGTTGTAGTAACAAACTTAACAGAAACGAAAATGGAATGAGGGAACATTTTTCCGTACCTGAAATGAAATGAGATGAGCAAGAAAGAAGCTGCTCTGTGTGTGTGAGAGAGAGAGAGAGAGAGAGAGACGTTGGTGAAGTGAGGGGAGAGAAAAGCAACGGTCAAAATACAAACACTCGAGCTTTAAAGATATTTACTTTTTTAAACCAGAAAAAAATAGAAAAAGAAGAGGAAAATGAAAAAGTGAGAAATAAAGCCAATTAGCCAAATGGCAATAAAGGTTCAGGTTGGAGTCCATGAAATAAAAGGAAAGAATATGGTTGGAGATAGCGAATATGACAAGTCAAACAATCTGCCACTGGGGTTCTTGTGATTTTCTGAAATGCCCTTGTTTTCTTGAAATTGCTGCTTTTGTTTTACTTTTGTTTTTCTTGTTTTGGATATTTTGTAAGAATGGTACTCTAATTTCATGATTCTTGTGCTTAATTGTTTGAGTGTGAGAGGAGGATTTGTTTGCTTGTAATTTATTATTCTTTTGCTAGTAGAAATCTTTGTCTCTTGAGAGTCATTATTGCTACTTTTAATTGTTGCACTTCCTTAATTGCAAAGGCTAACCCAGTCCAAGCATAATGACCATACATCTGTAACGTAATGTATTGTATGTCTCTATCTCCTAAAAGGTCCCATTCTTCTGCCCTTTTTGGAAGTTGATGACGATTCACAGTTGTTCGATTCGCACCAAAGAGGAGTTCGATCCAATGCTTTATTTTTCTCCTAATTGATTCCAATTTGACATTAAAATAATCGAATACTTTTGTCTGTAAATACTGCACATTTAATTTCATTCATAAATCTATTTTCTTCCCTGTGAGATCTAGTTTCAATAAGAATGCTAGTTCTTATTATTCATATATTATGATGTGAATATAAATATACCACACAAATTCGTCATGTATGGTTGATGAGATTTCATTGATACAGCGCAAATTCCAATAGATTTATTGAAGGGGTCCCATGGGCTTGCATCTAGTAGGATTTTTTTTCGTATGAGTCAACTGAGTCGGGAGAATCAATGGGGACTAAACCACTATCGAATCAGATGAGTGCACCACACACCCGTATGAATTTAGAAAAAGTCATATATAATGGTATATTGATAGGAGGTAAGGTTTAAACTCTTGACCTCTCACTCCACAATTCATGTGGTGACCAACTCTTCTAAAGGAAGTTGGTTTGCATCCAGTAGGAATTGAACTTACAAATTTGCTATATTTATATGTCCATGGTAATTTTATGTTGAAATGATAAAATTACCCCTCTTGAATCCAAATTGTATTTAGACTTGAGAAGCGTAATTGATATTTTGGACAAAAATGGCTGTGAAAATAAAAAAATGGGCTGTGGCATTAACAGCACCCAATTGCAAATGGTAGTGTACTTCTTTCACTTACGACCAAATTAATTAGACAAAACTATTTTTCTTTTAATTATTCACAATTGCTATGTTAATTGTCCTTTTTATTAGATTGTAATCAAAACGAAAAGTAAGAACACTTTTTATCTTTTCACAAATTGAAAATTCAAGGGAAGGGCAAAGACAGATAAGGACATGCTAGTAACAATCCCCTTGACTCTATATTTCATTTTTTGTTCAAGTCATTCTTTATTTTTTTTTCAGCCAGGATTTCGTGCTTTTTCTTTTATAAATAGTTATTCTTTTTTTTCCTTAGGTCTAGGCATGTCAATGGACTGGATCTTACTCAAATCCAACTCAAACCCACTGTAGTTGGGTAGGATTTCAATTTAATTTCACAAACTCGGACTCTACCCAAATCTAGATCTTGTAAGAGAGTCATGGATCTAGAGAAGGTCCTGATTTTCTATGTTCCAAATTCAAATCCAAATTCATACCAGATCTTATCCAAATCCATGTATATATAATTAAATAGTTTGTTTGTGTGTGTGTGCGTATACACACACATTAGTAAATTTATAAAATGATCTAATATTCTATGGCCATTAGATTGAATACAGTGAGACTCTATGATTCTTTTATTTTTTTTTAAACTAATCCTAGTTATCATTGTAATTGATATAAACTTTTTCAGGAAAAGGAGAAAAAGTAAAGGCAAACAAATGAAAAGTTGGACATGGATATAGTTGAAGTTTTGGAAATAAATAGAAACAGTCGATAATAGTTCGTTTTTGAGTTTATAATATTGCATTCAACTTATTAATATTAATTTTGTTATTTGAAAAAATAAAAATTGGATGGTATTCATATTATTTTTGAACTCTATATATATTTAATATATTTTGACTTTAGTATGTTTAAAAAGTACAACGAATATCCATTGAATTCCTAGATCCATGGGAGTTTAGATTTGGACTTATTTTTTCAGACCTATCAGAATTTGGGTATACCTAAAGTTTGGATTTGGACTTATTTTTTTAGACCTATAAGAGTCTGAGTCTACTTATATTTAATGAGTTTGAATCTAGATCAAGAGATTCAACTTAAACCCTGTGCATTAACATACCTACTTGGATCCTATTCTCATGCCCATGTTCTAAACTTGGAATGCTTGATCTTTTATATGCAGTACTCTCCTCATGTCAGTTTTCAATGTTTAATTGTTTTAGACACTTATATTTTCTACTGCCAAACTCTTTAGATAATATATGACAGCTAATTACACAGTTCATATATCTATCTGAAGAAAACTCAAGTGGGATAATCATGGAAAATTTTAGTAAAGAGGCGTCGGAAAGATAGTCAAATAATGGACTAATGATTCTCCCCATTCACTACAATTGGGAAATAATTATTGCATAAAGGAACAAAGTATTTGTGTGACATTTAGAAACATCTTGTCAATCTTACACAACTTAAAAATTAATTATTATATTCCAATCTTTTTTTGTCAAAACGATAAATTAATTATTATATTCCAATCACCACCACAAGTTTTAATAGACCCTTTTTTCTATTTTGTTATGGAGAAAATATTCACCATACTGGATTGCAGCTAAACTTCTAAACCCAAGAAGTCTATCTTGTGAAGATTATAAAGATCGAGTAAGAATGGTTAATTGGACATGGTTTTTGGCAACAACGGTGTAAAAACTCTGCAGTTTAAAGACTCCATGTGGTGCATGTTGTTTTTACTTCACAAGTTAAAAAACAGGTTTTGGTATTTGATCAGAAGGAATTATAATTCATTGTTATTCAAAAAGCAATTGTCAACTCTTACCGCCATTAGGGCACTTCCTTCCGTACAATATATAGCAATAAGTATGATAATTTACCTATCCAAACTCCTAAGCTAAGTATACATGAACATGACAAGAAAAAGGTTGTCAAACAGTTAGAGATTAGGATATCGCTTGATAAAACTGAAATATGAAGTTTGCACTTTGAAATCTGAAATTTAAATCTGTTAAGTATTGAAATATTAGCATTTGAGTGTATTTTGTATTAAGTGATAAGTGAACAACTTATCACTTGTTGTTTTAATTAAATTTTGTCTAAATAATTCAAAGCCATGTAATTAATTAAAACATCTTATTTTTGTTATCAAACATATTAGAACATATTGAGATCTGAACCCTCTTAAATTTAAATATTAAATTGGGTTATCAAACAGAACTTTAGATTTAAGTACAATTATGTTTTAAGTTTTGTATAATTGCTGTATATATTATTGAAAGATCCTTTCAGCATAGTTGAGCTAACACCTTTCTTTTGTCAAAAACAGCTTAATAGAGAACATCATTTCTGAACTTTGCTACCAAATTATTTGCTCGTCCTGTGTCCGAAATCAAACTTCAAATATTGCCCCACCATGATCACTTCATGAATAACTTTAGTCCTACATTATTGTTTCTATTATGTAAATGGCTGTCCCACATATAATCCAGTACAAATTATATAATGAATTAATGATGACAAAACTCGAGGAGGTCCTGAATTATCACAAAAAAGCTGTCCTCATTAAAATTTAAAACATGGAGATATCCTTTTTGGTTTTGTCTTTTGTATTGTAATCTTTTGAGAAGACCAATCTTGTCAACAACTTAATGCATTATGTGGTGCTTGGATACTCTCTCTCTCTCTCTCTCCCTCATAAAATATTTGATTTATTTGGTGTTATGTCTATTCATGAGTTCGTTATTAGCCTAGTTTCTTCCACATACGATTAGGCAAGATAAATGTTTGGATCTCTCTATCTATTTTCTTGTATTAAATTTGCTATACATTTTCCTCCATCTTCATGATTAAAAGTGAAGAAAATAGTCTAAACATACACATTTTTGGATAAATTTACATCAACCTACAAATGATGGGATAAACTTCAAATATGGTTTTTCTCATTAGGTATAGATCATGATGTATTCAAAAAGTACTTTTTTTTGCAGAAAATTTAGTATTTGATTTACATGTCACACTAGGATGGTGCAAGAACTTTGAAATTTTGATGAAACATAAAAGTGCTTGATTAAATGTCGAAAAATTTTTTCCTTTTCATTTTTTGCATGCCTCTGGCATCAACTATGACTTATGAACCAATTTGATTTCTTGGATTTAATTTTTTGAAGTAAATGAAGGATTTGAATTTACCACTACACAGTGAGAATCCAAATCTAATAGGATAGCGCACTATGTAGTTCATATACACATGTGCTCACACATATATATACAATCATTCACACACACATCTATATATGTGTGTGTATATGTATGTATGTATAAACGTACGAATTTTGCCTTAACTCTCACAAAAATCAATGTGAATGAATGTCTAGATCACACTTTTATTATACAAGCAAAGCAGTATATGCAACCAGTGGACTCAAAGTAATTTATTTACATGCATGTTGATGTTCTTGAAGTCAT
The DNA here is from genome assembly GCA_023065735.1 of Coffea humblotiana. Taxonomy (NCBI): domain Eukaryota; kingdom Viridiplantae; phylum Streptophyta; class Magnoliopsida; order Gentianales; family Rubiaceae; genus Coffea; species Coffea humblotiana. Next base: position 44,237,230 of record CM041213.1, on the reverse strand, counting down.
TTCCTTTTGATATGTTACGGGATGTTCTAAAGTGTTTCCACTTGCAAGAATGACATTAATCGATATTCTTGAAATCTATCCTGGTATATCATGGTTTCAGTTAACATAGTGTTAAAATCAGATTCATTCATGGGAATAGCTTAAAGGAAAAATATCAAGATTATAGATGCTACAACTTTGAGAGCCAGAAGCATCTATAAACCATTGGGAGTTTCTAATATAAATGGATCTATCATCTATCTAATTCTAACAAGTAAACACTCATGATTTCTTTACATCTCAGACACTATCGATTTTGAAAAATTACAGTGTCTGTAATGCAATTATTGTACTAATTTAAAGTAATTAAAAGTAGCTTGTCACATTTTATTCTTTGGTAATGGGCTATTTTCTCATTTTGAAGGGTTAAACTTTGTGATAAATTTATCTGTCATATCATGTAATAATATTGTGGTATCCTAGTTGGCTAGTTCCAAAGAGCAACAAGCCAAATGCAAGGACAAGTAATACTGCTTTTTCTCAGATGATAAAGCAAACCTTAATCCTTAGAAATGGACTTTTTTTTTTTTTTTTTGATATCATCCCAAAGGTTGAAAATAGTTCTAAATCAAAATTAGCCGTTTGATTTTTACGATGAACAATTTGATTAAAGTCGATAAAGAACGTCGGCTTGCTATAAAGCTAAAGTGAAGACCCGGACCCACGAAAAAGTCCGGTGGATGTCTCGGCGGTGGTGTGTTAAGCGATTGCCCCTGATTCACTTCATAATTGCACAAATGCCCTCAGTTCAGTTTAGTTCAGTTCGGTTGGGCTATTTTGGTCATGTGGCTTTAGTTCCGGAAATGCCCTTTTTCTTTTGGCCATGATTGTGTTTTGGAATTTGAATAGGAGATTATGGGCAAAAAAATTTTAGAAATAACGCCGCAGCAATTTATTTGATATGATTTATGTGAAATAAAAATAATTATAATTAATTATAAAAAAATATTTATGATGCAATCAAAGAATTCTTTACAAATGAATAGCCTGTCCAAACCAAGGTGATTTTCTCTTTTTTATTGTTTTCTTGTCTTTGTAATGGTATAGGTCACCCTTTTTCCTCTTGGAGTTACCCAATTCATGATAAAACATTTTGAATTTAGGAGTCTCCACTAAAAATTTAGACGTTTATTAATGATTGAGATTTTTGAAGGAAATTTTGAGCTAGCTTTTTTATCTAACTCTAGGACAAAAGTTTAGTAGTAAATTCAAAAATCGCAATTGTTCAAAGAAACATGAGTTGGCAAACCATTTATTTCAAAGTTGGTACTTGGTAGTACTTGATTGAGTTAGTTGTGGAAAAGTTTCTTGCATTGGGCTATGGAAAAATAAAACAGTGAAAGGTCATGCACAAGTAACCTAGTGCTTTTGGGGTACAAAAATCTTTCTTTATCTTGTTGCTTGTTTCTTATCGTCCACCAAGACATGGAAACGTTCATAAGCTTTTGTGGTTCACCAGCAAACGACAATTCTTTGTACAAAAAGTTTCTCTATGAACATTTTATTTATGCAATTCAACGGTATTATAAATTTGTCACATGAAATGAGACAAAAATCCTCTGTGTTTCTTCTTAAAAAGAATATTAGCAATTTAACAGTACCATTAGGGTGAAATATTGTTAATTCAGTGTATCTAATAGTTCATATTGTACCCTAACAACACTCTAAATCTGACCCATAAATACAATTTAATTCATTAGGGGTGTAGATTTAGGACTCTAACAGTATGGATTTAGCCTACAATTTACTCCCAAGATGTTATTCGTTGTTGCTTTTCAAATTTAACTAGCATGCCTTAAGTATTCAATTTCTTGATCTACTTGAACCAATGTTAGAGCAATTAGATATGTTAGCATGTACGACTAACAGTCTTTTTGGATAAAAGATTATTTTAAAAAAAATTTATTTGAATAACAGTGTAATACATTTCATGATGTAATATATTTAAAATTAAAAAAACGTGTTTATGATGCAAGTTTAATAATATTTAGAAATCCACCGAATGCAAGGAAACACTCAAAAATAAAAATGTTCTACAAAGAAACGGCACTCAAAATGTGCAGCATCTGATGTTCCTTTGGTCTGCCGGATACACTTGGCACGTGAAAAGATACAATTCAAGCCGAAAAAACTCTTAGATAAATAAGATGCTGATTTGTTTTTTTGAGTCACAAATTTTATGATAAGCCGAATCAAGGAGTACAATTTTGCATTCTAACTCTTGAGTTTAAATTTTTTTTTTATCACTAGGTTTAAGTTTAATCTAAGCTATATGTAATTCATTCGGTATTCTAGGAAAGGTTTGAAATCATGTGACCGCTGATAGACAAAAACAAAACTTAATTAGTCTTTCTTTGCTTTATTTTTGTCCCATTTTTTTGTTGTTTGCCGCTACAGTAAGGTCTATCCTTACAAGTTGCCAGTGAAGTGACACCTGTGGAAATATTTCAGATTTGGACTACCATTGATTTAATTTGTTATCTTGTGAAAAACGGGTTAAATCAAGATCGGTAAAACAGTTTATTTTGAGATTACTGCTGATAAATAACTTAACGCGTTCGACTGAAAATAACACGCCAATAAGTGATATCTTCCAAGTCATATAAATTAGTTTTAGATTTAGATATGAGATTGTTTGGCTTAATACTATTACTCTTACACATGGTCGGGATTGTCATGGAACAAGAGCAAGTGTATTGACCGGATTGGCAAGGCAGAAACCAATACGCCATGACAAAACCAAGTAAAAGAAAATAGGAAAAGCACATATATATAGAAGTTCACCTTTCACAAAAAAAAAAAAAGAAAATAGGAAAAGTACAAACAGTATGGTTTTTAAATTACATGCTCTTGCTAACTATTAATTTTCTCTAACCCATCGACTTTGTTTCTTCTTCAGAATTTCTTGGAGCATAGTCAAAGGTTATTAGCTCTTTTCGAACCTTTCAATAGAGTAGATAGTTCCATTCCCCTCCCTATTAGTCTAATATAGGATCAATTGTAAATAATATTATACTCAAAAAAAAAATTTCTCAACGCATTATAAGTCTATCACCTTATCCCTAACTTTTAAGTGTTTTCACCCATATTCACGCAAATCTTTAAAATGTTAGGTAAGAGTTTTAGACATGATTGCAACTTTCAAAGTTACGATGTCTGAGATACTACTATAGTCCCCAAGTAAAACAGAACATTGGCATGAAAATTTCAAGAAACAAATTTGAAACCATGTAAAATATCTAACCTTTGGGATTAATCCCTCCATGAGTGTAGGTGGGGGATCGAATCCCTTGCCTGCATGTCGGGTGCCTTAGCGCGCCATCTACCAGTTTCTTGGCTTCACTTTCAGAGGGTGCCTTAAGTACATCTGTCTGGTTTATATATATATATAATCTGATTATCTAACTTAAGACAAATCACGATTAATAATAAAAACAACTAGGTTGAGTCGTTTTATTATGGTAGTTACCTTTTGCATGATATGAGTCCAAAAGATCAATAAATAAGAAGCACACACATAAGATGATCTTCGTCTAAAGGATCAATGAGTCTGAAGTACACATAATTTGATCGAAGTTAATATGGGCTATATATATATATATGAAAGTAGCTATTTTAATCACAATATTTCTCACTTTTGTGTGACATGTTCAATTGAAAAGAATTAACGGGTTATGGATCACTTAAGTTTTACCCATACTGAATCCTATTTGGATTATATTATGCGTTTAAAAATCATTTCTAATTTTAAAATAACTTTAAAAAATAACTAATCTTATTTTAATAATATCAATTTTCTATCAAATTGTTACAATGATTATATTATATGTTTAAAAATTATCTTTAATTTTGAAATAACTTTAAAAAAACTAATTTTATCTTAATGATATCTGCTTTCTACCAAATTATTACATAGAAGAATAGTAAAACTTTTTTAAATCACAATTATTGAAATCTTACATATTCCATAAATTACTTCCTTTTACCACTACATCATTGATTACTATTAAATTGTTCATTGTCTCTTCTTAATTTTGAATTAACTTAGTGTAAAAAAAAGAGAATTAAATGTTACACCAATAGATTTACCAATATTATTGGAAATTGAATATTATTGATGAAGATAAATAGATTAATGGATCTTTTTCTACTTAATTAAGTATGAATATATAATTCTAGATTTATGGTCATTATAAAAATTTAAATTATCTAAACGAATATTTATAAAAAAGAATATCTATCAAGTTTTGATATGGGGTATACTATCATATTATAGTGAAAGTATGCAAAAAAAAACTTTAAAAATTAGTAAATAATTGAACATTTAAAATACATTAATTTTTAAAATTAATATGAATGAACATGTAGAACTGTTGTTAATTTTTATATTTAAATTATTCATATTGTATAAATTAAATTAAATATAAAAAAGATCATGCTAAGGCATAGGTAAAATTCTAGTTAACAAGTAAAAGATAAATAGATACGTAAGGAGTAGTGGGAGAATTAGATTGGATAGTAAAGTGAGAAAAATTGTGAATAGAAAATTTGAATTCAAAACCTTCCATTTAAAAAAAAAAATACATAAGGAGAACATTAAACTTTGCTAATTAAGGACATCTACATCTCAACCCACTGCATCAATGAGTATTTACTCAGATCAAGAACAAAGGCATTAAATGGGTTGTCAATTGTCATAAACAACTTGTACAACATTACAACAGGCATTGTAAAAAATCAGCTGTCATTCAATTCGAAAACGAAATTGAGCCTTATCCGAAATTTTAACATGGAATCCGAACTCCACACTTGTGTTTTCTTTTGTAGCCATTTTGGGCCTTTCAACCACAAGGATGGTTGTTCTCCGATAATATTAACCGTCCCAATTTCACACATCTGGACCTTACAATATTGCAATGAAGATAGTAAAAGATTACCTATCATTCAATTGGAAAACAAAATTGAACCTTATCCAGAATTTTAGTACGAAATCTGAACTATATATATATATATATATATATGTATATATATTTATGTTTATATTTATGTCTTTGTTGGTCACTGTGGGCCTTTCAACAACAAGAATGGGTGCTCTCCGACAACTGTCTCCAATCCAATGTCACATGTTTGGACCTTTTAACGCTCGGAAGTCCAGAGGATAAATCCGACCATGGTAGACAACTTGTCTTTAACGAGATTTATTACTTGCTAGCATTAGACTGTCACAACAAATATTATGGCTCCGTTTGAATGGTGAATATGTTGGATTTTTTGTATAAAACTTTAATGTAATTTATTGTAGAAATTATAGAAAATTTTATGCATTTGAGCGTTCGGAGAAAAAGGTTCATTTTTTTCCTTTCCTTTTTCTTTTTTTCTTTTTTCTCTTTCCTCCCTACACCTCCATTGCTCCTCCTCCCTCAATCCCCATTGCCAGCTACCGCCACCACCTCACTCCCCTTCTGTCTCTCTCTCCTTCCCTTCTGCTCCTCCCTCCCTCCCTTCTCCTCCTCTCCCTCTTCTCTCCCCGTTCTCCTACTCTCCCCTTTCCCTTCCTCCTCTCCTTTCATCTTTTCCCTCTAGTTGCTCAACCAATTGCTTAATTAGATCTGGTCGCACAACTAGTCACACAACCAGTTGCACTGCCAAATCAGTTTGTGAGGCTGCTTGCACAACCAGTTGCACTGCCAAAGAAAGAGGAGAGAGAAAACAAGAGGAGGGAAGAGGAGAGAGAAAACAAGAGGAGGGAAGAGGAGGAGAGACAAAAAAAAAAAAGAGGGCTTCAGTGGAGTGTCATTGGCAGTGGTGGGTTGAGGTGCGCAAGGAGGAAGAAAAGAATGGAAAGAAAGAAAAAACTTGTGCATTTTTTAATATTTTAGATGTGTATATTAAAATAGGACTGTCAACAGACCGGACTAGCCCGAGTTTGGCTTGTTTGGAGCGAAAAAAACTCAATGAACCCGACCTTTCAGTGAGCAGGTCTGAATTTGGCCCAAAAAAATAAACCCGAATTAAATATGAGTCGAGTTTATGGCTCATTAGATTCAAACTCAATACAGACCCACCCCTTTAATTACATATATATATATATATATATATATATATATATATACCAAAAAGGGACTAAATCCTTCTTTAAACTAAAGGTCAGGAGTTTGAATCCTACCTGCAGTGAAAAAAAATCCAAAAGATGTGTCAGAGCATCCCTCTCTTCTAGTCAGATTTTTATACCTACCCCCTATTTTAGGTTATAAAGAAAATATTTATATTTTGATATTATATGTAATTATATATTCAAGTATATTATTACTAAGTCCTAAATATATACAAATTACAAAACACAAAAATACATCTGAATACTCCTCTACTAGCTTTCTTGAGAGTTCATATTTGTAATGTATAACTGAAATTCTAACTTTTCTTATTGGTTGAGTAAATTTTTATGTTGGCAAAATATTGGTTGATTTCTTTTTGGTCTAGAAACACAAATCATCAAGCATGTTTGGATTTAAGTTACAAGGCTATGAAGAAGTTCCAACCTTTGAAGATGTATTGGCTTATGACCGCATGTTTTATTACTATTTTTCATGTATTTTAAATGAATTAGATATAAATATTATTGAAAAAATTTTGATTTATGTATTTTTTAAGAATTATTACTTATTCATGTATAATTTTAATGTTGTAATCCTATGAGTGTTAAATTAATTTTACAACTTAATAGTTATAGTAATTATATTAAGAAAATTGAGGAGTAATAAGTGAGTTTGGACTAAATTCGAATAAGCCTCAAAACCCAAATATTTTGTGAGTTGACTATGATCTTCGCATTTATTAACCCGAAACTCGAAAGTATTACAAATTAAATAAGTTGAATCTGAGTTTATGAAAACCTGGCTCATATGGCCCAATTGACAGGCCTATATTAAAAACTTTAGGGTCTTTTTAGAGGGTTATTGTAGACAAAATTGTAAGAAAACTTATCTATTAAAAATAGGGTAAAAATCAAGGCATCCAAATAGAGCCTTAATATTTGAATACACAAACTCACATTCAAGCTTCATTTGGTGTTGCAGTAGTTAATTGAAAAGTATTTTTCCAATAGATCTTTTAATAAAAGTACTTATTAAATGCTTAAGTGCTTGCAAATATATTATTTGAAGACATAGTTCAATAAGTACTTATTGGATTGGATAGTATGTGATTTGAAAATTTTTAAAATGTATTTATCTCTTTATTTAGTTCATAATATAGGATAAAATGTTTAAATTTAATGTTTTATTTTTTAAATCACAAACGATATCCTAAATGCACCAAATTTGAGTTTTTACTAAAAGTATTTTTAATACCAAAAACTTCACTCCGAATTTTGTAAGATAATATTCATCAAACGCTTTAAAATTACTTTTACCACCTAAGAATGCTTTTTTTTTTTTACAAAAAGCACTACAATCCCAAATAGGGCCTTAGACTCCATCTGGGGTTACAGTGCTTTTGGTTAAGAAACACTTTTAGATGCTAAAAATAATTTCAAGTTGTTTGGTAAACATCTTCTATAAAATTAGGAATAGAACTTTTGCGGGTTAAATGCACATTTAGCAAAAGTTTAAATTTGGTGCTTTTAGAATAGTTTTTGTGTTTTAAAAATAAAATATTAAATTAAAAAATTTTATTCTATATTATAAACTAAATAAAGAAATAAATAAATTTAAAAATTTTCAAGTTACATATTATCTAATATAATAAATACTTATTGAACTATGTACCTAAACAATATACTTAAAAAGTATTTAAGCACTTAATAAGTGCTTTTTTTAAAAGCTCTACTGGTGAAATTCTTTTCAATAAACTATTGCAACCCTCAATGGGTTCTAAATAAGAGATATGCAAATTATGATCAAGGGTGGAGTCATATTGCCTTTAGGGGATGCAACTACACCTCTGATAGGGTACATAATAGTGATTAAATATATGAATATCTTCTTGTTATCTTGGCAAAATATTGCGTTAATTGATAGATTATACTTGAACTTTGCATTTGGTGATAATTGTAGGAATTGGGAGTGAAAAGGAGCCAAAATGGTATTTTTCCAGAAGACTTCTACCCAATTAAGGGTGGGCACATCCAAATGTGTCAAAATCTGGAATACTCAAGATTGTCACACGTAGAAGTTTCTAATTCTAAATCAAACCTTGACGAGGCAATGAATTGAGATTCCTTTCCATACGCAAACTTCCAACTCTATTAGGAAACATATTAGCCTATTTTTCCTTTTTTCTAGAATTTCTTTTCCTATAGGAATTTGGTTATTATTTTTACAACTATAAAAGTAGGGAACAAATTAGAAGTAGGGTTTAGCTTTTTCTCTGGCTGTACATTGACATTTTTCTTTTCTTGGGTTTTCTCCATGAGGGGCAACTAAGTTCTTTTTCTAGCAAAAGGATAATTTGAAGATTTGGTTCTATAACCATCCATGAGATCGAATTTATTTTTATTGTTTCTCTCGTTCATTGGAATTTGTATGTTTTCTGCATTTCATGTCTTATGATCATTGTGTGTGATTAAATAGGCGTGCAATATTTGATTATTTACAATAGTCTACTACCAATTAAAATAGTTAAATGCATAATTGTTTGGCTATTTTAATCCTTGTGGTGAGTGGCATGATTGGATTTGTATTAGGAAAACATGCGATCTAATCTAAATAAACCCTCCTGGCGTGTTTGTTGGTTAGAACTAGACTTGTCTAGCTTTTAATGCAATTGAGGGATTGAATCCTACAGTCATACCTAGAGTTATCTCTTGATTAGAGAAATAGTTAACTGTCGTATCTTAACTACCGACAAACTAAAGAAAAGTTGGCGATCAGAACTTGTTGATAGCTGTAACTAATTTATCAATGAATGATTGAATTTATTATTGCATCAATGATTAGTTATATGAACTATCTCTAAAAGTTACTCCTTGGCTAGAGTTTTAATTCTTCAAAACCCTACATTAACTATTGCTCTGAAAGAAAATTTTTTTTCCAATTCCTGTGGAGAAGATCCTAATCACTACTATTTACAAATTTTACATTCTCTTGAGTAGGTAATATGTAATCGAACAAATTCGACCCCTATCATACTCCTCAATTTTTTAAAAGCTATAGAACAACCTATATAAAGCTTAGAGTTTTATAATTGCCCCCTATTTTATCCTCCTAAATTTCAAAATATTCCAATCTAGTTCCACCATTGCCCTCTCCACGTCTCTTGTAGAAACCATTGGAACATTTTACAGTTGTCTTCTTCATTTCTACAGTGGAACCTTGAAACAAAACATAATACCTTTCATATTTCCTTTTTTTTAAAATTTTCTTTTGTAAGTGGGAGCTCTTAAATCTAGGACTTCCTATTTAGAATCCCTCTCACCTTAACACCCAACCCAACCCTTATCCCTTTGTATTTCCTTTCTAATAAACCTTATTTTGCTTATTATTGAACTCCATTTATATGTCTAATAGTATGAATCATAAGCAAATTAAATATTCATTTGACAATATGGTTAAATACACATTAATTGTCTATTGTGTATATCAAAAGTATATCTTATAATTTTATGCATAATATTTACTATTCTATAATTTCATACTATTAGATGACCTGGTAAATAATACGGATAGTAAATGACATCATATTACAATTATTATTTTATTTTTGTAATATTGAATAAATTGCTTCATGCGTATTAAACTTATGAGAAACATTTAATTGTGATAAAAGCCTATAAACTATCTATTGTAAGTTTAACATAAATTTATTGCACCATCTAAATAAATGTCCTAGTTCCACCACTGATTATGATCGTTCCCTATGTCTTACTGAATGACTAATTTTTTGCAAGTGTATAGGATCAATTATAATAATAGAAATCACCTGAAGTAATCCAGGGGTTGAACCCATAGGGACGAATTAATTTCCTACTCTAATTATTCTAACAAATTGCAAAAGTTGAATTCCAAAGATTTTAAATTACTGATTAAGAAGCAAAATAAGTGATCAAATCAAATAAAAGAGTGGTTGAGAAAACAATAGATGAAAGTTTAGAGTTTCATCGAGTTAGTTTTCCATTTAATTGCTTAACAAGCTATGAATGCATCACACAATTGTATTTTAGATTATCTCTTGATATATCTAAAGTTCACTTTAACAAATCTCACGTCTCTCTTTCTAGATCACAAGTGTTCAATTAAATTCTTTAAGATCCGAAGTGATATAATTGTGTCATATAAATCCTAACCAACTCTCGTGATTAGGCTAAATATGTTTATCTAAATAGTGCACGATTGTATCTCACTTCTCAGTTTAGTACAAACCCAAAGGACATGCTCATGTTGATTAGGCATAAACATGTAATTAAAATCAAGATAGACAAATCATAGCAATGACCAAGAAGTTAATTGGAAAAACTAATCAAAGCTCCTTCATAAAACGCTAACCCTAGAATAAATTTAATTGAACATGTTTGAAAAATTAAAACCACAAATCTGAAAAGTGAATACAATGATAAGAATAAAAGTAAGAAGACTTCTCAGTTGCTTGCTCCAATCTTTACCTTGTACACTTCTTGATTCACCCACGTTTGATCTTCATTTCTCAAGAAAAAGTTACAAAAAGTGGTTGGAACTAAGCTATTTTAATGTTTTCTAACCTCAAAAATGCCTATTTATAGCTACTACAAGTTACAAGTGAATCCCCATTGGAATCAGTTTCTTGTACCTAAAAAAGATGTGCGTGACAGGAATTCGACGATGACTGGCGCGATAACCGGCCTGAAAACTGTTGATCACTTGTCGTGAGTGTCAAAAATTAATTACTAGAAACCCAAAACCTATAGTAGTAGGAGTCTAGTTCGAACCCATAGGGAACAGTTGAAATTTTCGATTTGCTTCGTTAAAATAATGAAAAGTAAATTGGAATAATTAAAATACAACTAGAATTAAGACAATAACAATGAAAACAAAAGATAAAAATAATAAATAATGAGCCAAACCAAGTGATAAGTGTATATTTTACACATTTTAAGTGTGTTTTATTAGTTAGTTTTGGTGTGTTTTATTTAGTTTTATAACTAATTAACTAAATTTCTAGTGAAAATATGTATTTTATGGTTAAAGTGGTAAAAATTGCATTTCGATGAATTTTAATGGTGAAAACTTCATATTTTTGTAGGTTTAATGATTCAATCATCAAAGGGAGTGAATTGAGAATATATTTGGATGATTGTTAATGATTTGAAATAGTTTAAAGAAGACATGAAGTGCAAAGATGAAATACAAGCAAGAACAAAAGAAAGGAAGTTTCACAGCTTTGACAACTTGTGATATTTCAGAAATATCTTGAGTTACAAGTATTGGATTGAGGTGATTCTTATACCATTTTGAAGCTAATAGATATATCTATATTTAGGATGAAGAGATCGAAATCCAGTTCAGTCGTTTTCCTAGTCAATAAGTCGAAATACAGAAGTGCAATTTCATGGTCGAAAACTAAAACAGAGATCAAACCGGTCGAGGGTATTTTGGTCATTTATTGGTCTACAGAGCTCCAAATTGGATGATTATTGATGCTTTGGAAAGCTAATTGAAAGGGATACAACTTTATGTTTTACGCAAGAGCTAGTTTGGCCTCCATCATTGAGAAAATGTTAGTTGAAGTTGGACAAAAAAACCGAACAAGGATGAATTCTACTCAGAAAGTGCAAACCTGCAAAAGCAATACGTGGGATATAATACGCGATTCAAGGTCGCGTATTCATCATTTGCAGCTGCAACTTGTTCTTTGTTCACACTACTTTCCAACTCAATTCCAGCAAGCAAATTTGGCTGTATCAGACCAAGAAGAGTGTGGAAACTTGGAAAACAACTCTTGGTGAGTTCAAAAGCCAACTTTGCCAACCAAGAAACAGCTCATCTTGAGCTTTAATCCTCTATAAATAGCAGCCTTTGGAAACCAATTGGAAAACTTTGGAAGGTTAGAGAAACTCACCAAAAATGTAGTTTTCACTAGAATTTCCTTAGTTCATTAGTTAGAGTAGATTAGTATAGTTAGGCTAATTTATCTACTCTTGTATATTGGCTAGATTAGAATGAAGATGGAGATAAAGAAGGAGAGGTTGAAGCTCATGTGAAAAGAGTTATCTCTTCTACAACTCTTTATCTTTTGCATTGGATTCTTAAATTTGGTTAAAATGCAAGTTTTGGATTTTGTTTTCATGTTTTGCTAAAGTTTATGTCTAGAGTTATGGATGAACTTTCTATATCTTGTTAGTGATGTTTACTTGGTTATTTGATGATATTATTTTGAGCAAGTTATTATCACTTTTGCTTTTCCAATCATGATTAACCGGCCATTGATTGTGATTATTTAAAGGTGTTAAGTTTGTAATAAGAATTGGAATTTAACACTAGTTTAAGGAAGTGATAAACCTAGGGAGTTCACTCACGAGAGTAGAGGAGCACCTTTGTGGCTTTAGTGACTTGTTTCATGTAATTTCATAGAAGAAATGAACTTGTAGTTAATTCATAACCATGAGAGTAGGTAATTGTTAATTCACTACGAGAGTAGGTTTCACATACATTAGGAAATTACGCTATAACTAGTCAAGTTAATAGCATTCACTTAACTAGTAACTTCATTTGCAAGAGTAGTAAGGAATTCCATACCTCTAGGAGTTTTTTAGTGTTATTTTTATTACTTTTGCTTCATGTTTATAGTGTAGATTCAAGTTTTTGCACTTATGATAGTCTAAATAATAAAAAGTTCGAAAATCACCGATAATTGAAAATCTGTCCTGTGAGTTCGATCCTTAATACCCTATACTCAATCGCGACTCGTATATTTGCGAAAAATCACGTGTGGGGTATTTAGGATGTTATAAATGTAAAACTTGATTGTGGAATAAGCTAATTGTTATATGTATACCCCGCGCTCGTCACCAAGGACATGAAAATCTTTGTTCCAATTGATCAACTCCTAAACATTCAACTTTTAATTAGCTATTTGGCCTAAGTTAGCTCGAACGCCAATATTAACTCGTAGATTCTCTGAATTCGACAATTAGAATGGCGCACTCAAATTGTATTCTTGTTATTAGACAATCTAGATATTGACGCAATCCAGATTACTCTAATAATAGCACTAAGAACCAAGAATCAGTCAAAAATGATAATAATGGTGATGCACGCAGTTATTTAATCAACCCCAAAGGGTTCACAAAAGGGAACAACCAATTGTTAGCCTTATTTGCTACACAGAAATACCCAATACAAGATAATTACGAATTCAGATTAGTATTTTGGTATGAAAAATACATGTAGAGAGTATAATTGGCCACTTACTCTACCATCCATATTCAACATAGAATAAAATCAAGGAATCACAGATAGCAAATTAAAGATTGAAAAGATCAAACCTGATTTCACAATCATTGGAATAAAGACTTTAATCCTTGGCTTGATTGGATAACTAGCTAGATATTGTCCTCAAGAGAGAAACAGAGATGTTCATAGCCAAACTCTACTTCTACTTTTCTAATTTACTCCTAAGAATGATGAATATGAGAAAATAGCGGTCTCAACCCGTTCTCTCCATTTGGCTTCCCTAAGAATCGACCAAAACCCTCTATTTATAGTGCTAGGAAGTAGGATTTTTCAGTTGTAATTGGATAGGTGCATTAAAACTAAGTAAACACATATCTAGCAATGTCGAGTCTTAAGTTGGGTTATAAGATGGGTACCCATCATCGCTTAACTTGTCAGTTTGACTGAAATCAATTCCAAGTTTGAATAGGTCTTATATTTGGTCCCCATCATAGCACCCATTAGCTACTACTTTGATGAACTTAGCATTCTCATTCTGAATTGAGCTCTTTTTGCATCATTTTCATTTAAAGTGCTTTTTAACCTATCCAATCATAAAACATGCCTTAATTAGCACTTCTAAAGATACAATATGCATAAAATCATAGTAATGGAGGAACATAAAAACACAATAATTAGGACACATCAACTGGAGCCGGTCATCCTCTCTCAATTCTCACTTTGCATCTTCTAGTGATGTCTAGTGCCATGTTCGGCTAAATGACTGGCGCTAGACATTCTCCAATAGTTTTTGAAATTTCATTTTAGCTCCCAAACTTGAGTTCTCCACTCAATGTCCATCCAATTTCCTTTAATCTTCAATTCTCTCCCTACAAAACAAACAAAACACCAATTAGGCAGGTTTTCCATTCAATTTAAACATGTATGGTATGAATAAATTATCATAAACACATGTAAAACACTATGCCTTATCAATCTCCCTCATGCGTAATCCGTACTTGTTCTCAACCATAAGAAGAAAAGCAAACCATCACAGGAAATGGCCATAGTTCAAAACTATTATTGTTAAATCAACCATTCGAAACTACATTTTTAGACAACAAATTACATAGACGTTTAGTTATCTGGAAATTTTTTTAAAATAAATCTCCTCTAAAAAACAGTATGTCCAAAAAAACTTCTAACACTCCGAACAGATCTAAGTGGGAATTTTAGACACCAAATTGTTGTTAATTTTTAATATTTTCTTAAAATTTTCATCTATTTATTGGTCATTTATTTTCATGTATTTTAATGTGTGTTTTATTATTTTTTGTAGGTTTACCAAAAAAGGAAAAAAAAAAAGGAAAAAAGGGGGAAAGAGAAAAAGAAAGAAAAATATAAAAAAAAGAAAAAAGAAAAAAGAAAGAAAAAGAAAATCCAAAAATCACCCTTTAATCATTTTTTCCAACAATACACTATTCACTCCACTACACACTCAACCTCCCCTTTCTTTTTCTTGCTCAAGACACAAATTTCCCCCCCAATCTCCCTCACTCAGTCTCAGCTCTCTTTCCTCCCAAAACTCCCAACACTCAAACTCCCCCAAAAATCTTCCTCTCTCACCCTTAGCTCCCTCTTTCCTCTCTCAACAACACAACACACACAAACAAAAATTCCTCTCCTCTCAGCTTTCTCTTTCCCTCAATTCACATACCATCACATACTAGCACATCAACAAAACACACACATACAACTCTTGGCCTTTCTTCAATCATCACAAGAAACACAAATAAAAAAAAAGAGAGCAAACAACAAATGGTTGAGGCTTCGGAATCCATTCAAAATTCTAACCAAGAAACTCTATTTCATTGAGGTATTTTTCAGTTTTTTTTAAGTAAATTAAATCCATGTTGGTTGTTTAATTTCTCTTACTTTTTCTGGTTTTTATTGTTGCTGTTGTGCTGTTAAATGTTGGGATTAAGTTATAAGCAAGATTGAAGAAAGAAAAGTAGCTTTGGTGTTTGCCAGCCAAATGTTTGAAAAAATGCTAGAATGAGAAAATCGAATTAAATTGGGTTTTTTTTGTTCATTTAAGGCCATAGTTGCACTCTAGAATCCATAAGGATTATTTTGGTGTTGATTTTGTGAATTCTAGTGTTAATTTGGGTGATTAAAAAGAATAAATTCGTGGCTGTAAATCGGCCATTTGACTGTCTTTTGTTCATATTTTGTGAAAACCAAACTCGAAAATGGATTCTAAGCTAAAAATCAAGTGGGAAGGTGTATTTTGGTGAATTTTTACAATTGGAGATGTGGCCGGCAGCGACGCCACTGCCAACATTTGCCATGCTCGCAGGAGAGAAGCTTGGTTTGGCTGGAGGCGAAGAAGAAGGAGGAAGAAGAAGAAGAAGAAGAAAAAAAGAAAGAAATAAAAAGGAAAGAAATAAAAAAAACATTGGTTTTGATTCTTCAATTATAATTGTTCTCTTCCTTTAGTTGTTAATCATGCTTCTTTTACATGCATTTAAGTTGCAAATTTTGAGTATTTTGAGTTTATTTATATTTTTTTAACATAATAATGTGAATCTAGTACATTTTTTCTATTTTCAATTAAATTGGTGCCGAGATTCTTTTATTGATTTTGAGTATAAATGGGGCAACTTTACTTCATTAGTCACTACTTCAAAAGAGAGGTACCTTTAAATTTCGATTATATGTTCTTACGTGCTCCTGTATGTTTATATGTTTTTGTATGTTTTTGTTATTTATTTAATTTAAATGTTTATTCAATTTTTTAATGTTTATTTAGTTAATTTTATAATTATGTGGGAGGTACTTAAATACCTCAAGATGTGATAGTGATAGGTTGCAATTTTGTCATTAATTTTATCATTATTTTCCTATTTTATTTTACCAAATATTGCGTTAATTGGTGAATTCTACTTATTTTTGGTAATTGTCGTTGGTTGGAGGGATTTGGAGCAAAAAAAGATTAAAGACGTGATTTTCATTGAATTTTTATGCTAATTAGTGTGGTCACGTCAAATTCAAAACTCAACACGTTCGAGAGTAAGGGAGTTAAAGTGCGATATCTAGCTGTGAAGTGAAGTCTCAAGAATGGGGTCACAAATGTTTTACTAGATGATTGTTGTTGGTTTTTCCTTTTCGAATAGGTTGGAATTTGTTGGATTTGAAATAGTAGTAGTAATTTAGTAGTAATAGGAGACTAGTCAATAGGATAATTTTCATTCTTTTCGGCTAGAGAGACTGGTCAATTAGTCATTAGGTTTTCTTATCTTTTCTTGGACGGCCATACGAGACTCGGAGTTATTGGATATCTCTTCTTAGGAGCCGCATGTCTTTGGCTCTTTGCCAGAACATCGCCTTGGGAATTTTCTCAACAATGAAGAACTAATTTTCCTTTCTAGTCAAAAGTCAACTTGAAGATGCGATCTTAAATATTTGTGAGATCGAATTATTTTACTTATTTCTTTTATTCATTAGTATTCGTACATTTTCTGGTTTAATATCTTATGATTGCTTTGTTATTTGAATGTCAAGAGTCCGATATTCGAATTAACATAATAATCCTTGCCAGATTAATTGATTAAATCAGTAATTGTTTGATCGATTAATACTAGTGGCAACTAGCATGATTGATCCCATGTTAAGGAAATGTATAATCTAATTTAGACAAACCCTTGTAGCGTGTTTATTGGTTAGAATTGAGCTTTTCTAATTCTTAATACAATCGGGGAATTAAATTCTATGGTCATACCTGGAGTTGTTTCTTTGTTAGGAAATAGTTAACAGTCGTGCCTTGGCTATTGATAAAATAAGGAAAAGTTGGCCGTCAGTACTTGTTGATGGCTGTAGCTAATCTATTAGTGAGTAATTACATTATCTTTCCATCAATGATCAGTTGAGTGGTCCGTATCTAAAAAGTTATACCTTTGGTTAGAGTGGTATTTATAATTGATTTAATTCCTGTTTATTTATGTTAGTTGTTTGATTAGTTTGTTAAGTAGTTATTTTTATATTTTCCAAAAATCCCCCCAAAACTCTGAACTCTAAAAGAAATGAATTTTTTCAAGTCCATGTGGATTCAACCCTACTCACCCTATATACAAAAATTATATTTTTCTCGAGTAGGTATTTATTATTACACAGACTCGACACCTATCAAATAGATAGGTAATATTTTTGCTAAAAGCTGTAATTAGATAGACCAATATAATATATAGGATAGATAGATTTATTTCATTATATTTTCCCATTTTAAATTGTAGTTAGGTCCTCCATTATAATAGATAGGTTTTGTGTGTTTATGTGTTTCACGTGCTCATATGTTTTACCCACTTTTCTTAGGATTTGATATTTAAATATTATGTTTATGTGTTATTACTATGTGTTTTTACATGTTTACTTGATCTAATTCATGCTTCACATGCTTTATTATAGATAACGAATGCATGACGTCACCACACTAATCCAACACTAGTTGTGGTTTCTTCCTCCACTTTCTTTGCTACTCTAATGCTAGTGAAGATTTCTAAAATAGGTTAGTCCAACACTAGACCTTTGTATTCTCCACGCGTTGGATTCATCTTTTGTGTGATATTCATTGCATCTTCATACATTTTTTCTATTTTTAGGATACTTTCTCATTTATATGATATTTTCCTCTATATTATTCTCTTATCCCTATACACGTTAGTCATATTATTTAGATTCGCATTTCATTTAGGAAATTAGAAAAATAAGTTGGTTCATTTGCCTATTTATGTTAGAAGTGTCACTTTTCAAATATGAAAATAGGTGATTATAAGTCTTTAGTTTAAATATCCCATTAATCCCTCTATAAGAAAGAAAATTGTGTCACAAGTTTTGTCTTTTGTACCCATTATGTTACATTCCTTTTTCTTTGGCCACTTATACTTATATATAAAACTTAATTTTCTTTGAGTTTCACCTTTATATACTCGTGACCCCTTTCAAGAGATTGTTTTATATTTCACAATAAATGTGATTGATATCAATTAAATTTTGAATGGATATTTTGCCCCTTTCGATATCTTTCTTAAGTTTAGGTTTACATCCATATAGGAAACATCCAAACGTGATAAATTTAAGGGTTATATTAGAAAAATTTTGACTAAATTTCGCAACTAATTTAGATTAGGTTGAAAAGGTACCTTAGATTTGAATCAATTGAACTTTTGCCTTCCTTTTCTCCAACCGTGACTCCTGACTTCATTTTCTCTTATTTTCAGAGACTTGAAATTATCGAAAAAGGTTTTATTTTTATTTTTATTTTTGTTTTTATTTTAATTTTGTTAAAACCATTTTTGGGTGACTTGATACACCTAAACTTAAAATCAAGTGGCGACTCCTATTTTTTAAAAAACCCTTTTTAGACTAAAATTGGGTCCAAACTGTCGCATTATTTAAAGTCCCATCTTAGACCCTTTTTCACTTATTTTTTTTAAAATGAAAAACACATCATCATTTTTGCAAAAATCTTTTGATCGCAAAAAATTGGGCATGACAGGGGTAACCTTTCAATTACCTCAATTTTAGCTTTTTCAATCTCTATACCTCTTGCGGAAACTTTGTCATCCAACACTATATTCTCATGTATCATAAAATGGCATTTATTCCAAATTAAAATCAAATTAGACTCTTCACATCTTTCTAAAACATGATTCAAATTATTCAAATAAATATCAAAAGAGAAATCATAAACATAAAAATTAACCATAAAAACCTCAATTATGCCCTCCACCATGTCTGAGAAGATGGCCGTCATGCATTTTTTGAAGGTTGTTGGCACATTACAGAGTCCAAAAGGCATCCTTGTGTATGCAAACGTGCCATATGAGCATATGAACATTGTCTTTTCTTGGTCCTTTGGAGTAATAGGAATCTGATTATTTCTTGAATAGTTATCCAGAAAACAATAGAATTTTTGTCTCGCAAACTGCTTCAAAATTTGGTCCACAAATGGCGATGAAAAATGGTCCTTTCTGGTTGTTGCATTCAATTTTCTATAATCAATACAAACACACCACCCACTAATAGTACGTGTAGGGGTTAGTTCATCTTTCTCATTCTTTGCCACTACGCCTTTCTTCGGCACAATTTGCACAGAACTTACCCAAGAACTATTAGAAAAAAGATAAATAATTCCTATATCAAGTAATTTAATTACCTCTGATTGGACTACTTCCTTCATATTTGGGTTAAGTCCCCTCTAATTTTCTACTGAAGATTTAGTATTACCTTCTATTAAAATTATATGCATAACCATAGACGGATTAATACCTTTAATATTAGAGATACTCTAGACAATAGCTGTTTTGCGATTATAGAAAATTCACAACTTATCAGTTTCACTTGGCTCAAAGAAGAAGAAATAATAATAAGGTAAGTCTCATTCATACCAAGAAAAGCATACCACAAATGTGCAAGTAAAGGTATAAACTCCATTTAGGGCGAGATTTTTCATCAATGGTAGCAACATTTTTAAATTCCTGATTTTTGCATGAGATAGCTCTCCTTGCCTTGCTAACAATTTAAAAGAGTTTAATAAGTTAATATCCTTCACATTCTCATTTAAGTTCATTGCAATGACACTTTCTAATGAATCACCGTGGTACTCATGATCAGAAATTCTATTAGATAAAACACCAAACACATCAATTCACAAACAAGATTCATCAGTTGAAGGATATTTTGACGATTTAGAAACATTAAAGTCTTGCTTATCTTCATGTATCCTCAAAGTAAGCTTCCATTCTAACACATCAATAATTACCCCACCCGTAACAAAACATGCTCTATCTAAGATAATAGACATGCTCATATCTTCTTCTATTTCTAAGACTACAAAATTAGTAGGAAAGTAAAATTTACTGACTTTAATAAGCATGTCTTCACTCACACACTAACTGGATATTGCACTCATCAATTTGTAAGTTGAAGAACCACCATTGTAGGTGCCATCTTAGCAAACTTTAATTTCTTGTAAAAAGACAAAGACATCAAATTAATACTGGACCCAATGTCACAGAGACATCTATCAGTAAAAAAAAAAAAAAAATTCTCAAATGAACAAGACACAGTGAAACTTTCTGGATCCTACACTTTTGTAGGAAGATGATTTTGAACCATGACATTGCACTACTTAGTCAATACGACTATAGCAAATTTCTCCAACCTTTGTTTATTGGATACGATCTCCTTGAGGAACTCAGCATATGATGCTATGTTAGCAATGACCTCAACAAATGAGACGTTCACTTGCAATTTTTCAAACAACTCCAAAAATTTTTTATAATGCACTTCATTTGCTTTCTTGTTCAACCTCTAATAGAACGGAATTGGTGGTATATATGGATTGAATTCAGGTAGTTTAACTGGGATATTCTTTGTACTAACTCCTTTGCCTGAACCTTGTTTCTTATTCTCAGTTTCTTTACCTTCATTACTAGCAGCTTGCTTATCTAGCTCCTTTGGCTTCTCCTTTTTAATGAGATGATCCAACACCTTGCTAGAACGAAGTGTCATAGCTATAGCTGCTTCCTTTAGGTTCACTTTAGTGGTACTGGGCAATTTTCCTTGCTCCCTTTTAGTCAGTACCTTAGCTACCTACTTGCCTTTCAAGATTTTGGATTGAAACTTGTTGTGATTGAGCTATTTGATCCATCTTCTATATGTACTGTAGCATCATATCTTCAACATTGTCTTTTTCTCTTGAGTAGGTGATGGGCTTTTTGATATAGGTACAAGTTTAATTCCGAATTACACCCGTTTTACTGCAAACATACATGTCAAACTAGTTGTTTAGGGTATATATTGGGTCGATCCCACAGGAAGCAACTTTGCAAGTACTAAGACCTTACTTACTCTAATATTTAGACTAATAATCAACTTAAGTAAGAGAAGTTGTAATTATTACTATTTAACTAATCTTAACTAGATATTTCTAAGGTAACAATGGAGAAAATTCACCAAATACTTAAGTTTAGGAATATAGATTCCACTTATGGCATCAAAGAGACAAATAAATAGATTTACTTCTTGTTACAACTCTTGTTTAACTAAGGATTCATTTCCAGTATTATCAAATGTCATTCTCATGATGAAATGGCCTAGACTAGACTAGTTTGCCCTATTCTCATGGTAAATAACTAGGTCTACTCTTGTTTACTTCGTGAAATGCAAGTTAATCCACTTAAATGTATCTCTATTCTCATAAGTCTACTGCTTAAGCTCTATTTATGTTGTTCCATTATTATATCCAACTTTCATTGAATAGTAACAACTATAAGGTTGTTATTATTGATCAAGTAATAACAAGTGATAAGCACACACAAATAAACAAGTTAATACAAGGTATAACAAATGTAAATCATATTCACTTCATATAATAGTCATAAGGTTCATCTACTCCCTAGATCTAGAAATTTAGCTACTCATATAATATATAACAAGAAAGAACATGGCTTTATTGCATGAACACATATTAAATCACAAGTAAAAGATAGATAAAAAAGCTTAGCCAAGATTAGTGAAGAAACTCCCAATGATCTTATATTTTTTCAACAAAATGAGTGTACAATGAAGTCTCCAATTGTTCTCACAAATGTTCTAGCTAGAGAGAACAAGAGAAGATTCACTACTAAGTTCTAATGCTAAAATCTGACAAAAACCTCTCTAATGTCTTCTACTTTCTCTTTTTTTAATGATTCTAACATCTGTAGTGTTAAGAGAGTCAAAATGTGATTTTTGGACAAAACATAAAACTCATTTTCTCTTCCAAAAAGTCCTTTGAATATGTGCAGCCGAAATTCTTGTCTGGAATAGAGCTGGAAAGTAGTGTGAAAACAGAGCAAGTGACTGAACAAGTTGCAGAAATCAGGCTACAATACGCGACTTAGGAACACGCGACTTCATCTCGGGTATTCAATGGTCGCATATTCACTTCTATGAAATTGTTCTCATTTCAACTGATATTTTTTCAATGATGGAGCCCGAACTAACTTTTGTGCAAAACATGAAAGGTGTAGTCCTTTGAGTTGGCTTTCCAATGTTTTAAGAGTCATCTAATTTAGAGCTCTATGGACTGAAAAATTACCAAAAGAGCCCTGACTAGTCAGAACTTTTTTCGGCTCTCAACCATGCAAATACACTTCTGTATTTCAACTTTTTGGCAAGAAAAATGACTAAATTGGATTTTGATGTTTGCATGCCAAATGTAGATCTATCTCTTAGTTTCAGAATAGTATAAGAATCACTTCAATCCGATACTTGTAGTTCAAGATATAGCCGAAATACCACAAGATACCAAAACTGTCTTCACTTGCATTTCTTTCTTTGAATGTTTTGCACTTTATGTCTTCTTTAAACCTCTTCAAATAATCAATAATCACCCAAAAAATGTTATCATTTCATTCCCTTTGATGATTGAATCATTAAATCTACAAAAATATCAAATTCTCATCCTTACTCAATTTCACAAGCAAGTAATTCATATGGTCAATAAAATGTTTCCTAACCCATGATCATCTTTTTATTCAATTTAAAGAGGGATTTATTCATATCACATAGCTAAATATTACTTAAGTGTGAAAGTGCTTTTTTACGTGAAGATCGACATTTTTAGATGCAGATCGCCGGTTACTCAACTCTTTACATACTCAAATTGCTTTGCATACTCTGAATTCAAGTACCGTTTTATGCGAAAGTCGACATTTGTAGATGAAAACTTTCGGTTACTAAGTACAAGAACCATTGGAGTGGAATAACTCTTATTCTCTTTTTTTTTTATTTTTTTCTCTTTTTTTCTTTTTCTACTTTTTTTTGAGGTAAAGATAATAACATTCCCTCAAAAGAATAATCATGAGAAGAGTGTTACACTTATTGACCATATTAATCACTTAACTTATAAAATCAAGTAAAGAAAAGAAATTTCATCAAACATGCAAAATGTAGGCATAATTTTCTCCACTTTACTAGATATATTTTCCTATAAATGCGCAAATTATAATCACATAATAGCCATTTCCAAATTAAATGAGAAAAGAAATTTTCAAGTCACATATATTTATCTCCAAAGTAAGAGAATTTGAGTAACTAATGGTATGGAACTTGTTACCTCTTAGATAAAATTGAAAAAATTTTACATTTTACAAATTTGGACAAGATTTTTAGAAAAATTTTGGTAGAGTTTTTCCTTAAAACTGGAGAAACTCCCTGCCAGTAAACCCAAGATTAACAACATTCAGGTACAATTTATATTCCAAACATCAAATCCAAACAATAAATACAAAAATACTACAAGTACCACACATATCCTTCCTCATACTTAAAATACACTTGTCCTCAATGTGTAGAGAAAGGAAAATAACAAAAGATAGAAAGAAGTACTTCTCAGTGCAATAGTTGAGATCCAGATCAACCATGAATTACGAACCTTGGCCACAAGACACAACATCTACTAACACTGTCCAAAAGATGAAATGTAAAAGAAAAAGTGCAAGTTAAACATCCTACAAACAAAAGAGTAAAAATGACAAGAAAATTAGGAAACACAAAGAAGAGTCATCCAAAGGTGCAGTTTCAATCATCGTCTTCTTCTTTCTTGCTATCATGAGGTGGAAAGATGCCTAGATGATACTCAATTCGCTACAAGCGAGTGTCCATCCGTCCCAACCGATATTCGGTATCGTCTAGCCGAGTAAAGAGCCGCTGTCAATTTGATTGCTGTGGTGGAGGAGGAGGTACAGTAGTAGAAGGTCCGACTTCATCTTGGCCATGACGTGCCTTTTGTCTCCTTTCTCGAGTAGGTTGAAGAATGTTTTTTGTACTGATGCCCATACGACGAAGTGACGAAACCGATAACTCGGTTTTAGGCTTAATAAATTCGCGAGTTACACCCTGCAAGTTAATGTCTTAATGCTCGAACACCAAAGATAGAAGACGAGAAAATACCAACTGGAATGAAGTGGTCCGCCGCCTCTCCGTAGATCTTATGTAACTAATGTTGATGTTCGGCAATGAAATTCGAACATAGGAGGACTCCCGATTATGAAACATATGATCAAGAAAATAAATATCACTTTTTCGGACCTCCGTATGACCCGTTTTTTTAGGTATGACATTGTGCGCCATCATATAAATGATGAGACGATGGCGAGGTTCAAAGATACTTGCTATCATTGTCTCCTTCCTTGAAGATCGAAAAAGTTGGTATTCAAGACCAAATCTATTCATGGCGTGCGATGGATCCCACTGCCTATTGGGTGTGATGAAACCCTTCTTTAGATCGATCGCCCGACCTTGGTTGCTACAATCCAAAATAGCAACTAAGCGCTCCCGTGATAAAGCAATGATCCTCCCACGCACCCACGACTCCACAACTCGTCACTGTGACGTTCTTTGTTTTCAATATTTGCGTAGAACTTGCACATCAAATCCAGGTAGTAGTGAGTCAGTAATGTGAGAATAGGCGCCCAACCAAGTTGGTTAAACGCTTCCGAGATACGATAGACCAATTCAATTTCCAGACTCACATGCATTTGAAAGAGAAACTCCAAATTAGCGTGTGGTTTGTGCCATTCTTGATTCTTAAGACTGGTGAATTTGGTACGATCAAATACGGTAACTGCGGCACTATGAGAAGTGCCCTCCCCTTGTCGTCTCCTCATCTATTGGGGTGAAGGAGATCTCTCCTTTTCGCTTTCACCAATATCCTCACTCACCTCTATTTCGTTACTATTAGACGATGAATAGACAACTTGATTTCCCCTTGCCATAGTACCTAAGAAAAGAAATTCAATTATCCACATGTATTAACACATATTGCGTAGGTTTAACCACAAATACCCACAATTGGCTCACATAACCACAAAGACATATCTCCACGTCATAAGAAATCAAATAAATATACATCAATGATCACAATTATAACATACGAGATATGACATAAAAACAGGAGCCAAAAATCGCCAAAATCACTAATTTATTAAAATAGACAACAAATATGCCCCAAGTAATGAAATTAGCAATAATCATGACTATAACAATCTTTAATTAGCAACAATAATGCATATTTAGTTATAAACATGGTTAAGCAAAATTATCATATGAATTCACAAAATTCATCAAAATTACTCATTATACACAATGTTCATGCCAAAACATCATCAGTCAATCAGTTGCAGTTATAATCATTCATAAACAAGGGTTCAATAACAATCTAAACAACTGTTTCAATTTTGTCCAAATATAGCAAGTTACAAATTTAAATAATTAATAATCCATCAATTGCTATATTTTAACATCTAAACATGCTTAGACAATCATAATAAATATATTGGAAGCCAAAAATATCTATAATATTCATCAAAAATTCGAAATTAGAAGATGTCAAAAAATTCAGGAAATTGAAAAATATCAACTTCTAAAATACAAAGATTTAATGAAGAAGCTTATCTCAATCGCGAAGAGTGATATTTGGAGATGATGATTATGCAAAAAACCCTATGAAAATCACTCCAATTGACCTCCAATTGAAGAAATTGAGAACCAAGAACCCTAACCCCAAATTTCTTAAAAACCATTTTGTAGTTATTTTTCTTGGATTTCAATCGGTTAAAAAGACTTTATGAAGGCGTAATGATGATGGGTTGATGTTTTCTTGCAAGAAAATGGAATAAAATTGTTGATTTGTGAAGGTGTATGTGGGAAAGAAAGAAAATGCGAGTGTGTGGAACAAGAAGAAGAAGAAAAATGAAGATAGAAAGTCACGTATAAGGTTTAAATCGATTGAGGAAAACGTAACTTCGCAAAATGCGACTTTATGTCGCATTTTCTTCTCATTTCGTGCAGGATTGAAAACGCGATTTCACGAATACACGACATGAAGTCGCGTATTCTGCTTTATCATTGCAGAATTGAAAACGCGAGTTATGAGAAAACGCGACTTGGAGTCGCATATTTCTAAATTTGGCGTATCCTTCGGTAAATTTTGCAGAAATTTCAAATTTCTAAAATTATGCAATCTACCCCAATTACTCAAAGTGTAATTTAGATCATTCTTTAGCCAAATTTAGCATTGCATGCACATGTAAAATGATTAAAACATGTATTTTACCCCTTTCTAACGGATCGAAAACACCTTTTCATGTTGCATTTTCTTCTCATTTTGTGCAGGATTGAAAACGCGACTTCACAAATACACGACGTGAAGTCGCGAATTGAAGTCGCATATTCTGCTTTACCATTGCAGAATTGAAAACACAAGTTCTGAGAAAACACGACTTGGAGTCGCATATTTTTGAATTTGGCGTATTCTTCTATAAATTTTGCAGAAATTTCAAGTTTCTAAAATTATGCAATCTACCCCAATTACTCAAAGTGTAATTTAGATCATTCTTTAGCCAAATTTATCATCGCATGCACATGTAAAATGATCAAAACATGCATTTTACCCCTTTTTAACGAATCGAAAACACCTTTAACTCAAATCGAGGGATTGAGTTCCTTAATCAAACTTCGCATTTTCCATCACAAATGGTCATCTTTACTTCCTTTTGTCAAACCTATAATACAAAAAGTAGCAAACTAATTTAAATACATGCATTAAACATAAAATCATACCAAATAAACATATATAATTTAAACATTGGATTGCCTGCCAACTAGCGCTTTTGTTTATAGTCGTTGGTTCGACTCAAAAAATTTGGCTCGTTTTAGGGCATTGGGGAGTGATTTTCTCCCCACGAGTCAAAACTCTCGAGCCATTCCACCATGTGATGAGTCATGCATTGATCTCTATAGTCCAACTTCCTTAAATGCCAAGGAGGAGTATTAGACTTGTCATGTAATAGCTTGACTTCACCTTGAAGTAGAATTTGCTCACCTTTTTCAAGTTGACTCGACTTTTCACCTATTCCTTTATAGAATAGCGAACTTATTAAGCCAACTTCAGTCCTTATCCTTATCTCCCTTGCTCCTATCCCATGAAAATTAGTACCAAGAAAATTTATAGATTTGACTTCTTCATTCATTTCCTGATTAAACATTTCATCACGTGGCATACTAGAAACAAGAGTAATAGGCTCTATACTCCAATCCTTATTAATCAAATTAAATTTCAATTCCTCACCATTAACCCTAAATATAAGTTTACCTTTTTCCACATCAATTATAGTTCGTGCAGTGGCTAAAAATGGTCTTTCTAGAATTATTGGCATTTTCACATCTTCCTCAATATCTAAAACAATAAAATCCACAGGTATAATAGATTGCCTTATTCTAATGAACAGATTTTCTAAAATACCAATTGGATGTATAATTGACCGATCCGCCAATTGCAATGTAATATTGGTAGCTTTCAACTCTTGAAATCCCAACTTTCAGGCAACTGATAGCGGCATAAGCGACACACTTGCACCTAAATTACATAAAGCATTAGAAAAATGCAATTGCAAGGAATAGAAAAGCTTCACAGACCTTTCAATTTAGGAGGGAGTTTGTTCATAATCAATATACTACAATTTTCCGTTAATGCTATCATTTCATTATCCACAATTTTCCTCTCTTTGACATGATATCCTTCAAGCAACGTGCACAAAAGGGAATTTGTGTAATAGCATCAATGAAAGGAATGTTAATGTGCAATTGTTTAAAAATTTTAAGTAATTTCTCAAACTCCCGATCCTTTCCATCTTTCTTCAACTTGTGAGGAAAAGAAATAACGTTAGAATTTAAATTGGGAGGAGGTACATCAATATCAATAACAACATGATCATTTCAGCTTTCTTTCACTCCTTCAATTGCTTGCTCCTTGTCTTTTTCACCATTTGAATTGCCGACGCTAGGTCCCTCAACTATTTTATCACTTCTAAGAGTTATAGCGTTGACATGCTCTCTCGGGTTGACTTCGGTTTTACTAGCTAATTCTCTACAGTTTCTGTTGTTAGTTGAATTGGCAATTTGACCAATTTGCACCTCCATGTTTTATACATCCCGGTCAATTGATCCAATCTCCCTTCAATTCGCTCAAATCACTCCGAAGTGCCCTTGGCTAACTTCTCTACTGCTATCTCCCAATCCGATTTAGTATTCATCTGTGGTTGCTTTGATTGGAATTCCGGTGGATTGATCGGCCTTTGAGAGTTGCTTTAATCTTTCCACCCAAAATTTGGATGATTTCTCCACCCTAGATTGTATGTATTTGAATATGGATTGTTTGGAACATTCCTATTGTAATTATTGACAAATTGAGCCTGCTCAAGATCAACACACTCGTTAGTATCATGTTCTCCTCCACATATGGAACAGCAAGCAACATGTACAGTAGAAGAAGAATTTGAACTACATTCGGTTTGTCTTGTGATGACCCCACCTCTCCCTAGGGCGTACCCCAAGGTTTAGCGGACCGCCTGCCCAACTTTCGCCATGACTCACTCACCAACTTCAAAGATAGTAAATTATAACTTCAAGAGTAAATGAAACAATAGTACTCAAACTTAAAATGTACATCTATACTCATGTCTATCTCAAATATTCATACATTCCCAAATATAACAAAAAAAATTCAAGTTTTAGTTGAACTTCTAACCTTAATCGAGTACTAGCGCTAGAAGAAATACAAAAGTCAAAAGATCTAGACAACACCAGTTTATCCCAATCTCACGCCTATGCTCGCACCCTTTGTAAGGAAAACAAAACTAATGGGGTGAGGCAAAACTCAGTGAGGCTCCAAAACATCATGCAAAACCAAGTATCAAGGTGGCCATTATACAAAACTTGAAATATCAAAATAACAAGCATAAAAGTTCATAAAAGTGAACAATAACACTTCAAGTAGCAAATTGACTAGATATCCAACATTTCCAGGTTTAAGGATATAGTCGTTTGCAAGCTAACTCGACCACAGCGTGCCAAGAAATAGTTGACACTCCGTCAACTTTCAAAGCACTGAAACAAATCCAGTCGAACACCACTTAACTCTAATCACCATCCACCAATCAAACCCCCTACCGAGCTTGAACTCCAACATTAATTATGATGGTAATACTCGAGTATACCGAATCCCATGAACCACATCCAATGGATTACGCAATAAATAATAAACAGTACCTATGGTTCGCCAGTCTTCTCGACCAAACTCTTACTGGCTCGATTCGACCAACTAACCAATAGCGTTGGAATCCCAGACAGTATTCCAATCATACACATGTACATCAAACCATTTGTAACCAATGCATGGTAATAAATCACATTAGGCCAAGTGCGGTAAAGTACACCCTTACCCGGCCAAACAAGGCAAGAAATATCCAACCATATCAAGAAAATATTGCATTCAAATATCAAGTTCGGTCATGCAGTTGGAGACACTCACCAATGATTTATTGCTTATCCAAATCAAGCCCAGATCCAGGCCCCTAGCTAGAGTCAAAATTTGCGACGAAATATCGGGTAGCAACTTGTAATCAAATAGGGTTTCAAGTATACAACGTTCGCTTCTTAATATCAAGGATAAATCAAGTAAATAAAAGTCATTTAAGTAGTAATTATAATACTTAATAAACCCTAAAATATACATGCCCACTCTTTTGATTTTGGTAAAGAAGCGATTAGAACCTTTAAGTTCGCAACTTGGTAGCCGTTACTTTGTTTTTGAGAATTGTACACTTTTAGCAAAATTTCAGTTTATAAGTCACCATCAAGGTCAACTTAAACATCCTTAAGTAAACTAAACCCAAATTGATCACAAATTACACCGCTACTTACACATTCACTTACTTACCCCCCAAGAAGAAAAATGGGCAGCACATCCCCTATTTTCCTCAACTTTTCCTCCTATTTTCCAAGCCAAGATTCATGGCAAAACAGCCCAATTCAATTCCACAAATTATAAAGTCAAAGGGGTTCTTAAACTAGGCTACAAAACCAACTAATTTAAACTTATCTCTAGCATATAAACATCACATATCTAAGTTGGAAAATTCTCTACCGAGGCTGAAAATTTGGAACTAAAGTTGGAAATTCTTATTTAAAAGCTAAAAAGTCATATTAAAACTAGAAATCTTCATATAAGTCCATAACAAGACTAAATACCATCATACCAAAACTGAAAAAAATAAAACAAGGTTGGCAAATTAAACCCTAGGCTGGAAATTTCACCAATTCTTCACAAATCCATGATATCTTCCATAAAATTGTCAATTTTAAGTCATCTTCTCAATAAATTGCAAGATAAGAAAGAGAAAGGAAGTTTTCCAACTTTATACCTTCAACCTCTAGTAGAAGATGAAAAAACAAAACTTTCCCCTCCAAATAACTCCACTACAAGCCTCCTTGGCACCTTATTGAAACTTTGTTCAGATTAAACTAGCGATTCTTGTTGATTCCTCACTCAAAGAAGGCAAGATCAAGGTGAAACTTAAAGCTTTCTTCTCTCTTTTTCTCCTCTCAAGAGTCGGCCAAGATGAAGGAAAAGTGAAGGGAATTTGGATGATAGGAAAGATATAGATGGAAGAAAGCTTGGGTCAAAGGTTGCTTTGATTGCCGACACTTGGCAATCATCCATTTTCCTCTCTTTTTTTTTTTCTGTTCCTCTCTTGTTTTGGTTAAGAATTTCGGCCAGCCCTAGGATAAAATTAGGGAAAGGAAAATGGAAGAAAAATAAGAAGATTAGGGAAAGAAAGTCTCGGTCCAGTGATGTCTTCGATCGGTAACAAACGGCGTGAGTCGGTTCAAACATATTTTTTTTATGCCTTTTGTACTTTCGTATGAACTTATGATTCATTAACTAACTCTTAGCACTTTTAATCACATATTTCCTCTTACTTAATACCCGTTCTTATCCACCAAATTTAGTGCACACAATTCATCAATTAATCACACTACCACTATGTATTATAAAACCTCCTGCCTCTATTATAAAAGTAAAAGTAAAACTCTCGACTTTATTATATTACAACTATTAAAGGAAGTATATTAGTAGTAAAGGAATTATAAATTAACTTATTCAAAATAAAAGAGAATTGCAAGAAAATATAAATGAATTTTCAAGTCTTCACATGTCTATTCAACATTTTCATTATATTGCTCATTTGTGCACTAAGCATGTTGATGTATCAATTTCAATCATACCTACTTGGCGTCTTGGATTACCTTTTTCATTAGCCCATTGATAATTGTTTGGCGCTATTTCTTCTATCAAACCTTGAGTTTCTTGATGTGATTTAGCCATCAAAGCTCCACCTGCGGCTGCATCAATGGTCGTTTTAGTAGAAAAGGATAAATCATTATAGAAAGTTTGTACAATTAGCCAATTGGGAAGTCCATGGTGTGAAAATTTCTGAGACAAATCTCTAAACCTTTCCCATGCTTCATTTAATGATTTACCATCCAATTGACTAAAACTAGTAATATCCATTTTAAACTTAGTCGTTTTGCCTGATGAAAAATACTTATTCAAAAATATTCTAAACAAATCATCCCACGTAGTGAAAGTATTAGGGGTATGAGAATGTAATCAAATTTTAGCCTTATCTCTCAATGAAAATGGGAACAACCTTAGCTTTATAGCATTCTCACTAACTTCATTCATTTTAATAGTGTCACAAATTTCCAAAATTGTAGTTAAATGTGCATTAGGATCCTCTACGACATTACCTCCAAATTGAGATTATTGCACCATTTGGATTAATGATTATTTAATTTTAAAATTATTAGCATTTACCGTCAGTTGTGCGATACTTGTTTGAGATCTTTGGGTTCCTGGTAGAGCAAAATCCTTAAGAGTTCGCCTATTTGTATCGTTTTCCACCATTTCTTCTTCAAAAGGTAGCTCTATCGCGATTCCCTCTATTTGTTGTCGAACTTCTTCTTTTTCTTGTTGTGGTGTACGTCTTCTTTGTTTACGTAGTGTCCTTTCAATTTCCGGATTAAAAGGTGCGACTACCCGTAAAGTCTGGTACATACACTACAAATAAAAATAAAAGAAATTATGTAGTAATTAATTCACAAAAACTAAAAAAAATCTAACTTAACTCAAAGCAATGTTTAACTAACTAATATAGAGAATGTCTAAATTAATACAGTTTGTTAGGTCCTAATATTGTCGCTCCTCGGCAACGGCACCAAAAATTTGACGAATTTTTTATATAAGTACAAGTTTAATTCTGAATTACACCCGTTTTATTGCAAGCATACAGGTCAAACTAGTAGTTTAGGGAATATATCGGGTCGATCCCACAGGGAACAACTTTGCAAGTACTAAGACATTACTTACTCTATTATTTAGACTAATAATCAACTTAAGCAATACAAGTTGTAATTACTACTATCTAACTAATTTTCACTAAATATTTACAAGGAAACAATGGAGAAAATTCACTAAATACTTGAGTTTAGGGATATAGATTCCACTTATGACATCAAAGATACAAATAAATAGATTTACCTCTTATTACAACTCTTGTTTAATTAGGGATGTATTTCCAATATTGCCAAAATCTCATTCTCATGATGAAATGGTCTAGACTAGACTAGTTTTCCCTATTGTCATGGTGAATAACTATGTCTACTCTTATTTACTTAATGAAATGGAAGTTAAACCACTTAAGTGTATCTCTATTCTCATGAGACTACTACTTAAGCTCTATTTATTGTTTCATAATTATATCCAACTTTCATTGAATAATAACAACTATAAACTTGTTATTGGTGATCAAGCAATAACAAGTGATAAGCATGCATAAATAAACAAATTAATACAAGGTGTAGCAAGTGTAAATCATATTTACTTCATATCAAGTAGCCATAAGTTTCACCTACTCCCTAGATCTAGAAATTTAGCTACTCATATAATATAATCACAAGTAAAAGATAGATAAAGAAAGCTTAGCCAAGATTAGTGAAGAAACTCCCAATGATCTTCTATTTCTTCAACAAAATAAGTGTACAATGAAGTCTCCAATTGTTCTCACAAATGTTTTAGTTAGAGAGAACAAGATAAGACTCACTATTAAGTTCTAATGCTAAAATTTGTTAAAAACCTCTCTAATGTCCTCTACTCTTTTTTTTTTAATGATTCTAATATCTCAAGTGTTAAGAGAATAAAAAAATAGTTTTTGGACAAGACATAAAGCTCATTTTCTCTTCCAAAAAGTCCCTTGAACATGTGCAGCCGAAATTCTTGTCTGAAGTAGAGATGGAAAATAGTGTGAAAACAAAGTAAGTGGCTGAGCAAGTTGTAGAAATCAGGCTACAATACGTGCCTTAGGAATACGCGACTTCATCTCGCGTATACTCGTGTATTCAATGGTCATGTATTCAGTTTTGTGAATTTGGTCTCAATTCAATTGATATTTTCTCAATGATGAAGCCGAACTAGCTCTTGTGCAAAACATGAAAGTTGTACCCCTTTGAATTAGCTTTCCAATGCTTCAAGAATCATCCAATTTGATTTCTATGGACTAAAAAATGACCAAAAATACCCCTGACATGTCAGATCTCTGTTTCAGTTCTCGACCATGCAAATGCACTAATGTATTTTGACTTTTTAGCAAGGAAAACGACTGAACTGGATTTCGATGTCTCATACCAAATGTAGATCTATCTCTTAGATTTAGAATGGTATAAGAATCACCTCAATCCGATGCTTGTAGCTCAAGATATAACTGAAATACCACAAGGTACCAAAACTGTCTTCACTTGCATTTTTCTTTTGAATGTTTTGCACTTCATGTCTTCTTTAAGCCTTTTCAAATCATCAATAATCATTCAAAAAAATATTCTCATTTCACTCCCTTTGATGATTGAATCATTAAATCTACAAAAACATGAAATTTTCACCATTAAAATCCATAGAAATTCAACTTTTACCACTTAAACCACAAAATGTGCATTTTCACTAAATTTCTAGTTAATTAGTTATAAAACTAAATGAAACACACCAAAACTAACTAGTAAAACACACTTAAAAACACGTAAAATAGATACTTATCAGTAGGTGAAAACAAATATTGAAATCTTTGCTGTTGATTTTGGAACATTGGTGGTCCCATATATTTGACCTTTTGCTCCTTCTATGAGAAATTGGGATCTCCATTCTGAATTGTAAGTGTTGAAAAAGGGATCATTCCATTGCTGCTACAATTTTTGGCCTCCATAGGCACCAGTAAAATTAACATCTTTCACTATGACAGGAGGCTCTCTATTGCAATATCCAACAGTAGTATGCCAATAGATATCATAGTATGAACATGGCTCCTAAGACCGAGTTTCACAATTTAACAACAATTGCATTTGATGCACCTAACGATTCAATTCAACAACCTGAGAACTCAAATCATTTGATATACCCATTTAGTGATCACTCATTCACTTGCCCCAAATCACCTTTTATTGAGTTATTACAGAGTAACTCCTAAAGACCTACCAACACTTCTAGGTCTTGTCCCCAATGTACCCTCCAGCTGTAATATCTACCATATTTTGGGTTGTCAAAGTCAACTCATTATAGAAAAACTTCACTTGTCAAGCTAAAAAGCACTGGTGGTGAGGACACTGGACAAGTAATAGCTTAAAATGTTCCCAATCTTCATGAATTGGTGCTCCTTCTATTTGAGCAAAGGTATAAATCTTATTTTTCAGATCTATAGTCTTTTGTGGCGAGTATACTTAGTCATGAAAATATTGTATATATCTTTCCATGTTCTCAAGGATCCACTAAGCAATACACTAGTAGCCTATCCAACTTTAGAATGAGGTTACCTTCCCCTTTTCCTAAACCTTTTATGACTCACAAAAAAAAAAATGAAGAGCCAAATTATCAGAATTGGTTCGAGTGAAATTGATTTACCATCTATTCTTGTGACTCTATTACATCACAATTTGTTATTGGAGCAAAACTGAAAACTTCTGCCTAAACTTCAACACTAGACAAAAGGCGTACAAGTGCAAAACCAGCGAAATTAGGGAAAAAAACACGAGAATGGGATATTAGTGTCTCACTTAAAAGCTATTGGTATTAGAAATTTTAGTGTAATTTCAGATACATCATCTTTTTCTCACATCTGAATTATAAAGACCATTATTATTTCGACACAATACAACTTACAATTCTATATTCTACATCCTGTTTTCTGTGCCAATCTCTATCTCTCACTCCTTATCCTTTTGTCACATTTTGACATATTGCATTATATATTTAGTACATGTAACTAGTCATGCAAGTCGAAAAGTCAATATAGACGTAAGGCCTTTTATTTGAGCAAATGCCATCAAATCCTAGCAAGAACTTTGACCATGGCTTCACGAGGCTTGCACATTGCCTCTAACGGCAAGGCCTTAGGCACTGTGAGTCCTGTGCCTTCAAACATGTCTACCAACTCATTTCTAATCCTCTCCCGATCAAAGCACTAAATTAATGCTTCCAAAGTCAATCCAGCGCCCAATTGGCGAGGCCAATGCTAGGACAAATCCTCCTCCCAATACCAAATGGCATGAATTTGTACTTGTATTCATTATTTTCCAAGCCTGAGAACCTTTTTGGCTTGAAACTCTCCGGATTGTCCCACAGCTGAGGATCCCTATGAATAGGCCAAGCATTTACCATCAACATAGATTTAGATTGTATTCTGTACACTACAACAAAAATGACTTTTCCTAACATGCCTATCAGGACACTTGTTGGTTTGTGTCATTATAATACTTATATTATGACACTTATTATCAACTCAATAATATATAATTTAATTTTTTTAATTTTATCTGATATAAGAATAATAATGTGCCTTTAGACTACCTATCATGACACTTGAGAAAATGTGAGATATACCAAAAAAAAAAGGAAAGGCACAAAATGACAAAATAGTGAATTGGCGGAAGATTCATTTGCTCAAAACTTTCATTTTGCCGGCCAAAACACTTAGTCAAATTTTACTGCTTCTTATCTCTCTCACAAGAAACACTTTCTCCGCAACAAACTATCCTCGGCAAATTATCTCGGACTCCAAAACACTTGGAGTTTTTTTCTGCTGAATCTCCCTGCAAACAAACTTTTCTTGCTTTCCCGTTGAAGGTATGTAATTGCATGGTAAATTTTTTTTTTATTTTGTGAGCAATTAGATAATGTTTTTGCTAAATGTCACCGTAAAGAAGCTTTCCATTCTTCAAGTTGTTCCCTTTTTTCCTGAGATTTTATTAGACATTATTAGCTATTCTTGAAGCTGTGTACTGTATTGTGTTGAATTGCGAGGGTTAACTTTTAAAGTTTGCCCTAAATTGATTACA
This sequence comes from Coffea humblotiana, assembly GCA_023065735.1. NCBI lineage: Eukaryota > Viridiplantae > Streptophyta > Magnoliopsida > Gentianales > Rubiaceae > Coffea > Coffea humblotiana. The sequence continues at coordinate 44,200,523 of CM041213.1, read as the reverse complement.
TTTGAGATTAGTCCCATCTGTTTGAGATTGAAATGGATGTAATAATGGTTAATGATTTGAGTGCACTTGTTGTTCAACTTTATTCTTCTTGGTTGTCTACTTGATTCATGTGACTATTTTGTTATGGATTTGTTGCCCATAACCAGTTAGATAAAATGTCAAGTAGACAATCGAGAAACTGGTGAACCTTAGAAAAGTGATTACAGGTAAATCTCATGTGACCAGATACTTCATGTGAAAATAGGAAACAAATAAATATAAAAGATACATCTAAATCTCATGCATTGATGACTGAAAAGTGTACTATTGTGTATGCATTTCTTCTTTTATATATACACAAACACACACACATATATATATATGTGTGTGTGTGTGTCAACCTATGTGTGCGTGTATAGTTATCTAAAGAATAAAATGCATTAATATTGAATCATATAGAATCATATATGCATGTATGCCAAAGCTATATCTGTAATTATACAAGGATATGCCAAATGCTATATTTCTCACTACTATGCACTGGTGAAACTTTTGATCCCGTGTATCCTCCCCACTTCTAACCTGATCTTGGTATATATGCTCATTAAAAATGTCATGAAGGGACCATTTCAAAACCATGTCAGTGAAGTCATCTTTAGGCCATGCTCTCTTCGTGCTTGACCAATCCCCTTCCATTATCATTCCTTTTACAATTACCCTTACCTGCAACTTTTTTGTCTCCCAAATGAACTTGAAAACTGAACAAAATCAGCTCTCTCTTTGTATAGTAGTTTTAAACAAAAGGATATATAGTTTCTGATCCATTGAGAAGTACTTGAAGCCACTGACTGAATGTGTCACAAAATAACCAAAACTAGTCCCTACAATGCAGTGCCAGGCTGGTCCTAATGTGTAGTTGTCGTTTTCATGCTGTTGGAAGCTTGTTGGAGGACATTTATTTATATTAAAAGTATGGATAAAAGTTGGATGGATTTTCCAAGAACAAGTGAAAAGTACGAGGTAGGACTTGCATTTTCTAGATCAAGTTGTGACGGAATAATTTTGTGTCCTTGCAAAGATTGCAGCATGGGTGTTTGTGTGACTAAAATGGAAGCATATGATCATATGATCATTTGGAGAAGAAGATGAACCACACAACCGGAAAAAAGTCATTTGCTCATCTTCGGAACCACATGGTGATACCTCTGACTTTTTTAGTTGCTAATTTTTTTTGACTCATACATGGTTGATTATGTTAGCTTTGTTTTTTTACTATATGCTAGATGCTAAAACTAGAATTAAAAAAAAGTTCAATTTCTTATAGGCCAAACAGTTGGGAAGACCTCCTACTAAAGTAGAAATGTTCAATAAGTTTTATACCCATGCCGATGGAACTCCATCAAGTACTATAGTTGCTGAGAATTTGGTAAGGATCCTTGAAACACAAGCCTATAAATTCTACCATTGTTTTCATTACATTTGCAATAACAAGTGTTTTCCTTTATTATGTAGCAAAAAATGAATGAGCTGAAAAATCAGCTTCCATCGGATTTGCAAGATCCAGTTGGTCGAAATAATATAGTTGCCCAGGTGGTTGGGCAAGACAAACATGGCCATGTTCACTTGTTTAGTGAGGGTGTGAATCCAACGGATTTATGGGAAGACATTCCTAGTCGTAACACATGTTACCGTATAAGTATTCAACAACAGTCAACATTGGTCCGTTTGGAGGAAAGGCTTCAGCGACAAGATGAGGAAATTGCCAACTTGAAGAAAATGGTTTTAGTTCAACATGGAAGGGGCGATACAATTGACAGCCCGAGATATCCTTCATCATCGTCTAACAATGTTTCAAACCATACTCCAACGCGAGCTACGCGACCTATTTGAGTAAGTTTTTACAACTTCTAAACTTTTAGGTGGTTAATCTGGAATTTGGCATGACTTTGATTCTTGTACTTGTTGGATTTTTTACTAGGTAGGGAATATGATTTCACTAAAAAGTTTGTTTGATCCAACAAAAATCGTGGCAAAGGGATATTTACGAAGTCTGAATCCATTGGATGAGGTCGGGGGACAAGCTCTTGAACCAAACTGGTGTGAAATACAGATATAAATTGCAATGAGTCCAAGTGAGCAATTGATTAAACTATATGATTTGCAACAAACAATTCAAGATGCACTTGGTGCACCAATTGTTTGGCCTTGTCATTTGGTAATATATGCACTTACTTACATTGTGGCTTTTCTAGAATTTTATTGCTAGCTATGATGATCTAATGATCCCAACAAACTTTGTGCACAGGTGGCACTAGCTGAAGATTGATGGGGTATTCGTGATTATGACTAAAGGCTCTCATTTCATTGGAAAGTTTGGAATCTACTGCAAGTTCTTTCTACTTGTTAGGGAAGAGAATCTTTTAGTTTATGCACAAGAGAATATTTCAAGTTTGTGCACATGAGGATCTTTTAGTTTGTGCACAGGAGAATCTTTTTAGGTTTGTACTTGTTAGGGATTTGCTATGTTAGTATTTGTTACATGACTTTTAGTTCAACAAATTATATTTGAGCATTGATTTCTGCTTTTAGATTACTATATGCATTCTGTTCTTTGGGATAATTTTACAAGTCCTTTAGGTTTTTGATTGACGAATGTATAGCAAGGAGCACTACCTGCAAGTTGCTTCTATATCAAAAAAAAAGAAAGAAAAAAAAAACTCCTGGCAGTTAAAAGTGTCAGCATAACTCAGCTTCTAAAGCAATATGTAATGACAAATGGACATGTCGTCCAATGTAGTGTAAATTGACATGACTAAGTGTCCTTAAAAGCCATATATTAAGACAACTCAAGATGCCTTCATAGAATTCGATATCCTAATGTTGTACTATAGCTATCTTGACACTTTCGATTATCAAGAAAAGGGATTTTTGTTGGCAGATGAGATGCTATAACTGCAAAGTTTTCTTGACACATTTGACATTGGAAGGGATGACACTTGTTCGAAGTGTGAAGAAAGGTAAAGTGTCAGGTTGGATTATCTATACTGACACCTTTAAATGCCGTTAAAGATCATTTTTGTTGTAGTGGTAGTTTCCAATGGTGCAATCGCTTGATGATTTGTGTGGAACAAGAAGCGGACCAAAAGGATATAATCTTTGTTATTCGTAAATGACGCTTAAGGCAGCTTAGGAAGATCTTATTCTTCTATTAAATGGTTTTGACCAATTGTTTTATCTAGCTCGTCTCTAGCCCTTTCCAGCTTTTGAGGATGGTTAAGTAGACTAGATATAGCCCTCTCTACTGTGGTAGCTAGAGAGTCCAATCCCGTAGTTAGTAGCAATTTAGCACATCATTGTGGAAACCATGTTAGACTGGAAATTCAAAGAGTGATGCATATTGCAAGCTCAAACTTACCAAAAAAAAAAAATTGCAAGCTCAAACTATCACCAATATGTAGTTTGCATCTCAAACTGTTAATTTGCAACATATTGCTCTAATTTATTGAAGACCAATAAAATGCTGAAGCTATTTTTTGAATAACAAGAATTTAGCAGCCCTAAATGGATAATAATATTTTAAGAGAAATCCGTAAATTAAGGGTAGTAAAGTCTTTTCTTAAAAAAAAGATAGAACAATTCGTTAAATTTTAAAATTAATCGAACAATGTGCAATAAAATGATAGTATGAAATACTAAAATTTTAAGTGTATGCACCAAATTTTTGTCAAATTTTATGTTTTTCTTGAATATTTTCTATTTGATAAGTCATTTATTTTCCTGCATTTTTAAGTATATTTTGCTTCATTTGTGTAGATTTATCTTTAACAAAAAAAAGAAAATCAAAAATCAAAAATCAAAAAAATCAAAAATCAAAGAAATCAAAAATCAAATCAAAATCAAATTATTACTAAACTTACACATTTTCATCATTTTTCTTACCAAATACACTTAACCCATTCCTACACTCAATTCTCTTCACCTTTCTTGTCATTTGGTTAAAAATCATCATTTTTGACCAAACACACAGACAAACTCCACTCATCCTCTCTGAATTCACTCTCTCGGCTCTCTCTTTTCCTCTGGGGGGGTCAGACACACAAAAAACCAACTCCCTCAATTCACTCTCTCGGCTCTGGTTCGGCGGTCAGACACAAGACAAGAAAGAAAAAAAAACACTCTACTCACTCTCCCTCAATTGGACTCTCTCGGACTCTCCCTCAACAGAAGACAGAAGAAAAAAACAACTCCAACCTCTCCAATCCCTCTCGGCTCTTTTCTCTCCCAACACACTCACACACAACAAAGAGACAGCTACCGGTTGGACAATCAAAGCCTGGAATTTCCTCCCAAGTCTAGCCAAAGGATCATAACTTTCATTGAGGTATCTCCCTTCATTTCCTCTTCTTTTTCCAGCTTTTTCTTTTCTAATTCGTTATACTCTAATCATGTCTAGACGTTAGTTTTGTTTCTTTTTCTTGCTGTTTTTTGTTATCGTTTGTTGTTGTTGCTACTGATGTTGTTGAAGTTTTGGGTAAAGCCATGAATAAACATTAAGAAAAAGATGATTTCTGTGAATGCACGTTAGGTGTTTGTAAAAATGCCAAAATGGAAAACGAATTAAAAGCTGAACATTGTGCATGTTTTTTCTTGTCAAAATGGGTGACCGTTTGCTAGTGTAGGTTTGAAAATGTTGGATTATCTAAAATTTTTGGAGTTTTTGAGCTTTAAAAGCATTAGAGTATTTTTTTATTTACGGACTGTTTTACTTTAATTTAGCCTTTTTATGTTGTTTTCTTGTCCAACTAAGATTATAGTGGTAATGTAGAAGTTATAAAGAGGGTTTTGGCATGATTTTTATGATTTTTGGTGAAGATTATGGTGTTAAAAATAAAAAAATAAAAAAAATTGGTCTGTCTTTTGCTTTTTTTGTCCACCTTCGGGTCTGTTTTTGTAAAAACTAACTCCGGAAATGGAATCTACGCGAAAAACCGAGTGAGGGGGTGTATTTTGGTGAGATTTGGTGACCGGAGGGGTCGCCGGCGAACGGCGCCGGCGCCACCGCCACCGGCAGGCACCATGGCCACCAGCTGAAACTTCTTCAGCTGGCCGAAGGAGAAAGAAAAGAAACGGACGGGGATGAGAAGGAAAAAGAAAGAAAGGAAAGAAGAGAAAAGAAGAAAAAAAGGGGTTTGGGCTAATGTTTTTTTTTCGGTGGGCTTTTGGGAATGGATTTTGGTTTATTTCTTTTGAGTTTCGGTTGGGCTAGAAGGTCAGAGCCCATGTATTTTGGTTGGGTTTAAGTGATAACAAAACAGGCTGGCCTGTGTGTTTGGCTTGGACTTTCGGCTGGGCTTAGGTAGCTTCGGCCCAAATAAATAAAAATGATAGCCCGATGGCCTTTTTCCTGCCCCAATCAGAAACCGAAATTTGCACTTTAACCCCTGACCTTTGGAATAGTTTTACTGTGGCCCATAATATTTTGAATCTCTTTCACTTAGGTCCTTAAATTAATTGCACTTTGGTCCTTGAATTTTATCTTTCATTTAATTTTGGCCCTAAACTTTGGAAAAATTATATTTTTACCCCCAAAAGTTTTTCAATTTTTACAATTCAGTCCCTAATGAATTTTGACTCTTTTTATTATGATTGTTTCTTTTCTTTAATAGCTAATTGTGTTACTTTTGAATATATTTAACTTGTACTTTTTAGATATTCTTAAGTTTCTTTATATTTGACATCTTAAGGTGAATTTAGTATTTTTTATCATTATTATTTTCAATTAAATTGGTGCCATGATTCTTTTGTTCATTTTGAGTATAAATAGGGCAATTTGACTTCCATTTAGTCACCACTTCAAAAGGGAGGTACCCCTATTATTATTTAAATGTCAATTACGTGCTCTTATATGCTCCTACGTGTTCCTATGTGTTTATATATTTTTATACGCTTTATTTATTTGATTTAAATGTTCATTCAAATTTTCTTATATTTGTTTAGTTAATTTTTTATAATTATTTGAGAGGCATTTAAATACCTCAAAAAATGTAATAGATAGGATAATTAGATTTGTTTTATTATATTTTCCCCTTTTAGAATTTTAGTTAGGTCCCCTGTTGTAATAGATAGGGTAGATAGGATTTTCTTTATTTCCCAATTTTAGATTGTAGTTAGATTCCCCACTGTAATAGATAGGTCTTTGCGGGTTTACGTGGTTTATGTGTTATATGCCTTATCCGTTTTCCTTAGGATTTTTGCATTTAGATATTATGTTTATGTGTTATGTGCTACGTGCTCTTATGTGTTTATTTGTTTTAATTTATGCTTTATTTGTCTTATTATGTATTAAGGATACATGACGTCACCACACTAGTCCAACGCTAGTTGTGGCTTCTCCCTCCGTTTACTTGCTAGTCCAACGCTAGTAAGGATTTTTAGAAATGGGCTAGTCCAATGCTAGACCCTTAAGTTGTTCGTGCGTTAGATTCATTTTGTGTGATATTCATTACATTTTCATGCATATTTTTATTTTTAAGGATCTTTTCTCATTTGCATGATATTGCCTATTATATTATCCCCTACCCTTTATATGTGTTAATCATATCATTTAGAGCTGCATTTCATTTAAGAAATTGTAGAATAAGTTAGTGCATTTGCTTGTTCATATTAGGAGAATTATTCTTTGAATATGGGAAATGGGTGATTATAACTCTTTAGTTTAAATACGCCATCGATCCCTGTATAAGAAAATTATGTCACGAGTTTTGTCTCCCGTACCCATTATGTTGTATTCCTATTCTTTGGCCACTTATATCTAAATATATAATTTTCTTTTTTTTGAATTTCATTTATGCATGCTCGTGACCCTTTCAAGGAATTATTTTGGCCTTCGCAATTAATGCGATTGGTATCAATTAAACCCTTGAATGGATATGTTGCCTCTTTCGATATTTTATAAATTTAGATTTGCATCCATGTAAGAAACATCCAAACGTGATAAAATTAAGGGTTAGATTAAGAAAATTTTGACTAAACCTCGCAACTATCTTAGACTAGGTTGAAAGGGTGCCTTAGATTTGAGTTAATTGAACCTTTGCCTTCCCTTTCTTCAACCGTGACTCCAGAACTCATTTTCTCTTGTTTTTCAAAGACCTGGAGTTGTCGAAAAGGGTTTTATTTTATTTTATTTTTATCAAAAACACTTTTGGGTGACTTGGTACATCAAAACTCAATACCAAGTGGCGACTCCTCTTTTTCTTAAAAACCCTTTTAGACTAAATTTTGGATCCAAACTGTCGCATTCTTTAAAGTTCCATTCTAGGTCCCTTTTCACTTATTTTTAAATAAAATCACATCTTTTGTAAAAACTTATTTTTTCCATCGCGAAAAAATGGGGCGCGACATTAAGACCGGTAGTTTATGTACATAGTGTAAATCAATAATAGTGTAAGGGTTCATATAAGTTGAAAGGATTGAATCTAGACCTAGCGATGGAACAAGTTAAATTTCCTAACCTTTACATAATATTTAACCCTACAATTTCTATAAATTCTATGTACATTTTATTTCTTTAAGTTGTACAATTGAATTTTTACTCACTCCTTCACTTTGTAAGAGCATTGTTTTTGGACCTTTAGTGTATTCAACTAAACTTCTAATTTTGTGGATGTAATCGAATCTCGTGTAAGTAATGCGCAGTATAGCATCTCATTAGCAACACAGGAAACAACATGCATTACATTTTACTTTTGCTTGTTTCATAGTCTTACAAAATGGCCATCAGCTAACTTTAGCTCATTCCAAGCAAATATTAGTCTTCACATCAAAATGATGAAAGATTCTACAGATAAGTCCACAGGTGCATTTTTTTTATTTTTTTTTGTAGGACCACAGGTGCGTATAGTTAGACATAAGCAGCTCAATGTAATAATCACTGACTTGAATGAAAAGTTGAAAGGCAAACATAGAGGCATGAATGACGGCTAGAAGATTAGACTTTCAGATATTGTTAGATTTCATTTTGGCTTGTATATATAGCCTCTTTATTAAGAACTTGTACGGACGTATGATCTTAGCCTATTTCTTGGAGGACCGTCCCTGCCCCAAATCCGTTGTTGGCAAGCTGTTTTTATTACACAAGTGGTTGGCTTGCATTAACTCATCCCTACTGTGATAACCCGTAATATATATATATATATATATTTTGTCAAATGATAACCCGTAATAGGAAGAGCTGTTTTAGGTATTTGGAGGAGACTTCCTAGCTGGGATACTGAATTGGTAGTCCGACATTTGTGCCAGACGTAATGGTGTAATAAATGTGGTGCTTAATACGAGCTAAAGATCTAAGGATCTTAGCCTTTAGATTGGTGACAAGTGAGACTAATCTAAATTTTCCTAACCAATCCTATTAGGAAAAAATTAAGAATATTGCTACAGTCCATTACATATTTAAGACCAGTGATTATGTCCTCCATTTTTATTCAAACGGATTTGCAAATAGTCTTCTTTTCCTAATATAGGTATGTCTGTACAAAAAAAAAAAAAAAAGAGTAAGATACCTAACCCATTTCTCTTTCTAAATTATTAAAAATCACTAAAAAGTTGGACTATCAACAAAAGGTTTTGCTTTTTCTATACATTTCATGTAATAGAAGATAATGGGCCAGGTACATACTTCTTTTGTTCATTTTCTTTTACGTGACAAATAATTAAAGAAAAATGTCGAGTTTGAACACCCAAATTCTTTTAGGAGTTAACTTTTCAATACAAAGCGAGGCTTGAATAGAAATTTGTGCATGTTAGCGGGCCAAGCTTTGAATAGACCTACAAGGTCAGATGTTCAGCTTTTGGGAGTTTCATTCGATAGATGAAAGAATAATAGAAGAAGAATATGCTTCCGTTGTATAAGATTTATGTCGTCCACTACAATTTCATAACAAAACCACATAAAATCTCAAGAAATTATTTGAAATTAAAATTAAATCATGACTACATCGAACAATTCTGTCTAAGATTTCCAAGTCATAATTTTGAAGAGTATTTTTACCATCAAAATCAATTGGAATACATAAATTTTCCAGATAAGTGTTGTATTTCACCACCATGAAAGGCCTCTTCGGCTGGTTGCTAGCTAGCAATAGGAGGGACGACCTCCACTCATAGCATTTTTTATGGCCCAACTGTGGGAAACTTAACTCGAAACCCAAAATATTTAATAGTTATCGTGATTTTTCAATTGCAAGTGCTTAATGGTATCTATCCTTCATTCGCCATGTCTTCAACATACACATTAATGCACCCCGCATTTGAACACTCTCCCAAATTAATTTTATTTCTATCAAAAAATTAACAAATGAGGCCCCTCTTAGCGAGTACTCCAACCACCTGTTGACCAAACCCATTATAAAATTGTTAAACTCAACAAAACACTTAAGCCCTATTTGATAATCTAATTCAACACTTAAATTTAATGGATTCAGATTTTAACATATTCAAACTGTTTGATAATAAAAAATTGAACATCTGAATTAATTAGGTGACACTAAATTTTTTAGACAAAACTTGCTCTCAAAATTAAGTTATAAGTTATTCATTTATCACTGTATATGATATGCACTCAAATGTATTAGATTTAATACTTAACAATTCAATAATTTAATGGATTCAGACTTCAGATTTCAGATTTCAGTTTTATCAAACACACCCTTAATCTTTCTATCTTGTGGTCTGAATATTTTTCCCATAGTGATTTGAATTTCCTAATTATTATGCATGGTTATGTGAAAATTATCAAAATTAAAAATTTAAGAAAATGGTACAAATATCAGTATTCATACTTTCCATGACTAGGTGATCTTTCTTGAAGATTATTTGCATTGTTGGAAATTACACAAATTTAATCTTGTTGAAATGGACAAGAACATAGTAGTCACGGCTAACAACTAATGTCTTACTGAATTTACTTTCTATTATTGCTTTTTCTTTTTTATGATTTTCTTCATAAAAGGAGAAAAATTGTTTTGCACAGTTAGAAGACAAACTCTAGATTTGATGAAGATTTTACTTGAAAATTTGCGAGGGTTTGGTTATGGTGTGCACCTGAGGCATTTGTTAGATGGTTTCAAGCATTAATTTTTTTAATTTTTTTGCCAAAAATAAAATTAATTTTAAAAATGTCTACATGCAGGTGCAATAAATACGAGTATACACACTCACATGGTGAATTAGGCATAATTTATACGTGTTAACGAGTGTCTCAAGCACCCATTAGGAAAATCCATTATTAATTTCAAAGTTAAACGATGTTTTTAAATGGGAGTCCATCAATGCCCGCGCAAAGACCGCCATTGGATCCCCGATCAATTATTGGCAGGCGCCTTGGCGCCTGAAATCAAACCACGATAACCGTGCAGTCAAGCTACTGAAAATTTCAGCTGGCACAAGAAACCTCAAGCTTGGCAAAATAATTCATGCCCATTTGTTAGTATCCAACCAAGCCTCCGAAACAATTGTTGAGAACAATACTTTGCTTAATCTTTATGCCAAATGTGGCCAATTATCTGTCGCACAACGGGTGTTTGATGGAATGCGGATGAGAAATGTGGTGTCATGGGGCACCTTAATGGCTGGGTATTTCCATGCTGGGTTTTGTTCAGAGGTTCTTGAATTGTCGCGAGACATGGTTAAAGTGGATAATTTGCGGCTTAATAAATATGTTTTGTCCACAGTTCTTTCTTGTTGTGCCGATGATGGCTTGTATTGTAAAGGTCAGCAATGTCATGGGTATGCGGAGAAGTCTGGATTGATTTTCAATCAACATGTGAAGAACGCACTTGTGTGTATGTATTCGATATGCGAGGATGTGGAAGGGGCTATGAGGGTTTTTAATGGGGTGCCTGGCCTGGATATTTTCACGTATAATTCGCTTTTGGCTGCACTTTTGGAACACGGGTCTTTGAATGAAGCATTGGATGTTTTTAGGAGGCTGCTAGAGGCGGATGTGGAGTGGGATGGTGTCTCTTACGTGGGTGTTCTGGGCCTTTGTGCTTGTCTTAAGGATTTAAAGTTGGGCTCACAAGCTCACAGTAGAATGTTGAAACCGGTTTCAATTCTGATATGTTTGTGAATTGTGCAATGATAGATATGTATGGAAAATGTGGTGAGATTATGAAAGCAAGAAAAGCTTTTGGCTCATTAAAAGCTCGGAATGTGGTCTCTTGGACTGCAATCTTGGCTGCTTGCTTACAAAACGAGTGCTATGAGGAAGCACTAAAGCTATTCTTTGAGATGGAAACTGACGGTGTTAGGCCAAATGAGTACACATTTGCGGTGCTGTTGAATTCCAGTGCTAGCTATCAGCTGTAGCATATGGAAGTTCATTACATGCACACATAGAAAAGGTGGGGTATGAAGATTTTGTCATGGTGGGGAACGCTTTGGTTAATATGTACTCGAGGAATGGAGATATTGAATTGGCTTACAGCGTCTTTGCAAAAATGCAGTCTCGAGATCCTATTACTTGGAATTCCATGATATCTGGTTACTCTTACCATGGGTTTGGTAAGGAGGCCCTGACTCTGTTTCATGACATGTTAGCTGCAGAAGAGAAACCAAATTATGTAACTTTTATTGGGGTTCTCTCTGCTTGTGGACATTTGGGTCTAGTAGAACAAGGGTTCTACTATTTGAACCATTCCATGAACATGCTCGGGATTGAACCTGGCTTGGAGCATTATACCTGTATTATTGGGCTACTTGGAAAGGCTGGACAAGTCGATGAAGCTGAGAAGTTCATGAGGTCAATGCCAGTCAAATGGGACATTGTTGCCTGGCGAACTTTGCTTACTGCTTGTCATGTACAACGGAATTATCGTGTAGGAATGCGAGCAGCAGAAGTCATCTTGCAAATGGATCCGAATGATGTGGAACTTGCATCCTGTTGTCTAACATGCACGCCAAGTTCAAAAGGTGGGATGGTGTTGTCAAAATGCGGAAACTAATGAGAGAAAGAAACATTAAGAAAGAACCAGGATTGAGTTGGACAGAAATAAGAAACAATACCCATATCTTCATTGCAGGTGATAACAAGCACCCAGAGTCTGTTCAAATTCAAAAGAAGGTTAGAGAGTTGTTGGCTGAAATTAAAGCCACTTGGTTATGTACCAGATCCGGCTTCTGCACTGCATGATGTTGAGGAGGAGCAGAAAGTAGATTATCTTACTCTCCACAGCGAGAAGCTTGCCATAGCATATGCACTGATGAAGACACCTCCAAATGCACCTATTCGTGTCATCAAGAACCTTCGGATATGTGATGATTGCCATTCTGCAGCAAAACTTATTTCAAAAGTTACAAACAGGCTCATTGTCATAAGAGATGCCAATCATTTCCATACTTTCCGCAATGGAATTTGTTCCTGTGCAGATTATTGGTAACATTTTAATATCAAATCATCTAGGGGAGATCAAATGAGACTATTGTCTGCGAGCTGCAAGTTATGCCATCGAACCGGCTGGCTCAGTTAGCTTGACCAACAGTCTTGAAGGTCTTAGCACTAATGCCAATCTTTACATAAGATTCCCTGGAATCCCAATGTGAGGCCCATGGCAATAGTAGTTAGAGAGTTAATGATATCTGAGAGATAGCGCGACAGCTTGATTTTTTTGAACCGTTACCTATAGGTGAAGGTTAACTCAGCTTTTCAAGGAAAAAAAGTTGGTAATTCCTCGTACTCGTGTTAATTTGGATTTCCTTGCTTTTCACCAAATGCATTTAATTTTAACCATTTATATGTATAGCGAGTGCAAAATATGAAGTCTGCAGAAGCACTTACAGTCTTTCAGAGGCTCCTCATTGGCAAAGCTTTGAAAGCTGTACACGAGATCATACTTCCTGGAGGAACTTATTCAATGAAAGTCAGTCATTCACTTGCAAAGCCTTTTACTTTGTTAGGGCTTGTTATGCCCAAAGTGAAAGAAATCAAACCCCTTTCTTTTCTAAGTTTTGCATCTCTGCGCTACAATCAAGCATATTGATTTCCTAATGATTAATAATATTTTGGTATTCTTCCAAAAAAACAAAAAAATAATAATCGATATTTTTAAGCAAAATTAATTGAGTCTGCTCCTTCTGCTATGAGGTGTACATTGTGGCGTTGACATAAACTGACAAGATCACTTTACGTACTTCTTTTTTATACCGTTACAAGTTCATTTAACCGACATGACTTTCCTTGTATTTGGAAACTAACAAAAAATACGAGAAAAGGAAAATTTTCCAATTTGAATCGGACTCGAGTATGGATGTTCATCATCCAGCTTCCAGAGGAATACAGATTTCCTAAACTTCATGTACTATATCTATTGGAGTTTATGGCCTTTGTAATCTGCCTCTTGAAAAATATTTCCAAACTAATGCAATTTCAAAATGTTATTCCCTTGTTAATATATTTATTGCCATGTGGACTTTAAATATGGAAAACTAATCACGCTTAAACTATATTTGATGGTAAAATGGAGTCAAATAAAAAAAGGAGTCAAATCAATTTTGCTCATTGCGTCTTATCTTTTCGTTTCCATGAAAATGCATGGAGTCAAACAATTTAGCAAAACCCTATCGTTGTTACTTGATTCTACTTGTGAATTTGGTAATGAGAGCTATCTTGTTCATTTTGATCCAAAAAATATGCTATCATCAAATATCGCTCAATTTCTTTTCTTTCTAGAAAACACTGTTTCTTTAATAGTGAGAATCGATTTGGATCGTCTCAAATAATATTATCAATTTTGAATATATGATAGATTGAATCCTTCCCTGCTCTCTTGTATAGTATATGAGCTGTCTGTTGTATAATGTATGAAAGTTGTTAAGAGACTTTTGCATTTTAACCATATGGATATTCAAGAATAAACAACTGAAAAAATAGGAAATATTTCAAGATACTTCCCAACTTGGGCCTACGATGGGCCATGTATAACTTAGATAATCAACGTAAGTAATGGTTGTGTGTAAGTGGCTAGGATGGGGTGTGTAGACCATGACAAGTGGTTTTCTTCATCGGCCTACCACAGACTAAAATGAGTCCAGGAGGATTTATATGTGAGCCCAATCATGTTGAGTACTCAAGCAACAAGTCAATCTATGCATAACCAGTTGAAATGTATCTTGAGGATAATTTGTTAGAAAAATCCTATGCTAGACAACATTATGATTTAAACAATAGAAACAAACTAACTAGTAGATAGTCCCTCATTGATTTTAGAGATCCTTATATTTGTCTACTGAAAGATGTCGTGTTTACCTCTATTGCTTAAAAATATCGTTATTTTGAGTTGCTTTTTATAGGTAGAATTTTTTCAGAAACCTTGGGTTAAAGTTTTCCTAGAAGCTTTAAAAATATAGGAGATATTTTATTTTATTTTATTTTTTAAAAACCCCTAAAATATTGAGGCCATAGAGTTGTTGCATTGAGTAAATTCATGTTCAAATTTTCAAGTCATGTATAGTATTGCATGATGACTGATGAGATTGGTCTTTAAAAACCCAAAACTACTGAGTGAATGATGCATGCATATTGCCCCCAGAAAGAAGCAACTTCAAAGTGAATCCCCTCTTTCGCTTGGTTAATCTTTGTCTCCCACTCATCAATCTATCCTACAAAGTATATAACTGTTCCTTCTCAAACTCTCTTGTGATATACAAAATCAAATGATGGTAAAATGGAGTCAAATAAAAAAAAGAAGTCAAATCGATTTTGCACATTGCAAAACATTACATTGTCACACCATTTTGCCTGTTTGATGTCTTATCTTTTCGTTTCCATCAAAATGCATTGAGTCAAACAGATTTCAGCAAAACCCTATCGTTGTTGCATGAAGCCCATTTTTTGAAAAAAAAAAAAAGAATATAAATACTTGATTCTACTTTGTGAATTTCATTAGTTGTTCTTGATAAGTTATTTGTTTATGCTTCTGTTTTTTAATGTATGTTGAGTAGAAAATAATTGATTCTTAATAAAAAAACAGTTGGGTGCACTTTGCGCAAATGAGATTTCTACTTTTCAAAACTTTTATTACAATATGATCTCTTTGTTACCGAATAAGTCCTTATTCTGGTTACCGAATAGGAGGTCTTGACTGTTGAGGTCTACTAAGTAAATGCATGTTCATGCATGGTCCAAATCTTTAATACTCCACATATTGATGAGAATGGTGAAGACAGGATATTTTGATTTTAGTATGATGTTCCATGGTGATTCCCATTTCCCGAAGATACTAAAATTGAAAAGTAGAGAAGACAAAAAATTGTTCTTTTGAGAATAAAAAAGTTAGTTACTTTTTCTTCACCGAATTTGATCTCTTTTAATTTTTGATATAGCGTTTAAGTTTGTACAAAAGAAACGGTAACTTTTTACAATAACTTGTGAGGCTATCTTTGGTGGTTGGTGCAACAGAGAAGGTAGTGAAAATAGTATAAACATACATCGAGTACACTCACCAGAGCCTCGAGTACACCCACCAATCTTATTATGCCCACATCACCAAAGTTCAACCTAATCTCTCTTATTTATTTTCTCCAAAAGCCATTAATTTCTTTCTTATTTATTCTTTACAAGACCTATTATCACGAATATTATTGTTAGATATGGCAATAGATGCGGGCATCCCGCCCCCGCGGGGCGAGTAATGGGGAGAAAAATTCCTTCAGTCTTAAAATACGGTAGGGCGGGAGATATACCCATGCCCCATCCCCCACCCATCTCCTACATATTAAATTATATATATGTGTATATATATAAAATAATCCAATTATCTATCTCTATTGTCTATTTTCTAATATCTATTCACACTAACACTAACTCACTATGACATAGTAGAAAACAACCCTAAAGTTATTTCTTGTTCCCAAATGTTTCTTTCACTACTGTCTTCACTCATAATTTGCTTTCAATTTAACTACACGGCCATTAATCTGTTGGATTTTTTTAAAATAACATAAAGTAGAATCATTTGTCTCTTATCTCTTGGGTTGATTGAATAATTAACAATTTTGAGACTAGGAAGCATGCTTTTTAGATATTTCCATTAGGTGATGCTTTTTAGAGTGGAGAATTTGATGATAATTAGTTATCTGCTATTTGTTTGCTGTTTTCACTATTAAATCATCAGCGGTCCATTTATTCGTGTTTATTCATGATTTTGCTTTATTATATGATTTCTTATAAAATTTATCATTGTGTGCATGTATATGTTTATTGTTGGCTTCTTTCCTTCAATACCTATGATTTAATTGTGCTTATTGACATAGCGTCTAATAAGGGTTAATCACAAAAACTCCCTTAATATTTAACCAGTTTTGCACTTTACCCTCTAACATTTTTTTTCACTTTATCCACTAAACTGTTAGTCAACTCTAACCTTTTGTAATGGCCATGTGAGAAAGAAATTCATACCTCTAGGGGTTAACTTCAATAAATCTCCTTAAAGTATTTCGCATTTTGTATTTTACCTTCTAATATTATTTTTCTCTTAATTTGTTTGTTTGTCCCTAAAACCACCCAAGATAGATAATATAAAAATATCAGTTTCCCTAACATAATAATGAAAATTATTGTAAATTTATAGGTATAGGTCTTGTTAAATTTTATCTCCATAATTACAGATTTTTAGATAGAAAAAAAATCCTGCTTATTTTACATGATAAGGGGATAAAATAAAAATTATTAGTGAAAAAGTAAACTATAAAAATATTATTAAAGGTCTATAGATTAGGTTTGTTTGGATTGAAGATCATTTGGATAATTTTTTAAAATAATACTATAATACTTTTACGATTTGATGTTTGTGTAATAAAAAGGTGGTTAAAAATAAAAATATGATTGAAAAATATGCTTATAATGCAATATAAGTTTTAAAAAATTTAGAAATCCAAACAATTTTTAATAGCATCTAATCATGCTATATTAGAAAAATAACCCTGGAAACTTCGAAGCCCAAATCAATCATGTTTCTCTCTTTTTAAAGTATTACGAACAAAGAATGTGTGCACCCATATAAAGAAAATATTTAGCTATTAAAAGAAAAGCGCGACCATATGGACATTAATAAAGAGAAGCTGAGAATATTCAAGCATTTTTGGATTTTTAATAATTATTTCACATATTAATTTTTTAATAACAATTTTTGTTACTTTTTTCCCATTATTAAATGAAATTAGCAAGATATTTCTCTCAATCTAAATGATAAATGTATATTTTACGTGTTTTTAGTATGTTTTATTAGTTAGCCTTTGGTGTGTTTTACCTAGTTTAGTAGCTAATCAATTAGGATTTTAGTAAAATTATACATTTTGTGGTTTAAGTGGTAAAAATCGTATTTCTATGGATTTTAATGGTGAAAACTTCATATTTTGGTAGGTTTATCATTCAATCATCAAATGGCATGACTTGAGAAGATAATTGGATGTTTATTGATGGTTTTGAAGTGATTTAAAGAAGACATAAAGTGCAAAATACTCAAAGGAAGAAATGTAACTTTTCAGCTTTGACACCTTATCATATTTCTCTTTGAAGTTCTTATCATATTTCGGGTATATCTTGAGCTAAAATGATCAGATTGAGGTGATTCTTATACCATTTTGAAGCTAAAAGATAGATCTACATTTGATAGGAGACATCGAAGTCCAGTTTAGTCGTTTTCATTGTCAAAAAGTTGAAATATAGAAGTTCATTTTCATGGTCGAAAACTGAAATAGGGGATTGACCAGTCGAGGGTATTTTGGTCATTTCTCAGTCCACAAAGCTTCAAGTTAGATGATTCTTAAAGCATTGGTAAGATAACTCAAAGGGCTACAACTTTTATGTTTTTCATAAGAGCTAATTTGGTCTCCATCATCAAGAAAATAGCAGTTAAAGTGGTGCCAAATTCACAATAGTGAAAACGTGACCCTTGAATACGAGAGCTGAGGTCACGTATTGTAACCTACTTTCTGCAATTGTTCAGCCACTTGCTCTATTTTCACACTACTTTCCAGCTATACTCCAGACAAGAAATTTGGCTGCACATGCTCAAGATTCCAAAAGGAAGAGAAAAGAAGTTTTATGTCTTGTCCAAAAATCACTTTTTTTACTCTCTTAACATTAGATAGGGAGAAATCAATAGAAAGAGAAGGAGAACCAAGAATTATTAGAATTTAACATTAGAAGTTAGTTCTAGTATTGTTTTGTTCTCTTTAGCTAGAACATTGTGATAACAATTGGAGATTTCATTGTACAATTCATTTTGTTGAAGAAATTGTAGATCATTGGGAGCTTCTTCATCATTTGGCTAAGTTTTCTTTATCTATCTTTTTACTTGTAATTCAATATGTGTTCATACAATGGTTCATACAATGAAAATATGCTTTTTCTTGCCATATTTCATATGAGTAGCTAACTTTCTAGATCTAGGGAATAGATGAAACTTATGGCTACTTGATATGAAGTGAATATGATTTACACTTGTTACATCTTGTATTAACTTGTTTATTTATGCATGCTTATCACTTGTTGTTGTTTGATCACCAATAACAAGCTTATAGTTGTTATTATTCAATGAAAGTTGGTAGTAATAATGGAACAACATAAATAGAACTTAGGGAGTATACTCATGAGAATAGAGATACACTTAAGTGGATTAACTATGCATTTCGTGAAGAAAACAAGAGTAGAGCTAATTATTCACCATGAGAATAGGGAAAACAAGTCTAGTTTAGGCCATTTCATCATGAGAATGAGATTTGGTAATATTGAAAATGAATCCCTAGTTAAACAAGAGTTGTAACAAGAGATAAATCTATTTATTTGTATCTTTTATGCCATAAGTGGAATCTACATCTCTAGACTCAAATATTTAGTGAATTTCTCTATTGTTACCTTGCATGTTATCTAATTAAGATTAGCTAAATAGTAGTAATTGCAATTTCTCTGGCTTAAATTGATTATTAGTTTAAATAATAGAGTAAGTAACGTCTTAGTACTTGTTAAGTTGCTCCCTATGGGATTGACCCGATTTATACCCTAAACTATTAGTTAACCTGTATACTTGTAGCAAAATGGGTATAATTTGGAATAAACTTGTACTTACATTTAAATCCCGTCACTAAAAAAGGCATAATTATGAGATGAAATTTAACTAGGACCATAGCTATAAATATATTATTTGTTTATTACCATGTTAGGGATATTGATTTTTTAGACATTATTTGTCCTGGGTGTTATAAAATATTGGAGTTGACTAACTATTTTATTAACAAATAGATAACTTGAAAAAAATAATGTTGGGGGATAAAGTGCAAAATAAGTTGGAAAAATTACTGTATTTAACTATTAAGGGTATAAATGTCCTTTTCATATTACCATTACACAACGTTAGAATTAAGGGCTAATTACAAAAACTCCCCTTAAGGTATAGCCACTTTTGCACTTTATCCCCTAACGTTAATTTTTTCTCACTTTATCCCCTAAACCGTTATTCAATTCCAACATTGTGTAATAGTGATGTCAAAAGGACATTTATACCTCTAAGAGCTGACTACAGTAAATTCCCTTAAAGTATAGCTTGTTTTGCACTTTATCTCCTAACATCATTTTTTTGTCAATTTATTTATTTATTACTATATCATTAATGAACTACAATATTTGATAACACCCAAAACAATTAATATCTAAAAAATCAATATTTCAAACATAATAATTAAATATTATATATATATATGGTCCTAGTTAAATTTCATTCCATAATTGCACCTTTTTTAGATTGAGGAGAATATCTTACTAATTTGATTCAATAGTGGAAAAAAATAGAAATTATTATTGAAAAATTAAAATGTGAAAATATTTTTAAAAGTCTAAAAATGATCAGGGCATTGTCAATTTCTCTTTAGAAATATGCATACGGATAGCTAGATTTTTTTATATGGAAGTACACATTTTTTTTCATTAATAATACTAAATAAGAGAAGCATGGTTGATTTGGAGTTCAAAATTTTCAAAGTTGTTCTTTTAATATAACATACTTAGATGCTATTAACATTTATTTGAGTTGCTGAATTTTTCTTTATTTTTTTTATTCCATCTAAAAAATTTATGTTGACTGGTACAAAATATTAGAGTTGACTAAGAGTATTAGGAATGAATAAACAAATTAAGAGAAAAATGATATCAGTGAATAAAGTACCAAATAACTATACTTTAACGAAATTTACTATAATTAACTTTTAGGGGTTACGTTATGCAATATTGGAGTTGACTAGCGGTTTTTAGGGGGTAAAGTGAGAAAAAAAATAACGTTAGGAGATAAAGTGCAAACTAGTTAGACCTTAGGAGGAGTTTTTATAATTATCCCTAGAATTAACTAAAGGTTTAGGGGATAAAGTAAGAAAAAAATAACATAGGGAGCAAAGTACCAAAATAGATATACTTTTTTGGGCCGGGGGGGAGGGGGTTTGTAATTAACCCGACTAATAATTGACACTGATGCACAATTTAAGTGATCTACTGATTGATAAGAAAAGAAAAATCAATTGGACACATTTTTAATAGCTGTTCTACTTTTGGAAGACCATGCATTATAAAACATGGAATATGCAATATCTTCTCCACAACTCTCAGCCACCTTTTTTTTCCTGTCTTTAACTCGATGCCCCCCAATAATTGTGCTCCCAAATTCGGCTAAACAACAAAAGATGTGATAGCTGTAATGCAAACAAAGAGGCACACGTGGAAAGGATCAAGAAAAGACATAAAGCAATGGAGATGGTGGATAATTGATTATTCTTCTTGCTAGGGTTAGGCATAATTTGTGGTTGGTGTGTCATGTGATCCCCATAACCAATTTTGTTATTCTACCATGCGCATAGAGGGAAAAAAATAATGCCTATTGAGTTTGTTGCGGTCCATATATACTTCATAGGCTGCAATCCAATTAGGTCTCGATAGTACGGACATGGTTACTTTCAATTTGTGGTATAATTATTAACTTGAATTATTTGTCCTGGTGGTACTTAGGATACACACTAAAGAATTAGTAATCTACATGATAAAACCACATCAATATCTACTCAAACAAGAAAATGACTTGACTAATGGTGATCGTGTCAATACACGATAGCTTATGTTAAGATTTGGGCTTTGCAGGTTATTAGTACTTCAGGTGCCTTTTACACTACCTTTTTTAAACTAACTTTTTGAATCTTTTTTAAATTGATCAGAGTTTTTTATTCCAAAATCTCCAACGTTTTAGGCTGTAACAGCTTCTTGAAGTAACGAAATTGTAACATGATAAGGCCTTTATGAACCTATTAAACGGCAAGTCTATTTTCCTCAATGTTGCAGAATTACATGGTTTGATTTCTAATTGGTATTCATGTATGTCAAGCTGATTTGGTGGTTCTTGCCAAAAACAAAAATATTAAGAGCGATGAACAAAATTTTCTTTCAAAAAGATGGCAAAATTTTAATAGCTTGTGGCGAAGATTTGAGGTACAAACATTATGATAGCATGGGTACATGGAGTCTTTTCAGTTTCATTTCCATTAAAATGCATGGATTCAAATCGATTTCATGATTTCAGCTTCACGACAGGCTAGTATATAATTACCACTGCAGGAGATGACTAGCCAGAAGCAGGTTAGAAGTGCAGATGCAGACACTCCGGGGGCTGAACGAGGAATTCTATTTTAATTTGCATGGGAACCCTACTCGATTTTCTGATTATGATCACTTGATTCTAGCTTCTCACCCTCAATTAATTGATTTGTGTGATTTATTTGTTTTTATGCTTCTATATTCAATGTATTTTGACTAGAAAAGAATTGATTTTGAAAGGATGAGTGGTGCTTACCTGAAATAACGTTCTGTTTTACGAAACTCTTAATGCAAAATGATCTTCTTGCAAGTTTTTCAGAAACCTAGTGCCTAAGATTTTTTTTTTTCCTATAGAAGCTTTAAAAATACAGGAGATATTTTATTTTATTTTTTTTCCTAGGAAAAAAACCTATTGTTTTGAGGCCATAGATTTGTTGCTTTGATTAAATTCATGTTCAAATTTCAAGTCATGTATAGTATTGCATGATGATTGATGAGATTGGCCTTTAAAAAGCCAAAACCACTGTCTGTAAGTCCGCATGTGTCTTGCCCCCTAGAAAGAAGGTACAAAATCAGATCATGGTCAAATGGAGTCAAATCGATTTTGCTAATTGCAAAAACATTACATTGTCGCACCATCTTGCCTGTTTGGCATCTTGTCTTTTCATTTCCATCAAAATGCATGGAGTCGAATAGATTTCAGCAAAAACCTATCCTTGTTGCTGATCCGCCATTCCACTTTCACGACAGCCCAGATTTTTTTTCCTTGGTAGGACAGACCAGATATTAATTGCTAATTGCAAGGGGTGATTAACCGGAAGGGGGTGAGAAGTACAGGTGCAGACATTCGTGGGGAACTAGGAGTGCAATATTTGCATGAAGTCCCTTATTAAAAAAATTACTTAATTCGGGTTTGTGGATTCCAATCAATAGTTTTGGATAATTAATTTGTTTATGCTTCTATTTTTAAGGTATTTTACCTATGCTATAATTGCTTTTGAATAGAATTGTTGTCTGTGCCTTCCACACATTGTTTTGAAAATCGGACTGAACTAGTCTGTTCAATCAGTCGGATCATGAATCGTTCATAGCTCCGGTTTGGTTTATACTTTGAGTTGATTTGATTTAAAAACCGGTAAGAATCATTCAAACCATGCGAACTATATTAACCGTTGAATCGAGGGGTTTTTTTTTGTTTTTGTCTATTAAATTGAAAAAATTTATAAAAAAAATTATAGATTTTCCTTAACCTAAAAACTAATTATTAAATGCCACATCCACTCACTTTCTTCTCATTTTTTGCCTCTTATCAAGTTTGCATATCTATTTTCTATTTTCCGGACTTCCTCCAAACTCCAGAATTCTTTTTTTTTTTAAAGTTGCAATCTCTAAATCCTAAAAACATGATTTAAAATTTAAACTCATAATGTCTAATTCCCATAGACGTGAATTTTGTAAAATTTTTTAACATTGTGGTGTTTTTGGGTTGAATTTAAGATTATTTTTTAGTAGATACAATTGAGATTGAGATGAAATTTATTTGTTAGAACTTATAATTTAAAAATTATTTGTGAAAATCCAAGTTTTTTGAAAATATTAAACTTTTCATCATATAAAATCTTAAATTAGTGCATTGCTTAGCTTATTTTGTGCATATATATTATATAAATTATTTTTTAAAAAATTCTTTGAACCAGAGTTGGACCAATTCAACCAGTTGAACCTCTACCCCGAACATCTCGCCGATTCAATTAACAGTCTAAGTTTCAAAACATAGCTTTCACATTAGAATTTTCTATTTTTCAACACTTTTCAATGCAATATGATCTCGTTGCAAGTGTTCAAAGACCATTCTGGCTACTCAATATGAGGTCTTTAACTGTTGGGGTCTACTTAGTAAATGCATGTTTATGCACTGTCCATATCTTGAACGCTGCACACATTGATGAGAATGGTGAGGACATGATATTTTCTGATTTTAGTATGGCGTCCCTTAGTGATCCCCAATTCTCAAAGATACCAAAATTGAAAACTTGAAAGACAAAAAAAAAAAGAAGAAAAAATTGAGAAAAAAAGTTACTTTCTTCACCGAATTTGACTTGATTTATTTTGATCTGTGGTTTAAGTTTGAATTTGTGCATAAGAAAAGGTAACTTTTCACAATAACGTGTGAGGCAATCTTTGGTGGGTGGTGCAAAAGAAAATGTAATAAAAATGGTATAGATTTGGAGAATACCATTAATCTACACTTAGTCACTTACCTAAATAAGATAAGGTTTGAACCCTAATCCCTTGACCTAAATCTTTATAAACAAGCACACCAACATTTGCCCTCCAAAAAATAAATCAATAAAAAGCAGCCTCATACCATCTTCATCCGTTCTTCATCCTCCCAAAACCCCACAAAATCTTCAATTAAAAAACAAAAAAAAAGGGGGAGATCAAGAAAGGTGTCAAGTGTCAACAAAAACCCGGCCAATCCTTGACTGCCTATGATGGTGACGAAACATTCGACAGTATTATAACAAGAGTACCTTGTCTCATCATCACTCTTCATCACCAACATAGCACTGGAATAATAGAAAAGCTTGGGTTCGTTCCTGTATCAGTTCCTTGTTAGTCAGGTAAGGGCATTTTATCCGTCATTGTACAGCTACGTCTTTTACGGGTGGGAAACTTGAATTATTTTGAAACTACATGGGTTGGATTAAAACTAAGAAATTATTCTGAATAAGGGAATTGAAATTTGTTGTAGTTTTACACGTTGTTACATTTGAATGTACACATTTCTTAGAGTCTTCTCAACTATCAAATTTAGATTTCGAATTCGAAGTGAGGAGTATAATAGGGTTAAAAAATTTGTTATTTACTAGTATAGAATTGCCTATGATCCCCATTCCTTAAAATCACAAACTATTCAAATTGCTTCTCACTCTACCATGTGTCTTTGCCTCAATATTCCCTATATAGTGCACCAATTTGAATTTCATAAATACTGCTGTTACTCAATGCATGTATCTTTTCTCTTCGAATAAGAGAGGTTCTTTGCTGTTACTCAAAGTGTTATAAGGACAGCCCTTTCCCTGAGACATGTAAAGAAGACATGCAGTTAGGAACAAATCTTAGTAATGGCTTGGTTTTGATTTTGAATTCTTTTATTCATCTGGAATGAACCTAGGTATGGTATAAAATGCTTTCACAATATGAAGTAGTTTAGAGAAAGAAAGTGGGTAAATAAACGAATCACTTCCTTTGACCGCTATCACGACTTCCAATTAGTTTCGATTATACGTACTATGCTTTTTTAATCCAATCTCAAGGAGTGGCTTTTATGAACCTTCAACTCTTTTATTAGCTGCCAAGCTATCGATTCCATTTTATTTCGGGCTGTACAATTTTGCTTTCTAAATCTTAATTTTTTATCATTAGGCTGTAAATTTTCTCTAATCCACTACTTGATCTAATCGCTAAACAAGGAAAGGTTCGAAATTATTCAACCAATATATCATACACTAAAACAAATCTTCTTCAGTTTTTTCTTGCTGTGCTTGTTGCCCCATTTATTTCTCTTCGCTGCTAGGTAACTTTGACCACGATTTCACACTATCTTTCAAGTGCTAGTCACTAAGCTATACATCAGATATAGTTATCATTTGAGATATAGGAAGCAAAATAGGCGCCAATAAATGGATGTTTTCCACTATGCCATGTACAAAAACAAAACAAGTAAAATAGCACATTGGTATATGAATACTCAAAGGGCTAGTTTTGGAACCATACTTAAAGAATCCAGTCATCCAACTCAAAACCAAACAACAATGAATAGAAAGGACAAGATCTTATTCTTTAATTTAAAAGCCCTTAGCCATGTAATATAAGATTTTTTTTTTGTTTAATAATTAGGCTGAGTCCTATCATTTGAAGTTGTTTATCTTTTCATGATATAAGTGAACTCTGAAAGGTTAATTAGTAAAAAGTACACATAAGTTGATCGAACATCATGTATAATTGACAAATAAAAGATGTAAATGGATACATGAAGAATATTAAATATTGTGAATCCAGTACATCGATCTACATCTCAACCACAACTGGAGTAAGTATACAATGGAATTAAAGAAAAGGATCAAGGAAAACAAAAGGGAAGAAAAGGACTGAAGAGGGTTAATGATTATTTCATAACGTAGAGTTTATTTAGTACTGGCACAAAGAAAAAGGTAACCTATAACCGATTGTGATTTATCACAGTCACCTTATATAATTTGATGTTAGAGACATGAAAAAAATGAAAATTATTCATTTGACAACAAAAAAAAAGTGGGCTCAGTCCAAAATTTTGGCATGAAATCTTAACTTTATTTTTTATTTTTATGTTTATTTATATTCTTTCTTGGCTACATCTAGCCTTCAATAGCAAAGACGGTTCAATAATTCCATTTGCATAATATTTAAAAGCATAAATTATCTTTTCGCATCAACAACTGCAAAACCTGGAAACGTCAAAGTAATAATTCAATTCGCCCATCATCCGATGGGTTATGCATTTATTTCTTAAAATTTTGTAAATTCTGGCCTTCGCCTTCAAGGGCCTTAGATGGGCCGTTTTGAACCTGATTTAACTGTTGATTATCAGCAATGATATCCACTATAGTATGTGGTTGCTTATTTGGGCTAGAGGGACTATGACTGTCCAGCAGATGTACATATCTGAGCCCAACACCTTTAGATGCTAAAGTGAATTCAATCTGTGCATACTTTTTTTTATTGGTGGTACATCCCTAACTTAAAGTCTAATTTGTCTACTGACCACAAAAAAAATAAAAAGAATGAAAATAAAGGTCCATTTTTCCGTACAAAAGGTAACATTTATACTTTTATACTCTAATCACAAGGGAGAAGCAAATTGGATTATGCAACAGTTAAAAGGAAAAGGCCAATTTAGGTAGTCATATTGGCCTTTACCCTTTATTGGGTTATACTTTAATTAAAATATCACTCCACACCTCAGATTTTTCAGAGTATAAAAGGTCATCTAAAAAATCTAATGTGGTGGAATCATATTGTAAATTTATGTGCATGTTTGTGACCTAGTGAAAATTATTAATGCACAACGTAGTACTTAGTAATGAAGCAAAAAAAAAAAAAATGGTAGCGTTAAATTTTATCACAGGTTACAATTTGATGACAAAGATATAAAAAATGGGTATTTGTTCATTTTGAAACAAAAATTGGCCTCAGTCTAAATTTTTGGCATGAAATCTGAGCTATGCTTTTTTTTTTTGGGTAAAAATCATTTTTTCTTTTGGTTTTTTATTTATATTTTTATTTATTTATACTTTTTTTTTTTTTGCTTTCTTTGCTACATCTACCCTTTAAGAGCAAAGGCAATTGCTCTCTAACAACCATTCCTATCCCAATTTCACATTTTCTTTTTGACCCCTTATTACTTTGCGGTTCAATAATTCCATTTGCATAAGATTTAGAAAAGCATAAATTATTTTTCATATTAGATTTCAAGTATCATTTTTTTTCAGTTATGTACTGGAGGTAAGGTTCAGTCCTCCTTCTAGTTTTTTTTTTCCGTATCAGTATAACAATAAATCACTTTGCACAAAAAATGTATTTATAAGCAAAACTAGGAAACGTCAAAGTAATAATTCAATTCGCTCATTATCCGGTGGGTCATGCAGGAAGCTTTGTATAATTAAAGGGTTAATCACAAAAATTCCTCCTAAGGTATAGTCGGATTTGCAATTTACGTACCCTCTAAATTTTATTTTTTTCTCACCTAACTCGCTAAGAGCCAAAACTATTCCTCTATTATGCTCAGTTTTGATTTTTCTTCTTTCTTCTTTCTTCTCTCAATTAATCTTCAATTGTGGTTGAATTTAATCACTCTAATTTATGGTGATAAAGTGCCAAAGGAGAGAAGTAGATTATTAGGAAAATATATTAGTATTTGATTACTTTTAGAAAAATAGTAAAAAAAAATCTAATAAGCAAAAATTCAATAAATAAAAAGAACAAAAAGATGTCAAAATAAGGATTTGCAGTTTTCTTGTTGAGGCTGGATGGACTATGAGAGTCCGGCTGATACACATATCTGAGCCAACGATTTTAAGTGCTAAATTAATGAGTTAATCTGTGCGTGCGATTTGGAAGAGGGCATGAAAGGTTATCTGTCTAGACGATGTAATAGCTTTTCAACGCGGTGTAACTCACTGCAAACTGTATGTACATTTACAATAGAGATGTTATATTTGGATACTGTTTATGTGAATCCTTTTTTTTTTTTTATTGTGTGAAAATTATGTGGCATTATTGATGAACACAAGACCCATTTTGGGAATTTATTATTTGGAACTATTGTTTCTAGCAACCGTCCTTGCTCTTTGTCCATTTGTACATAACCAGTGAAATGTAGCCTAAGGATTGTTTTTATTGGTTGATATCATCCCTGACTTAAAGTGCATTTGCCTACTGACAAGATAAAAAGGAAAAAAGTTCTTGCAAACCCATGGTACAAACAACCTCTCTTGCTGTTGCGGATTTGATCTTATTTTTGGTGCCTTTAAACCCAATAGAAGTACCTATACTCTAATAATTACAAGGGAGAAGCCAATGGGTTTTTCTTTTAAATCTTTTTTTTTTTGATAAATGAAAGATTTTGGATTCAAAATCTCTTACTTACAATCTCTCTCATCTTAACATCCAACCGAACTCTCTCCAAGCCATTGGGTTATACAACAAGTAAAAGAAAAAGGCCAATTTTAGGTAGGAATACATGACTGTATTCAAAACTGTAACCTATCAACAAGTTACAACACTCTCGAGTTTGGCACTTGAGTTTTTTGCTAAGTTTGTCTGCTACAAGTTTTTTTAAAAACTTTAGTTACAGTAATCTCAAAAAAACTTTTCAAAATTTTTAAACTAAACACTTCAAAATATTCAAAAATTTATACACTTCAAAAATTTTTTTAAAAAACTTCTACAGTAAGCTACAGTAAAATTTTTAGACAAACACCCAAAAAACTCACTTGCCAAATGGGGTACTTTAATTGAACTACTTGCTTAATCTGCCACTCCTCCTTGCTTGACCCCTAAACTCTTTTTTTTTATCCCTAAAACTTTTAAGTATATAATACCCTATGGACAATTTTTTGTCATCTAAAAAAGTCTGATGCAGTGGAGTCATATTGTAAATTTAAGTGGATGTTTCTGACCTAGTGAAAGTTTAAAGTTATGTGGATTTTTTAATTGTCAAAACATAACATATATGATACGATATACAATTAATTAGAAAAGAAAAGATTTCAAGAATTTGGAAGGTAATGCTAATCACAACAGTTTATCTTGAAGCCAATCCTGTTGAAAATCCACTTCAAATCTTTGGTTTATTTGACTGGCAACTTGAAATGCATCCATATAGTTGTGATAAATTTGTAGTTTGCAATTAAGCTTAATGGAATGGTTCTAATGCTAACCTCATCATTTTTTTTCTTTTCTTTTTTTTTTTTAAGCAAAGACACTGATTTCATTGATCATCAGAAAATATAGCTTCATATAGGAGTAGAACCACCTAGTACATCAAAATTCAAGTCTACTAATGTCCACTATACTAACGCTATACAAGTGAAACCTAATAAGCAAAGGAAAAAAATTTTCAAGCAAACAACCCTTGATCCAATCTCCATTCCAATAATTCTAGATTTTCCATGGTACGAGGAGTTTTAGGCCTTGAAAAACATGTGAACTGCACCACTCGAGCTACTGCTGCAACCATTTGTAGACATAGAAAAGTGCTGAAAGATTCACTTGTTCCTCTCTTGCCACAAGTGCGACTGTAGCAGTCATTACCTGTCTCCTAAGCTTAGCAACCAAAGAATCAGATCCGGCATGCTTTCTCCACCGGTGCACTTCCTACTGCCTATATAAAGCAAGCGCATCCTCGGAACCTTGTCCCACACAAATTGCGAAAAATTATGGATTTGACAAACAAATGTCCTATAGAATCATTTTCTTGCCCACATAAAACACATAGTGGAGATATATTTTCAACACCCCACCTACAAAGCTTGTCTGTGGCCATCAATTTTTCCCGATTAGCTAACCAAAGTACAAACGCAAACTTGGGGAACATGCCCTTTACCTCAAACAAGATTGAACCACCCCCCATTAATGCCAGACCCAAACAATAATTTTCCCAGCATATTTGACAGAATATTCACCAGAAGAAGAAGACAACCAAACAATATGATCTTGTGGATGTAAGTGATGCAATAAAGATGGAGGGGTAACCGTTTGAATTCCCTAGCCAAAGCAATTCAAGTGTTCATGCATTATGATTACAATTATCACTAAAAACCAAAACTTGTTTACGAGTACATTTTGAAATCCCTCTCTTATAATCTTTTGTGCTTGCATTGGTCTGTCTAGATGGATTCAAGTAAATCCAAGCAAGTGAAGATTGTCTGTGCAACCGTACAATTAATAAAGGGCCACTGAT
Organism: Coffea humblotiana; assembly: GCA_023065735.1. NCBI lineage: Eukaryota > Viridiplantae > Streptophyta > Magnoliopsida > Gentianales > Rubiaceae > Coffea > Coffea humblotiana. Next base: position 44,170,416 of record CM041213.1, on the reverse strand, counting down.
GGATTCGCTCTTCGTCTTGTGTCATTATAGGCTAGTTGTCATTATAGGCAAACTATCTCCATTACATACTCGATTATATTCAAAATTGAACTCTATTTATATTACAATTCACTACTTCTATTTTATTACATTTCATTTTTATTTCTTCATAGCAACACTTTTAAGTTCATTTTTGAGAGATATCCAAATTAAGGTACTACATCCTACTTTAGAGGTGCTTTTCTTGCATAATTTTCTCTCATTCGTTTACCCCTATATCAACTTTAAACAGTCGAGAAGTACTCTCAAAGAGGCCCACTACTGCCTATTGAAAGCCGACCTTTGAAAGCGCTGTGGAAAGTATTTGAATGCATAAGAATGTCAATGAAGGCCCTGAAAGTAACAGCTCATGAAAATGCATAACAATGTCGACGCTAATATCATGGCTTTGCCTAGCTATACAATCTCTTCCAGAAGAACTGTTACACGTAAGAAAGGACGAATTATTTAGAAAAAAGAAAAAGAAAAAGAAAAAGAAACTTGACATGGACATGCAAATCAACTTTCTGCATTCATTGCCTTTTGTTACATTTTATTATTCATAAATTGTTATAGAATAATATGACTAATGGTTTGTCTGTTATGTGTGACCAATAAACAAATAAATTAAGATTAGGGAGATATTGTTGGCACTCTTAAAAAAGCCTCTAACATTCCATCCTCCTTTTATAATTTTAAGGAAGGATGGAGTGTTAGGGGCTTGATTAGAAATGCTACTATCATTTTGCTTAATATTATCACACATTTCAATTTAATGCAACAGTTTAATCACTTTTTTTTTTGTCAAAATAGTTTAATCACTTATACTACTAAAGTTAGGATAAATTTTTTCTTTATGAATGTGTTTTGCTCTATATTGATGCTTTAATCAGGAGTAATAAGTTACATGAATTGATTTAACTTCCATAAATATATATATATAGACAAGAATGGTTTCTTCAGTATTTATCACTTCTCATTTCTGCTCTAAGGACATCAAATAGAAAAGCCCGTGCATGCACACAGACGTATGTGGATTGCTTACATTACTCACCAAGACAAATAAACAGACAAGAAGTTCATGCTTACATGTAAGTCTATTTTTTTTCTCTTTTTTAATTTTTTTTTCTAGCAGTGGGGGAGTGGAATTTAACAGCCGAGAAAAAGGCAAGAGGATAAGAATTCAGGGCCTCTATATGTAAAAGATGATTAAATGTAAGTCGATTTCCCTTTGTGATACATAAATTGCTTTTGTACATATAACGAAAGGCACCATTATAACTCTGCGAACTTAACTACATTGCTCTTTTTCTAAGTCCGTGACCCTAATTGTGCTCCCAAAGTGGACAGAGAAACAAAGATATTGCACGATTAGCACCAAAATATGAGACCTTGATCAGCCAACATGTTTGTAATTTAAAAAATATGCACTCAGGCAAGACAACAAGAAAATGAAGGAGAAACCAATGGAAATGGAGGTTTCTTGCCTATATTTTTTTGCTAGGAGATTAGGCATCATTTGCAATTGGTGGTGTCATGTGATGAGACACATTCGGTGTATGCATAATCCCCACTACAATGCTTATTTTGTTAGTGGGTTCTTCGTAATACCTTTTGCAGTGCCTAGTCGAATATTGTCCTTTTAAATTGCAAGCTCAGTGTACCCACTCCAAGTTCTCTACATGTAGTACAAGAAATACTAAATTATTTTGTTGTGGTAGGATGCAGTACAATTAAGTCTTGGTACGTGATTACTTTTAATCTTTGGACATAATTACCGACATGAATTATTTGTGTTGGTGCTACTTAAGAAAAGACTAGTATGGCTATTGAATACTTAACGATGCATTTTATCTAATCACTTCGTATCCACAAGAAACAGATTGGCCTAATGGTTATCGCGTCATTACATGATGGGTTTTGCAATAATTTTGGTCTTGCGGAGTGGTTACTAAAGACAGATGCTTTGGTGCTTTAAGAACAAAAACTTTTGCAGCTTTTTGACACACTGATTTTTCTTTTGTCAATTGACAAAAGTACTTTCTTTTCCAAAAGCTCCAATGGTTTTTCATTTTTTTTTTGGTTTGGGCGTGTGTTAATTAATTGTACACTTGTGCATGAAATCTGACATTCGAGATTAAAAGTTCACGAATTAAATTAAAATCAAGGTGAACTCGAAATAATATGTGATATTTAATTCATGTTTGATAATGTAGGAAAGTGTTTACGATTAAATATGTGAAAACCACTGGGTAGACATGTCAATGGGTTAGGTTTTACCCAGATCCAATATACTTGGATAAGATTTGGATTTAATTTCTTAAATTCAGACCCTACTCAGATTCAGACCCTGTAAGAAAGTTATGGGTTTGGGTAAGGTCTAACTTTCCATGATCCATACCTAAATTCAGATTCATAGCAGACCCATGTATTTATAATTAAATAATATGTGTTTATATATATATATATATATATATATATATATATGTATAATAATCTAATATTCTATGGCTATTGGATCGAATATAATAAGAATTCATGATATTTTTAAACTAATCCTAGTTGTCATTGTAATTGGTAAAAAAATTTTAGAAAAAAAGAGAAAAAGTAAAGGCAAACAAATAAAAGATTAAATATGAATACAATTGAAACTTTGAAAATAAATAGAAGTAGCCGACAATAGTTCTTTTTTTGAGTTCATAATATTGCATTCAACTTCTTAAATATTAATTTTATTGTTTGAAAATAAAAATTGGATGGCATTTATATTATTTTTGGACTCTATATATTTTAATGAATTTTAGTTTAGTATATTTAGAAAAATACAACTGATACCCATCAAATATCTAGATCCATGAGAGTCTGGGTATGAACTTAGATTTCAAATTCATAAGGATCTGAATTTGGATTTAAGTCTAACTAAATTTAATGGATCTGAATATAGATCAAAGGGATTCAATCCAAACTCTACCCATTGAGATGACTACCATTGACATGACATACAGTAACTTACCCTAATTAGTTTCTTTTAACTGTAAAAGAAATGAAAGCGTATTAAGCCAAAATGGATTAATTAGGTCATCGGACAAAGCAGCTACATAATATCTAGAAAAAGGGCATTATGTGGTGCTTGCAAAATTGTAAGACTGAAATACAAGTTTTCTTCCGTAATATTAAACAAATTGTTTTTCCAATTTGAAATCAATTCGCATGAGAGAATAGGTGGATGGGCAACCATCCATGATCAGCTCAAAATACCATTTCAAAATATTTGCATATCTAAGTAGCGAGTCTAAAATCTTACAAGGTATATAGTATTATTTTGATTAACACAGAAGAGTGCCAAAAATATACGTGCACGTCTTACCCCAAATAAATTTGGTAGAAATGAAAGTTTGATCATGGCCGAGGAGGTTTTTATCTATTAGATAAAGATGAGATCCTAAAAATTGGAGATTTTGAGTTCAAATCTTTCGCCTGCCCCTCCCATTTTCCGCTTCTTATATTCCATTATTCTCCTATTAAAAAAAAATTCAAAAAAAAAGACCGTGTTTGGTTTTTTATGCGTGAACAAAATAATTTATGGTTGACTTATATGACTCTTAACTTTCAGAATTTCGTTCCCTAATGCCAATGATGAGGAGCACTTTGCCAAAAAGTAAGGCATGTCACACCATTTTGCTTGGTCGTGTGTCTTATCATTTTCATTTCCACTAAAATGCATGGACTCGAATCGATTTCAACAAAATCCCCTCTGTCCATATCATTGTTGCTGATCCACCATTTCACCTTCCGTAGAGGCCAGTTTTAATTGCTTATTGCACGCGATGATTTGCCAGAAGGAGGGTGACAAGTGTTGATGCGGACGATCGTGGGACTGAATAAAAACAAAGGATTGCAATATTTGCATTGTGAGGCCACCTTTTTGTTGATTAAAATTACTTGATTCCTGCTTGTCTTTTTTTCAATAATTGTGTAGGTACTTTTGTTTGTTTTCTGCTTCTATTTTGACTGGAAAAGAGCCGATTTTGAGAGCATGAATAGGGTGTGCTTTTTGAGCAATAATTTTTAATTTTCTCAAAGAGCTTCATTCAATAATAACATTTCAGTGTTCAATATAAAAATGCCAAATCCATGGTTTTCTGATATTCGACGGTAATGGGCATTTTTTTAGGGGCATCCCCAGTTTCTGATCTAGTATGCTGTTTCATAATAATAGCATAAATTCCATATGAGGATATTGATAGAGAGAAATATCTCGAGAGAGTCCATCAAAGAATCTAATATGTATCTCAGTAATCCAACTTTAACCCAAAAACTTAAACCATTATATTAGGACAACTTTGATCCAAAAGCTTAAACCATTAGGTTTTGGACTCTTACTTACATATTAACCGCTCTTTCTCCATTTTTCGGACCAATGTGGAATATAACCCTTTACTCATTAATCTAACAAATGTTCCCCTTCATGAGCAACCCTTACATTAAACCCAAATTTACAAGCTTTTCTTTGAGCCCACTTTAATATTCAACGCAAGCTTTCCTTATCATCTAAGGTCACATCTTCTCCCAAATATGAACTCACTCTTCTTTAACATCCAAACTGCATTCTGGACTTCCTACCAACCTTTGACTCCTTCTCACACCAACCGGACCCCCTGCCAAACCCATGGCGCATCTGGTCCAATACTAGTCAAACTCTTTAGCACTTTGATCCACCACCAAGAAGAGAATTTTCACTAGTCCAACTCCGAGAAGAATCCACTTGCCCATGAGTAGTCCAGTTTAGCCCTGAAACTCTGATACCAATTTAATAGGGGAGAAACACCTCGAGAGAGTTCACCAAAAAACCCAATATGTAAATCAAGAATTCAATTTTGACCCAAAAACTTAAGCCATTAGCTTTTGACCCCTTACTTACATATTAATCGCCCTTTCTCCATCTCTCGGACTAATGTGGGATATAATCCTTTACTCATGAATCTAACAAATATTACAAGATATAGCATTTCATATTTGTTTGGTTGGTTTTATAATTTTATTTATGAGATTAGTTATTTGATTTTACCAAAATAACCCCATTACCATGGAATCAAATGATCCCAGTAGACGTAGAATCATGAAGCCAAGAATAACCACTTCATAATGTTTGTTAGCATTATCTAGTATCACACGTTTAAAAACAGTGCACATAAAAATTGCTAGCATCAATGAAATACATATAGTTATTCGAAATTTGTGTTCAGGGACAGTAAGTTGTTTTATTAGAAAAAAAAGTAATCAAAGTGGTAGAAAAAATCTTTTTCCCGTTAGTAGATTTTCTTTTTTTTTTTTTACAATCGAGAGAAGGTAATTACACCTTTCAAAGAACTTCAATCTAGTTCATTTAGGGCATTCTGGAGTCATTGTTTGTTGAATGCTATTATCACAACTTAGCTTTACGAATTTGTTTTTTAGACCAAAAAAAAAAAACTTTAGGCAAATTATATTTGGAAAATCTTATAAGTGACAAACTTCACTAAAACGCATAAACTTAGGTTATGTTTGGATTGCATTTTTCTAGATTTTTTGAAGAAGATTACTGAAGCGATTTGATATATGTGAGGTAAAAATATGATTGGAAAATGTATTTACGGAAAACGTAGCAATTTTTCCAAACAAGGCCTTAGGATGCGTTTGATAAAACTGCAGTTTGAAAGCTGAAGTTTGAAATCTGAAATCTAAAGTCCGAATCCATTAAATTATTGAATTGTTAATTATTAAATCTAATACATTGGAATACATATCACGTTTAGTGATAAGTGAATAGCTTATTACCTAATTTGGGAGCAAGTTTTGCTTAGAAAATTTATTGCTACTTAATTAATTCAGATGTTTAATTTTTGGTTATCAAACAGTCTGAATATGTTAAGATCTGATTTTATTAAATTTAAGTCCTGAACGGGGTTATCAAATAGGGCGTTAGAGTGCGTTTGATAAAATTGAAATCTGAAATCTAAAATCTAAAGTTTGAATCCATTAAATTATTGAATTGTTAAGTATTAAATCTAATACATTTGAGTACATATTATATTCAGTGACAAGTGAATAACTTTATCACTTAATTTTGGAAACAAGTTTTGTTTAGAAAATTCAATGCCACTTAATTAATTCAAATGTTTAATTTTTAATTATCAAACAATTTGAATATGTTAAGATTTGAATCCATTAAGTGTTGAATTTGACTATCAAACAGCGCCTAGTCTTTGGAACCTCTTATTTATGTCAAATTTGTTGAATAGATGAATAAATAATTTCTGGCGTCTGAGCCTTTTATAAAAGTTCTCCTCTCATGCGCCTGTAAAAGCTGCTAACGGACGATGAATTTTAATAGTTTTCACAATGTAATAAAGTTAATCTTTAGTGGAACGGGATAATCATGAAAAAGTATTCTTTTTTTAACATGCACATTCTTTATGGTTAATTAAATAGACATGTAATGTATCACAAAAAGAAGAAGATTTAAAAAACTAAAGAAAAAGAAAAATTGAAGTAAACTTATTTGAGAGGCAATAATTACCAATTATTTGTTGAGCTGCATACAATGTTTTAAAACTCAGACTGAAAAATGAATCGGAAAATCTTTCGGTTCACGGTTCGACTAGTTCAATCGGTTCAATCCCGGTTCAAAGATTTAATAATTTTTTATTTATTTTAGTATTAAAAATTTTGAATAAAACTAAAATATTTATTTTAGAAAATAAATACTTAATAAAAACCAATGGAACCTCCCGATTTTTACCGGTTTTGACTGGTTTTGATCGGTTCAATTAATTATTTGAATTTTTAATTGAATCAGACCGAAGATATGGCCAGTTCGTGGTTCAACCGATTGAACCGGTCGGTCCAATCCGGTTTTCAAAACATTGCAGCAGCTTAGCCATGTAAACAAAAGAAATAAAACTTATTTGTCATGTGACACTTTTCAGTCAAAAGGATTTAGGCCGGGGACACCCAAAAAGGGGAAGGGACATTAACGGCTGCAAACCGTTCTAAAAAGAGGAGAGGCAGAAACAATTATTAAAATAATCATTTCAGAATGGTATATGATGTTTAAGACAAATTGCAATTCTTTTTTAATTAAATAAAAAATTATAATTTATCGCATTTAATTGTTGCAATATTGTAATAAGGGTGTATTATGTTTTCAATAAGATCCATATATGTTAGTTATATCAGAATTATGCGATGTGATTTCAAAATTACTTTTTAATTTCTTGTGTTGGTGGGATGTCACGTAGAAAAAGAAAAAAGAAAAAGAAAAAGAGGGGATGGAGAATATGAGGTGGCCAAAGGACACAGCAAAAAATGGTTATTTACAAAAAAAAAAAACCCACTTTAATGTCACTTTGGCCCCTATAATTTTGTTTTTGTGTCATTCTTTAAATTATCTTTTCAAATGTTGTTCATTCTTCTTCTTTCTCCCATTCCTCCTTTTACCCCTACCCCTGCTAGCGTTAGGGTGCATTAGATAGAATTGAAATTTGAAAACAGAATTTTGAAATATGAAATTTAAAGTTTAAATTCATTAAATTATTAAATTGTTAGATATTAAATCTGATATATTTGACTATATATCACACTAAGTGATAAGTGAATAAGTTATCACTTATTTTTGAAAGTAAGTTTTGTCTAAAAAATTCAGTACTACTTAATTAATTTTAATGTTCAATTTTTTGTTATCAAACGTATCTGAACTTGTTAAGATTTGAATATATTAATTTCAAGTACTGAATTGGATTATCAAACAGGACCTTAATCTTGCATTCATCAAACATCTCTTCCATCACCTTTCTGCCCCTTTCTAACTAGAATATATTTTATTTTTTTAATTTAATCGGATAACAAAGGAACAAAACCTTTAGTGGAAGAGCTTTGGAAAATTTGACACAAAATTCCAACATTTGATATTGGCCTTGATCTTTCAATTATACCTCAGAATCAGATATAGCGCATTCATTGACACCAAATCCCAGTGATTTGACCCCAATTCAACTTGGAATATTCTAGCTTTGTTGATTAAGCCACTGATTGGAATTACACATTTCAATCAAGAATTCTATTGCGAAAGATAGTGACTGAGGATTAATAAATCAATACATAATTGGTCTCACTTGTCTTCATATTCATGATCATCTCAAAACTGCGTTTGTTAAGGTGAATTATTTCCCTTAAGTATTAGCTTTTCTTAGGAAATATTGCGATCAAAACTTTCTTTACAGGAGCATACTGAATTTGTAACCAAAAAAAAAAAAAAAAACAAAAGCAAAGAAAAACTGGAGGGGAAAAAACTCTATCTCTCTCTCTCTCACACACACACTAGAAGCAAGTCTAGGAAGAGAGTAGATTCACTCCATCCCAAGATTAGAGCATGCCACCACCATATTAAGCTGCCACTGATTGTCATAGATCATATCTTGAAAAAGCCGCATTGTTGATTTTTTTTTATTTAACTAAGATTGGCTTTGGTATGCATACTTCCTTTGCGTCGTTTAATTTCTATTGACCTAGACCAAAAGAGCTTAGCCATCTAATATTGGATTAAGTTTTTATATATTATTAGTGTAGAGGATTTTTTTTTACACTAACAAGTGTAGATATATTTCAGCTATGCAAAAAATGAATTTTAAATTTGAAATTATATTATGTGACATGCATCTATGTATGCCAGTTAGTGTATAAAAAAAATTATCCTTTAATACTATGTATATTCTTATTTTTAGTTTTCTTTCTTCCACTGTTTCACTACACCATTTTATTTCTTTATCCTTCTATGGTGGCCATAAGCCCTAATCGAGCAGTGGCAAAATTGTTGTGCCCCTCAATATCTCAATGGAATGCCTTATCTGCCCTTTTTGGTCTTTTCTTTAGTATTTGGGCAAAGTACACTTTATTCCCTTGTGATTTAGTGATTTTTTACAATAATCCCTTTATAGTTTCAAAAATTATATATATAACTCCTCCTAGTTTGGATTAAAGTATCAAAGTGACAGAAATGATCATTTGTAATAGAACCCATAAAATGTTGAAATTACCCTTTGGTTGAAGTGACTAAAATATATAAACATAATATATATGACATTCTAAACCCATATGACTCCTTATGATTTTCAAATATATACATAATCCCTCGTGGTTAATAAATAATTTTCAACTTTATATAGAGATACTTTGGATATTTTAGTTGACTTCATTATGGAATGCAAGTCATTTTGATATTTTAATTCAAATCATGAGGAGGTTATGTATAGTTTTTAAAATCATAAAGGGATTACGTAAAAAAAATTAAACTATAGGGGGTAAAGTGCATTTTGCCCTTTGTATTTCCATTGCTATGGGCCACAAAAGGCCATATAATCGAGACTAAACTATTGATGAGGGCTTGAAAGTTTCAGAAAACCATATATTCCTTCAAGAGATAAAAAGATTACGGTCTTCAACCATTTGAAAGCGTGATGGAATTTGTTTTGAAACAATTTATTCCTGACTTAACAATAACGAATATATCCTTCATCGTGGTCCTGGAACATTACTTAAGGGATTACTTCTAAATTCTCAAACATCGACCTGTAGTACCGTGGACCAACAATGTGTCAAACAAGAATTGGTCCCATAATGATCTCATCTCTGACGTGTCCTCACATTTTTTATTGCTTTTTTTAATTCATATCCTTAATTCTTGTGTTTCACCTTTAGCCTTCAGGCCGCTTGAATGGTTATTTCCTGACAAAAAACCTAATCAAATAGAAACGGCAAAAAAAAAAAGGTAAAAGAAATAAGGTAAAACAACTACCATATACCGTGGACCAACAATGTGTCAAACAAGAATTGGTCCCATAATGATCTCATCTCTGACGTGTCCTCACATTTTTTATTGCTTTTTTTAATTCATATCCTTAATTCTTGTGTTTCACCTTTAGCCTTCAGGCCGCTTGAATGGTTATTTCCTGACAAAAAACCTAATCAAATAGAAACGGCAAAAAAAAAAAGGTAAAAGAAATAAGGTAAACAACTACCATAAAAACCGTTAAACGTTTTAAGATTTTTTTTTTTGTGGTTTAGCTTTATTGTATAGCAAGTTTCTTTCTACTCCAAGTTCAGTTGTAATTTCATTTTAGGCCTCTAACTACATGTTTCACATAGTTTTAGTTGCCTTAATTGTACAGTTTCAGCCTCGATGAAAAGCATGAGAGGGTTCAATTTATATATGCTTAAAGATATTGGGACGGTCCAATAGTTTGCCCAATGAACTAATTGTGTGATGACAATAGTAAAGGACATCGAAATAATATAAAGAATAACAAAAGTAAACCAAACGATATAACTATTAGACATCATGGTAAAATGCCAGGACAATAACATTTGCAGGATGCTGATATTTAGCATAATTAAACAAAGCTAAAAGATAAGATAATACTGTGTTATTATCTGTCCATTAATTACATTGCAGTAAGTCAACGATACAATACTTACCCAATAAAAAAAAGTCAACGATACAAGAAAAGCATAGAAAATGACTTGTGGTAGGTTAATTGATGCGTTCTCATCCTAATTTACTATAATAATTATATTTTCAGGTAGTTTAGATGGTAATTACTGATTAGTAAATTAGTCATTCACTTGCCCAGATAACGAGGTGTGAGCACACTTGGGTGAATATGAGTTGTCCAAGCTGGTTAGTTTATTAAACAAAAACTGCCCAACAGTGTACGAAAAATAGGCTTTTAAAACAGAATCTTCATTAATTAAAGTAGTAGTAAATGCTGTCCAAAAGGGTACCCTAAAAACCAAAAAAAAAAAAGGTTGAGAGGCTTACCTAAAAGTTTGGTTGACCCTATAATCTTGTGTTGTTTCTTTCATGTGCTGAAATCATATATACGAATATTGTTAAATGATCACCACCCCTTTCTCTAGAATTTGCTAGGTTTTACCATTTTGTAAATATCAGTTGCAAGTAGCATCCCAAGTATGCTGCAAGTCTAGAATATGCCATGGAAAATTGCCACCGACTTATTTGTGCTGTTGCCGACCTTAGTTTCCGAGGCACCTGGGTCTTGTAAAGTAGAATAAGGTAAGTCTCCCAACTCGTGGCGTGTCTTAGGCAGTTGTGTTAAAGAGTTGGAGCCTACATCAGAGACCGATTTAGTGGATTTTGGGACAGGAACGGTTTGATTGGTGAAGAAAAAATAGTGTGGCTCATATTATGAGTTATATCGATTTTAATAATATGTGTGAGGCTCAAAAAATGAACAAAATTTATATTGTGTTCAAGTTGATTTACATTCTGAACAAATGCATTTACATTTTGTTCATATGTACAAAATTGTTTTGGACGGTTTCATTGGTAATAGTCCTAGCGCGGGATTCTAGATTTAGTGTGAGGTCAATGGGGACAATTCTAAAATTTTTAGTTTATATGTATAAACTAAATATTTTGCCCTCGCATTAATAAAAGGGGAAAATTTCAGAAACCTTCCCTTAAGGTTTCTGAAAGTTTTAATATCCTCTCTTGAGGTTTTAGAAATTTCACTTACCTTTTCTATCAATCGATTGGAACCCAACGCTTGTATCGCTAATGGCCAAATGACTCTATTACCCTTATAATTTAGAATATTTTACACATATATGTGAAGGAAAAGAGTTCAATGTTTACGAAACTACATTAACCATAATTTCGATTGCAAAAGTTAATTAATTTACCATCTGAAAGTAGAGCCAATACTACATGTACCTTTTTAAAAATTTTTATATGCTTGACAAATAAAAGATATCAAACATAATGCACTTGATAAATTGAAGGATTTAGACAAGAAATAAATAATCAAGCCGTTTACAAACTAAATTAACCATAATTTGAAATGTGAAAAAGAAAATCTAATTTGGCATCTAAAAAGGGATTCGATACTAGGCATCCTTTTTCCAATTTATGAACTTGCCAAGTAAAAGAAATCAAATATATAGAGGTTTTAGTTGGGCTAATTTCTCTTATAATTGTGGTAATAATAAGAATTTAATGTATGGAAAAAAATTTATTTTATTAAATTTTGAAAGTAATTATTTTTTGTTATGAATGATGGAATTTTTTTGCTGACTATGCATAGTAATTGCCCCACAAGTGAATTAACAAGTCAGATCAAATACTTAATCTAACTAGTATAATAGTTGAGAGGCACTTTTAGCATAAATAAATCTTTTCACGCTTGAAATTATTTTTTTATTATTGCTTTTTTTGAATTGGACTAAATTATTACAAGAAAATTAGTTTTAAAAGAGATTAGTGATATTTTTAGAATCTCATGGGAGGACAGTGAAACTGTGAGAAATCTCAGGAGAGGTATCTAAAATTATGGTTTTATAAATGTTGCTCACTTGCTCCAACTGCTCCAATCAAATCTTTAATTTATATGCATAAATTATTACCTATGCCCTCACATTTAAAGAATATTCCTGATCACTATTCAGCCACATATTTATTTGACATTCTAAGCCAACAACTTATAAATAAATAATTACACATTTCACTATTTACACTTGGTTGAAACTACAAACAAACACTAAATTTTACCTTTATGCGGTTTCTACTTGGTTCTCAATATGCTTTAAACACAAAAATCCATTTGAAAATTTTGGTTAATTTTCTAACTATGATTGAAACTCACAAAAATTGCTTTTATTTCATTTCACATTTACAAAAAAAAAAAAAAAAAAAAAAACTGCATAGTGATTGGTACTATAATAAATTTTTTCTTACGACTAACCTGAAATACAATCGTCCAAACGGAGGCACATTAGGAATTTATGTAATTATTAAATTCTTTTAGTTTACAGAGCACCTAAAACAAAACAAATTGACTTATGTAGTGATCAAGTGGACGCCAAATTTTACACTTCTAGTGTGGGAAAAAGAGAGCATGAAAAAAGGGTAAATTGATGCATGAATTGCAGGAAAGACAGTGTCCGTTATTGATCACAGCAAGTTGTGAGAAACCGAAAAAAGTTAATAGAAGCATGACTTGGGCAGTGTTTATGCGTCACACAAAGGTTAATAAACAAGGAAGAAGTAGAGCACGACTCTCCTAGCTAGTGTAGGAAAAACGTCAATACTAATAATTTGGACATAAAAGTTGCCTATTCAAAAAAGTTTTCTGTTTGTATGTCTGTTTTTTCTTTTTCTTTTTTAAACTGTGATTGCGTGTATCTTTTCTATGTCCTTTGCATTAGTTGTTTGCAAAACTTTGCTTCTTGTCGAATTGCCATTTCTTTGTTTGGTTTTGCTTTTTAGGATGAATTGTGGATGGTCCAACACGTCCTAAGAAATGGCCTTTATATCAATTATTAGGCACTTTCGTCAATTATTATATTTCTTATGCGGATGAATAAGAAAGTTGAAAGGGAAAAGGCCACAGCCATCTCCATGCCATATCGAAGGATTTGTTACTCACCTCAAAATGATCATTTCAGTGGCGGAGCCAGAAAAAATTTTCAGTGGGGGCAAAAACAACTCTAAAATTTTTTACCTACTCTTTTTTTTAATTTTTTAAGAAAAAAAAATATTCACCAACAAGTGCACATGATGCATATATTTTATGAAAAACATCAAAAAACAAACTCAAAATTATTAATGTAATAATAATTTTATTTCAAAAGCAAACTAAACCATTTACAATTGCTCGTAAGGAGTTTTCATATTTTGATAACAGTTTACAATTTTTTCATTTTGAACTTCACAAAGTATATTTTTTTCAATATAAGTAACTAAACAATTATTCATCCAAGTGTCTTCCATTTTATTTTGTAACCGATTCTTCACTATATTCATTATTGAAAAAACCCTTTCTACGGTAGCTGTAACAACAGGTAAAATAAAAAACAACTTTAAAAGTATATAAATCAATCGATACACAAAACTTTAGGGGGCACACTTGGAATTACATCAAATTTTTATAGGTATTATAGAAATTTAAGGGAGGCAGTGGGGGCCTATAAATCAATAGATACACAAAATTCCAGAGGGCACAGTTAAATTGAAATTACATCAAATTTTTATAGGTATCATAGAAATTTAAGGGAGGCAGTGGGGGCCTATAAATCAATAGATACACAAAATTCCAGAGGGCACAGTTGAAATTACATCAAATTTTATAGGTATCATAGAAATTTAAGGGGACAGTGGGGGCCCATGCCCCCAGTGTAAATCCGCCACTGGATCATTTAGATGATCTCTGCTTAACTCGAGAAAGGTGATCTTAATTAGATGTCCATCTTGGCCGTTTATCTTCCTCAGTTTTTTTTTGGTCCATTCACCTATGTCTAAATAATTAAAACCTAAAAGAAATTCTTGGCTCAAACTGTTAATATCATGTCATTGAGTTAATAATTAATCATATCACAACATCAATCCTGTTGGAGAAAATTCCACTATTCACATTTAAACTGGGTGCAATAATTGTCAAATTTTGGCAAACCCTATAGTTCAATAATCAAATGGTAATATTAGTTTGTCCCTTCGTCATGTTTGCCACTTATATAATCAAAGATAGGGACTCTGAATCATGTTGATTATCACAAGCATTTTTAAATGCGTTTCAAGAGTAAATGGAGGATTTGACTCTAAGTGAACTAAGGCCTCTGTAGCAAATGTGTTAATTTGATTAACGGAAGCAATTAACTACATCATTAAAAGAAGCAAACTCATTAAGGGAAGCAAACTCAAACATGTACCATCCAAATCGCATGTATGCCTCATCTGAATCTTCTCCACTTAGGTGGTAAATGGACGATGTGCTCAATGAAGATTAGATTAGGCTATTCAACCGTTTTAATTGGAAACTGAGCATCCTAACGTTATCTGGTTCAAGTGTGGTTAATAAAGTTTTTTTTAATCTTCTTTGTATCATATTATCTATAAGTCTTATTTTTGTTTTGCATATTCTATTTTCACTTAAATATAGATTTATTTATTTAAATTTTATTTCTTGAAATAAAGAAAATCCATGACCGGTTCGCTCAAACCGGCCAGATCAGAAAAACCTAGATCATTCGGTTCAACCACGCATGCCTACGTTTCTAAAACGGAAGCTGACGAGCTAACCGCATCCATGCCAATTCTCGCATCATAGAATGAGTCATATATGCTCCTTTCTCGGCTACCAAAGCATTAGTTCCAAATTTATCACGTGCCGGACTGCAATTCAGAACAAAGAGGCCACTGAAGGGTATTAAGTAATAGAAAAGTACAAAAGGAGCCCTTCCTTCCATTCTATCAGGTAGATAAACAAAAAAAAATTTGAAGTCCGCATCCATACCAATTCCCTATCTGTTATCCAGTTAGGTGTTAGGTCATTCAAGATAAGAAACTGTTAGGCATGCTTTTTTGCTAGTAAGGAAATAGAATCATCTTTAACAATTCGAGCAAATAAAATTTTCATGAAATCTAGCATTTTTTCCCCTAGATATAGGAACCAAGTTACCATCTATTCATCCAAGTGCATTTAGGAACTAAGAATTTAACCAATATGATAGGGTCCTTTGTTCCAACATATATTCTTGGCACTAGAATAGAATAAAGTGATCAAGAAATGACCCTCCAAGAATCGTCACTTGGGAGCCCCCAAGGTCAAAAGCCATGTTCAACTGTTCCTCCGTATAATGATCCCTATATAAGTTCAGAGTTATTCGAGTAGGTGGTTTTCATATGTGGACTCCAACTCTTTTCCTCCATTTTTCTCCCTTATATTTCTCCCTCATATTCACCATAACTTGTGACTTCTAAGTCTGATACTTTGCCCTGACTCGATACAACTCATCGTTCTTTAACTTGGAGAATTAGCTTATCAGAGGATTTCTCTGATCGCAGAGATTTTCTTGAGTAAGCAAGAATACTAGAATTTTATTCCATCCTTCTTCTTTTTTTTTTTCCAGCTGTTATCGCATTTTGGATTACTTATTTGCTTGAACATTGAGGAGATTAATATTCATATTCTTCTGCTTATGGTTTCATGCAGAAACTTATGATGAAGAAAAACATGGTTGCACATGCTAGTGCTAGTCATGGAGAAAATGGTGAAGAGAAGAAGATTCAGAAAAGCTACTTTGACGTGCTGGGAATTTGTTGCCCTTCAGAAGTTCCATTGATTGAGAGCATTCTCAAATCAATGGATGGGGTAAAAGATGTTTCAGTAATTGTCCCAACGAAAAACAGTCATTGTTCTCCATGATAGTATTCTCACTTCGCAGTTGCAAATAGGTATTTTCTTGAAATGTTCATTTCTTTTCCTCATTGGTCCATCCGTAACGTGGAGGGCTAGGGGCAGGCATGTGGATGGTCCTTTGCCTTTTTTTTTTTACTTTTTTGGTTTCACTTTAAATATCACTTACTGATGCTAGACGTTATATTTCCCTTTCATTTCCAATCAACTAAAAGAGCAATTAGTGTCATTTTAGGTTATTTCCGTAATGCAAAAGGTTAAGAGTTTACGATGTCATAATCCGATAATTATAGTGTCGATGGTTAAGAGGTTAAAGGTTTTGATGTCTTTTCTTTCTTGGTAATGAAAAAAGTGTTTCTTTTTTTGGGGGGGGGGGGGGGGGGGGAGGGGAGAGGGGGTTAATTCACTTCACCTAAAAATCTTAAGAAAGGAAGTAAGAAAAAAAAGGAAGAAGACAGAAAGCAAATAATTGTATGTGTAATAGGTTGTCTAAGTGAAAAATATTTGACTGCTGTTTGCTTCAACTTGGACTTTTTTTTCCCTCTGTTTTCTTCAGGTGATAGTGAAATTAATACCATCGAATTATGTTTTTGGCATTATAGTAGTCTATGGTAATGGCTGCTTAGATGAAAAGTGAAGCTAACATTCATCAAATGGAATCAGTTTATTCTTACAAAAAAAAAAAAAAAAAGGGCTAGGTTCTTTGTGCATCAGATAGATTTGATCAAGTGCGTGATCTGTGGTCCATTTTAGCATCAGTGCTGGTGGGGGTTGCTGAAACGTCACAGCAGTCCCATTGGCATTATAAATTGAAAAGGAAGATGTCATCCATCATGCTAATCATGTTGCCTTTGTTCAGTTATTTTTGCCTTTCTCATCATTTTCTTTTTTTTATATGCAATTATTGGGATCACCTAAATAGAACTTAACATGTAGTCTATGTCAAGAGCTATGCACTTTTCCCCCTTTTTTATGGTTGGAAAATAATGGGGTTGGGGTGAAGGGGGTTGAGAAGTTTTTAGAGAGATTTGAGGCCTATAACTATAACTAAAACTACTCTTTAGTCTCTTTATGTTTGCCAGGATTACATTTTAATTGTTTGTGATTTGGTATTGGAGACACCATTAGATGGAATTTTTTAATTATTTACTTTGAGAATCCAAACTTGCATAATTTTCTTGAATCTTGTCTAAGCAAAGTTTGTAGATGGTTAGTTTAGAAAAGTTCCTTTTTTTTATCCTTTAGAAAAGTTCCTTTTGGATGTTACATTTTTGTTTCCTTTTGTTCTTTGTTTTTTTTTTTGTCAATATTTTAAGTTATCTCTTTCAACAGATTTAGCTTTTTTTTTTCTTTTTGGCTCTCTCCTCTCCTCTCTCTCTCTCTCTCTCTCTCTCTATATATATATATATATATATATGTATATATTTATTTATTTATTTATTTATAGACACACACACATGTATGTATGTATGTATATATGTAAATTAAGGAAATATTTTTTTTGTTTGCTCTTTTGAGGCAATTTTCTTTGGGCAAACTAATCTAGATTGGAAAATCTACAAAGTAAATGTACTAAATTTAATTACCCAATTGATTTTGAATATAGAAAACCACTCTTTGAATATAGAAAACCAGTAGAATGCGATCATCGATTTTGATTTTCACTAATAAATTCTCTTATTATTCATTTCTTCTGATTTTGATGGGCAGTTAAAGCACTGAATAAAGCAAGATTGGAGGCAAGTGTTAGAGTACAAGGCGTCAATAATGCCCAAAAAAAATGGCCAAGTCCATATGCAATTGCTTCTGGGGTATTACTTTTGCTGTCCTTTCTCAAATATTTCTACTACCCTTTTCACTGGCTAGCACTTGGATCTGTGGCATTTGGTATCATTCCAATTATTTTTAGAGCTCTATCTGCACTTCGCAATCTCACACTAGGGGATATCAACATCCTTCTTGTGATTACAGGTACATCATATATCTCTTGATTTCAACCCAAAAAATTGTTATTATATTGTTCCATGCATAAAAAGATTAACACATTATTTATTAGATTATTGGACCTACAAGAGATTGTTAAGTGCTTTGTATCCTATCTATTTTATATTCAAAACTCACAAGCATTCTCGTGGGCTTGGACAGACATTAAAAGATCTAAGTAGTAAGTTGGGCTAACTCTATTTTGCAGTCTCAAACTTGTACAAATTTTACATTTTATATCTTAAATTTTAATTTTATACACTTTACACTTCGTCTAAAATTGAAAGTTTATAATGCAACGTGTTTAAATTAAAATTAGAGTGTAAAATGAAAAAGTGATACAAATTCGAAAAGCAAAGCAGAATTGATCCTAAAAGGTTCCACCTCTTGGTGCTTGGAGCTATAGGGCATGTTGTACAAAACATCCTAGTTCATCATATTCATATTGTATGAAAAGAACTTTGTGTGCTCCAAAATGAAAGTGATATATAATAATCTAAAATTGATTTACGAAGCGAGCCAATAAATTAATGAATTAATCGACTGCAATTTTAATAATATAAATTTGGAATCCAAAGACATTTGGCAGGAATAACTGTATTGCTTTAATAAAGATGCTCTTACTCCTAATCTTGTCCAAATGCCACAAAGTCGTGCACGTCACGAAATGACATGCCTTACATTATCGTCCACGCTACCTAGAAAAAGAGTAACTGTCCTTATGCTTTTGTAGTTCATACTGTCTTCCTTTCACTTCTTTTGAGTTTTGTTCTTTTATAAAGATCTTATCTTTAACTTTGGTGTATGGAATTAAAATGTTTACTCTTTTTTTACCCCTCTTTTTGCAGGCTCATAGGCTCAAAAGGTTAACGGAATAAACTGTTAAATATTAACCACTAAACTACAATCAAATAGCCAAAAAGAAATTGCTAAATTACTTAATAAATGTTGAATTACCATGAAAGGATGTGAATTTATTTATTTTCTTTCTTTCTTCTTCTTCTTCTTCTTTTTTCCTTTTTACAATACCATTGACTGATAATGCTTTGATCCTTTAATCTAATCCTCTCTTCGGTTCACTGTATTACCAAAACTCAGCACACAAATGGCATCTTTGCATGTCAATTTCATTTGTTTAATTACATTGTCTTTTCAAAATTCTTTTCTGTTAAATTATGTTTAGCTTAGTGGAGTTATATATAAAGTTTAAGCAACGAGCAATCACGATTCATTTAAACAAGAGTTAGAAAGATGTAAAAATATAATTTTCTTTCCTTCGCATTTTTTTAGAAAAAAAAATTGTTAAGTGTCAATTGCATGTTTAGGAGGGAAATGGAAATTTGCCTCTTTGCGTTACAATATCAAACGGAACGCAAAGTGGATCACCGGAACCCATTTTATCGAGTAACTGTTAGACAAATCCTTAATTAATTCGTGATTTTATTGCTATTTTAACAAATGTTATCAACTGTAAAGGTAAAGAGGAAATATTTGGAACAGATGAAGCAACATATAGTAATGTAGTATTGTACGAAATTGCCAATTAAAGACAAAGAAAAGTTCAATAATTGGAGAAGTAATATAATCACATTTCAACATCTGATAGCATTTAGAATTTGATAGCGATCCGTATCTGAAATCAATTAGTGCCACTATAGTTCGATCCCCTGTCTTTCTTGTTTAGCACCAAAAATGAGAAAGCTAGTTTTTTTTTTTTTTTCATTCTATTATTTTTCCAACTCCTTTTGACTTTTGAGAAAGTTCCAATAGATTCTTTATTTCTGAATGATATTTGCCATTAAAAAACATGTTAAAAGTCCCCACCCCACAAAAGAGTCTTTGTGGATGGTATGGCTCTTTTCCGGCTTTTTTGTTGTTGTGGCTTCCCTAGATACAAATGACAAATAGGATTTCCCACTAACTTTTCTTCTCAAAAGTGGCAACAAATTTGTTTGCCTAGGTGGGCCGTTCATAACAACAACTACCACATTTTTTTTTGGGCACACTACCAGATTCATTTTAGGTCCTTGCAGGTTATCACAATATGCAATTTTGTTACATCTACTCCAAATTTTTTCTAATTGGACTTTGCTAATTTATTTTTTTCTTATGTTGCCCGCTCAATAATAATACATATGCTAAAAGAACCCTCTCATTTCAACCAGAATTCCAGAAGGACAAATTCGTAAGTTTAAAGAAAAAACTAAATTCCAATTTAGGCAAAGATTGGTGCTGTTTTGGGCTATATCTTTGAGTGTAACTTTTAGTTTTTCTAATCTGTGTCATATTTTTTGCAGTTGCGGGTTCAATTGTTTTGCGCGATTATTGGGAAGCTGCCACAATTGTCTTCCTGTTTACCATATCAGAATGGTTAGAGTCACTAGCAAGTCACAAGGTTTGTGCCAAAAGTTCAACTGTCCAGCCCTCTTTTCTTTCTGTCTATGTGGTACTGTGTGAACTTGCATGTGTACTCTATTAAAATGTGTCATCAGCCACATTCACAGCATTATCAGTAACATGCTTTTGCTTATGTAAAAGCAAGCAAATTAGTGGAATTTAGAAGGAATTGGCTAGAGAATCAAGAAACGAAATGCTAGTTCTTGTGGACAATGTTAGCAGAAGTTTGCATTTCTTTTGTAGTTTTGAATGTTGGTAAGGTCTCAAATAACAAAACCATGAGGTACTGGCTGATCAATGTATCTGATGGTAAAGTAAATATAGCTGATCTAGCTAGTAAAATGCTTGATTCTTTCATTTCACCACCAATGCCACATTTCTGTTGGTATCGTAATTCTTTGGGTAAATTATCTTTTGCTCCCTTATGATTTGATGCTTTACATCATATGCCCTTATGTTTTAAAAACTTATATAACTTCCTTATAGTTTGGATTAAAGTATCATTGTTAGTTTTTCAATTATAACTAATGATCAATAACAAAAGATTAAATTGATAAATTTATCCTTTCATTACTTCCTTTTTTTCCCTCCAAACATAAAAAAGAATAAATTGAAATTAAAAAGATATATAAGAACTAGAAAATACCATTAATGATTTGGTTTTAAAAACCCATAATGATATTTGTAGTCAAACAAGATTTGGTATTATTTGTTTCTTATTTATTTCTTTTATATTTCCCTTCTATCTCTTTTTTGTTATTTATTTACTTTTTATTTTCTTTCCATCTCTTTTGTATTTGGAGAAAATTAAGATTTGTACGCCAAAATATAGGTTCTCAAAATCATCTCTTCACTTCCAAAAGAAGAGAGGAGGGGGGGGGGGGGGGGAGAGGGAGAGAGAGAAGGAAAAAAGGAAAAAGTAGTGAAAGGGTGAATTAGTCAATTTATTAGTTTGATTTTTACCTTTTACTGTTGACTATTAGTTTTAACGGAAAAAACTACTAGTGACATTTTAAACTAAACCATAAGGGGATTATATATAAGTTTTTAAACCATAAAGGGGTTATGTGATAAAATATCAAAACTATAAGGGGGTAGAAGGTAATTTACCCTAATTTTTTTTTATCTGAAATCGACCCTG
Source organism: Coffea humblotiana (assembly GCA_023065735.1). NCBI lineage: Eukaryota > Viridiplantae > Streptophyta > Magnoliopsida > Gentianales > Rubiaceae > Coffea > Coffea humblotiana. Next base: position 44,148,630 of record CM041213.1, on the reverse strand, counting down.
CTAGTTTATTCTCAACTGGATGTTGAAGCTGGCTATTAGAATTTAGGAGGGTTTTAATTGATGTAATTTCTACTTCAGTTGTAATTTAATCAAGAAAATTGCAAATCCTTAATGTTTATAGATGGTTTGATGATTGTGTAGGCCACTGCAGCAATGTCATCATTACTTAATTTAGTCCCACAAAGAGCTGTTTTGGCTGAAACTGGGGAAGAAGTTGATGTTAATGATGTGAAGGTGAATTCAGTTCTTGCTGTTAAGGGTGGTGAGATTATTCCCATTGATGGAGTTGTTGTAGAGGGGAATTGTGATGTAGATGAGAAGACTTTGACTGGAGAATCGTTTCCAGCTATCAAGCAGAAGGACTCCAATGTTTGGGCTGGCACCATTAATGTCAATGGTAATTCGTCTGTTCTTCCATATTCTGTTGTCGATCAATGACTAAACCATTTAGACTGTCTTGTACTGATAATGGCATTTTTTTGCATTAGGGTACATTAGCATTAGAACTACAGAGCTTGCTGAAGATTGCGTGGTGGCAAGAATGACAAAGCTTGTAGAAGAGGCGCAGAACAACAAATCTAGAACTCAAAGATTCATAGAGAAGTTTGCAAAGTATTATACACCAGGTTAGCAATCTGCAACATTGTTAGAGGAACACCGTCTCCTGCATTTTCCTGTAGATTAACACAGATAGTATGAGCAGAAGTTGCATAACACAGATAGTATGACCATAAGTTGGATGGCTATTCTAATTCATTGCTATATATGCTTTTACCTTCTTTTGCAGCTATGTATGATACTGAATAGCATGGACTTTTCTCTTCAATTTGCTTACAAGCAATTCCAGTGTTTTGAATTTTGATATCAACATTGCCTCAAATGAGAAACATTGTTTCAAATCCTTTGCTGTGAATTCATTTCTAAACTATTAGCTAATGACAAATTTGAATTTCTGGCAGCCATTGTGTTAATGTCAGCTGCTTTGGCAGTGATTCCAGCTTCATTAAGAGTTCACAATCAGAAACAATGGTACCACATTGCTTTGGTTGTTCTAGTCAGTGCTTGTCCGTGTGCGCTTATCCTCTCTACGCCTGTAGCTATCTTCTGTGCACTTACAAAGGCTGCAAAATCAGGTGTATTCTTTAAGGGGGCAGATTACCTTGAGACGCTGGCTAATGTAAAAGTTATGGCGTTTGATAAAACTGGTACGGTAACTAGAGCAGAATTTGAAGTGACAGAATTTAGATCTCTGCTGGATGATTTCAGCCCAAGCAATATGCTTTACTGGTAAAGTTTTCTAATTTCCTTTTCTTTTTTGTTTGTCTGTATTATGTTAAATGGGTGGAAGCATTTTTGACCATTACCAGTATGTTGTTGGATATAAGACAATGGTTTAGACATGTCACTGAGCAGAACTTACTATTACATGTTCGAATGCCAATAAGCTAGAGTAACAGAACCTTGATAGAAAGAAATTTTGACTTTATTAGACTCAGAATCGTAAACAACTTCAAAAAAAAAAAAGTTCAGATTGATGTCACAAAAGTTGCAACTAACCTCTCTAAACTGAACAATTTCAGGGTTTCAAGTATTGAGAGTAAGTCAAGTCATCCTATGGCAGCTGCACTGGTTGACCTTGCACAATCACATCAGGTTGAACCAAAACCTGACAAAGTTGAGAAATTTCAGGATTATCCTGGTGAAGGAATCTATGGCAGAATTGATGGGAAAGAAATCTACATAGGAAATTCAAAAATCTCAGCAAGAGCAGGATGTCCCTCTGGTAAATTTAATTTATGTGTTTGTTGCTTAAGTATTACTTCAAATGCCTAATATTTTTTACCTAATTCATATATTACATTTCTTGGCACCGGAGAGGAAGTTTGTATTGAAATCTGATACATATTGTTGTCATAGAATGAGTCTCTTAACAGCTTCACTTTCAGTTCCCAAACTAGGAGGAAATATTGGATGAAGGGAAGTCGGTGGGCTACATATTCGTGGGGTCAACTCCTGCTGGAATTTTTAGCCTTGCTGATGTCTGTCGAACCGGAGCAAAGGAAGCGTTAAAAGAGCTTAATTCAGCAGGCATCAAAACGGTCATGCTAACAGGGGATAGCTATGCAGCAGCCAGACATGCACAAGATCAGGTAACGCCCAAAACATATTTAGCATATCTAATGGCTGGATAATAAGATTTTATACTTGATAATGTTTCATGTATGCTCAGAAATACTCATGTATCTGTAATTAAAGATAATAGCCGTTGGTTTTATCCTATCTTTAATCTTGAAATAGCATGAGCCTGGTCAGGATTTGATATTCGGATAAAAATGTTCATTTGCAAACAATTTTTGTATGATTTGCAGCGTGGTCAGGAACTCTGAAATGTCCGTCCAATGCTTATTCCTTTATTCTAGAAAGAACATTTTTTTTTTTGGTCTTTGAATTAATCCAGCTCTTTCATTTAACACATAATAGAAGGGGCAAATTTTCATCTGAGAAATTGCATTCTTTCATGCTTAAGGCGACAGGAAGGATCAGAAATAGTGTTGACAACTTTGAATTATGAACTGGAAATTGTGATTGCAGTTAGGAGGTGCTCTAGATGCTGTCCACGCTGAGCTCCTGCCACAAGATAAGGCAAAAATTATTGAGGACTACCAAGAAGTTAGCCTACACAGCCATGATTGGTGATGGAATTAATGATGCTCCTGCATTAGCTACTGCTGACATTGGTATATCAATGGGCATTTCCGGCTCAGCGCTTGCAACAGAAACCGGTCATGTCATTCTAATGACAAATGACATTCGGAGAATACCAAAAGTTGCACGTCTGGCTAGAAGAGTCCGAAGAAAGATACTTGAGAATATGATTCTTTCAGTTGCAACCAAAGGTTCTATAGTAGCCTTGGCCATAGCAGGCCATCCACTAGTTTGGGCTGCTGTCTTGGCTGATGTCGGGACATGCTTGCTGGTGATCCTAAACAGCATGCTTCTACTTAGAGAAAAGCCAAAACACCAGAGAAAATGTTGCAAATCTTCTGCTGCATCATCACTGGCCAACAAACAGAACAAGAAATGTTCAGGAAGAGATTCACTGCATATTCTTCCCTGTTGTTCTGCAATAAAACCACAAGAACACTGCAACGTGAAGTCATGCTGTTCCAGGAACTGTGCTCCAAGACATCAATCTAGTCCACTGAGCAGCAGTTCAAGCCCATGCAGAAGTAGTAAAATTGCAGATTACACTGACAAGCATACTTGCTGTGGAAATGGTAAGGGAATCCAAATGTCAAAATGCTCAAATCTTGGAAGCGATAATAGTGATGTTGAACATATAGGAGAATTAAGCACACATCAGCATGGAGAGCTTAGTTGTTCAAAGTCAATAAAAATGCTTGGCAAAAGTTTATCACCTGCCAAAGAAGACAATGGGAAAAGTTCTGAAAGTGATTTGCTGCATACTCATCAGCCTTGTTGTCATGCAATTAAGCCTCAAAAACAGTGTGAGGTGGATACATGCTTCTCCAAGAACTGTGCTCCAACATATCAGTCAGGTGCATTGAGTTCCAGCTCCAGAGGTAGTTGTAAAAAGTCAGAGTTCAAGAACAAAAAAAGTTGCTGTGAACGTGATAAACAAGCTCGAAAGCCAAAATGCTGTAATCGTGGAAGCTGCAAAGGTAATACTGAACATATAGGATTGAGCACACATCATCATGGAGAAAGCAATTGTTCAAAGTCATCCGAAAGGCATGCATTTGATGATGGCCTAAATGAGATCAAACAGTGTTCCTCTTTCAATTGCAAATCTTGTGGCTCTTCTGTTCAGGATTCCCATCTGAGTTCCAAAACTGAAGTTGAGGTGAAACTTTGTCCAGATCATCCAAAAGATCACATCACTGCCAGATGAAGAATTAGATAAGCTGAAAAGATTTTGTTGTGGTCATGATCAGGGGGACAATTTTCAATCTTTGTGCAAGGATCATTCTGCAGACTGCAGTCCACCATATCAACAAACGACCACTGATATTTTAGGAGGCCACAACCATGTTGGCTGCGGAGCCCCAAGAGCTTGCTTGTCAAAGAGACATGTTGGTGGATGTTGTGAGAGTTTTAGGAAAGAATGTTGTGTTCACAGTGGACATTTTGAAGCCAGTTTCAGAGGAGGTTTGTCAGAAATTGTCATTGAATAAGAATAGACAACTGTATTATTATCAGAAGCAGTGTTCTATTCAGAAGTTTTGGTTCCTAATTCCCGATACAGAGAATGAGTTTTCTATTCTCTTCTTCTTTTCTTATTCGATTAATGTTTTTCTGAAATTTGCATAGCCTATAGTTTGGTTATGCCTCCTGTCTTGTTCTACCAAGTACTACTATTATTAGGAAGAAAAAAACCAGTAAAAGGAAGTGCAGTTTATTGGTCCGGGCTTTGTACAATTTTATCTTGGACTAACATTTCGAAGGGAAAAATTAGCTGTATAACGTCGAAGAGAACTGCAGATCCAGGGCTTCTGCAATTGTGCTGCAATTGTACTTGATATTATAGGCACTACCATAACAAATGTAAAATTAAAATAGAAAATATAGACACCAAAACAACGACGTGCAAAAATTCAACAAACGTTCTTGCTCATGCAATTTGTGTCCCATATTCAAATTTGCTGAGTCTAATTTCAAATAAACTTATATCTCACCACATTAATTTTAGCGAATACAAACAACCTAGATCTGGAGGCAACTATATATGAGACTTGTAAACTCCTCTTAGCTCGCTCGTACTTACCTGTACCAAAGGTTCCATCACCTTGCGAGGAAATTTCAGTACAAAGAACGAAAAATAAGTAGAGAAATAGAGGACACCCTGAGGGGAATAAAAGTCGGCAAGGTGGGTTAAAGATATACCGTCAACTTGTTGAAATAAAATCTGAAACGTTGTCAATCAGCACAAATATTTTGACTTTTATTACCATCTTATGAAATGGTTAAAGTAAAAGAACAACTAAAGGTAAAATGCCTGCCAGGCCAACATATATTCTTTAGTGGTGTTAGGCGACTGGTTCATGTTTCTGCCTCCAGCCGCTGCAACTCTTTTTGGAACAGCAATTACAACGAATCAGATAAGAACAATACCATTTGTGGCTCCAATTAGTATCTTCCCCTTCTCCTTGATGTTGTCGCAAGATAAATGTTCAAATCTGTGGGCAGATTGCTTCATTGTTAACGTCACAAATCAAGATTTTAAGAACTGCAAGAAACCATTTTAGCAATTTTCTAATTAAATATTTTCTTCCTATTACACAATCCGGGCATATGTCTGAGACTTTTACAGGAGTTTTAGGCTAATTATCGCTATTCTGATGGTGGATGCTGGTGGTGTCCCTTTGATAATTCGAAGAGCCAATTCTCAATATTGACGCAAGGCCACTACACTAAAGATTCTATTCCCATTCTAATCGTGCAGCACTTTCTAGTTTCCATGACTTGTTAGCTTGTTAGGTCTAGTTCCACAAAATTAACAAATGAAAATAATAGTAAATAAAGATTCCAGAATTTACACACGTCCATGAGTGCGAATTTACTATGAGAAAGTGAGTACAAAACCCCAAGAAATAATTTCTAAATCCAAAAGCATCTAAAATTAAAAATACAAAAGAGACTAAATAACACAAAATGCTTAATAATCTAAAGTTCCAAATAGTCTACTAACTTGCTCTTTTTGTTTAATTCTTAAATAAAACCTCTCTTAGATCAAGGCATAGACCTCCTAAAATGCTCTTGGATCGGTGCCCATGACACATGGATTGTTGCATTGGCACACTTAAACTTAAATAACTCTATTCTATTTACAATCACCAAAAGAAGAGATCTCTTTATAAAACTTCTGATGTGTGATACAAAAACAAATTCAACAAGTTTCCACTTTGACATATTGGCATATATCCAAACATCGACAAATAGCATACATACTCCATCTTCACTACAAAAAGTTCCAATGGACCCCAACAAGCCAAAGCTCAATGGTCTAAAAGTCACAAAAGCCTCAATGGATCCCAACGAGCCAGAATTCAAGAAAGCCTCCATGGATCCCAATATCCCAATGGGTTAAAAGTACGCATATAGTAATCTTGCTCCATTTTCTCTATAAAGTCTAAATAACCTACTAACTCCATTTTCTCCATAAAGTCTAAATAACCTACTAACTAACTCTTTTGTTTTGGTCCTTAACCCAAAACCACTTTTTAAATTGGGACCTGGGCCACCCAAACTTCTCTTGAATTAGTGCCTTAGCACTCAAACTCAAATAAGTCCACTCCACCAAATGAAAAGATTTATTTGTAAAACTCTTGATATGGAATACAAAAAAAACTCAGCATAGCCTTCTTTTATTAGTAAGAAAAAAAGTTTAGAACGAGGGGAAGGTATTTCATTCTAAAGTCACTGTATTTTTAGTAGTGCTTCTTATAAATTGTCTACTATAATTAAAATGCATAGGAAAAATTTACTATTTTCTGGTTCTGAATAGGTGCATAGAGATTATGTAATATATTTCAGTTTTATCCGAAATTTCTAATGATCTGCCTTCTTCATATTCTATCTAATTCATCACAGATTTGCAACTTTGTCCATCCTGGAAAAACTTATTTATGTTTGCTGTGTCAACTTTTTGTTAGCTAGATACTTGAAATAATTGTCTAGAATTTTTTTTGTTTCATTTCAAAAGATAGGGTGATAAAAGATGAATGATTCTTTAACTTCGTGGTGAATGAATCTTATCTCCACATGTTCCCAGCACTTCATTGAAAATATCCACAATAGCCAAAAATAGAGTAGAAATGACTAATCAAATTGCTTCACTGAAGCAAAATTGTGGTTCTCATTATGACACCATATGTTTATCCAACCATGATCGACAGAAGTCATAGTGGGAGAATGAACGTAAAATATGCAAAGCAAACCCAATCTAAATCTTGGCCGAAATGCATATTTCTTGTTGCTAGAAGGAGCAAAGGTGGTCCAAAAGTGGTATTCCAGAATATATGCGATCCCCTCCTCCTTATCTAAGCCAGACCACCCTATACATGTATATATGTCATGGCAATTGCATTGTTGCCTCAAAAGGGCATCCACCTTTCTTTTCCTAAGGCTTATTCACTTAATTAAGTTGTTTTCTCCACAACATGCACAAGTAGTTAAAGGAGATAAAGATATGATTCTTACTATGATTAAATTGCAATCCACCGCCCCTTGTGCCCACTCTTGGTTTTTGCCTTTGTTCAGATCTGTGGAGGAGAAGAACTGATGATCTTCTGACGAGTTTTGCATGAGGACTGAGGAGATAGGAAGCGGATTACAGCCAGGGATGGCTTGTGCGGCAAAGCAAGCCCAGGCTACATTTTGCTTCTTCTCATCATGTAAGGCTCTGAGGAGCTATCAAAGGCTCAAAGCAATTAGTACATTGAAAATTTTCAGATGTTTCTCTTCAACGCATGGAAATTTACAGAACCATATTCCAATCTGAACAACATTACACAGTTGCTTTCTTTCTTTTTTGATTTATTTTTTTTCCTGAAAGTGATTGAAGCAACCAGCAATGCATGGGTGCTACTCCCCCCCCCCCCCCCCCCCCCCGGCGGGGAAATTCCTAATATCTAAAAGTCTTGTAATTGTTTTTTCTAGAGGAATAATCTGACGATTTTTTCAATCAATTTTTTTCAACACCTTTCAAAATTGGATCAAAATCAGATAGATAAAATACTTGAAGCTACAACGTGATTCAAGATTGCATCTTAGGTGCAAGAACAATACTGATACAAAATATAATTTTACATAAAGTACTGTACGTGTTCCACTTTCTTATAGTGCTAACTATTGTGACAAAATAGGGCATGTGAAAGAGTTTGGGCCGCAAATTTAAAGGTGAAAAGTGAAATTAGTCCTCAAAGAAATTAACTTTCACCATTTGGACCAAAAAACTGTGTAAATTTATTGAAGTAGAAAAGTAAAGTTATCTATAGTTAAATAACAAAACAAGAAACTCATTTTACTGTACTTGACAGAGTGGTGGGTGTCAAACCACCAAAAATAAAATTTATATTAGACCTACTACCAAAACTGAATGAGTATAGCGGTGAGTAGGGTCGTCTCCTAAGGGAACTGGTAGACTTATCACACAGATAATTGGGGGGGTTTTTGGAAGAGAGATAAAAGAAACAAATTAAAGACGTAGGATTACTAAATGAATAATCGCAAAAAAGAATGCAATGACTCAAGAATGAAATAAACAATTAATTGACACGACCTAGTCAAGGAAATAATCTCGGCACTGGCTCACACAATTGATCATAGATACCAGGGATAATTCACACGTTCGCAAATAAATTGGTTCTAGCAGTTTAGCAACCGCCAAACTCCCAATCTCTCCTTAATTTTACAGCAGTCCAGAGACGCTCTTAAACTACCCTCTTGTAAAATAGATAACCCCAGAGACGCTCAAAGGATTTAATCTAATTACAGCTTTAGAAATTAGAGAGACCCAATTCTAGTTAACAAACACACATGCGGATTCATTTAAACTAGATTAATTATTCCCACGACCCAGATTAGACTGCTTGCGAGGCAATGAAATTGGAATCGTTTGCCACTAATTTAAGACATTCAAGTGATACGCACCCCTGTCCTAATTAGCAATATATTATTTAGACAATTGAACAACTGGCCATATTGATCCAATAAATCCAAACAATAATAGGCAATTCAAGCAAAAGAATAATTAATACCCACAAACGCAGAATTTAGAATAATAAAAAACAATCTCACAATTGTTCGTGCCCCGGGCCTTGATTACTCCTCAACTAGACAAAGGAATTAGCCTTGCCACATAACGATGAAGCAACTCACAGCTTTCATGGAGTTTTTGTTGATGAAAAGTAAAAGATGTAGCCGCTAGTCTAAAACTTGCGTTGAGAAGTAAAAGACACAGACGAAAGATGATAGACCCTAGTCTACTGCTGTCCTATTTAAAGTGTTTCTGCCGCACACTTGCTTTCCGACTTAGAGTTTGTTTCTCAAAAGGATTTTTTCCTTATTTCCCTCATTGAATTGTTGCCAAAAGTCTTCTCTGCAAAGGTTTCCTAATCCCACGTATCTTCAAGCATGTTTCCCAAGAATTGCGGCAGCACCCAGGAATGGTCCACGCGGTCCGTCTTTTTCACCCAACCCTACAGTCTCTAGCGTGGGCACGCCCTAGAAGGACTGGTCTTCTGGAAATTCACTTCTTTTTGCCACTTTTGACACCAATTGCCTGCAACAGACGCATATACCAATTATGAGTAGAAACCCATTACTCTGCACAATAATTAGCCAAAATTAGGACTAAACAGCAATGTAATAACACTCAATTATCGCCCTATCACAGAGTTGAAATTAGTAAATTACTATCTTATAATAACTTTGCAACCGTTTGCATGTTGAAACTTAAAATTTTGGGATAATATCAGCAACCTCCCTTGAGATGTGTTATAGTATCACTTAATACCCCTGAAATTTCTAAAATCTCTCTTTACTTCCCTTGAGTTGTCAATTTTTCTAACATTTCAGTTCCTTTGAATTAAATTGAAGGGATAATCTCGGAAACCTCCCTAGGGACTTCTCCTAATAACACTTAGTACCCTTGAGATTTCTTAAATCTCACTTATCCCCCTACCAACTTGACAAGGTTAGATGTCCCTTTCAAGGGCCATATATTGATGGCATTACCCTTGTATTCTTCATTATTGTTTAACTAAAAAATTCCAAACAAAAGAGAATTTTTAGTCTAAATAATATAAATAGAAAAAACCAAATGACCGTCTAATATTAGTCCATATTTCTCTATATCCAATTAGTGGTGGGCCACAAAAGAGGTGTTTATGTTAAATTTAGTAACATCAACTGTTTAAAAAGGATTTTGATAAGTAATTTACATCTTATAAAATTTTACGGGATGGATTTAAGGAAGTCAAGAAAGGTTTAAATACATGATTTAAGTGATGTTTTTAGGAAGCATGTTTGACCACTTGATTTAATTCAAGTTGTACTTAGAATTAAAATAATTTTTTTATGCATGTGGTTTGCATGTAAAGCCTACATATAGAAAAATTTTATAAATAAGCCAATATTGAAAAGATTAATCAAACAATAATCTCATGGTCAAAAATCAAAAAATTGCGCAAGCTATTTTTTCTATGAAAACAAGATATGCAATTTCTAGATATTTTCAGCATTACCTTTTAGCTATATTTTAATTTTTATTATTGATGCAACTCTTTATTTTGGTTCTCTCCCACGTAAACACAGAAAGATACACATAGAAGATGGTACATAGAGTATATTATGCACTACATCCTGTGATTCTTCAATCAGGTCTTGGTCAAATAGTTAAAATTGAGATAAAAAAATTAGAGTTCTTGGCGGCAAATTTTCCTTCATCATCCTCATTTCTCAAATCTCATCCTTCTCTACTTTAAAAGTAATTATAGGTAAAGTTCGAATAGTACAATTCAGTGATCCATGAATCTTAGCATGTTCGTCCGCATTAAAAATTAATTACATATGATTGGTTTCCTGGTTTAACAAACATTGTCAAAACTCAAAAGGACAAAGGAGACATATTTTAATAATACCTATGGCTGCTTCATTGATTTGTGTGGGAGAGTATACTGTTATATATTCTAGCTTAGAGGAAACCATTCTTATAAGCCATTAAAGAATCCACCAGAGCCCTTATTAATTAGTCGATATTTATAAGTGCCTAAAATTAACCCACGATACGATTTCAATACGGTCCTGATTTCGTGTTCCTCTTCATGGAGGATAAATATTGCTAGTTGCTGAGAATCTAACACAGGTTTATTGCTTTCACAAGGCAGCTCGTTTACATATTAGGTTTCCAATGTTGCCCCACATCATAATGATATATAGAAATCGTGATTATTAAATTCTAGAATGAAAATTGTAGTCAAGTTTGTACTAGCTCATAAAAATGTTACACACATTTGAGCAAAAGACTGATTTAAGTGAAAATATGTTGTGATGTATTTCAAAAAGTGGCAATTTTATTAATCGATACTAACATGCAGCTATGAATATATACGAAGGCAAATAGTTGACTTTTGGCCTAATATATTGGATTACAATGCTAATTCTATCTTTATCATACAACTAATTCTATTCCAATTATATAGGAATATAAAACTAATTTTATCCTAATCATATAGGAAGACAACAGAAATTAGATAGCAAAACTATAGGAGAGAAAATAGGAATGATAAGAGAGAAAATAAGGGTTATATATGCTAACAGCTCCCCGTCAAGCTGGAGTGTGGAGGAACAAAACACCAAGCTTGCTCAATAATCGGTGAAAAAGATTAAAACCAAGCGCTTTGGTGAGCATGTTAATAGGCTGATTGACGAGATTTTTCCTTCAATCCAAACTTTTAAAACCTAAATACCTCATTTTCTATAAGTATATAGATCGTTTATCGAGTATAGGGTATATTAGGTATTGATCTCATAGCGAAGATTGTCGCATGTCAATAGGCTGATTGACGAGGTTTTTCCTTCAATCCAATTTTTTAAAACGTAAATACCTCATTTTCTATAAATATACAGATCATTTATCGAGTATAGGATATATTATGTATTGATCTCATAGTGAAGATTGTCAAGTATCGGTGACTTTTAAACTTCTCTATTATTTATATTATCACAAATAAAACAAGTAAATCTATACTACATGCATGCAATAAAAGTATAAAACATGACAATAAGATGTGCCTCGGTTATGGAATTTCTACCTACTTTTATAATTGAATTACCGGTTAAATGAGTTGTATTACCTTGGTTAGTTATGACATAATTTCCAACTATATGTGATATCCTCTTCGTAGGTATACCAACCATATTTATAACTATTCCATAGCTTCTAACGTAATGATGAAAATAGCTGTAGATTCATTAAATTGTATGAAATTACATGGTATAATCCATATGAATTTATATGGAACAAATCACCAAGGACACAGAGGTTCAATCCTATGTTAGTAAGTTAATACTCTAGGTTTAACACTTTCATGAACTAGTGTTAGATCATAATTTTCATTGGTGATACAACACCTATAGATAATCGTAATTAATGATTAGATAATCATGATTGGAATAGCAAGAGTGTTAAACAACTTGCTCAAGAAATAACTCAAATAACCATGAAAACATCACATGGCAATCATAGAAGTTAGTCCACACCCTAGGTTGGCAATCTAGCAAAACATAAAGAAAGAGAAACACAATCCAAACTTGTATTATTTTAAATATGGAATCCAATACAAGAAATGAAGTGCTAGTAAAGAAGAAACCCTTGTCACTTGAGCCTCCAACTCTCCATCTTTGATCTCCAATCTTCATCCAAGTCTAGTTAAATACAAGATTGGAATAAACCTAACTATCCTACATTAAGCTATTGAACTAGAAAGATCTAATTGAAACTCCACATTTTTATTAGTGTTTCTAACCTCCCAAGTCCTTCCTCTTGGCTACACAAATGTTCTAGAGGACCTATTTATAGAGTGGCTATAAAATGGTGAGAAAAAGAGAGAAAAAAACCATGTAAAACTCTAGTTACTACTCAAACTGCCATAGGATCCATGATTGGATCCGCCCGTGGATCTATCTTGAAGGTCCATGGATCCATTGTTTTTTCTTTTCCTCAGTTTCATGCTTTAGTTGACGGTGAATGATTTATTTTTGGCACCAGATCGTGCTCAAGGAGGCTGAATTAGCTTTTCCATAAAACATGAAATTGTAGTCCCTTGAGTTGCTTTCAAATGGTACAAGAATCAAGTCAATTAGATATCTAGATGTTGAGATATGTCTAAAATACTTCACACTGGTCAATAGACTTTTCTGAATTTTAGCAACAAAAATATACTTTGGTATTTCAAATTTTTGACTATCAAAACATATGAATTGAATTTCGATGTCTTCATAAGAAACTCTTAGCTTTAAAATTCTTCAAGAATCATCTCAATCCATTGTGCGTAGCTCAAGTAATAGCCAAAAAATCAAAATGTGTTAGAGCTACCAATACTATTCCTTTGATATTTTACACTTCATGTTTACTTGAAGTGAACTCTAAATTATCAAGAATCGTTCAAGTATCTTCTCATTTTACTCCAATTGATGATTGAGTCATCAAAATCTACAAAAACATGAAGTTTTAACAACTTAGCTCTATAAAAATCCAATTTTTCTCACTTTAACCATAAAATATAATATACAACTAAAACCTTAGTTATTTGATCCAAAATTAAATAAAAACATGCCAAAATAAATATAAATAACCACACAAAATAAGCACTTGTCACTGATCCTCTGAACGGATGAAAAGGGTATAAAGCTCGTTGGACTGAATTGACTCATGAACAAACTGACAATCCATCTTAATATGTTTGATATGCTCTTGGAAAACAAGATTGTAAACAATGTGAAGTGCAGCTTGATTTTCACAAAGAGATGCATTGATTGCAGATAAGAAATGGTGATATCAAGTAATAAAGCACGTAATCATAATAGTTTATTAGTGGTGCCAGCCATGGCATGATATTTTGCTTTAGTAGATGAGTGGCTCACAGTTGGATGTTTCTTGATACACTATGAGATAGGTGCATCCCCAGGGAAATGTAATAACTTATGATGGAATGTCGTGTCATAGAATAAGCAACCTAATCAGCATCATAATAACCTCTGATAAGTGTGTTTTTTTTTGTGTTTTAAGTGTGTTTTATTATTTTTTGGTATATTTTATTCAGTTTTATGGCTAATTAACTAGGTTTCTAGTGAATTATGCATTTTATAGTTGAAAGTGTAAAAAATTGCATTTCTATGTGTTCAAATGATGAAAACTTCATATTTTTGTAGGTTTTAACGATTCAATCATCAAATGGAGTGAATTGAGAAGATATTTGGATGATTGTTGATGATTTAAAGTGATTTAAAGAGAATATGTAGTGAAAAATGTTCAAAAGATGAAATGCAATCAAGTAGAAAAGAAGAAATGCTTGACAGCTTTGACATACTTTAACATTTTGGCTATATCTTGATCTACAAGTATTGGATTGAGGTGATCCTTGAACCATTTTAAAGCTAAGACATATCTCTACATTTATATGAGATATTGAAATCCAGTTCATGAATTTTTCTTGTTAAAAAGTCAAAAAACAATTGGCCATTTTTTGCTATCAAAAGTTGAAATAGGGTTTTAACCAGGTTATTTTGGTAATTTCTCAGTTCACAGAGCTTCAAATTAGATGATTATTGATGCATTGAAAATCTAACTCAAGAAGTGAGACTTTCATGTTTTGTACAAGACCTAATTCAGCTTCCATCATCAAGAAATAGAGCAAAACTAAAGACCGATCAAAAAAGTGCAAACACGCAAGAGAGGCAATACGTGGATGCAACACATGACCTTACACCTGCATATTCACCTCCCGAATTCTTAAGAAAGTTGTGCAACTTACATAGCCACTTGCTTTGATTTTTTACAACTTTTTATAGCTCAATTCCAGCAAGAATTTCAGCTGAAGCTGTAAAGAAAAGCATGGAGACTTGTAGAAGAATATTTTGGGAATCTCAAGAGTATTCTACATCAACTTTAACAACTTATTTAGAGCTTTAATTCTCTAAAAATAGGGCCTTTGTTGAGCTTTTTATATAAATTTTGAACCTAGAGAAACTACACAAAAATGTAGTCTTTCACTCGAATTTCCTTAGTTCATTAGTTAGGATAGATTAGTTTAGTTTATTTTATCCAAGTCTTGCATGTAACTAAGTATAGATAAATTTGAGGATAAAGATGCAGAGTTTGGTGATAAGTGTGTATTTTGTGTGATTTAAATGTATTTTATTATTTTGTTTTTGTGTGTTTTATTTATTTTATAACTAATTAACTAGGTTTTTAGTAAAGTATGCATTTTGTGGTTCAAGTGTCAAAAATTGCATTTCTATAGATTAAAGTAGTGAAAACTTTATGTTTTTGTAGGTTTAATGATTCAATCATCAATTGGAGTGATTTGAGAAGATAATTGGATGATTTTTGATGATTTGAAAGGTTTTGAAGAGAATATGAAGTGCAAAAAAGGAAATGCAATCAAGCTCTAAAGAAAGAGAGTTTTCCAACTTTGACACCTGTTGGTGTTTCAGTTATATCTTGAGTTATAAGCATTGGATTGAGATAATTCTTGAACCATTTTGAAGCTAACATATATATCTACATTTCTTGTGAAGATATCAAAATCCATTTCGGGAGTTTTCATAGTCAAAATGTCAAAATATAGTCTGTCATTTTTGTAGTCGAAAGCTGAAACAGAGTGTTGTCCAATCAAGGGTATTTTGGTTATTTCTCAGTCTACAGAGCTCCAAATTGGATAATTTTTGAAGCATTGGATAATTTTTTATGAGCTCAAAAGGGCTACAATTTTGTGTTTTGTAAAAGAGCTAGTTCAGCCTCCATTATCAGGAAAATAACAGTTGAATTTGGTGCAAAAATAGAGCAAAGTTGAAGACGAACCAGAATTGATAAAACCTGCAAAAGAGGAAAACGTGGGGACAATACGTGACCTCACCCCGCGTTTTCGGAGGTCGCATTTTTTTCAATTGCGGCTACAACTTGCTCATCAACTTGTGCTCTGTTCACATAAACATTTTGACCTATTTTTTTCCAAGCATTTCGGATGGATATGAGCAAGTAAGCATAGAAACTTGTAGAAGCAACTTTGAGAGGTTGAAGAGCCAAATTTGCCAATTAGAAACAACTCATTTATGGCTTGAATTACTCTATAAATAGGGCCTTTGGAGGACATTTTTCATAACTTTTGGAAGGTTAGAGATACTACCAAAAATGTAGTTTTCACCAGTTTTTCTTAGTTTATTAGCTTAGGTAGGTTAGTATAGTTTTATTCTATCTTGTATTACGCTAAGCAAGGATGATGATTGAGGTTTGAAGATAGAGAAAATGTTGCTCACATGTGACAAGGGGTTCTATCTCTTTAACCCTTTAACTCTTGTATTTGAATCTTATGTTTAGTTATAATACAAGTATGTCTTTTCTTTCATGTTTTGCTAAAGTTTATACCTAAAGTTATGGATAAACTTTCCATATCTTGTTAGTGATATTTATTTGATTATTTAATAATATTATTTTGAACAAGTTATTTAGCACTTTTGAATATCTAATCATGATTAACTGGCCATTAATTGTGATAATCTTAAGGTGTTAAGTTTACAATGAGAATTGGAATTTAACACTAGTTCAAAGAAATGCTAAATTTAGGGAGTTCACTCACGAGAATAGAGGAGCACCTTTGTGGCTTTAGTGACTTGTTTCTTGTAATTTCGTAGAAAAAATGAGTTTGTAACTAATTTCATAACCACAAGAGTAGTTATGACTTAATTACAAGTATAGTTGATTCACTACGAGAGTAGGTTTCACAAACATTAGGAAATTATACCATAACTAACCAAGATAATAGCATTCAATTAACAAGTAATTTCATTTGCAAGAGTGGTTAGGAATTCTATACCTGTAGGAGTTTTCTATTGTTATTTGTATTATTTTTATCTCATGTTTATGGTGTAAGTTTAATTTCTTACACTTGTGGTAGTCTAAATAATAAAGAAATTAAAAAATCATCGGGTAATTGACAATATTTCTTGTGGGTTCAACTCTTAATACCCCATACTCAATCTCGACCTATATACTTATAAAAAATCACGTGTGGGGTATTTAGGATTTTATAAATATAAAACTTGATTGTGGAATGAGTTTAATTATTATATACATACCTCGCGCTAGTCATTTGGAACTCATGTGACAAGGTTGACATTTCTCCTATCACTTTATTTTTTGTATTGATTCTAATGTTTGGTTATAATATAAGTTTGGATCTTATTTTTATGTTTTTCATATTTTGCTAGTGTTTATACCTAGGGTGTGGATGAACTTTATGATTGTTATGTAATCATTTCATAGTTATTTGAGTTATATTTTTGACAAGTTATTTAGTACTTTTACTTTCTAATCATGATTAATTGGCCATTAATTGTGATAATTTAAGGTGTTAAGTTTGCAATGAGAATTAGGATTTGACACTAATTCAAAGAAGTGCTAAATTTAGATGGTAGACTCATAAGAGTAGAGATACACCTTTGTGGTTTTGGTGACTTGTTCCATGTAATTTTATAGAAAAAATGAGTTTGTAGTTAATTTCATATCTACGAAAGTAGGTATGGTTTAGGTACAAGTATAGTTGATTCACTCTGAAAGTAAGTTTCACATACATTAGGAAATTACGCCAACTAACCAAGATAATAAAATTCAATTAACCGAAAATTTCACTTGCAAAAGTAGTGAGGAATTTCACAGTCCTAGGAGGTTTCTATTATTATTTTTATTAATTTTATTTCATATTTGTAGTGTAGATTTAATCTCTTGCATTTGTGGTAGTCTAATCTAAATAATAAAGGAGTTCAAAAATCATCGGTAATTGATAATCTTCCCTGTGAGATTGATACCTAGTATCTCTATACTCGATAAATGATCTGTATACTTGCAAAATATAAGGTATTTAGATTTTATTAAAATTTGGTGTATGGTAGAATCTCGTCAAGTTTTTCGCACCATTTGTGGAGAAGATTTAGTTCAATATCAATGCTAAGAACAACTTTATTATTTTAAATATTTTTACTTGTTTTTCTTGTTTATGTTGTGTCAAGTGTCTTGTTTGTTATATTTAGTGTCTTGTTAAGTATTTTGTTTTGTGTTTAATAGGTTATAAGGAGAATAGTAAACAAAAGTGGATAAAAGCTTGAGAGAAGAAAGTTTGCCAATGGCCTAAAATTTTCAAAACTACAACTATGGAGGTAACCAAATGATATCTGAAGATATGCCTTTTGAAGATGGTTTAAGGAGGTTAAAAGCTAAACTTGATTATATAATATTAAAAGTTCAATTAAATACCATTACAAATACGCTTGAAAAAAATATGAATGTTAATGTTTTCAATTCTAATCATGTGATTTGTAACTTATGTAGAGGTTCTCATACTATTCATATATGTAGACAAGTACAAAATATGGATTATTATGATGAATTTGAGTATTTCAATCATTTTTTTGATCAATATGGTCATAATTGGGATATTTAGATTTTATTAAAAATTGGTGCATGGTAGAACCTCGTTAACCTTTGAGTTGCAAATTGTTCTGAGAAAGAAAATTAATCTCTACTATGGAGAATTTTTAATGTATCAAACAACCTTCATGGCTACATCACAATGATTCAATGTAGGGGAATGCATGCATTGATTCAAGATATTAACAGCATACAAAATATCTAGGCACATATTGGTAAGGTAGAAAAGTCGACCCATAAGACATTGATAAGATGAGAGATTGACCAAAATGTATTGGTTAAATGCCCCAATTGATGTTTGACGAGATTATGTCATGCACCAAATTTTAATAAAACCAAAATATCTCATTTTTTGTAAGTATACAAATCGTTTATCAATTATAAGAATATTAAATGTCAATCCCACAGGAAAGATTGTCAATTACCGATGGTTTCGAACTCATTTATTATTTAGACTATCACAAATACAAGAGATTAAATCTACACTACAACTATAAAATTAAAGTCATAAAAATAAAAATCGAAATTTTCTAGAGTTATGGAATTCCTCACTACTCTTACAAGTGAAATTACCGATTAATTGAATGTTATTATCTTAACTAGTTATGGCGTAATTTTCTTATGTATGTAAAACCTACTTTCGTAGTAAATCAACTATAATTGTAACTAAACCATACCTACTCTTGTGGTTATAAAATTAATTACAATTTCATTTCTTCTATGAAATTACATGGAACAAACTACTAAAGTTACAAAGGTGCACCTCTACTCTAATGAGTGTATTCCCTAAGTTTAACAGTTCTTTGAACTAGTGTTAAATCTCAATTCTCATTGTAATCTTAACACCTTAAGATTATCACAAGTAATAGCCATTTAATCATGATTAGAAAAGCAAAAGTGCTAAAATAACTCGCTTAAAAATATAAATCAAATAACCATCAAAAGATTACATAACAATCATAGAAATTCATCCACTCCCTAAGTGTAAAAACTAGCAAAATATGAAAGACATGAAAACAGGATCTAAACTTGTATTATAACCAAATATTAGAATCAATATAAGAAAGAAAGTGATAGGAAAAATGTCACTCTTATCACATGAGTCCAAAGCTCTCCATCTTTGATAAGTGAATATTGTACGTGTTTTAAGTGTGTTTTATTGGTTAGTTTTGGTGTGTGTTATTCAGTTTTATAGATAATTAACTAGAAAAAAATAGATAATTAACTAGGATTTTAGTGAAATGAAAATTTTGTGGTTTAAATGGTAAAACTTGCATTTCTATGGATATTAATGGTGAAAACTTCATGTTCTTGTAGGTTTAATGATTTAATCATCAAAGGGAGTGAATTGAGAACATTTTTGGATGATTATTGATGATTTGAAGTGGTTTAAAGAAGACATGAAGAGCAAAACATTCAAAGGAAGAAATACAAGTGAAGACAGTTTTGACACCTTGTGGTATTTTGGCAATATCTTGAGCTAAAAGTATCGGATTGAGGTGATTCTTATACCTTTAAGCTAAAAGATAGATATACATTTGGTATGAAGACATCGAAATCCAGTTCAGTCATTTTCCTAGTCAAAAAGTCAAAATACATAAGTGCAACTCTGTTGTCAAAAGCTAAAATAGAGCTCTTACTAGTTGAGGGTATTTGGGTCATTTCTCAGTCTACAGAGCTCCAAATGGGATGATTCTTGAGGCATTGGAAATCTAATTCAAAGGGCTACAACTTTCATGTTTTTCACAAGAGTTATTTCAGCCTCCATCATTGAGAAAATAGCAGTTGAAGTGGTGCCAAATGCACAAAAACAAAAATGCGAGCTATCAATACACTACCTGAAGTCGCGTATTCCTGAGGTCGCATATTTCTTCTGTTTTCTGCAACTTGCTCATCAACTTGCCCTATTTCACACAACTTTTCCAGCTCAATTCCAGCTATCAATTTCGGCTGTATCTGATAAAGATGGAAAGTTGGAAAAACAACTCTTGGGAGGTTCAAGAGTCAAAAATGACAACTAGAAACAACTCTCTATAAATAGCAGCCTTGGAGGACATTTTTAAAAACTTTGAAAGGCTAGAGAAACTCACAAAAAATGTAATTTTCACTAGAATTTCCTTAGTTCATTAGTTAGGGTAGTATAGAGTAGTTAGTGTATTTTTTCCTTCTTGTATTTGTAGTTAGATTTGGATGAAGATTGAGGAGCAAAGATGGATAGTTTGAAGCTCATGTGACAAGGTGACATCTCTCCTATCACTATCTCTTTTGTATTTAAGTTCATGTTTAACTATAATACAAGTTTGGATCTTGTTTTCATGTTTATTTAAAATTTATACCTAGAGTTATGGATAAACTTTCTATATCTTGTTTGTGATATTTACTTGATTATTTGATGATAATATTTTGAGCAATTATCACTTTTGCTTTTCTAATCATGATTAACCGGCCATTAGTTGTGATTATCTATAGGTGTTAAGTTTGCAATGAGAATTGGAATTTAACACTAGTTCAAGGAAGTGATAAACCTAGAGAGTTCACTCACGAGAGTAGAGAAGCACCTTTGTGGCTTAAGTGACTTGTTTCATGTAATTCCATAGAAGAAATGAACTTGTAGGTAATTCATAACTATGAGAGTAGGTATGACTTAACTAGAAGTATAGTTGATTCACTACGAGAGTAGGTTTCACATACATTAGGAAATTACGCCATAACTAACCAAGATAATAACATTTACTTAACTAGTAACTTCATTTGCAAGAGTAGTAAGGAATTCCATACCTCTAGGAGTTTTCTAGTATTAATTTTATCACTTTTACTTCATGCTTATAGTCTAAATAATAAAGGAGTTCAAAAATCACCGGTAATTGAAAATCTTCCCTATGGGTTCGACCCTTAATACCCTATACTCGCTTTCGACTCGTATATTTGCAAAAAATCACGTATGGGGTATTTAGGATTTATAAATGTAAAACTTGATTGTGGATGAGCTAATTGATATATGTATACCCCACGCTCGTTAATCTTCATTCTCAACTTCATCTATACTTAGTTACATACAACACTTGGATAAAACAAACTATACTAATCTACCCTAACTAATGAACTAAGGAGATTCTAGCGAAAGACTACATTTTTGTGTAGTTTCTCTAAACTACAAAGTTATGAAAATATGTCTTCAAATCCCCTATTTATAAATGAATTCAAGTTCTAAATGAGTTGTTAAAGTTGATGTAAAATGCTTTTGAGATTCCCAACATACACAGGGTTAATAGGGGATTTGAACTTTGATCTGTTTTTGCACTTTTCTGATCAGTCTTCAACTTAGATCTACTTTTGCACCAAATTTAACTGATATTTTCTCGATGATAGAGGATGAACTGGCTCTTGTACAAATCATGAATGTTTCAGTTCTTTGAACTAACTTTTCAATGCATCAAGAATCATATAAGTTGGGGCTCTATAGACTATGAAATGACCAAAATACCCTTGACTAGTCAATCTTCTGTTTCAATTTTTGATAGTAAAAATGGTAGAATGTATTTCGACTTTTTGACCAAAAAACTCATGAACTGGATTTTGATGTCTCATAATAATTGTATAGTATTTCTTAGCTGCAAAATGGTTTAAGAATCATCTCAATCCAATGCTTTTATCTCAAGATATAACTAAAATACCAAAAGGTGTCAAAGCTATCAAACATTTCTTTTATACATGATTGTATTTCATCTTTTAAACATTTTGCATTTCATTATCTCTTTAAATCACTTCAAATCATCAACAGTCATCCAAATGTCTTCTCAATTCACTGAATTTAATGATTGAATCATTAAAACCTATAAAAATATGAAGTTTTCACCATTTGAACGCGTAGAAATGCAATTTTCATACTTTGAACCACAAAATGCATTTCATCTTTTGAACATTTTGCATTTCATATTCTCTTTCAATCATATCAAATCATCAACAATCATCCAAATATCTTTTTAATTCATTGAATTTAATGATTGAATCATTAAAACCTATGAAAATATGAAGTTTTCACCATTTGAATGCATAGAAAAGCATTTTTCACACTTTGAACTACAAAATGCATAATTCACTAGAAAACTAGTTAATTAGTTATAAAAATGAATAAAACTCACCAAAACTAAATAATAAAACACACTTAGATCACTCAAAATGCACAATTATCAATGCTATTGATACATAGGAACTGGACTAGATTTTACACTGTTGAGACCAATATCTGCTAAAATATCCAGAGCATATTTTCGTTAACTCAAAAATAATTTCCTTTGGAATCCTAGTGAATTTAAGAACAAGAAAAAAATTTGAGAGAACCAAGATATTTCAAATGGAACTATCCATGCAAGAATTGTTTAAATTTTTTTGCATTCCTGCAATTACCATATTATCAACATGGACCAAAACTGCAAGAAAATTGTGATTAGTTTTCAAGGTAAATAAAGCAGTATTGGATTGGGATTGAATAAAACCATTTTGTTTAAGAGCACAAGTTAATTTAGAAAACCACTTCCCAGATGCTTGTTTAAGACAATAAAGAGACTTACGATACTAGCAAATCCTCCTGTCACTAGATGATAAATAGTTATGGGGAAGGACCATATAGATTTTCTCGTGTAAATCAACATGGAGAAAAACATTAGTTATATCAAGTTGTTGTAATTCCCAATTTTTAACCGTAGCAATAGCCATCAAGCATCGCACTGAAGTTATGTTTGTTACAGGAGAGAATGTCTTAGTATAATACAAGCCTTTTTCTTGTGTATATCCTTTGGCCACTAAGCGAGCTTTATAATGCTCCACAGTACCATCTGACTTGTATTTAATCTTATACACCCATTACAACCAATTACCTTTTTCATAGTGACAAGAGTGCAAGGTCCTATGTTTGATTCGTTGCTAAGGTATCAAGTTCAGCTTGCATAGCAAACCTCCATTTTTTTTTATCTTGATTGGCTTCAAAGTAAGTAGAAGGCTCAGTCTCAGTTAATAAAGTTACAAGAAAAGCTTGATAGAGAAAAGAAAATTGGTTATTGGAAAAGTAGGAACTAAGAGGATAGAGAGTACTCGATGTTATCGAAGTGAAAACTGGATTGCAGTAGGAGCTGTGACGACCCCACCTCCCCCTAGGGCGTACCCTAGGATTTAGCGAGTCGCCTGCCCAACTCTCGCCAGGACTCACTCACTAGCACTCGAGAAAACCATCATCCATTGAAGATAAATACCACAACAAGTTCAAACTTCTTATACATATACATTGATGTTCACCCAGATACAAGGCTTCCACATGCCATAATACTTTAAAGTGCTACAAGTCAAGTACATACAACCCTAATCGGGTGTTAACGCGAGTACAACTTCAAAACTCAAAACTACTAGACTACACTAGTCGTTGCAACTCTCGCGCCTAACTCGTACCTCCTGTAAGGAAAACAAATGGCGTGGAATGAGCTAAAAGCCCAGTGAGGTTCCAAATATCAAATTAATCATCAAATAACGTAGAAGCAGCACAATAGTGAAATAGTAAGCAAAACAAGTCAAGAAATGAGTAATAATTCTTCATATAGCCAAACAATAACCATTCGTATTTCACAAGGATACAGTTGCTCATATATCGGCTCCACCATAGCTTGATCAATTGGTAGCCGACACTCCGTCAACTTTCAAGTGAGGTAACTAGTCCAGTAGAACACCACTTAACTCCAATCTCCATCCACCGACCAAACCCCCTTACCGGGCCCGAACTCCACAATAAACACTGGTGGTAATACTCGAGTATACTGATTAGTCGAGGAGATAACACTCCACTCGACAACACTAGATACCCATGGTTTGTTATCTAATCGACCAAACCCTTGCCGGCTCGACTCGATTAACTAGCCAATGGAGTTTGGGTTCCCAAGTAGTCACTATAGTCGATGACCAATCGACTTAGTCAAGAGAAAGTACGGAGACGGGAATGAGAGGTACCTCCCACTCGTATCGAGTGTGGTACATACTGCCGCTCAGCACTTACAAGTCAAGCACAAGTACAAATACAAGTACAGGTCAATGCAAATCAAGTCACTTGTATAAGCATAAATGAAATATCAAGTATTTAGTTGAGTTAGGTCAATTGCGATAAAGTACACACTTGCCCGACCAAACTAAGCAAATCTTATCCGATCACGTTGGTAAATCAAATATCAAGTTCAATCATGTATTTGGAAGCACTCACCAAAGATTTAGTGCTTGTCAAAATCACGTTCAGGTGTAACTCCTTGGTCGGAGTCCAAATCTGCGATACAATATCATTTAAAAGCTTGAAATCAACTAGGGTTCGAAACATAGGAGTTTCGCTTCAAGAAGATCAAGTAAATGAAACTCATTTAGATAGGGTTCATGTTACGTATCCAACTCTAGAGAATTCATGCTCGCTCTTTTGGTATTGCTAAAGAAGCAACTAAAATTCGCATTTGAGTCTACAAGACGAGGAAAACATATTCCGAGTGGTCACTACTTTCATTTTTCCAAGGGTACGAGTTTCGGCCAAATTTCAGCTTATATACCTCTATGAAAGAAGACTCGAATACCATAGACAATCCAAGTTCAATTTGACTTCAAATCTTCGCTCAAGTCGCGAGTACACACGCCTAACTTTCGAGTGAAAATTTGGGCGGCATGCCCTTTGTATTTAGCTATTTTCCAGCCATTTATGGCTTCATTATTTTCCTCAATTCAGCCCAAATTCAGACATAAGCAATCTTAACACAATAGCCCTTCAACTAGGCTCAATGTCATCCAAACACAAGGCAATTCTAGCAAGTAAGCTTCACTTGGAAATTCGAAAATGGTGGCTACAAGCTAAGTACAAGTTTTGACCGCTTTAATTAAGGTAACTTGTTAAAAGTGTAAAATTTTGAGGAAAGGAGAGATACATTAGCGAGAGAAGTTCAATAGGGATACATTTGAAGTCAAGGAAGTGGAGAAATCAAGGTAAGAGGTTGGAAGTAGGCCGTCCGAGGTTTTAAAGTCAAGAAGCCCGTTTCTATGCTTCAGGAATCTACTAAGATGAATAGTAACAGTAAACTTTAAAAATTCGCAACTCGAGTTTCACAAGTTAAAAAAATTATGAAAGTTATACCGTTGTAAAATAGATTTTTAGTACTACCTTATCCCAGAAGGCACTTTTCAGAGATTCAAATCACAAATAGGCCAAATATTCGATCCAAGTCAAAAATTCATTTTCCTGAAGAAACAGGACATTGAAGCAGGACAGCCTACTTTGAGGAGTCACGGACAGCAGTACATATGGAGGAAAAATATGAAATTTTTACAGAACAAAGGCCCATGAGTCTAGTTTCAAATGCCACTGACGGCACCTCAATCGGATTTTTCTACACCAAGATATAAGCATTTTACTGAGACTGGTCAGTGAAATCCGAAAATCTGGAAACTTATTTTGCACTTGTGAAAAACTCCTTTTTCTCTTTTAAAACCACAAGACTTGTTTTCAAACCACCCATACACTTAAGTATGACATTCATACCAGAAATTTTAACATAATTTAAGCATCAAATTTCAACAAAAACCAAACGTGAAGCTCGGCTCTTCCTCTCTCCCATTTCGGACAATTTCAAGCTTTCACAAGAGTTACTTCAACTTTATTGCTGCCAATCTCACCTCTAAGCCAGCAATTTGCTACCAAGATCAAAGACAACATGCTACATATCATACTAAATAAGAAATATAACATTTATAGCATGACTTCCTAGTGGAAACTCTTCAAAAATTCACACTAAAAAGCTGTAAATTGAGCTCATGTTTCTCCCTCGATCAAATCTGGAAATTTCATTTTAGCAACCACCAGCTCACATGGATGCTATATTTACACCAAGCTTCATCTATCAAAAGGGATTCAAGGATTCCCTAGCAACTTGCAGCAAAACAAGAGCCAAAATCTAGGAAACAAAAGGTCATTCCTAGTTCAATCCAAGCTGAAAATTTCCAGCAATAAAGCAAGTCTCTACAACCTGTTTCTACCTCAGTCCAACCTCATCCAAACATACATCAAAAGCCCTCTAAAACATGTGAAAGAAATTGAAGTTCCAAGTCATGTTACCTTTAAAACAAGCTAGAAGTTAACTCCCCTGTTTTGGTCCTTCTACTCGATCAAGCAAGCTGGAAATGGAAGTAAGACACAAGCTTCCTTTCAGTTTTCTCTCTCTGGTTCCTCTTGGCTGAAGTGGAAGCAAAACAAGAGAAATTTCCTTGTTTTCTCTCAATCTTCTCTTGGTTGGAAGGTTGGAGCAGGAGACAACCTTTTCCTCTCAACTCTCTCTACTCTCTCTCGGCTAAAGTGGGACAAAACAAGAGACCAGTCTTGTTTGTTTTGTTTTCTTTCTCACGGTGGTAAAGCTGAAGAAAAGAAACAAGAGGAACTAAGTTTGGGCTGGTCAACTCTTACATGCTACTTGGACTTGGTCAAAAATGGAGGCAATGAAGAAACACCTCTCTCTCGGTTGGGAAATTGGAGCAAGACAAGGAAAAAAAATCCTGCAGCCTTTCTTGACTTTTTCCTACTCTCTTGGCTGGAAAAATGAAGAAGGAATATCTCTCACCTTCCCTCTCTCTAGAACCGGCCAAAGCAAGAGAAAAGAATGAGGAATAGGGCTGCATGAAGCTTCAATTGGATAGATATAACTCTAGTCTTGGTCAAGGTTGGTCAAGAGTTATTCTAACAATTACCCCTCACTTCGATATTCTCATGTTATGTTCCTACTAATTTCTTATTCTAGTGTTAATTTCTATAAAGGTTGATCCAACACTAATAAAGGGTACATCCAAGTTATTTAATCACAAGAAACAAGTAACAAGTAAACACAACACCTTCAATTCTAAAACAAAAGCATGAAATACCCAATAAATTTTGGGCTCTCACACTCTCTTCCCCTTAAAAGAATTTCGTCCTCGAAATTTACATTTTTTTTTCTCGACTAAATCAAATGACTCAATCATGTAGTTCAAAACTCGAGTACACAGATATATTTTCTATAAAAGATTTCACTCACCAAATTTTCGTACTCAAATTGTCCAAAATTATTTACTAGTATTCGATTTTCAAAATTAACAATTTTAGAAATGATCTAGTTTCTTTTGTCCCAAAACGGCCAACCAAAAATCTTATTCGTTCGAGGAAAGCTTTTTCACGTACTTATCGTAACCAAACTAATAACAGGATATCAAATACACATTTGGAAAAAAATTGTGGTCTATATATATAAATAAAATGGCTATTCGAATGAAAGACAAGAAGTAAAGAAATTGGTTCTGATCTTGATAGTCAAAATTTCTAAATGCATTCGACTTTTGGTAAGAAGTTTAACATTTGTTATTTGGACGTTTGAACAAGAAAAATCATTTAACCCTACAAATCACTTTTGAGAATAAAATGCTTTTAAGAAAATAAGCAGACATGCAAGTTCGTATTTACTTAAACTTCGGTCCAACGCCTCTACTCTTCACACCTAATCTGAGAATTAGCTCTTATGCCACATAAAACTTAACTATTTACTCTCCAATTCACGACCAATATTCATTCTTATTTCTAAGAAAAGGTCCAAACCCAAACTCTGCCTGATTTTCAATTTTTATGTGAGTCCAAAGTATATACATATATATAAATATATATATATATATTTTAAAAGAACAACAAGTAATTGGATATATACATAGTAATGGTTAAGCAAAAATTGAAAGGACTTTCATTCAATTAAAACAAATAAGTAATGATCCAGGTCACACCATAAATAATGAATACAAAACTTGGGAGTTCAAATATTCGTAAAAGTTTAAAACATGTCCATAGGGACAATCACAAGATATATGTAAAGTAATCATTAAATTCACAAGAGAGAACCTTACTAGGTACTCAACTAGGTCAATCCATCATAATACCAGAGATCTAATCTCCTCGTTCAGTTTCGACTTAGATCAAGTACTAGGATCCCATTGGATTATACAAGACTATCTATCAATCTTTCCTTCTATTATCTGTATAGCTCTTCTAACGGTTTTGAACCATTAAAATCCTTTGACGAGTTAATCTTAACTTTTTCTCGTGTCTCTTTTCAAGTTCAAATCGGATCAATATTTTCACATTTAAGGCCGTAAGGTTTAAAAGGACACTTTTATTTCAAACTAAAATCGTCTGTATTTTTAAGTTCCATAAATCCCAAAAATCACCAGTCCTATACCATTCAAAAGTTCTACATTTGTCCCAAAAAGGCATCCTTTCAAGATTAAATTTGTAAATAAATGGACCTTGACCTTAAATTACAGCTTTAACAAATAGGAAAAGCAAGAATGGGTTTGACATTTCATTTATCTTAGGAAAATTTCCGATGCTCATAAACTTTAAGAAAATTTGGAAATTTTACACGGTAAAAAGAGCCATTGTCAAATTTTAAATCTAATAAACGAAACTAAATTTTGGATTTTTTTTTATGATATATGTACATATATATATGTGTATATAGATGTATATATATTACACCAATGCATCACAAATTTTAAAACTGTACGGTGTTCCTTTTTGGAAAAATTTTAGCAAAACCAGGTTTAAAAATTATTTCCTTTCAACTTGAAATTTCATTTTCAAGAACCAACGTTTAAAATATTAAGCAAAATTTTGCCAATGATTTGTAAGAAAACAGAGCTAAAGGTACCTAAACATGTTCGGCCAGCAGAGATACTACCAAAATTTTCACCGATCCTATCATCACTTCCCTATTATAATTCATCAATCTCATGAATTAACCACAATATCCAATAATCAACATATATCAAGCTCTCTTATCTTATCCGCCAAGATTCACCAAAATTTTACACTATGAAGTATAGAGAATTCCCGAGGCATCTAGCTTAGTAATCAAAGTCCAGGGAATCCCTTCAATAACCCAAGCTCAATTAACCGGGAATCATTGAATTTAACCATAAACTTGTAAATCTAACGAGTTCAAATACCTATCTAATACAAAACTCCAACCCTAATTATAACAAGTCTTAGATCTCCAATGTTTACCATAAATTTTGTCTCTCCTTCAAACTTAACCAAGATGCAAGTAAGGTTGGATATAGGGGATCTTGGAACAAAATTCGTGGAAAAAAAATCAAGATCTTCCTTCGCTATTTGGCTTGGACTTTGACCACTGGAATAAATATCTTGGAGTCTTCTTAATAACATCTTATCTTATCTACTAGTTTACCTCCTTGACGTTACTCGTTTTTAATTCTAATAATTCAATATACACTCCACTAGTTATCTCTTTGTCATCATTCACTAACCCTCAACTTTATTTCCCAATTATCTTCCACGCTTTGGGGTTAGCCTGGCCCCTCTGGCCCACAGTCTCGATCCCTTCTACCCTTTATTTCTAATTCTTACGGAGGACCAAAAATAATAAATAAATAAATAACTAGTAGATGGATAACTCTAGTAAATGAATAAATAAATAAATATATAAATCTAAATATGTCCAATGAAGGACAAATGTAATTTAAAACTTGAAAAACAATCAAAGCACACTTCATATTTTCACAGGAACAGTCAATAGATCAGATGACATACAAAGCAATTATTTTTATGAACAAGGTCATACAAGAGGGAAAACAATCAATCAAAATGAGAGCATGTCATTGCATGAGTCGATAATGAAAATAAAACTTTGCATGTGTACTAACAAACAAGTTAACAAGCCAACATGATCAGGTACAGAATTTATAGCATTCAAATACTTCAAAAGGGAACAAATATCATGCTTAACAAAATATACAGGCCAAAGCACAAGCATCACCCCAACTATCATAAACAAAAGGTATAAAAGGTCGTGCTCCATAGTCTAGCTTGCAACTGAGCGAGAGGACTTAATTCCCTTAGATAAGGCCAACCTCATTTGAACATTAGGGCTACATCAACTATCTTTTCAATTAAAGTTCCGCATTCCATCGTAATATCTATCCTTTAACAAGCACGAGTCACCACATACTTAACTAGGTACTACAAAAGGTAGGCCTTCCAAATTCCAAGACATAATTGCATTCATGTTCCCAAGGCAAGAACAAGGTATATCAACTCTAAAGTATATCTAGTGGCAAAGATCAAGCACTAAAGGTTATCCCAAACAAATTAATCATTTATTTCCTCATAAGTCCTTAAATCAAAAACGCCTCCTAGCAAATGCCATTATTCAAGAAATTTACTTACTATCTTTTAAACAGTGTTTAATCTCTTACAATCTTCTTCTCTCTTGCTAGTCTAGCACAATAATCCTCAATTATTGAATCTTAATAACCATCGAGACCACAATTGCTCACTACTTCACTTTTTCACTTAATATTCAAACTAACCCGAATCCCACAGTCCAGCATTCTAAACTTTTAGAGTCTAGAATACACTACAGAGATCTGAAGCCTAGAGCTCTGATACCACCTGTGACGACCCCACCTCCCCTTAGGGCGTACCCTAGGATTTAGCGAGTCGCCTGCCCAACTCTCGCCAGGACTCACTCACTAGCACTCGAGAAAACCATCATCCATTGAAGATAAATACCACAACAAGTTCAAACTTCTTATGCATATACATTGATGTTCACCCAGATACAAGGCTTCCACATGCCATAATACTTTAAAGTGCTACAAGTCAAGTACATACAACCCTAATCGGGTGTTAACGCGAGTACAACTTCAAAACTCAAAACTACTAGACTACACTAGTCGTTGCAACTCTCGCGCCTAACTCGTACCTCCTGTAAGGAAAACAAATGGCGTGGAATGAGCTAAAAGTCCCAGTGAGGTTCCAAATATCAAATTAATCATCAAATAACGTAGAAGCAGCACAATAGTGAAATAGTAAGCAAAACAAGTCAAGAAATGAGTAATAATTCTTCATATAGCCAAACAATAACCATTCGTATTTCACAAGGATACAGCTGCTCATATATCGGCTCCACCATGGCTTGATCAATTGGTAGTCGACACTCCGTCAACTTTCAAGTGAGGTAACTAGTCCAGTAGAACACCACTTAACTCCAATCTCCGTCCACCGACCAAACCTCCTTACCGGGCCCGAACTCCACAATAAACACTGGTGGTAATACTCGAGTATACTGATTAGTCGAGAAGATAACACTCCACTCGACAACTCTAGATACCCATGATTTGTTATCTAATCGACCAAACCCTTGCCGGCTCGACTCGATTAACTAGCCAATGGGGTTTGGGTTCCCAAGTAGTCACTATAGTCGATGACCAATCGACTTAGTCAAGAGAAAGTACGGAGACGGGAATGAGGGGTACCTCCCACTCGTATCGAGTGTGGTACATACTGCCGCTCAGCACTTACAAGTCAAGCACAAGTACAAATACAAGTACAGGTCAATGCAAATCAAGTCACTTGTATAAGCATAAATGAAATATCAAGTATTTAGTTGAGTTAGGTCAAGTGCGATAAAGTACACACTTGCCCGACCAAACTAAGCAAATCTTATCCGATCACGTTGGTAAATCAAATATCAAGTTCAATCATGTATTTGGAAGCACTCACCAAAGATTTAGTGCTTGTCAAAATCACGTTCAGGTGTAACTCCTTGGTCGGAGTCCAAATCTGCGATACAATATCATTTAAAAGCTTGAAATCAACTAGGGTTCGAAACATAGGAGTTTCGCTTCAAGAAGATCAAGTAAATGAAACTCATTTAGATAGGGTTCATGTTACGTATCCAACTCTAGAGAATTCATGCTCGCTCTTTTGGTGTTGCTAAAGAAGCAACTAAAATTCGCATTTGAGTCTACAAGACGAGGAAAACATATTCCGAGTGGTCACTACTTTCATTTTTCCAAGGGTACGAGTTTCGGCCAAATTTCAGCTTATATACCTCTATGAAAGAAGACTCGAATACCATAGACAATCCAAGTTCAATTTGACTTCAAATCTTCGCTCAAGTCGTGAGTACACACGCCTAACTTTCGAGTGAAAATTTGGGCGGCATGCCCTTTGTATTTAGCTATTTTCCAGCCATTTATGGCTTCATTATTTTCCTCAATTCAGCCCAAATTCAGACATAAGCAATCTTAACACAATAGCCCTTCAACTAGGCTCAATGTCATCCAAACACAAGGCAATTCTAGCAAGTAAGCTTCACTTGGAAATTCGAAAATGGTGGCTACAAGCTAAGTACAAGTTTTGACCGCTTTAATTAAGGTAACTTGTTAAAAGTGTAAAATTTTGAGGAAAGGAGAGATACATTAGCGAGAGAAGTTCAATAGGGATACATTTGAAGTCAAGGAAGTGGAGAAATCATGGTAAGAGGTTGGAAGTAGGCCGTCCGAGGTTTTAAAGTCAAGAAGCCCGTTTCTATGCTTCAGGAATCTACTAAGATGAATAGTAACAGTAAACTTTAAAAATTCGCAACTCGAGTTTCACAAGTTAAAAAAATTATGAAAGTTATACCGTTGTAAAATAGATTTTTAGTACTACCTTATCCCAGAAGGCACTTTTCAGAGATTCAAATCACAAATAGGCCAAATATTCGATCCAAGTCAAAAATTCATTTTCCTGAAGAAACAGGACATTGAAGCAGGACAGCCTACTTTGAGGAGTCACGGACAGCAGTACATATGGAGGAAAAATATGAAATTTTTACAGAACAAAGGCCCATGAGTCTAGTTTCAAATGCCACTGACGGCACCTCAATCGGATTTTTCTACACCAAGATATAAGCATTTTACTGAGACTGGTCAGTGAAATCCGAAAATCTGGAAACTTATTTTGCACTTGTGAAAAACTCCTTTTTCTCTTTTAAAACCACAAGACTTGTTTTCAAACCACCCATACACTTAAGTATGACATTCATACCAGAAATTTTAACATAATTTAAGCATCAAATTTCAACAAAAACCAAACGTGAAGCTCGGCTCTTCCTCTCTCCCATTTCGGACAATTTCAAGCTTTCACAAGAGTTACTTCAACTTTATTGCTGCCAATCTCACCTCTAAGCCAGCAATTTGCTACCAAGATCAAAGACAACATGCTACATATCATACTAAATAAGAAATATAACATTTATAGCATGACTTCCTAGTGGAAACTCTTCAAAAATTCACACTAAAAAGCTGTAAATTGAGCTCATGTTTCTCCCTCGATCAAATCTGGAAATTTCATTTTAGCAACCACCAGCTCACATGGATGCTATATTTACACCAAGCTTCATCTATCAAAAGGGATTCAAGGATTCCCTAGCAACTTGCAGCAAAACAAGAGCCAAAATCTAGGAAACAAAAGGTCATTCCTAGTTCAATCCAAGCTGGAAAATTTCCAGCAATAAAGCAAGTCTCTACAACCTGTTTCTACCTCAGTCCAACCTCATCCAAACATACATCAAAAGCCCTCTAAAACATGTGAAAGAAATTGAAGTTCCAAGTCATGTTACCTTTAAAACAAGCTAGAAGTTAACTCCCCTGTTTTGGTCCTTCTACTCGATCAAGCAAGCTGGAAATGGAAGTAAGACACAAGCTTCCTTTCAGTTTTCTCTCTCTGGTTCCTCTTGGCTGAAGTGGAAGCAAAACAAGAGAAATTTCCTTGTTTTCTCTCAATCTTCTCTTGGTTGGAAGGTTGGAGCAGGAGACAACCTTTTCCTCTCAACTCTCTCTACTCTCTCTCGGCTAAAGTGGGACAAAACAAGAGACCAGTCTTGTTTGTTTTGTTTTCTTTCTCACGGTGGTAAAGCTGAAGAAAAGAAACAAGAGGAACTAAGTTTGGGCTGGTCAACTCTTACATGCTACTTGGACTTGGTCAAAAATGGAGGCAATGAAGAAACACCTCTCTCTCGGTTGGGAAATTGGAGCAAGACAAGGAAAAAAAATCCTGCAGCCTTTCTTGACTCTTTCCTACTCTCTTGGCTGGAAAAATGAAGAAGGAATATCTCTCACCTTCCCTCTCTCTAGAACCGGCCAAAGCAAGAGAAAAAGAATGAGGAATAGGGCTGCATGAAGCTTCAATTGGATAGATATAACTCTAGTCTTGGTCAAGGTTGGTCAAGAGTTATTCTAACAATTGACCCCTCACTTCGATATTCTCATGTTATGTTCCTACTAATTTCTTATTCTAGTGTTAATTTCTATAAAGGTTGATCCAACACTAATATAGGGTACATCCAAGTTATTTAATCACAAGAAACAAGTAACAAGTAAACACAACACCTTCAATTCTAAAACAAAAGCATGAAATACCCAATAAATTTTGGGCTCTCACAGGAGCTATAGGAAAGGTCACGAACATAGTATTTCAAGTTCTTCGAATCCATTATTTCTAGCATGGTAGCAATGTTTGAACCTTTTCAGCATGATTATCTGTGGTATAGATATCATGATTGGAAGATGAGGGAAAAGTGGTATCGAGACTATGCACTTCATGACTATAATTAGATGTATTATGAAACGAATCAATGCACTTATCATCATTATCAAAAAATAGGCAAGGTAGAGTTAGGTGTTAAGAAGAGAGACAATGTCGGAGGTGGTTTAATAGAAGAAATTTTAAAAGGAAAAAACGTTTCATGAAAGTGCACATTGTGGGAAAGGAATTTTTTTTTATCTCCAAATCATAGATTTTAAAACCCTTCTTATTCTAAGGATAGGGTCTTGACTTGGGTTGAAACTTGTCTAGAACTTGTAAGCGATTAACAGCATAACATAAACAACCAAAAACTCTAAAATGATCATAACTTGGTGGTTTGCCAAAAGGCGCTTCAAAAGGAGTTTTATTTCTAAGAGCTGAGATGGGAAAGCAATTGAGGATATATGTAGCAGTTAAAACACATTTCCTCAAAATTTAATGAGCAAGTTACTCTGAAATCTAAGAACAGGAGCTACATTAAAGATGCCGTTATGTTTCTTTTCGATGACCCCATTCTGTTGAGGTGTATCAGCACAAGAGGTTTGATTAACAATTCCTTTATTTCTAAAAAATAATTTCATGTCACTTTCCGTTAGGCCTATCAATCGGGTCTAATGAGACGGACTTTCATAAGTTCAAGTTCAACTCATTTAATTCGTAACATCGTCGGGGTTCAGGTTATGAGTTTCAAGTTAATAAATATGAATCTCACACTCAGCTCACACAATATTCGGGTTATGAGCTTTATTAGGGTTTAGCCCAAGCTCACTTACTATTCAATTGCTTAATATAATTGCTATAACTATTAAGTTGTAAAACTAATTTAACAATCACAGACTACAATATGAACGAGTAATAGTTCTTATAAAGTATATGAACCAAGAATTTTTTCAACAATATTTATATCTAATTCGTTCAAAGTACACAGAAAATAGTAATAAAATATGTGATCATAAGCCAATGTATTTTCAAATATTGTAACTTCATCATAGCGTTGTGACTTAAATCCAAACATGCCAACACAAAAAGAAATCAATCAATATTATGCCAACACAAAAATTTACTCAATGAATAAGAGAAAATTTACTCAACGAAAATATTATATAATTGGATATAGAATTGCATATAGAATTGATTAATTGTATATAATATAATACCAAAACATAAATATTATATATAATACTACATATATATAATTATATTACCAAAATATAAATATTATAAATATTACCTATATTATATTATATTAATATATTATATATATAAATAGGCCAGGCCTATATCAAGCTTGAGCCTAGTGAAGCCTAAGTTAGGCTTATATTTAACGTGAAGCTAGTTTTGAGACCCAAGTTCAGCCCGGCTCACAGATATTGTAGGCTCATCGGACTTTTTATCGGGTCGAACGGATCGGGCTTGGGCTGGCCTGACCCTATTGACAGTCCTACGTTCAGTAAGCTCTCGTGCATTATCACGTCTAACTTGTTTAACTTGAAATCCAAATTGAATTTGAATTAAAGAATAAAAATTTACAAAAACATGCAAGCCTTATTCTTGTGCCTTAATAAGCACATCCAAACTGTTCTAGTTCAATTATACACAAGAGTTAAAAAAAAATGAGCCCCAGAAATTTAACATGTTTGATAAGGCCCACGTAAATCAATTGCATCAAATGAAAAGGAGCACAAATTTATTAATACTTGGGGAAAAAACTTACCTAGAAGCCTTTGCCAAAAGGCACACAATACATTTTGATAAATTTTATCAAAATGACTATGAGAAAAATTAGGTATAAATACCAACAAGTCGTGTGAAGGGTGTCCCAGCCTTTGATGCAGTAGAATATTGCAACCTAAACATGCATTAGTTTTGACATGACAAGACTTAGCACAGTTTATAGGGAAGTTGTAAAGATCATTCCATTCCTTACCTATCCCAATTAGTTTTGTCGTGCATAGGTCCTGAACAACACAAAGATCAAGAAAAAAAATATAGGACAATGAATGACTAATGAAAATAAGGTTACAATAAAAACTTGGAGCATGCAAAATATTATGTAAAGTAATCTCACAGTTCAAATGACAACTACCATGTTCTTGAAGTTGTTTCATAGCGTCATCAGCTAAGAATATATTAGTGGTGTTTTTGGGATTTAACTAAATCAAACAAGAAGGTTTTATCTCCTATAAAATGGTGAGTAGCACCCATGTTTATTAACCAAGTATAGCAAGAGGAGGAATTTGGAGTCAAGAGATGAGTTACATTACCAACAAAATTAACTGAGCTGGAAACTTTGTGACAATTCAAAAATGACAAGAACTACTTGTATTGTACAGCTGACAAATTGCTAATTGAAGCATTGGAAATCAAAAAATTTGTTGCATCATTTGAACTTGGATCATGGAATGAATAACCAGTTAAGGAAGTTCACGGATTCTGTGATTCAGTTTGCTCCGCCATTGTTCCAAGAAATCAACAAGAAGGAATATTAAAAAGGTTAAAACATGAGGAAAAATAAAAGATTAAAACATGAAGAAAAGAGTAAGAAGGATTATTGCTCTGATGCCATGCCAAAAAGTGGCAATTTTATTAATCGATACTAAGTGTGACATACGACTATGCATATATATATATATATATAAAGACAAATAGTAGAGTTTTGGCCTAATGTACTGGAATATAACGCTAATTCTATCCTAATTATATAGAAATAAAAAGCTAATTGTGTCCTAATCGTATAGGAATACAGCAGGAATTAGATAGTAAAATTATAGGAAGGAAAATAGGAGTGATAGGAGAGCAAATAAGGATCATATACGCTAACAATTTAAGATGTTGTGCTGGAAAGATTTCTAACCATATTTCATCCTTTTTTTTAGTTTTTTTAATACTCTTCTACACCTCTCCCCTCTCCACTTTGAACTAAGGACACAATATGATTATAAAAATGAGTATTGTGCATGGCTTATGATATAATCTAGAGTGATTTGCCCTTCCAAGGTATATTAAAATGTCAATTTAAGTCCTAATTAAGCCCTCTAGACTAAAAATTTTGTCCCAAATGAGCACTACCATCAATTCAAGTTTGGTCAATAACATTGAGTTTCTATAAGAAATTTCAACCAAGCTTTGATGTTTATTTATTAGTGGTCTATGTGTCGCATTTAGTTGGTCAATTTGTGTTGGAGTTGTATGGGATTATTCCTTTATTACTAGTATTACGAATTAGTAGCTGTCTTGGGCATATTACTAGTGTATTAGATAAAAAGCCACACAGGGCTTATTGTGTAGGAGTCTCTAGCCTCAATGTTCTGTTTTCTCGTATGTAAGAAGTTGTGCCTCGTTTGATCAATAGTGAAGATTTTTTTTTTGCCTTTATTTCGATTTTTCCTTAGTTATTCTTGTGGGTTTATGCTTGATTATTATTTTAGCTCCATTAGAGTGGTATCAGAGCTATGATAGATTGAAGTATGACAAATCCTAATCCTAATATTATTTATTCTGCCCAAAAATTCAAAACAAAGGCAGTGTTCAAGTTTTGATAGAAACATATGATAGTTCATCTCAAGATATATAAATTACATCGATATATTAAATCTGCACTTGTTCAGGATGCTAGTGAGCATGATAAAGTGAAAGATAACTTGGCTTTGTCGCAAATTCATCAAGCAATTGATATGTCAGTTTTTGAAAAAATTGTTACGGTGATGCGGCAAAGAAGGCTTGAAATATATTGGAGAAGACATACAAAGGGATCAACAGGGTCCAACAAAATAATTTGATGATGTTGAAGAGAAAATTTGAACTTGTCACGATGAAGAAGTTTGAATCTATTGAATCATATTTTTCTCGTTTGTCAGATATTAAAATCGAGATAGCACTTAATCAGTATGTGCTCACTGTCAGAATATTTGTTGAGAAAGTTCTCAATATCTTACCCATAAAATTTGATCATGTGGTAGTTGTGATCCAAGAGACAAAAGATTTGCAAATTTTGAGCATTGAAGATTTGCAAGGGTTATTAATTCTGCATGTGCAAAGAATTAATAGAAAGTTAAAGGATACCCCGGGGAAGGATATAGTAGTGAAAGTGTTACAGACACAGTTGAATTTGAGAGGCAATAATATAGTCAATGAGCAAGGTGGATCCAGTCAGAGGAACCCAAACTAGAATAATAGAGGTGGCTATAATAACAAAAGTGGTCGTAGTAACAATAATAGATGCAGAGAAGGTACATCAAATCTTGGATGCAATAGAGGTAATAATTTTAATTTTAGAGGTAGTTCTGGTGGAAGCAAGATGATAATTTTGGCAAAGAAAATAATTTAAATCAAAATAAATTTTAAAATAATTTTCGACAAGGGATTTAATGTTATAATTGTGGAAAATTTGGTCGTAGACAGTTTAAATGTAGATTCGGAGAAATTATAGACATGAATTTTCAAACTAATATTGCTGACAATAAGATTCAAGATAATAATAAAAATATCTGAGACTTTCTTGTTAGCTTGCAATGCAGTTGATGTGGTTGATAAGAATAAATGGTACTTGAATGTGGTTTACAGTAACCATATATCTGGTAAGAAAGAATTATTTATTGAACTCGATGAATCTGTCCGTGGTGAAATTAATTTTGGGAATAACACTATTTTACCAATGTTTGGCAAGAAAAAAAATCCCCATCAGCCTGAAAAATGGGCCTACTAATTTTAGTTTTGATGTATTTTATGCTCCTACACTGCATCATAATTTGTTTAGTATGAGTTATTTGAGAAAAAAATATGATATTCGTATTAGGAATGGTACTTGTATCATTTTTAATAAAATATTAGAATGATTGTCAATGTGTCAATTATTTCAAATTGCTTATTTCCACTAAATTTGAGTACTGTCAATTTTTTTTTTGTTTGAGTATGGTGATAGGTGACAGTAATTGGTTGTGGTATATGCAATTTGATCATTTAAATTTGGACAATTTGAGATGTTTGACTAGTAGAAGAATGATTGGTAAGCTGTCTAGTATTAAAAATCTTGGTAGAGTCTATGATATGTGTGTTTTCAGAAAGGAACATATGAATGTCTTTTAGACAGGCAAATCCTGGAGGGCTAGAAAACCATTGAAAATTATTCAGTCAGATTTATAAAATGTGAAAGTTCCTTCTAATGGTGTTTACAGTTATTTATTACCTTTATTGATGATTTTTGTAGAAAAGCATGGGTAAATTTTTTGAAATAGAAATCTGATGCTTGTGACGCTTTTAAAATTTTTAATACTTTTGTTGAGAGGTAAAATGACTGTCAAATTATAATTTTGGGAACAGATAGTGATCAAGAATATTTGGTTTGTGATGATTTTTTGAAAAAAAATGGGATACAACATCAGTTGATTACTAGGTATACTCCATAATAAAATGGAGTGACAGAGAGGAAAAATAGGACAGTTATGGATATGGTGAAATGTATATTAAAGTTGAAAACGAGACCAAAATCTTTTTGGGTAGAGAAAGTTTCTTGTGCAATTTATCTATTGAACAAGTGTTGTCTTACCAAAAATGTTACCGAAAAAACTCTCGAAGAAATTTGGAATGGTAATAGACCATTTGTTGGCTATTTCAGAAATTTTGGGTGCATTGCCTGTCCCTATGTACTTGATTAGTTAAAGAAAAAAAATTGATGATAAGGGAGAGAAGTGTGTATGTCAAATTATAATTTTGGGAACAGATAGTGGTCAAGAATATTTGGTTTGTGATGATTTTTTGAAAAAAATGGGATACAGCATCAATTGATTACTAGGTATACTCCATAACAAAATGGAGTGACAGAGAGGAAGAATAGGACCGTTATGGATATGGTGAAATGTATATTAAAGTTTAAAACTAGACCAAAATCTTTTTGGGCAGAGAAAGTTTCTTGTGCAATTTATCTATTGAACAAGTGTTGTCTTACCAAAAATGTTACTGAAAAAACTCTCGAAGAAATTTGGAATGGTAATAGACCATTTGTTGGCTATTTCAGAAATTTTGGGTGGCATTGCCTGTCCCTATGTACTTGATTAGTTAAAGAAAAAAAATTGATGATAAGGGAGAGAAGTGTGTATTTATTAGTTATAATAAAATTTTTCGGGCGCACAGATTGTATAATCTTTTAACAAAGAAGGTGGTATTGAATAGAAATGTGACCTTTGATGAAAGAGGTATTTGAGGCTGGTCTACTAAAAATCCTAAAATAGTAGAGGTGACTCTAAATTTTTAGCAGAGAAGGCTATTAATGATGTTCAACCATCACCAGTTACTTAGGGTTCACAGACTGAATTAACCGGATGTCCACAGCGTTAGCGACAGATGCCATCTCTTTTGTAGGACTATGTTGTTGCTCCAGATGATGTTGCTTCTGATGAAAATATTGTTAATTTTGCTCTGTTTGCAAATTGTGATCCAGTTGTGTATGAGGAGGTAGCCAATGATAATCAGTGCGTAAAAACAATAGAAGAAGAAATTCATGCAATTGAGAAAATTGACACCTGGGAGCTTCTCTTTCAACTTGTAAAAGGGTTATTAGATTGAAGTGGGCGTACAAGACAAAATTTAAAGCCAATAGAAAAGTTGATAGATACAAAGCGAGACTAGTGATGAAGGGTTACAAGCAAAAGGCTAGGATTGACTATTTTGAAGTGTTTGTGCCTGTTATTAGGCTTGACACGGGATTATTTATCTAACTACCAAAAATAATTGGAGAATTTATCAAATAGATATGAAATCATATTTCTTGAATGGAGTTCTCAATAAAGAAATGTATATGGAGTAGCTTGCAAGATTTGTTAGAAGAGGTCAGGAAAATAGGGTGTGTAGGTTGAAGAGAAATTTATATGGATTGAAAGAAACCCTGAGGGCATGTTATACTAGAATTGATTCCTATTTTCTACCTCATGGTTTTCAGAAATGTCCATATGAGCACACTTTATATATTAAATTTTTTGTCCGTAGTGATATTCTTATTGTGTGTTTGTATGTAAATGATACAATTTTTACAAGAAATAATCTGGAGATGATTACAGGGTTCAGAGAGGCCATGATTAAGCAGTTTGAAATCACAAACATGGGACTGATGTCATATTTCATAGGAATTGAAGTTTTTCAATCTAACAGTGGGATTTTTATATTTCAAAAAATATATATGCAGGTGATATCCTAAAGAAATTCAAGATGGATGCAACGAATCCAATTATGATGCCAGTTGAAAAAAATTGAAGTTGATCAAGGAAGGCGTTAGTGGATATGTGAATCCTATCTACTTAAAAATTTTGAAAAAAGTTTGAAGTATTTGACATCTACGAGACTGGATATTAATTTTGCAATTTTTTTTATTAGCAGGTTTATGGAAAATTCATGTTTATCACAATTGTAGGTAGTTAAGTGGATTTTGAGGTATATTAGAGGTACTCGTAATGATGGCATTTTTCATTTAGAAAATAATCCAATTGAATTATTTGGTTACACAAATAGTGATTAGGCTGGTGATGCAGTTGAGAGAAAGAGTACTTTAGGATATGCATTTTTATTGGTTCTAGGGTGTTTTCTTGGAGTTCTAAGAAGTAACAGGTAATTGCATTGTCTATTGCAGATGTAGAGTATATTGCAGTAGTTAATAGTGCAACTCAGGCTTTTTGATTGCGTCATATGCTTGGTGTTCTACAACACAAACAGGTTAATCCTACGAAGATTTGTTGTGATAGTAAGTAAGCAATTGAGCAAGTTATTTATCACTTTTGCTTATTTAATCATGATTAACCGGCCATTAATTGTGATAATTTTAAAGTGTTAAGTTTGCAATGAGAATTGGGATTTAACACTAGTTCAAGGAAATAATAAATTTAGAGAATTCACTCACAAGAGTAGATAAGCATTTATGTGGATTTAGTGACTTGTTTAATATAATTTCATAGAAGAAATGGGCTTGTAATTAATCTCATAACCACGAGAGTAGGTATGATTTAGTTATAAGTATAGTTGATTCACTACGAGAGTAGGTTTCACATACCTTAGGAAATTACGCCATAACTAACTAAGATAATAACATTCAATTAATCGGTAATTTCATTTGTAAGAGTAATGAGGAATTCCATAAGCTAGAAGTTTTTTATTGTTATTTTTATTACTTTTATTTCATGTTTGTAGCATAGATTTAATCTTTTGCATTTGTGATAGTCTAAATAATAAAAAAGTTCGAAAATCGTCGGTAATTGACAATCTTCCCTTTGGGATTGACACCTAATACCCCTATGCTCAATAAACAACTTGTATTCTTGCAGAAAATCACATGTGGGGTATTTAGAATTTTGTAAATATAAAACTTGACTTTGGATGAACTAATTGTTATATGTATACCCCACACTCATCAACTAGAATTTTCTTAGTTCACTAATTAGGGTAGATTAGTATGGTTACTGTAGTTTATCTTTCTTATATTTGTAGCTAAACTTGGATAAAGATTAAGGAGAAAGATGGAGAGTTTGATCTAATGTGACAATGGTGATATCTTTTCTAATACTTTCTCTCTTGTATTTGGTTTCATGTTTAGTTACTATACAAGTTTGGATTTATATTTCAATAAGTCTTTCTAAAGTTTATGCCTTGGATTTTGGTTAAATTTTCTATGATTGTTTTGTGTTTATTATTTGGCTATTTGATGCTATTATTTTGACCAAGTTATTTAGCACTTTAGCTCCTCTAAATCATGATTAACTTGGTATAATTAATTGTGATTATCTAAAGATATTGTTTCTTCGATAAAAATTGGGATTTAACACTAGTTCAAGAAGTGCTAAACTTGGGGAGTACACTCACGAGAGTAGAGGTTCATCTTTGTGATTTTAGTAATTTATTTCATGTAATTTCATAGAAGAAATAAATTTGTAGTTAATTTTATAACCACGAGAGTAGATATAGATTAGTTATAAGTATAATTAATTCACTACGAGAGTAGGTTTCACATGTATAAGAAAATTACGTCATAGTTAGCCAAGATAGTAGTACTCAATTATCCAAAAATTACACTTGCATGAGTAGTCAGGGATACCATAGTCCAAGGA
Source organism: Coffea humblotiana (assembly GCA_023065735.1). Classification (NCBI taxonomy): domain Eukaryota; kingdom Viridiplantae; phylum Streptophyta; class Magnoliopsida; order Gentianales; family Rubiaceae; genus Coffea; species Coffea humblotiana. Next base: position 44,104,859 of record CM041213.1, on the reverse strand, counting down.
GTTTTCATTTGCTATTTTCTTACAAAATTTAGCTTAATTTTGTTTCCGACGAGCGCGGGGTATACATATAACAATTAAGATACTAGACACAACAAAAACATGAAAAAACAAGTAAAAATGTCTAAACTAATAAAGTAGTACTTAACACCGATATTGAGCAAATCTTCCCCAACAACGACGCCAAAAACTTGATGAGCGCGGGGTATACATATAACAATTAGGTTCAATCCACAGTCAAGTTTTACATTTATAAATTTCTAAATACCCCACACACAATTTTCACAAGTATACGAGTCGAGAGCGAGTGTAGAGTATTAAAGGTCGAATTCATAAAGAAGAGTTTCAATTACCGGTGGTTTTCGAGTTCCTTTTTTATTTAGACTACCACAAATACAAGAGATTAAATCTACACTATAAACATGAGATAAAAGTAATACAAATAACAATAGAAAACTCCTAAAAATATGAAATTCCTTACTACTTTTGTAAATGAAATTATCAGTTACTTGTATGTTATTATCTGGGCTAATTATGGTATAATTGTCTAATGTATGTGAAATCTACTCTCATAGTGAATCAACTATACTTGTAAATAAACCATATCTACTCTCGTGGTTATAAAATTAATTACAAGTTCATTCCTTCTATGAAATTACATGAAACATGTCACTAAAATCACAAAGGTGCACCTCTACTCTCATGAGTGTACTCTCTAGGTTTATCACTTCCATAAACTAGTGTTAAATTTCAATTCTCATTACAAACTTAACACCTTAAAATTATCATAATTAATGGTTGGTTAATCATAATTAGAAAAGAAAAAGTGATAAATAATTTGTTCAAAATAATATCACCAAATAACCAAATAAATATGACTAACAAGATATTGAAAGTTCATCCATAACTCTAAGCATAAACTTTAGCTAAACATGAAAGAAAAAACCAAACTTGTATTATAGCTAAACATGAAATCAAATACTAAAGAGAAAGTGATAGGAGAGGAATCACCCTTGTCACATAAGATCAAACTCTCCATCTTTGCTCCTCAATTCCTTATCCAAATCTAACTACAAATACAAGAAGGAAATCTACATTAACTATACTGTACTAATGAACTAAGAAAAACTAGTGAAAACTACATTTTTGTGGAGTTTCTCTTTCCTTCCAAAGTTTCCAAAAATGTTCTCCAAGACCTCTATATATAGAGAGAGATTCAAGCCACAAATGAGTTGTTTCTAGTTGGCAAAATTGACTCTTGAAATTTCCAAAGGTTGTTTCTACAAGATTCCACACTTACTTGCTCATTTGCAGCCGGATTTCTTGCAGAAATATTGGTCAAAAAGCTTGTGTGAATAGAGCACAAGTTGCAGAGTAAGTTGCAGCTGGAAAACAAGAATATGTGGTCTTGAAAAAGCGACCTGAGGTTGCGTGTTGACCCCACGTTTTGCCCTTTTGCAGGTTTCCTCAATTTTGGTCAATCTTCATCCTTGCTCTGTTTTTTATTTAGGGTACAATTAGCACACCTTTACTTGATATTATGAGTACTTGAGGATTAATGAATGATTGCATAATAGTTATTTACCTTGTTTTTGAGGAAATGAAGTTGAATTGTGCACATATGCTATTTCAAAATTTTAGATCATTGTTGGTTTGTATTTCTAATTGTTTGAGGACAAACAATGGTTCAAGTGTGGAGGTATTTGACAAGAGTATATTTTACGTGTTTTAAGTGCGTTTTATTAGTTAGTTTTGGTGTGTTTTAACTACTTTTATAGCTAATTAACTAGGAATTTAGTGAAAATATGCATTTTATGATTTAAGTGATAAAAATTACATTTCTATGGATTTTTATGGTGAAAACTTCATGTTTTTATAGGTTTAAGGATTCAATCATCAAATGGAGTGCATTGAGAACATATTTGGATGATTGATATTGATTTAAACTGATAAAAAGAGAATATGAAGTGCAAAAGAGGAAATGCAATCAAGAATAAAAGGGAGCAAGTTTCACAGCTTTGACACATTGTGGTATTTTAGCTATGTCTTGAGTTACAAGCATTGGATTGAGGTGATTCTTGAACCATTTTGAAGCTAAGAGATAGATCTACAATTGGTATGAAGACACCAAAATCCAGTTCAGTCGTCTTCCTTGTCAAAAAGTCCAAATATAGAAGTACATGTGCATGGTTGAGTGCTGAAACAGAGCTCTAGACAGTTGATGGTACTTTGATCATATCTCAGTCTACAGAGCTCCAAATTGGATGATTCTTAAGGCATTGAAAGCTGACTCCAAGGGCTACAACTTTTGTGTTTTGTACAAGAGTTAGTTCGGCATCCATCATTGAGAAAATAGCAGTTGAAGCGGTGCCAAATTCACAGAAGTGAATACGCGACTCATGAATACGTGGCTCATGTCCCGTATTCTCATCTGATTTCTGCAACTTGCTCATCAACTTACCCTGCTTTCACACAACTTTTCCAACTCAATTCCAGTTATCAATCTCGGCTGTATCTGATTAAGAAAAGGTTAGAAAGTTGGAAAGACAACTCATGGAAGATTCAAGAGTGAAAAATTACAACTTTAACAACTCATTTGACTCTTGAATTCTTCTATAAATAGAGGCCTTTGGAGAGCATTTTAAAAAAACTTTGGAAGGCTGGAGAAACTCCACCAAAATGTAGACTTTCACTAGAGTTTCCTTAGTTCATTAGTTAGAGTAGTATAGTGTAGGTAGTGTAGTGTTTTCTTCTTGTATTTGTAGCTAAACTTAGATGAAGTTAAGGATGAAGATGGAGAGCATGGAGCTCAAGTGACATGGGTAACATTTCTCCTATCACTTTATTCCTTGTATTGCATCTTATGTTTAGTTATAATACAAGTATGGATCTTTCTTTCATTTTCCTCATGTTTAGTTAGAGTTTATGCCTAGAGTTATGGTCGAACTTATATATCTTGTTTATGATGTTTACTTGGTTATTTGATGATATTATTTGAGCAAATTATTTATCATTTTTGCTTTTCTAATCATGATTAACCGGCCATTAATTATGATAATCTAAAGGTGATAAATTTGCAATGAGAATTGGAATTTAACACTAGTTCAAGGAAGTGATAACCTAGGGAGTTCACTCACGAGAGTAGAGGAGCACCTATGTGGCTTTAGTGATTTGTTTCATGTAATTTCATAGAAGAAATGAACTTGTAGTTAATTCATAACCACGAGAGTAGGTATGATTTAGCTACAGGTATAGTTGATTCACTACGAGAATAGGTTTCACATACATTAGGAAATTACGCCATAACTAGCCAAGATAATAACATTCACTTAACCGGTAATGTCATTTGCAAGAATAGTAAGGAATTCCATATCTCTAGGAGCTTTCTAGTGTTATTTTCATTATTTCTATGTTTATGGCAGTCTAAATAATAAAGGAGTTCGAAAACCATCGGTAATTAAAAATCTTCCCTGTGAGATCGACCCTTAATACCCTATACTTGCTCACGATTCATATACTTGCGATAAATCGCGTGTGGGGTATTTAGGAATGATAAATGTAAAACTTGATTGTTGATTAGCAAATTGTATATGTATACCTCGCGTAAGTCAAGTTTTTGGCACCGTTGCCGGAGAAGTTTTGTCAATATCGGTTTTAAAACTAACTTTATTAGTTTAGATATTTTTACTTGTTTTTTCTTATTTTTGTTGTGTCTAGTGTCTTAATTGTTGTGTTTAGTGTTTTATTGAGTCTTTATTTGTATGTTTTTGTTTGTGTGTCGAGTTATCTATTCTTCTTGACTTAACTTGTTTTTTGAATTAATTTGAAAGCATGTTTAGGGGCTCAAGGAGAGTAGAAAATGTGGACGGACAATACATGAGAAGTGAAAGATCGGCAACGGATGGTTACTACATACAAAGTTCCTTTGATAGAGGTAACCAAGAAATTATCGAAAGTATGTCATTTGAAAATGGTTTAAGGTGTTTAAAAGCTAAACTTGATGTTATAATGTTAAAAATTCAAATGGACACCATTATACATGATATTGAGTAAAAGAGGAATGTTAATACTTTTAATTCTTATCATATGATTTGTGACTTGTGTGGAGGTTATCATACTACTCATACATGTAGGCAAGCACAAAATGTGGATAATTATGATGAATTTGGGCATTGCAATTCTTATTTTGATCAATATGGTGCTAATTTGAGCAATTCTTGTGTTTATGGTTGGAATAATCAATACACTTATAATGTTTCTCCATATTTTTATGATTATCCACCCGAATGTGTCCAATATGAATCAAAACCATCTTGGGAATTGGCAATAGAAAGATTAGTTAATGTACCTTCACCTTCGGAATTAGAAAGTGAACCATTAGCTAACGAATCTAAACCATCTTGGGAGTTAGCTATAGAAAAGCTAGCAAAAGCAACCTCCGACCGTTTTGATAGGGTTGAGGAAAGATTAGATGAATTAACTTTTCACTTTGGTAGAGTACAAGAACAATTACATATTTTGTGTGAAGTTATATCTTCTAATTATATGCACTATGACCCTAACATTATTGATAAGCATGTTGCAAGTGAAAGTAGATTGTATTTTGATGAAAATGTTGAATCACAATTGTATTTCAATGAGAAAATATCCATTTCGCATGATAGTACCTTTGGAGCTAATATTGAACCTCAAGAGGTAAGCCTTAAGGACTCATTTTTCACCCTTCTTGAGGAATGTATTGAAAGTATAGGTTTTAAAGGTATTATCGCCCAAGAAGGTCAAGCGGACATTTCTTTGGTGAGTTCTCAAGTGACACATATTCAAGATAATATCTATGAAACACTTGAAATACGTAAGCCACTTCTACATCTCACATCTTTAGAACATGTGGTTTTTGCTATTAAGCCACCGTTTAATGATCCACCACGACCTAAAATGGTGGATTATTCATTAACAAAGCCTCCTTGAAAAATGAGGTTCAATAGTCGAGCCAACGACTATAAATAAAAGCGCTTGTTAGGAGGTGATAGATCATAATTTGTTGCTAAATTATAATTATTCTTCCCTTGATTTTAGCCAAATATTGCGTTAATTGATGGATTCTACTTATATTTGGTTAATGGTGCTAAATGATAGGAAAAAGAGCAAAACGTGACAAAAAGGAGCAATCTTCCAATTAATTTGATGGTGGCACGTTCGGGACTGATTTCCAAGTTCGATTCAAACTCTGGGCAACTTTAGAGTAAGATTTGGAAGACTTGAATTCTAATTATTAGTCTTATGGTTGAATTAGGAAACTTGAAATACTTTCTTTTGTGGTTTATTTTTCTATTTTTAGGAAACTTGTTTTATTTGGTAGTAAACTTCCATTAGGAAACAAAAAGAATAAGGAAAAAGCCAGATTCCCGTGTGATGAAGACTTCGGCCAGCAACAATTTCGGGAGGGATTCTTTGGGGAGCATAAGACAGCCGTCATTGGTTCATCTTGGGGAGTTTTCGGCTGGGGGCTTGCTTTCATTAGTTTTAGAGAAAAACCAATTGCAACCAGATTCCATGGAGTCTGGTGGAATTTCTTCTAGGATGCGTAGCTAAATCTCTATTTTCTAGTCAAGGGGACAACTGAAGATTTGGTTCAACAATTACTGTGAAATCTAAATTATTTTAACTGCTTCCTCCATTTATTGGTATTCGTATGTTTTCTGCTTTTAATTGTTGTTATAACTATTGTGTATGATTGAATAGATGCGCAATATTTAATTATTCACGTAGGCTATTTGCTAATTGGGGGTAGTTGAATCCGTAATTGTTCGATTACTTTCGTACCGGTAGCAACTGGCATAATTGGGTTTATGTCAGGAAAACATACGATCTAACTTAAACAAACCCTCGTAGCGTGTTTGTTAGTTAGGATTGGGGCTTTCTAAATCTTAATGCAAACCAGAAATTAAATCCTATGGTCGTACTTAGGATTGTTTCTGGGTTAGAGAAATAGTTAACGGTCGTACCTTGACTATCAAACAAGTAAGGAAAAGCTGATTGTTTATCGCGTGTATGACAGTTATAACTAATCTATTAATAAATGTTAGAATTATTTGTGAATTGATGATTAGTGCATGAACCATTTCTGAAGTGTGCCAGACGGGATTTTTCTATACGTACAAGTTAAAATAAATCCGAAATACACCCGTTTCACTGCAAGTATACAGGTCAACTAGTAGTTTAGGGTATATATCGGGTCGATCCCACGAGGAAGAGTGAACAATTACCGGTGTTACTAAAGTTTCTTTATTATTTAGACTATCAATGAATTATATCAAGTAAAACCTACTGAACTTATACCAGAAAATAACAAATGAAAGCTCCTTAGGTTATGGTATCCCCAAATACTCATGCAAGTTCTATATTTGGATCATTGAAAACTACTATCTAGGCTAGCTATGGTGTAATTTCCTTATGCATATGAATCCTACTTTCGTAGGGAATCAATTATACTCATAACTAATCCATACCTATTCTCATGGTTATGAAATTAGCTACAAGTTCATTTCTTCAATGAAATTACATGAAATTAATCACCAAAACCACATAGGTGCACCTCTACTCTCGTGAGTGTACTCCCTATGTTTAGCACTTCTTGAACTAATGTTAAATCTCAATTTTTCATTGCAGAAATAACACCTTAGATAATCACAATTAATGGTACCAGATTAATCATGATTTAAAGAGTCAAAGTGCTAAATAACTTGCTCAAATCGTAGCAATCAAATAGCCAAATAATAAACACCAACAATTATAGAAAGTTCAACCAAACCCAAGGCATAAACTTTAAAGACACATAATAAACACAAAATCCAGAACTTGTATATTAACTAAACTTGGGATCAAGTACAAAAGATAAAGAGTTTGGAAGGAATGTAACCCTTGTCACATGAGTTCTTCCTTGCCTTCTTCATCTCCATCTTCATCTTTGCTTAGCTAACAAACAAGTAGGATGAACTATACTACTCTATACTCAACTACTAAACTAATTGAACTAAGAAAAACTAGTGAGAACTACATTTTTGTGGAGTTTCTCAAGCCTCCCAAAGTTTTGAAAATATTCTTCAAGGCTTCTTTTTATAGAGGAATTCAATCTTATGGTGAGTTGTTAAAGTTGTTGTAATTGCTTCTTGGGATCACCAAAAGATGTTTCTTGACTTCTCCATACTTGCAGGCTCAATTTCAGCCGGATTTCTTGCAGATAAATTGGTCAAAAAGCTTGTATGAATAAAGCACAAATTGCAGAGCCAGTCACGGAGCCGAAAGTAGCGATCCGAGGTCGGATCTATCAAATTACCCCTCGGATCACATTTTTCTTCATTTTTATTTTCACTGTTCATTGGGATCCGAGGCCTGCTACAGTGGGTCCGAGCTCGAATCCTATGGCCTCGGATCCTCCTATCCAGAAGATCAGACGAGTGCTCGGATCACAATGGATCCAGGCTCGGATGTACTTGCTCTGTTTTTGGTCCAACTTCAACTGATATTTGCTTGATGTTAGAGACTGAACTAGCTCTTATGTAAAACATGAAAGTTGTAGCCCTTTGAGTTAGCTTTCCAATGCATCAAGAATCATCCAATTTGGAGCTCTGTGGACCAATAAATGACCAAAATACCCTTGACTGGTCAGAACCTTATTTCAGCTTTCGACCATGAAATTGCACTTCAGTATTTCGCCTTTTTAACTATGAAAACGACTGAACTGGACTTCAATGTCTTCATACCAAATGTAGATCTATCTCTTGGCTTCCAAATGGTATAAGAATCACCTCAATCCGATCATTGTAGCTCAAGATGTAGCCGAAATACCACAAGGTGTCAAAGCTATGAAACTCCTTTTCTTTAGAACTTGATTGCATTTCATCTCTTGCACTTCATATTCTCTTTTTATCACTTCAAACCATCATCAATCATCCAAATATCTTTTCAAGTCATGCCATTTGACGATTGAATCATTAAACCTATAAAAAACATGAAGTTTTCACCATAAAAATCCATAGAAATGCAATTTTTACCATTTAAACCACAAAATGCATATTTTTACTAGAATATTAGTTAATTAGCTATAAAAGTTGTTAAAACACACCAAAACTAAATAATAAAACATACTTAAACTACGTAAAATATATTCTTATCAGTGCCCTTGGCTAGAGTTTCCCCATTTATTTCTGTAAATTAATTATTTTTCGCATTTCATTTATTTAGTTCATTAGCATTTAATCCTAAAATCCCCCATTTATCTTGACTCGAAAGGAAACAAATTTCTCCTCAGTCCCTGAGGAGACGACCTTGCTTGCCACTATCTACTAGTTAGTGAATTTAGTCAGATAATTAATTCTGGTATATCGGATTAAGTAAACTCTTCGGGAACAGGGTGAATCAAGTAACCCATTGCACACCTAAAGTCCCTACTCCAGTACTTAGAATTGATTATTGACTGCTTTTGGTGGTAGTTAGGTTTATTTATTATTATTGTACATGTTCGGCACCTGTCAGAAGGCAACCCAATGTTTTAATACTTTATGTTAATTTTGTGTAATTTTATGTTTAAATTATGTGTTTGAGTTATTTTGTTGTTTTTCATTTGTAGGTATTGGAAATTGAAGCAAAAGTGACCAAATGAGGTGAAAAAGGCAAAGTTTGATCAAGAAACTCTACCCCTCGATTTGAGAAATTGTTGTTTTTGATTCGTTAGAAGGGGTTAAAATGCATGTTTCGATCGTTTTACATGTGTGTGCATTGAATATTTTGATAAAAAATGATCTAGAATGCTTTTTGAGCATTTGGGGTAAAAGTCAAATTTTTTGGAAAGTTCCAAAATTTCTGTAGAAAAACTGCAGAAAATTGAAAACGCGAGCTCGGAAATACGCGACCTGAAGTCGCGTATTCATGAGCCGCATATTCGATTCTGCAACAACAAAGAAGAAAACGCGACCTTCAAAATGCGACTTCAAATCGCGTTTTCAAGAGTCACGTATTTGATTCCCCAACTTTTAAACTAAAAACGCGACTTCAAGCTTGCGTTTTCTGCAGTCGCATTTTAGGGTTCTTTTTAACGAATAATGCAAGTTCCTTGTTCATTTTCTTCTTCTTTTCCTTGTACCTTGAGTAGCTTATTGTGTATTTTATATAAGTATATCACCAAGACAAAGACATAGGAGTTACGGATCACCATTATACGTTTATTAGTGCCTTTGTTATCAACTTTGTTTCTCATTTTCCATTTTTAGGTTTATATCACTAATGGATACAAATGGAACTAATGAAGTTGTAGAGATAAACGGACAATGGCTTATGAACTTCATGCTTTGACGCACTTCAATCACATCAATAGGGGAGTATTACTTTCTTTATTTTGGTTTCCCTTTTTACACATTGAGGACAATGTCCATGTTAAGTGTAGGGGGGGAGAATTGAGATTATATACATGTATGTGATTGACTTGTTGGTTGCAAATATTGGACTTGTGTTAAAATTCTTAAAATTCAAATTTTTTTCCAAAATCTTGTCCAAAATTGCAAAATTACCCCCAAAAGTTTCAAATTTTTTCAATTTTATCCAAGGGGTAACAAGTTCCATACCATTAGTCACTCAAATTCCTGCTACTTTTGAAATAAATATATGTTGTTTGAAAACTTCTTTTCTCATTTAACTTGGAAATGACTATTCTGTGATTATAATTTGTGCATTTATAGGAAAGTATATCTTGTAAAGTGAAGAAAATTATACTTACATTTTGCAAATTTGCTAAAATTTCTTTTCTTTACTTGATTTTATAAGTTAAGTGATTAATATGGTCAATAAGTGTAATACTTTTCTCATGATTATTCTTTTGAGGGACTAATTATTATCTTTGCTTTGAAAAAAAAAGATGAAAAAAGATGAAAAAAAATGAAAAAGAAAAAAAAAAGAGAATAAGAGTTGTTCTACTCTAATGGTTCTTGTGCTTAGTAACCGGGAGTTTTCATCTACAAATGTCGCCTTTCACGTAAAACGGTACTTGAATTAAGAGTATGTAACGCAACTTGAGTATGTGAAGTGTTGAGTAACCGGCGATCTTCATCTAAAAATGTTGATCCTCGCGTAAAAAGGTACTTTCACAACTTAAGTATATATTTAACTATGTTATATGAATAAATTCCTCTTTAAATTGGAATAAGAAGATGATCTTGAAATTAGATAGCATTTTTATTGAGCATATGAGTTACTTACTTGTGACATTAGGTGAAGATGAGAAATTGAGTTGAACTAGCATAATTAGGGTACAATTAGCACACCTTTACTTGATATTATGAGTACTTGAGGATTAATGAATGATTGCATAATAGTTATTTACCTTGTTTTTGAGGAAATGAAGTTGAATTGTGCACATATGCTATTTCAAAATTTTGGATCATTGTTGGTTTGTATTTCTAATTGCTTGAGGACAAACAATGGTTCAAGTGTAGGGGTATTTGACAAGAGTATATTTTACGTGTTTTAAGTGTGTTTTATTAGTTAGTTTTGGTGTGTTTTAACTACTTTTATAGCTAATTAACTAGGAATCTAGTGAAAATACGCATTTTATGGTTTAAGTGATAAAAATTGCATTTCTATGGATTTTTATGGTGAAAACTTCATGTTTTTATAGGTTTAAGGATTCAATCATCAAATGGAGTGCATTGAGAACATATTTGGATGATTGATATTGATTTAAACTGATAAAAAGAGAATATGAAGTGCAAAAGAGGAAATGCAATCAGAATAAAGGGAGCAAGTTTCACAGCTTTGACACATTGTGGTATTTTAGCTATGTCTTGAGTTACAAGCATTGGATTGAGGTGATTCTTGAACCATTTTGAAGCTAAGAGATAGATCTACAATTGGTATGAAGACATCAAAATCCAGTTCAGTCGTCTTCCTTGTCAAAAAGTCCAAATATAGAAGTACATGTGCATGGTCGAGTGCTGAAACAGAGCTCTGGACAGTTGATGGTACTTTGATCATATCTCAGTCTACAGAGCTCCAAATTGAATGATTCTTGAGGCATTGAAAGCTGACTCCAAGGGCTACAACTTTTGTGTTTTGAACAAGAGCTAGTTCGGCCTCCATCGTTGAGAAAATAGCAGTTGAAGCGGTGTCAAATTCACAGAAGTGAATACGCGACTCATGAATACGTGGCTCATGTCCCGTATTCTCATCTGATTTCTGCAACTTGCTCATCAACTTGCCCTGCTTTCACACAACTTTTCCAACTCAATTCCAGTTATCAATCTCGGCTGTATCTGATTAAGAAAAGGTTTAGAAAAGTTGGAAAGACAACTCATGGAAGATTCAAGAGTGAAAAATTACAACTTTAACAACTCATTTGACTCTTGAATTCTTCTATAAATAGAGGCCTTTGGAGAGCATTTTAAAAAAACTTTGGAAGGCTGGAGAAACTCCACCAAAATGTAGACTTTCACTAGAGTTTCCTTAGTTCATTAGTTAGAGTAGTATAGTGTAGGTAGTGTAGTGTTTTCTTCTTGTATTTGTAGCTAAACTTAGATGAAGTTAAGGATGAAGATGGAGAGCATGGAGCTCAAGTGACATGGGTAACATTTCTCCTATCACTTTATTCCTTGTATTGCATCTTATGTTTAGTTATAATACAAGTATGGATCTTTCTTTCATTTTCCTCATGTTTAGTTAGAGTTTATGCCTAGAGTTATGGTCGAACTTCTATATCTTGTTTATGATGTTTACTTGGTTATTTGATGATATTATTTGAGCAAATTATTTATCACTTTTGCTTTTCTAATCATGATTAACCGGCCATTAATTATGATAATCTAAAGGTGAATAAATTTGCAATGAGAATTGGAATTTAACACTAGTTCAAGGAAGTGATAACCTAGGGAGTTCACTCACGAGAGTAGAGAAGCACCTATGTGGCTTTAGTGATTTGTTTCATGTAATTTCATAGAAGAAATGAACTTGTAGTTAATTCATAACCACGAGAGTAGGTATGATTTAGCTACAAGTATAGTTGATTCACTACGAGAATAGGTTTCACATACATTAGGAAATTACGCCATAACTAGCCAAGATAATAACATTCACTTAACCGGTAATCTCATTTGCAAGAATAGTAAGGAATTCCATATCTCTAGGAGTTTTCTAGTGTTATTTTCATTATTTCTATGTTTATGGTAGTCTAGATAATAAAGGAGTTCGAAAACCATCGGTAATTAAAATCTTCCCTGTGGGATCGACCATTAATACTCTATACTCGCTCACGATTCGTATACTTGCGATAAATCGCATGTGGGATATTTAGGAATTATAAATGTAAAACTTGATTGTGGATGAGCAAATTGTATATGTATATCCCGCACATGTTAGTGGGATATTTAGAATTTTATAAATATAAAACTTGATTGTGAAATGAGTTTAATTGTTATATGTACACCCCGCGCTCATGAGCCGATATCCCTCCCTATATAGGAAGGATTTGCCTCTTAAAAAATAAAAGATAGAAGATGTTAAACCTTTTAGAATCGTGCCTATACCATGGTGAGCTACATGATATTATGAATTCATCATACTAAAAATTGAGTTTGCTTTAGATTCAAACCTGTTTAATCAAGAACGAAGGTGTGAATAATCTAATCCATGAATCTTAGCACGCTCTTGCACAAGAAAAACATTGCAACCTAGTTTATCAAACATCGTCTTTAATGGCCATTTGGACTCTTGGCCACTACCATAATCTTTAAGATTTGGTGGGGTGGGAGGTTAAGGGTTCAAATCTTACCTCTCACCACTTGTCACTATATGTGGCTTGTCACTTTAAGTGACTTAAATCCATACGGATGCGTAGTGCAGCCGTCGGTTCGATAGTGGTTCAATCTCCGTCAGTTTCGCATGCATTAGGAGTAGGAGTAGGTCTAAGGTAAACAGATAGTGATTTAGTTTCCGTCGATTCCTCAAAATGACAGGAGCAACCGTATAAGAAGTTGTACCTGTCATTGTACTAAATTTTGTGGGACAGTATCTCGTTACAAGTTTATGGACTGTAGAAATCATTTTTAATATGCTGTTAATTAAACATATCAAAATAACCCTAAATAACTGTAGACCATATAAAACCTTATCAATTAGATAGATGACCTAAGACGCTGGATTTAATACAATATTTCTCTAATTTAGAGTTCTATCTTTTTTAGTGTAAGTGGGAGATTTCGAATTTGAAACCTCTCACTTACACACTCTCTCCCGATATTATCCAATTCATCATTTCTCCTAAATCATTGTGCCAATTGTTTTCTACATCAAGTTTAAATTAAGGCTTAAAAAAAAGAGATGGAAAATTAACATCGAAACGCCGTCTTAATAACAATTCTTAGGCTTTCACAAATATTACGGGTGGATGTGAAGTCCCCAGGAGAATTTCTCCTTTCACTCATGGGGGGTTGTTCACTCAGGAACAACAAATATTGGCCAAAGACGAAGAGAGCAACAAAAATTTTCACTAAATTGGATTTGACCATATGCAATTAACTATTCTTTTCTATAAGATTGGCTCAATTCGCAATTTGCATGAGTCACTGACTGACTCACCAACATAATTTATCTTTCCATATGGAAAGCAAGCTATCAGAAAATCCAAGATTACGCGCCATGTCTATTTTTTACGTTCTTTGATGTACCTTCTAGCTAATTCAGGGACCACATTTTGTAGAATTAGATGGTCAATATTTGGCCAAAAGAAAAAATTGTAAGTCTCATGTAACGTGGTGTACGTTGCTTTAACTTTATATGTGAAGCTCCACAAAAAAATTTCAAATCTTACCTGCCCTTTACCCATTTTGTATATTTTATTGATGATCTTTCCTGCCCTTTACCCATTTTTGTATATTTTATATACTGTTTAACATCTAGAAATTATAAAGAATTGCTATTTGACAATGGGACGGGCAGGTTGGAGTTGATTGATGGATACCATCAAATTCTTAAGTCTTGACTAAGATGCCTTTGGAAGATAGCTTGTGAGAATGCGCGCTGTACCTAACAACTTGAGTTGGAGTCTTTCTTGCTATATCTTGGGACATGTTTAAAACGAGTTTTCAAAGTGCATTGCTTCCGAAATAATTTCTTTTCATGTATTTATGGACAGGATTATGGAGTAAATATTGCCCAATTTAAAGTTGACGTTTGATAGTATGCTTTTTTCCATTGGCTAAGCGGCTGCTTCTAAACTTAAGGTTTTTTGATACTAGCAGGTAAGGGTGTTCAAACAACAAGAAAAATCAAAACACTAGCCAACTGAAAATAGATCTAATAGCGAATATCAATAATACGGATATTCATAAAATCATTTGATATTCAATCTTTAAAGTTTGGTAACATATTTTGGGAATAGTTATTAAAAATTGATTCCTACTTATTGACTGGAGTACCAAATTTTATTATTCGAATAATATATTATATTTATTATGTACCTACTAATATACTATAATATATAGTAATGTATTAGTAAATAGTATTATATGTTATAATTTATGATTCTACAGGATTAACTAGTTCATTAAGATAAATTTTATGTATAAACCTTTGGTAGTCTCTAATTTGAAATGCTGTTTATGTATCATAAGAAATACTAGAATATTTCAAATTTTTTAAATACAAAATGTACTTGACATTGTTGTTGATTAAAGAATAGGAACATGTGAAGCATATTAATTCACTTGTCAATAACTTTTGTGTTGTTGATTACACATCAAATATGCTTCATTAATCTAATTAATAAATCCATTTCAAAATTTGGATGTTGCCAAAATACATTGCTAAAATTCATTAGTGATCCGTTTTTTCATGTTAGTGACATCAAAACCATAGGCAGCCTTCCACGGATACCAAAGGGTGTCAAAGGAAGGAAGGAAGGAAGATACATACAACACCTATGGATTGCTATAACATAGGAAAGCAACTACAGTGAACTGAAAAACTAGCTATTAATTAAATGAATAAATTGCTTTTTACCCTCTTGCAATTTGGTACTTTACCACAAAACTTTGCTAAGATTTAAAAATTTACATGTAACCCTCTCATAATTTGGGTTAAATTGTCACCATTTATTTTTTCATTAAAACTAACGGTCAATATTTAAGAGTCAATATCAAACGAATAAATTGATAAATTCAACATTTCACTACTTTTTTTCCCAAATACAAAAAAAAGAAAGAGAAATAATAAACAGGTAAATAAGAAAGAGGAAATACCAAAACTTTAATAACTGCAAATATCATTATAGGCTCCTAAACCAAATATTTAGTAACTAAAAATCTTTAATGTTATTTTATATTTTTTATTTATCTATTTTTTATGTTCCTTTCTCCCTTTTGTATTTGGAAAATTAAAATTTATTAAAATTTAGTAGGCCAAAATATAGCTTTTTAGAATCATCTCTTTTCTTTCCAAAGAAAAGAACAAAACAAAACAAAACAAAAACAAAAAAAATTGTGAAAGGGTGAATTTGTCAATTTATTTATTTGACTTTGATTTTTTAATGTTGACTATTAGTTTTGACGGAAAAAATAACACTAACACTTAATTCCAAATCATAAGGAGGTTATATATAAATTTTTAAATTACACTAAAAAAAAGTTTTTAAACCATAGGATGGTTATATAGTAAGGTACCAAACAGCATAAGTGTAAGAGGTAATTTACCCTAATTAAATTAACATGTAATTAACATGTGCCGCCCCCGCAAGAACCCCACTTTGGGAGCTGTTCACATCTCAAATGTATGTTTTTCCTTTTTCTGATTGTTGAATTTAGCTTCTTATGAAGGAAATGAGCTGAATGAAGTCTTTTAACAAGATTCTTCTGACTGATGCTGAAATCTTTGTCCATCTGCGAAATAAAGGAAGGTTCAGTCAGATAATTCGTCAATTTACAAAAACGTAGAAATTGAAGAATCTTTAAAAAAAACTATTGAAAAAGCTTCGCTAATTTCTCAATATAACATTGTAAGTGAAGAACATACAGCAGTTCTACGGTGAACAAAGACCTTTTTTATTCCTCCAGTTTTCTCATAAGACCTTTTTTCTTTTCTCAATATAAGGATTGAACAAAGACCTTTACTCATTGGATTGTAAACTGGGATTACCTCTGCAACAATGATAATCTCGTAAGTTATTCCCACAAATGGCATGATGTTACCACTAATTACAGTCAAGTTGAGCTTTTCAATCTCAGAAAGTATGTTTGCAAGGACATCTTTCTCTTTCTCACATCTGATTGTCAGAAGGATTTTCTTTTCATACATTCTGACTTCAATCTCAGGAAGCTGTTCGTCAGAGCAAACAGAAGAACTTTTAGTGATAGAACAACTGTGTTGTTCTTCATGAACCTGTGACTTCTTCACAACCACAGCTTGATTTGGATTATATTGCTTTAATTTGTTGTTCTCTTCTTTCAGCTGATTGATGTATTTGAGAGCTTCTCCCATGATTGAAATTCTGTCCGTCTGAAAAAATATCAAATTTTCTTAGTAAAACCTCCAAGAAATTGGAAAAACAATGTGCAGAAAAATAACTTATTGGACATGAATATAGCACAGTGATAAAGTGCTTTTGTCAACTCCTCGTCCTACAGAAAGGATTTCCTGTCGATTCTCAGAGTCTCAATTCCTAGAAGTTAAAAGCATTTCCATTACTCTTCCCCTCTTTACGTTACGGTTCTCAATGAACAATAAAAGAAATAATTCAATTACCTTTGTGATGCCAGGAAGAAGTGTAGATAGGGCAATGAATTGCTTGTTAAGAGTCTCTCGCCGCCTCTTCTCCGCTAGCAAACTTTTCTTATATTGCAATCTCCTTGCTGCTAAACTAGGGATCTTATTCTTGTGATTTGATGTACATGGTGATTTATCATTAAGTTGTTCAGGCATAGATGATAAAGGGAGTATATCATCAATACGGTCGACACCTGAAGAAGAAGACTTACAAGGACTGGAAAGGTTTTCAGGAGTGAAGAAAGAATTGCCGGAAAAAAGCTGATCTAGAAAGGCTGGGAACAAATCCTTTTCTTCTAAAAAATAGTCTAGTTCACAATTATCACCTAAAGTAGCTTCCATGTCCTCTGGAGAAAAATCTGTGAAGGGATCCATATTCTTTTTTGCAAAATATTTCCCTGAGTTTTTCTTTGGGATTGTGCCTTTTCGCAAGTAACACTACTCAGGCAATAGTGGTTTATATACTCGAACCTGAGGTTTATGGAATCTGGATTTAAGATAAGGAGATGGGAGTTTAGACTGGAAATGAATAATTTAACTTACGGTTTGTGTCAAAACTGAGTTGTACTGTAACTTTGTGCATGTGAATGGCACTGGGGAATTAATTCGGCCTGGATAGTTTAAAGAGGGCCACATGTTTGTATCTGGTATTTAGGGATGAGAAGAGTGTGGAAGGGTTGAGAGAGTTAGAAAAAAAAATCCAGATTAAAAAAATTGTCTGCTTCATTTACCAAACTAAAAGTATTTTCCTTTTTTAGCCCCCATTGAAATTTTATATTAGCTCCGCCACTGCTTTTGCAAGCATGGACATATAAAACATGGTCTAATTAGTTTGTTGAGCACAGATGATAGCAATTCTGATGTAAGTAAGATTTGTGGTTAAGGTTTGTTGTATATAAACAAATAGTCTGATCATCATCTTTCGTAGAGATGAGAATATACACAAATGAGTTTGATTAAGTTAATTCATGAAATGACATGGCATTGGAAATTTGGAATCAATCTAAATATCACTATTTGGGTGAAATAATGTTTGCACATTGATCTACTAATCCCATTGCAGTTGCGATAAAACAAACAGATGAGAATGGTTGGAAGATGGGACGAAAGGAGTATAGACCTCATGATGTAATTTTCTTCCCTAAATATTCAAATACCTACTGTAAACATGATTTAATGCAAAACCTATATCGGTTTCTTTCTTCCCACCTTTCTCATTGTTGGCATATTAAATTAAGCAAAAAAAAAAAAAGAAATTTCTACATTATTATTTAGCAGTGTTTTAATCAAGTTACGATTTTAGTAATTCAATTTGAGTCAAGTTATAGTAGTTTTATTATTTAAGAATTAATATTTTATTAGAAAATTTCTTATGATTATAAGACTTATTTATTAAGTCACATAGTTTACAATTAGGGAGTCTTATTATTATATCAGTTAAGAAGACTTGAGCATTGAGAGCCTTGTCATTATGTTATGATTAATGATATATTAATGATATTTATTCCTCTCTCTCCCACACATACTTATATGTGTGTAAATTGCCTTCCCATAGACATGGATTCTATAAAATATATCTCCTATATCTTTGGTGAAATTTTTTAGTTCTACATATGGTATTAGAATCCTAGGTTTGAGAAATTAATCCTGGGGCGCCTGTGAATATTGAAGAATTGTCCTGGCTACAAGGTTAGTCTTGAATATTTTCTGCCATCAGAGTTAGTATAAAAATTACTGCAAAGAAGTTATATTTTTGATGAAATTTTTAGTTTACATATGGTATTAGAACCCTAGGTTCAAGAAATTAATCTTGGGTGCTTGTGAATATTGAAAAATTGTCCAGACTACAAGGTTAGCCTTGGGCATTTTCAATTGTTAGAGTTAGAGCACAAAAAGTACTATAAAGAAGTTACTTGATTGAGTTAAACTACAAAAATGGTCATCGAGTATCCAGTTGGTGAACATTGGACAACAAGATTGGTCCAAAAGAATTGTCAAATTGATTGTGGATATGAAGATAGAGATTGAAAAAAAGTCCTATAAGTTGAGTCGTAATTACGAAAATCACAAAGTGATGAGAAGTGATGAGTTGTCAATAAATTGATATCAAATTATGTGATAAAAACAATCTATCCTGGTGCAAGGATTATTGCAACAGGAAAAGAGTTTGCAGATGATAAGTGACTAATTTGAGTTACATTTGAATGACATTTTATGTTATTTTTAGTCACTTTTGCAATGCTATAAGAAGAAAATGGATTATTTTGGCTATAATTAGTTTAAAATGCTCTTAAATTTTTAAATGAGGTTTATGTCCCTTTTTACTTGCATCTTGTCCATAATTTTTTATAGGAATTGGAAATAGGCTTCATTTGGATGAAAAAGGAAAGTTGACAGCTTTGACACATTTTCGTATTTCGGCTATAACTTGAGTTACAATGATCGGATTGAGATGATTCTTGAACCATGTTGAATATAAGAAATGGATCTACAATTCTTGTGAAGATATCGAAATCTAGTTTAAAGGTTTTCTAGGTCAAAAGCCGAATTACAGTAGCCAATTTCTACGGTTGAAGCTGAAATGAGGCATTGAGTAGTGAAGGGTATTTCAGTCATTTTCAAGCCTACACAAATTCAAATGAGGTGATTCTTGATGCATTAGAAAGCTAACTCAAAGGGATACAAGTTTTATGTTTTGGTCAAGAGTTAATTCAGCTTCTATCATTGAGAAAAGTTCAGTTGAAGTTGAGGCAATTTTGGAGCAACATTGAAGACTGAACAGATATTGCAAAGAAAAGCAGGGGAGCAATCCGGGCCGGATTATGGGCGGATTATTGGCTGGAATCCTGTCTGAAATGGCTGCTCTCCACTTGCACAACTTGTTTCCTCCTCCAATAATTCACAGCTAGTGATGGACATGTGACAACCACTTAGCAGCTGTAAAAGGGATGTTTGAAGCCTCATTTCTTGAATAAATTCATCTATATATAGCCAAGGAGTTACAAGAATAAAGAGAGCTTGGAAAAGTGCAAGAAATACTACAAAAATGTAGTTCTTACATTTTCTTAGTGTTAGGTTAGTATAGTAGA
Organism: Coffea humblotiana; assembly: GCA_023065735.1. Taxonomy (NCBI): domain Eukaryota; kingdom Viridiplantae; phylum Streptophyta; class Magnoliopsida; order Gentianales; family Rubiaceae; genus Coffea; species Coffea humblotiana. Next base: position 44,084,973 of record CM041213.1, on the reverse strand, counting down.
TGATAGTTTAATTAGTTAGATCATCCTTCTTGTTTATTAGCTAGGTAAAGATGAAAAAGGAGATGAACTCATGTGATAAGGGTTACATTTCTTTCCAAACTCTTTATCTTTTGTGCTTCATTCTATTGTTTAGTTAATATACAAATTTGGATTCTATGTTTATTATGTGTTTCTAAAGTTTATTGACGGGATTTTTCTATACGTACAAGTTAAAATAAATCCGAAATACACCCGTTTCACTGCAAGTATACAGGTCAACTAGTAGTTTAGAGTATATATCGGGTCGATCCACGAGGAAGAGTGAACAATTACCGGTACTACTAAAGCTTCTCTATTATTTGGACTATCAATGAATTATAAGCAATGAAATCTACTGAACTTATGCAAAATAACAAATGAAAGCTCCTTAGGTTATGGTATTCCTAACTACTCATGCAAATGCTATTTTTGGATCATTGAATACTATTATCTAGGCTAGCTATGGTGTAATTTTCCTCATGCATATGAAACCTACTTTCGTAGTGAATCAATTATACTCATAACTAATCCATACCTATTCTCATGGTTATGAAATTAGCTACAAGTTCATTTCTTCTATGAAATTACATGAAATTAATCACCAAAACCACATAGGTGCACCTCTACTCTCGTGAGTGTACTCCCTATGTTTAGCACTTCTTGAACTAATGTTAAATCTCAATTTTTCATTGCAGAAATAACACCTTAGATAATCACAATTAATGGTACCAAATTAATCATGAATTCAAGAGCAAAAGTGCTAAATAACTTGCTCAAATCATAGCAATCAAATAGCCAAATAATAAACACTAATAATCATAGAAAGTTCAACCAAACCCAAGGCATAAACTTTAAAGATACATAAATAACATAAAATCCAGAACTTGTATATTAAACATGCTTAAGAATCCAATACAAAAGATAAAGAATTGGAGAAGAGATAACCCTTGTCACATGAGCTTCAACTCCTCCTTCTTCATCTCCATCTTCATCCTAATCTAGCCATTATACAAGAATGGATGAACTAACTAGCTAAACTATCCTACACTAACACACAGAAAAAATGGAAGAACTACATCTCTGCACTCTCCAAGCTTCTCCCGTATGATCTCCTCGCTTTTACAATGGATTTAGCTATCTTATGATGAAAGTTGGTCAAGGAATGAGGCCTACACTTTTTCCCTTACAGCTGGTGATGTTTCTCACATGTCTAGCATTACATGTGACTTAGTGGAGGTAAAATTGAGTTTTCCGCGTAAAAAGCAGCCTTCTCTGACCACAATCCGGCCAGAAATCCGGCCATAAATCCGGCCAACTTCCGGCCGGATTGCTACAGTGACATTTTGGTGCAATTTCTGCTCAATTTCCAGTTCTGCTCCGTTTTTACCTCAACTTCAACTGAACTGTTCTTGATGATAAAAGCTGATTTAGCTCTTGATCAAAACATGAAACGTGTAGCTCTTTGAGTTAGATTTCCAATGCATCAAGAATCACCTCATTTGGATCTGTGTGGGCTGAGAAATGACCGAAATACCCTTTACTGCTCACTGCCCTGTTTCAGCTTCGACCATTAGAAATTGGCTACTGTACTTTGGCCTTTTGACTTGGAAAACCTTCAAACTGGATTTTGATGTCTTCACCAAAGTTGTAGATCTATCCCTTATCTTCAAATTGGTTCAAGAATCATCTCAATCCAATCACTGTAGCTCAAGTTATAGCCGAAATACGAAAATGTGTCAAAACTGTCAAAAATGCACAAAATCCAAGTAAAAAGTGATAAAAACCTCATTTAATCACTTAAAAGCATTTTTCACCAATTATAGCCAAAAGGATTCATTTTCTTCCAATAATATAACCAAAGTGACTAAAAATAATATAAAATATCATACAATTATTACGTAATTTAGTCACTTGTCAAATTCCCCCACACTTAAATCATTGCTTGTCCTCAAGCAATTCACACATAATCAACAACAATGATTCAAGAGGTGAAACAATATATGCACTTTTTCAAATTTTAATTCCTCAAGACTTGGAAAATAATCATTATACAATTGTTCAATTTACACCAAATACTCATAATATCAAGTAAAGGAAAGATAATTATATCCTAATTTTAACAAGTTAAACTTAATCTCTCACCCTAACCTAATTTCATAAATAAGCAAATCATATAGTCGTTTTATAGCATTCCTCCTCCTATAATTATCCCCTTTTTTTTTATTATTTTATAACTAAGAGGGATTTATTCACACTAATTTTACTTAAATAGTGAAAATGTCTTTTGACGCGAAAATCGACACTTTTAGGTGAAGATTCCCGGTTACTCAACATTTCACTTATTTAAATTGCTATGCATACTCTTAATTCAAATACCTTTTTACGCGAAAATCGACATTTATAGATGCCAACCCCCGGTTACTTAGTACAAGAATCATTGGAGTAGAAGAAAAACTCTTATTCTCTTTTTTTTTTCTTTTCTTATTATTATTATTTTTTCTTTTTCAAAAATAAAAGACAATAAATAGATATTCCCTCTTAGAAAATATATAAGAATAATCAAAGGAGGAGTATAACCTTTATTGACTATATCAATCACTTACTTGCAAAATTAAGTAAAGAGGAGAAATCTCATTCAAAATGCAAAATTATAGGCATAATTCTCCCTACTTTACCGGATATACTTTCTAAAATGCAAAAATTCTAATTGTATACTAACTATTTCCAAATCACATGAGGATTAAATCTTCCAAAATACATATAACGTTTCAACAAATGGAAGAATTAGACACTTAAGGTTGGAACAAATTAGCCCTTTTTGAATGAAAATGCAAAATATTGAAGAACTTTTGGGCCATAGTGAAATATTGGAAAAGATTTTAGAAAAATTTTTTACAGAGTTTCTCCTTATAAATGGATGAAAACTCCCTGCCAACAAACCCAATTTCAAGCAATTTATCCACATGGCAAATAATTCAAACACAATTCCAACATTTCTAAACATTTAGATCCACAAAATATCATCACATAGCATTAAGAAGCAAGTTCAAATATTTCCCTCCCCCACACTTAAACTTCACATTGTCCTCAATGTGAGAAAAGGAAAATAAATAAAGAGTAGAAGAAAATACTGCTCAATTGAACTTGCACAATCCAAATCCATGGCCAAGTGATGAATTTCCAACCTTATTTGGGAAAGAATGGAGAGTTTAATTATTGCATCCTGGAAAAAGACAAAATCAAAACAAATCAACTTCTTAAAAATAAAAGGTTGCAATCAACAAAAACATGCAATTCAAGGAAAAGGAAAAATGATCGAGCACGTGGAAGCATACAATGTTCGATGGATAAAAACATGAAATGAGCTAATCTTTGCCAATCAAATATATGCATTAGTATCCAAAGCAAAGGGAAGCTAATTTCACACAATAAATCTACCATCACGAACAAAGTAATTTCCATTTATACATTTTGTCATCAAGGATCAAGTTCCCTCAAGTACAAAAGTAATCTCAAAATGGAGGCAAACACACCAAATCAAAATATAAATGACCTTCGTGAGAATTCATGAAATACTAAAAACTATTGAACCACAAAAATTGTAAGTGCATTTATGAATTTCATCAATTAAGGCCATCTTCAATTCACCTCTTCTTTTAGAATTACCTAAGAATTCAAGAAATCATTCAATCAAGCACCTTTTCATTCATTAGGTAATCTAAATTACTCACATGAATATCAAAAACTCCAACTAAGCTAATTAAAATGCTACATTGGCCACTTAATATGCAACTTTGTCACCAAGCCAAATTAAGCATAAAACTAGCAAGAATTCACCAAATAAATGCAATAAATGCAAATCACAAAATTTATTTATCACTAACCATCACCAATAGCATCAATAAGCTCAAATAAATACACCTAACTTCACATATAAAAATTGCCTAAAAATAGAAAATATTCAATCATGGCAAAATTCAAATAACAAAGTTAGGTGAAGAATTGTTACCTCAAATTGGTTTGGTGATGTTAAGTGATGAATATGATGTGAAAACCCCCAAGAAACTTACTCCAATTTGACCTTAATTGAGTGATTCAAGAAGGTAGAACCCTAACAAATGGTAAGCTTGAAACCACTTTAGAGTTGTTTTTGAAAGAATATGAACTATAAAATTCACTCTAGAGGATGGGAGAAAGTGATTTGGTGAAGGTTATTTGAAGATTAAATGGTGAAAAGTGGTGTTTTAGTGAGTAGTGTGTGTTTGAGGTGTTAGTGTGTGATTTGGGTTGAAGAAGACAGGAGAAAAATTGTGAGAAATCCGTGAAACGGATTCATTTTACGCTGGTTACTGTTCACAATCCGGCCAGAAATTGGAGGGATTCGTGGAGGGATTCTGGGCAGAAATTTTTTTTTTTTTTTTATAATCCGGCCAGTGAGCCAGAAAAAATTTTTCTTTCTCCCCTGACTATCCGGCCTTCAATCCGGCCAATATTTGGCCGGATTTGCTGCAGAAAAAGCTGTTTTCTGCAGTTTTTCCTCCAAATTTGCTTGGCCAACCTTCCACATTCCATCTACTTTCATATTCTTTGAATAAAATCCAAGTTTAACATTGGAAATGTGTCTCTCTAACCCAAATGCACTTGAAAATGCATGATCATGCATGAATATAACTTTAACATGAAACACTTTAAATGCATGAAATGCAGGAAATGAACATGAAAACTGCCTTTTTGCCTCAATATAGACACTTTTGCAATTGAAATCATTTGCATGAACATGAAAGGATCCGAGGTCGTTTTTGAAAGGGTCCGAGCTCGGATCATTATGAGTGAGCTCGGATCAAAAACTCAAATTTTTCTCTGATTGCAGAAGTAGATCCGAGCCCTCGGATCCATTGATTCTGCACTTATTGCAGAAGTTTCTGCAATTTTCAGTTTGACCCCAATTTGAAACACACTCTCCAATTCGTGCTCTACAATGAAATTTTTAACAATTCAACACTTCACGCACATGGAAAGTGACTTAAACATGAATCTCAACACCTCAAAACAAATCAAAAACATGTAGAATGCAAATTGAGGGTTGAGGTTCTTGGATCAAATAGTCCCCTTGACACTTGCAATACACATAATGGTGTTCAAAAGATCAAAAGAGTGCAAATAGGTCATAAACACATTTAAACACTTGAATGCACTTCAACTTCATGCAAATGACTAACTTAACCTCATATCATGAAATTAAGCATTGTGAACTCAAAAATAAAGGTTAAGCTTCCCTTTTTCACATCGGTCTCCACTCCTTATAAACTCTTTTGCACTTGGAATGATTCACATGATTTCTTGTCATTGCTACCTATAAAACACACAAAAACACTTGTTTAAACAACTTAAAAGCTACTAAAAACAAGAAATCATTGGGTTGCCTCCCAACAAGCGCTTCTTTATAGTCATTAGCTTGACTATATAACCTCATTATCAAGGAGGTTTAGTTAACGAATAATCCACCATTTTTGGACGTGGTGGATCATTAAATGGTGACTTTATAGCAAAAGCCACATGGTCTAATGATGTGAGAAATGAAAGTGACTTACCTATCCCAAGTGTTTCATAGATATTACCTTGAATATGCACCACTTGAGAATTCACCGAAGAAACATCTACATAGCTTTCTTGGGCTATAATACCTTTAGAACCTATACAATCAACACATTCCTCAAGAGAAGTGAAAAATGAGTCGTTAAGGCTCACCTCTTGAGGTTCAATGTTAGCTCCAAAAGTACTATCTTGTGAAATGGACCTTTCCTCATTGAAACACAAGTTAGAATCATCATTTGGATCAAAATGCAACCCATTTTCACATACAACATTCCCACCATTCATGCTAGGATCATTTTGCAAATTATTAGAAGAAATAACTTCACACAATACATTCAATTGCTCATGTATTCTACCAAAGTGAGAAGCTAATTCATCTATTCTTTCCTCAATCCTATCAAAACGGTCGGAAGTTGCAATTGCTAGCTTTTCTATGGCTGAATCAAATTGATTAGAAAAATTTTCTGCAGCTAGCTCCCAAGATGCATTAGAATCATTAGCTAATGGTTCACTTTCTAATTCCCAGGGTAGAGGTGCATTAGCTAGCTTTTCTATTGCCAACTCCCAAGATGGTTTTGATTCATATTGGACACATTCAGGTTGGTAATTGGAAAAATATGAAGAATCACTATAAGTACATTGATTATCCCAACCAGTAGCACAAGAATTGCTCCAATTAACACCATATTGATCAAAACAAAGATTGTAATGATTTAATTCATTATAGTAATCCACATTTTGTGCTTGCATACATGTATTAGTAGCATGATAATCTCCACACAAGTCACAAATCACATGATAAGAATTAAAAGCATTAACATACCTCCCTTGCTCAATTTCATGCATAATTTTGTCCATTTGAACTTGTAACATCATAACATCAAATTTAGTTTTTAAGCACCTTAAACCATCTTCAAAAGACATACATTCAGTAAATTCTTGGTTACCTCTATTGAAGGAGTTTTGCACTTGGTAACCATCCATTGCCAATCTTCCACTTCTCAAGCATTGTCCTCCAAATTGACCTATCCTCCTCATTACCTAAAATTGCTTTTAAACAACTTAAGAGCAAAATTAGTAAGAAGAATAGGTGATAAAACACATACACATATAAAACACTAAAATAACAGAAAATACATTCACACTATAACTAATAAAATGTCTAAACTAATAAAGTTACTCTTCACACCGATATTGCCAAATCTTCCCCGGCAACGGCGCCAAAAACTTGACGGGATTTTTCTATACGTACAAGTTAAAATAAATCCGAAATACACCCGTTTCACTGCAAGTATACAGGTCAACTAGTAGTTTAGAGTATATATCGGGTCGATCCCACGAGGAAGAGTGAACAATTACCGGTACTACTAAAGCTTCTCTATTATTTGGACTATCAATGAATTATAAGCAATGAAATCTACTGAACTTATGCAAAATAACAAATGAAAGCTCCTTAGGTTATGGTATTCCTAACTACTCATGCAAATGCTATTTTTGGATCATTGAATACTACTATCTAGGCTAGCTATGGTGTAATTTCCTCATGCATATGAAACCTACTTTCGTAGTGAATCAATTATACTCATAACTAATCCATACCTATTCTCATGGTTATGAAATTAGCTACAAGTTCATTTCTTCTATGAAATTACATGAAATTAATCACCAAAACCACATAGGTGCACCTCTACTCTCGTGAGTGTACTCCCTATGTTTAGCACTTCTTGAACTAATGTTAAATCTCAATTTTTCATTGCAGAAATAACACCTTAGATAATCACAATTAATGGTACCAAATTAATCATGAATTCAAGAGCAAAAGTGCTAAATAACTTGCTCAAATCATAGCAATCAAATAGCCAAATAATAAACACTAATAATCATAGAAAGTTCAACCAAACCCAAGGCATAAACTTTAAAGATACATAAATAACATAAAATCCAGAACTTGTATATTAAACATGCTTAAGAATCCAATACAAAAGATAAAGAATTGGAGAAGAGATAACCTTTGTCACATGAGCTTCAACTCCTCCTTCTTCATCTCCATCTTCATCCTAATCTAGCCATTATACAAGAATGGATGAACTAACTAGCTAAACTATCCTACACTAACACACAGAAAAAATGGAAGAACTACATCTCTGCACTCTCCAAGCTTCTCCCGTATGATCTCCTCGCTTTTACAATGGATTTAGCTATTTTATGATGAAAGTTGGTCAAGGAATGAGGCCTACACTTTTTCCCTTACAGCTGGTGATGTTTCTCACATGTCTAGCATTACATGTGACTTAGTGGAGGTGAAATTGAGTTTTTCGCGTAAAAAGCAGCCTTCTCTGACCACAATCCGGCCAGAAATCCGGCCATAAATCCGGCCAACTTCCGGCCGGATTGCTACAGCGACATTTTGGTGCAATTTCTGCTCAATTTCCAGTTCTGCTCCGTTTTTACCTCAACTTCAACTGAACTGTTCTTGATGATAAAAGCTGATTTAGCTCTTGATCAAAACATGAAACGTGTAGCTCTTTGAGTTAGATTTCCAATGCATCAAGAATCACCTCATTTGGATCTGTGTGGGCTGAGAAATGACCGAAATACCCTTTACTGCTCACTGCCCTGTTTCAGCTTCGACCATTAGAAATTGGCTACTGTACTTTGGCCTTTTGACTTGGAAAACCTTCAAACTGGATTTTGATGTCTTCACCAAAGTTGTAGATCTATCCCTTATCTTCAAATTGGTTCAAGAATCATCTCAATCCAATCACTGTAGCTCAAGTTATAGCCGAAATACGAAAATGTGTCAAAACTGTCAAAAATGCACAAAATCCAAGTAAAAAGTGATAAAAACCTCATTTAATCACTTAAAAGCATTTTTCACCAATTATAGCCAAAAGGATTCATTTTCTTCCAATAATATAACCAAAGTGACTAAAAATAATATAAAATATCATACAATTATTACGTAATTTAGTCACTTGTCATTTATGCCTTGGGTTTGGTTGAACTTTCTATAATTGTTAGTGTTTATTATTTGGCTATTTGATGCTATTATTTTGACCAAGTTATTTAGCACTTTAGCTCTTTAAATCATGATTAACTTGGTAGCATTAATTGTAATTATCTAAAGGTTTTGTTTCTTCAATAAAAATTGAGATTTAACACTAGTTCAAGAAGCGCTGAACCTAGGGAGTATATTCACGAGTGTAAAAGTGTACCTTTGTGACTTTAGTGATTTATTTCACGTAATTTCATCGAAAAAATGAACTTGTAGCTAATTTCATAACTACGAGAGTAGGTATGGACTAGTTATAAGTAAAGTTGATTCACTACGAGAGTAGGTTTCATATGCATAAGGAAATTACGCCATAACTAGTCAAGATAATAGTACTCAATGATCCAAAAATAGTATTTGCATGAGTAGTTAGGGATACCATAGCTTAACGAGATATTGTTTGCTATTTTCTTACATAAGTTTAGCATAGTTTTGTTTCTTTTAATTCATTGATCGTCTAATTAATAAAGAAGTTTTAGTAGTGCCGGTAATTGTCCAATCTTTCTCGTGGGATCGACCTGATATATGCCCTAAACTACTTGAGGACCAGTATACTTGCAGTAAAACGGGTATATTTCGAAATTAAACTTGTACTTGTATCAAAAATCCGTCAAGTTTTTAGCACCGTTGCTGGGGAGGATTTGTGGCAATATCGGCGTGAAGAGCAACTTTATTAGTTTAGACATTTTAATAGTTTTTCTTGTGTATTAATTGAGTCTAATTTGTTGAGTATTTATCAAGTTAGTCCTGAATGTTATTTTCTTTTATTTTAGTGTTTATTGTGTGTATGTGTTTTATCACCTATTCTTCTTACTAATCTTGCTCTTAAGTTGTTTAAAGCAATTTTAGGTAATGAGGAGGGTAGATCAATTTGGAGAACAATGCATGAGAAGTGGAAGTTCAACAATGAATGGCTATTACGTTCAAAGCTCCTTGAATAGAGGTAATCAAGAAATTGCCAAAGGTTTGTCATTTGAAGATGGTTTGAGGAGCTTAAAGGCTAAACTTTATGTTATAACGTTAAAAGTTCAATTGGACACCACTATGAATGAAATTGAGTAAAAGAGAAATGTTAATACTTTTAGTTTTAATCATGTGATTTGTGATTTGTGTGGAGGTTATCATGCTACTTATACATGTATGCAAGCATAAAATGTGGATTATTTTGATAAATTTGGCCATTGCGATCCTTATCTTGATCAATATGGTCCTAATTAGGGCAATTCTTATGCTTATGGTTGGGATAATCAATATGCTAATAGTGCTTCTTCGTATTTATATGATTACCAATCCAAATGTGTCCAATACGAATCTAAGCCATCTTGGGAATTAGCAATAGAAACATTAGCTAATGCATCTTTACCTTGAAAACTAGAAAGTGAACCATTAGCTAATGATTTTAATGCATCTTGGGAGCTAGCCATAGAAAATTCTTCTAATCAATTTAATTTAGCTATAGAAAAGCTAGCAAATGCAACCTCTGACCATTTTGATAGGGTTGAAGAAAAATTAGACGAATTAACCTCTCACTTTTGTAGAATACAAGAACAATTGCATGTTTTGTGTGAAGTTATTTCTTTTAATGATATGAAAAATGACCCTAGCATGAATAGTGGGAATGTTGTATGTGAAAATGGATTATATTTTGATCAAAATGATGAATCCAATTTGAGTTTTAATGAGAAAATGTCCATTTCACAAGATAATATCTTGGAACTAACCTTGAACTTCAAGAGGTGAGCCTTAACGACTTATGAGGAATGTATTGAGAATATAGGTTTTAAAAGTATTATTCCCTAAGAAAGCCATGTGGGCGTTCCTTTGGTGAGTTCTCAAGTGGTGCATATTCAAGATAATATCTATGAAATACTTGAAATAGGTAAGTCACTTCTACCTCTCATATCATTAGATTATGTGGCTTTTGATATCAAGCCACCTTTTAATAATCCACCACGACCTAAAATGGTGGATTATTCATTAACAAAGCCTCCTTGATAATGAGGTTATATAGTCAAGCTAATGACTATAAAGAAACGTTTGTTGGGTGGCAACCCAACGATTTCTTGTTTTTAGTAGGTTTTAGTTATTTAACTAGTGTTTTTGTATGTTTTGTAGGTGACAATGACAAGAGTTCGTGCAAAATGATCTCAATTGCAAAAGTGTCTATAATGAAGCAAAAAGGGAGTTTTCATGTTCATTTGATGCATTTAAAGTGCTTTATGTTTGTGTTATATTAATGCATGATCATGTATTTCTAAGTGTATTTGGTTGAGAAAAGCACATTTTTATGGTTTAAAGTAAATTTTTCTTGAAGAACATAAAAATAGTTGAAAACTAGGTGAGCGCATAAACTTGGTCAAGCAGAAAATTTTAGGAAAAACAGCAGAAATAAAAAATTTATACAGCAAATCTGGCCAGAAATCCAGCCAAGATTCGGCCGGATTTACTGCCGAATTGACAGGAGAGGTGAAAATTTTTTTTTGGCTCATTGGCCGAATATCCGGCCGGCCCGAATCCGGCCAGAAAGTGGCCGGATTCTGGTGGCCCATCAGCCTCAAAGAGGAATCCGTTCACGGATTCCTTACAATTTCCCTTCCCTTCTTCTTTAACCTACACACACACTCACACCTAAAACACACACTACTCACCAAAATCACTCTTTTCACCATACAATTTTCAAATTAACTTTACCAAAACACTCCCCTTACCTTCTAGAGATGATTTCTTAGCTTTCACTTCATCAAAAATCAGTGTTAATTTGGATTTGAGTCCGGCAAGAATAAGGGTTTTCAAAATTTTGAACTCTCCATTTGAGGCCGAATTAGAGTGAGATTTTACGGGATTTCTTCACCATTTGCATCCATAATCATCAACCAACAAGTTTGAGGTAACAGATCTTCACCAAATTTTGTCATTTAAATTTTGTCATTTTTCACATTTTTCTAATTTTTGGACAATTTTGAATTTCTTCATTTTGTAAAGTTTGGTGCTTTCCATTGTACTTATTGAGGTTATTGATGATTATTCGTGGTGGATAACTCATGGGCTTATGATTATTTGGTGAATTTAGTAATTTTTAACTAATTTTGAGGATTAATGTGACTAGATAATTATTAACTAATTTCTTGAGTTAATTGGATTGAAAAAACGTTTGTGAGATAGGTAATTTGCTCTAGGATATTTACATGTTAAGTTATGCTTCATTTGCTTACCTCTTGATTTTTGGCATGTTTATTCTAGAATTTTTGGTGAATAGTAAATTAATGACCTTTTTAAGTCTAAAACTCATATTTAAGGTGCTATTTAGCATTTAATTATACTTATTTAGGTCATTAAGATGTGAGTGAGTTGTGTGTTTGATTAGTTGTTTCCTCTAATTATTTTGACATTATTGCTTATTGCACTCATATGTTTCATTTGGAAAATTATAAGAGCACTTGTTGTTGATAGTAAATCTTGGTACCTACTTATGGTGCTAATTGATACTTATTATGCAAGTAAGTTAATGAGTTTGTCTCTTTAAAGATAAGGGTAAATGCGAATGAGTATTCGTTATCCTTTATTTAACAATGTACCTATTTAATGAAGTTAATGTTTAATAATTTTATTTAAGTGCAATGGCTCGCACTAAGAAAGTTGGGGTGAAATCTCCACCTCCCAAGAGAAAAGAAGAAGCTTCTACGTCTACTTCTAGACCACAGCGCACTAAAAGAAAAGCAAGTAGGTGACTTGTGTTTGAAGATGAACCATCATCAGAAGAGGAGATTCAACAAGAAGTAGTAGAAGAAGAAGAACAAGAGGAGTAAATTCCATATGATAGGTCGCGCTTCACCTCTGCCGAAAATGAAGTTTGGTATAATTCTCGAAGGGGAGCTAGGGTGTTGGTGGAGAAAGATGTCACTCCTGATGCTGAAGAGGCCTACCATCTCAAGACTTATTTTGCTAAGTTGGGATGGGAGAATTTCTTCAACCTCTCAAACATTTATTATGAAGAGCTCGTTCATGAATTTTATACAAATATGGAGGACAAACAGTCTTTTCACTTTGACACGGAAGAAATTACAAGTACAATACGAGGAACTAGCGTCCAAATCCATAGAGCTCATTTGCAATGCCTTCTTCAAGTTTCCGACGTTGGTTATAAAGTTGATTTGAAGAAAGCCTTTAAACCTCATGATTTGGACTCATAGAATATGCTAGAAGCACTTGTACGTTTGGGAGTTCAGTACAAGTCCACTCGTACAAGTGGACGATATTTCATGTTAACTTCCTCGTTTCTAGGGTCACTTCGTCTTCTTATTTACCAGTTCGCCTCTAATATAATTCTAAGAGCAAGTGGTACCAATGAAGCATACACAAGTGACATCTATTTCTTGGACGAAATGGAGCATGACTTAGGCAACATCCAAGGTATTCTATTGGGAAGCATTATCACGAACCACATATGGGCTGTGGTTCGTAGTAATGATGTCAAATATGCCTTCCCATATGCTCGCTTTTTGATCTTGGTATTTCAAAGGGGTGGAGTTGAATTCTCTAATGCTATGCCTACATGCCTCAAGAAGAAGGACATCTTTATATTAGATTTTTGCAAGTTTTTTTTGAAGATCAAAGATATGGGTGGTCCTTCGACCCAAGGAGATGCTCAAGATGACATTCGATAAAAGAAGCTGAAATTGCACGTATTGAAGAAACTCAAGGTGTTGAGACAACTGCCCAACCGATCTCAACCAATCCCTCCTCTTCACGTCCTCCATCATCACCTCAAGACACTCGCTTTTTTCTCAAAAGATGATGGATAAACTGCTTTGTATTGAGGCCGAAGTGAAGAAGAGTTGAAAAGAGCACAAACGGAATTCCGAGCGCCTTCGTCGCATTGAGGCTAAACTTCGCATTGAAGCTCCACCGACTCCACCTTCTTCACCTGACCAAGCAGCTACTTGAGAGAGTGCTCATCACCATCAACCCTGTCCATTTTCCAAATTTTGCATGTTTTCTTTATCATTGCCTTTAGTCTTCACTTTTGGTAGTTTTTAGAGTTTTATTACTCCTTTTTGTATGAACTCATTCAAGTGTTCTTCACTTATGTTCTGATTTTAGTGCTTCAAGACTTCTTAAGGTTGGAAATTCATTACTTGGTCATGGTTTTGGATAGCGCAAGTTCAATAGGGGAGTACTACTTTCTCTTACTTTCGTTATTTTTTCTTTCTCACATTGAGGACAATGTGAAGTTTAAGTATGGGGGAGGGGAATAATTGGCTTGATATTTTGATACCATGTAATGATATTTGGTGGACTTAAAAGCATTAGAATTGTTGGAATTGTGCTTGGAAATATTGCCATGATGAACTTTTCTTGAAAATTTGGTTTGTAGGTAGGGAATTTCGTCCAGTTACAAGGAGAAACTTTGTCAAAAATTTGTCTAAAATCTTTTTCAAAATTTCACTATGGCCCAAAAATTCTTCAAATTTTTGCAATTTTATTTAAGAAAAGGGCCAATTTGTTCCAACCTTAAGCATTGTGATTCTTCCACTTGTTGAAACTTTATATGTATTTTGGAAGGTTTAGTTTTCATTTGTCTTGGAAATGGTTATTATGCAATTAGGATTTTTACATTTTAAAAAGTATATCCTGTAAAGTAGGGAAAATTATGCTTATAATTTTGCATGTTTAATGAGATTTCTTCTCTTTACTTAATTTTGCAAATAAGTGATTGATATAGTCAATAAAAAATATACTCTTCCTTTGATTATTCTTCTATATTTGCTATGAGGGAATATCTATTTATGGTCTTTTACTTAAAAAAAAGTAAAAAAAAAAGAAGAAGAATGAGAGTTTTTGTTCTACTCCAATGATTTTTGTACCGAATAACCGGGGGTTGATATCCACAAATGTCGACATTCGCGTAAAAAGGTACTTGAATTAAGAGTATGCATAATAATTTAAATAAGTGAAATGTTGAATAACTGGAGCTCTTCACCCGTCAAAAGACATTTTCACTATTTGAGTAAAAATTAGTATGAATAAGTCCCTCCTAGTTGTGAAATTTGAGAAAGAGATGATTTTGGGAGGAGGATAGCTATAAATTGACTATATGATTTGCTTGCTTGTGAAATTAGGTTAGGGTGAGAGATTAAATTTAACTTGTTAAAATTAGGGTATAATTATCTTTCCTTTACTTGATATTATGAGTATTTAGTGTAAATTAAATAATTGTATAATTGACGTGCGCGGGGTATACATATACAATAAAGTCATTCATAATTAAGTTTTACATTTATAATTCTTAAATACCCCACATACGATTTATCGCAAGTATAAGAATCGTGAGCGAGTATAGGGTATTAAGGGTCGATCCCTCAGGGAAGATTTTCAATTATTTGTGTTTTTCGAACTCCTTTATTATCTAGACTACCATAAACATTAAAGTAATGAAAATAACACTAGAAAGCTCCTAGAGATATGGGCTTTCTTACCACTCTTGCAAATGAGATTACCAGTTAAATGAATGTTATTATCTTGGTTAGTTATAGCGTAATTTCCTAACGTATGTGAAACCTACTCTCGTAGTGAATCAACTATACTTGTAGTTAAACCATACCTACTCTCGTGGTTATGAAATTAACTACAATCTCATTTCTTCTATGAAATTACATGAAACAAGTCACTTAAGCCACAAAGGTGCACCTCTACTCTTGTGAGTGTACTACCTAGGTTTATCACTTCCTTGAACTAGTGTTAAATTCCAATTCTCATTGCAAACTTAACACCTTTAGATAATCACAATTAATGTTCGGTTAATCATGATTAGAAAAGCAAAAGTGATAAATAACTTTCTCAAAATAATATGATCACATAACCAAATAGAAATCACAAACAAGATATAGCAAGTTCATCCATACTCTAGGCATAAACTTTAGCAAAACATGAAAATAAGATCCAAACTTGTATTATAGTTAAACATGAAATCAAATACAAAAGAGAAAGTGATAGGAGAGCAGTCACTCTTGTCACATAAGTTTCAAAACTCTCCATCTTTGCTCCTCAATCTTCATCCAAATCTAACTACAAATACAAGATGGATAAACTACACTACCTATATTATACTACTCTAACTAATGAACTAAGGAAATTCTAGTGAAAACTACATTTTTGGTGAGTTTCTCCAGGCTTCCAAAGTTTTATAAATGGTTTTCAAAGGCTGCTATTTATAAAGGAATTCAAGGTCAAGAAAAGTTGTTATAGTTGTCATTTTTTGACTCTTGAACTCCTATGAGTTGTCTTTCCAACTTTCCAACCTTTTCTTGATCAGATACAGCAGAGATTGATAGCTGGAATTGAGTTGGAAAAGTTGTGTGAAAGCAAGGCAAGTTGATGAGCAAGTTGTAGAAATCAGGTGAGAATACGTGGCTACAGGAATACGCGATTCAACTCGCATATTGAACAGTCATGTATTAAGTTCTGCGCACTGCAAACTACTATTTCCTCAATGATGAAGGCAGAACAAGCTCTTATACAAAACGTGAAAGTTGTAGCTCTTTGAATTAGGTTTCCAATGCCTCAAGAATCATCCAATTTGGAGCTCTGTGGACCGAGATATGACCAAAATACCAAAGACTGGTCAGAGCTCTGTTTCAGCTTTCAACAACAGAGTTTGCACTTCTGTATTTCGACTTCTTGACAAGGAAAACAACTGAAATGAACTTTGATGTCATCATACCAAATGTGTATCTGTATCTTAGCTTCAAAATGGTTCAAGAATCACCTCAATCCAATACTTGTAGCTCAAGATATTGCTGAAATACGACAAGGTGTCAAAGCTGGAAAACTTTTCTTCTTTTGTTCTTGATTGCATTTCCTCTCTTGCACTTCCTGTCTTCTTTAAACCACCTCAAACCATCATCAATCATGAAGGTTTTACCATTAAAATCCATAGAAATGCAATTTTCACCACTTAAACCATAAAATGCATTTTTTTCACTAGAATCCTAATTAATTAGCTATAAAAGTAACTAAAACACACCAAAACTAACTAATAAAGTACACTTAAAACACGTAAAATATAGTCTTGTCAATAATGATTGCTTGCCAAGTCATGAAGAATTAAATTTGAAAAAAAAGTGCATATATTTTTTTCACCTCTTGAATCATTGTAGTTGATTATGTGTGGATTACTTGAGGACAAGTAATGATTCAAACGTGGGGGAGTTGATAAGTGACTAATTTGAGCTATATTTGAATGACATTTTATGTTATTTTTAGTCACTTTTGCAATGCTATAAGAAGGAAATGGATTATTTTGGCTATAATTAGTTTAAAATGCTCTTAAGTGTTTAAATGAGGTTTATGTCCCTTTTTACTTGCATTTTGTCCATAATTTTTATAGGAGTTGGAAATAGACTTCATTTGGATGAAAAAGGAAAGTTGACAGTTTTGACACATATTTGTATTTTGGCTATACCTTGAGCTACAATGATCCGATTGACATGATTCTTGAATCATTTTGAATATAAGAGATGGATCTACAATTCTTATGATGGCATCGAAATCTAGTTTAAAGGTTTTTCAGGTCAAAAAGCCGAATTACAGTAGCCAATTTCTATGATCGAAGCTGAAATGAGGCATTGAGCAGTGAAGTGTATTTCAGTCATTTAAAAGCCTACACAAATCCAAATGAGGTGATTCTAGATGCATTGGAAAGCTAACTCAAAGGGATACAAGTTTTATGTTTTGGTCAAGGGTTAATTCAGCTTCTATCATTGCGAAAAGTTCAGTTTAATTTGAGGCAAAATTGGAGCAACATTGAAGACTGAACAAATATTGCAAAGAAAAGCAGGGGAACAATCCTGCCGGATTATTGGCCGGATTCTTGTCAGAAATGGCTGCTCTCTACTTGCACAAATTGTTTCCTCCTCCAATAATTCACAACTATTGATGGACGTGTGACAACCACTTAGCAGCTGTAAAAGAGATGTTTGAAGCGTCATTTCTTGACTAAATTCATCTATATATAGCCATGGAGTTACAAGAATAAAGAGAGGTTGGAGAGTGCAAGAAATACTACAAAAATGTAGTTCTTACATTTTCTTAGTGTTAGGTTAGTATAGTATAGGATAGTTTAGCTAGTTAGTTCATCCTTCTTGTTTATTAGGTAAGCAAAGATGAAGAAGGAGATGAAGATGGAGGAGATGAACTCATGTGACAAGGGTTACATTTCTTTCCAAACTCTTTATCTTTTGTACTTGATTCTATTGTTTAGTTAATATACAAGTTTGGATTCTATGTTTGTTATGTGTTTCTAAAGTTTATACCTTGAGTTTGGTTGAACTTTCTGTGATTGTTAGTGTTTATTATTTGGCTATTTGATGCTATTATTTTGAACAAGTTATTTAGCACTTTAGCTCTTTAAATCATGATTAACTTGGTACCATTATTTGTGATTATTTAAAGGTGTTGTTTCTTCAATGAAAATTGAGATTTAACACTAGTTCAAGAAGTGCTGAATTTAGGAAGTACATTCACGAGAGTAGAGGTGCACCTTTGTGGCTTTAGTGATTTATTTCATGTAATTTCATAAAACAAATGAACATGTAGCTAATTTCATAACCACAAGAGTAGGTATGGACTAGTTATAAGTAGAGTTGATTCACTATGAGAGTAAGTTTCACATGCATAAGGAAATTACGCCATAACTAGCCAAGATAGTAGTACTCAATGGTCCAAAAATAGCACTTGCATGAGTAGTTAGGGATACCATATCCTAAGAAGATTTTGTTTGCTATTTTCTTGCATAAGTTTTGCATAGTTTTGTTTCTTTTAATTCATGATCGTCTAAATAATAGAGAAACTTTAGCAGTGTAATCAGAACTCAATCCATCCCATCCAAACTTTTTATTTACCAAAAAAATTGAAATAATGGTAACCGGAACCCGACCCATCCCATCCAGACTTTTATTTACAAAAAAAAAATGAAGGCATGATCTGCCTCGTCTGTCAAGGAAAAAAGCAGATGATATATTACACTTTAGCGTCTTTTGATGCAGTGTCACGCTACATAAACCTCGTATTTCGTATTTGTACATGTTATACAGTTAGGTTTTAGGGCATCGCTTGACTTTTCTGACAGCCTGGAAATTTGCATATGGTCACATAAAATATCTGGCCGGGCTTTCTTTCAGCAACGAAAAGTACCTCGTTTATATATTTTTATGTTCTTGATGCTGTAGATCTAGGCAATCGCATTCCCGATGAAAAATAGTGTCACAGTTTCTTGACCAACCAACCGTGGTTAAAACGTGGTTTTTTTCATTTTCTGTTCCAGCAAGCTATATGGTTAAAAAAAAGAAAGAAGAAGCTATATGATTGACCAACTATTTTGTTCCTTACCGTATATATGCAATCAGATAACTTCATTATATTTTTCATTTTATATATATATATATAACACAAGAATGTACTAATTAATGTATACTAGGTTATAGGCATTAATTATGTGTCACATAGACGACCCAAAAAAAAAAAGAAATGTAATGTGATTTTGTTGGCCAAGGCACTACATAGAAAAAAATAAACACTCCGTCTCATTTTGGTTTCCATTTTGATTTGTCTCAATATATTTTTTATGAATTTAAAATAGCAATAAATAATGCCACAGCTTCTTGTTTAATGGCTTTCTTTGTCGCACAATATATGCATGTTTACGTTGGGATGTATATATAGCTGTATTTGACAAAAATAAAAATTGGTGCAACTTCCAATAGGGATTGGAAGTTGCGGACTCACCTACCCTCTTGAACCAAAAAATTCGGAGTTGAATAATCTAAAAGATGCCACCTGCTTACAGATTCGGATAATATATACACCTTGAAATGATCCGAATTTAATTCATCAGCTAGGATATAGGAATAGCATATGCTAGGGACGTATAGATAATCTCAAATAAGCAGTTTTTGGAAGATAGCGAGTTAAAGTATTCTCCTAACCTAGAAATTTGGGTTGGAGATTTACGTAATAATATTTGGGACGTGTTTAAAATGAGCTCTGGGAAATCTTTTAATCCTTTTGTCCTACCTATGGCAATTCTTATTTGCTGAAGAGCCGTTTTTTATGCCTCTCCACCAAGAGGGAGTCTTTTTTTTTTATTATTTGTTTTGGGCCTATTAGATACGTCATGCTTAAGGTTTTAATTTTCCTCTCTTGTAAAAAATCTAATGTTTTGACATTTATGTATAATTCTGATGAGGTTTTGATTATTATATGACAGATGTAGTGGCACTAGTATAATTGGTCACTGGATGATCCTTTTGTATTTTTGAGCATTAAGAATGAGATCTTTTGTGGTTAATTCAATGAGAAAAGTATACGCTATGAAAAACATTTTATGCAAGGTTCTTGATAAAGCACAAGTGAGAGAAAGAGATGGAATGTACTTAGAAAAGAGAAAAAAAAAACGTAGGAAATAGTTGAAAGAGTAGTATTACAAAGACAATTTATTGCTATTGTATGAAAAAAAATATAAATTATAAAATGTTAGGAGGTTTAATGTATTACTAGTGCTTAAGGTGTAGATTTTGGATGGGAAACTATGGATTTAGCCTTTAAGATACACTTTGTTCATTAAACTTCTATTCACCCATTGGAGTTTGAATTTCTATAATATGCAAAGTTTTGGTTGTTCCATTGATAAACTTCAGCCAAATTTACATGCATACCACCAACTAAGGTCATTATAGAAGAAATAAATTGTTACATCAGTATTTGAATTAAAAAACGTGAAATAGCACAAAAAACAAAAGAAAAAATTAACAAAGTTTGGTGGCTGAGATGAAACTTTGGAATGATTTGGCAACAGGAAAGATGGTTGTGTTCATTTTTTTGTTGGCTAATCGTCAATATTTAATGCTACTTCTACTCCTATGAATTCCTACTCCTAAGTTAGTCTATACTAAGGGAGACCCAACTGGTCCAAGGAGATAGAGAGAGAGAGAAATCGATATCTAGATAATAGAGGCATACTGTTACATATCGTTTGGATTTAATTGTAGGTGCAAGGATTTGAACACCTTAATTTGCAGCCAGAATTACATCTTAACGTGTTGACTTGCAAGTAACATAAGAAGAGTTGGTTAAAATGGTTGTGTTCATGTCGTGGATTTCCATTCGTAGGTTACAAAGGCAAAATAATGGAGTCAGATCGCAGATTTAAAAGTTCCATGCATAAAACGGATAATAAAATGGAAGAATGGGCTACATGAGATGTTCAAATAGTTTGATGGTAACAAAAGCATTTATACCACAATATGCCACTTTTCTATGTAATATTGTTTTGGAGTCCAGACTTAATTGTTAAAAGGGATAAATTTTAATCATGTATTCATGTTTTGGCTAGGGATCGACATTGTCCAAAGTTACCCAAATTGTGAATTAGTTCAATATTAGGCAACTAATCATACAAAAGTTTCTGTTCTCCCTCCTCTTCTCCCCTTCCCTCTTCCTCTTCCCTCCTCTCTCCCTTCCCTCTCCCCCTTGCCTTCCCTACTTTCGTACTCTTCTCCTCACACTAGATTAGGATGTGGGAGAGAGGAATGGGTTAGCGAGTGGGGGAGGAAATAAGGGAGGAAGAACGCGTAAAAGCAGAAAAGAAAGGAGAAGGAGAGGGGAGAAGAGGAGTGAGGCGAGAAAGGAAGAGGAGAAGGGTAGCCGGTAGGAATTAGAAGAGAGAGGAAAGGTAGCAACAATGAAGAGACGGTGGAGGAGAATGTGGGAGAGAGGAGAGGAGGGGAGGGGAGGGAAAACAATAAATTTTACAAGTGTCCCAAAAAATAAAAATTTTTAAATACAACCTGAAATTTTAAAAATATCCCTAAAGACACCCAATCCATATGGACCTTATATTACACTGTTGTAGAAGTGTGAATGTGCTTCTACTTTGGTGTTTCTGTTTAGTTCAAATCTATTTTATACTTCTTACTACAATTGGTATAAACTTGTACAATTTTAGTGAGTTCTTTAATTTTATATTAATTTAATTGTAAGAGTTGACAAATTCAAATTTTAATCCAAGTTTTATAAATTTACATTAGAAGTGTTAAGAATTATATTAACATAGTTGATTTGGAAAGAACACAATTATAAGGCCCCATTTCTTATCAAAGTTCATACAACAAGTTTTGGGAACCACATTTACAATTCATTGTTAAACACAAGGATTTTTTTAACAAAATGCCCAGAAGGGACTCGTTATTATATCTAAATAATACCTCAATTACTATTGAATGTATACATTCACATTTATTATACCTGTGTGTTAATACACTATTTAAATTAACATATAGACTTCTAATGAGCCAAGCATAACGCTACTTAAACATGTAGAGTGGAAATATATATGATCTCTGGCTTTGGACATTGTAATATCTTATGTTCCAAATTTTATACTTCAAAAAGGATACTATAATTCTAGCTCAAATTAAATTGAAGTAATGAAAATAACTTCGATCGACTAACATCAATATGTCTAAATACATTGGAAATCCGTGATTAGAAAGTAAATTCATTTGGAAATGTCTGAAAAAATTTCCCAAATTAAACAAGTCAACTAAGTGATCCTTCTTCCTAAATCCAACGCACATGGATATTCAAGAAACAATCTATAACTTTGTCTGATGGATACAGTTAGGTGGCTACCTTATGGATAACAAAAACCCTTCTAAGATTGATGAGCAGATAGAGAAAACATCCATTCGAAACGTTTGTAAATAGTATTCAAGAATGGGGATTTGAATACTCATTCAATGAGTTAGAAAAAGTATCTTTCTGAATGGATGAATAGCAGGCACTCGCTAGGACAACTAAATCATACCTAATTTATCATGTTAATATATGTATTCATAATTATTGTTCTCCCTATATTTAGATATTTTTCCACATTAACTATACTTTTTTAAATAACTAAGATGTCTTTTAAAGAGTGTTTATTAGCCACCCGTTATCCAAATCATTTGAAAAATAGTATCCAGGAAGACATTTATCAAACAAATTTTACACAGAATAACTATCCTCACCCAAGACCTAAGTTGAGGATTACGAATATGAATCCGGGACTGGGAGGTTTTCTTTCAAATCATTGTAGATATTCTTGGGGGCACTGCAACGAAATGTTTTACTTTGTAAGAGCGCCATATTGCTGACACCTTACTCCGTTTTTGCCGGAAAAAAACAGCTATACTAAATGTTCTGTCCACTTCTGATGGATGAGTTGAGCTTCTCATGAATGGCCAAAGCTGAACGAAGTCTTTTGACAAGACACTTCTCCCTCAAGCTGAAATCAGTATCCATCTGCAGAATAACAAGTTTCATTCAAACATGTCAGTTGCTATTGGTTCAAAACCTTAAAAAAAATGCTAATTTCTCCAGTCTCTTAAACAATGAATTTTCCTCACCCTGCTAAAAAAAAGGCAAAAACAAAAGGAACTATTTTCACAAATTTGTTAGAATGAACAAAGACCTTCAACATACGAGATTGTACTGGATTCTCTCCAATCCCAACCAATAACAAAAGATTAATTAATGATTGCAACCAAAAGAAAAAGAGAAGAAGAACAATGATTGAGCATTTTTAAGATTGAATATTTTTTTGGGGTTGGAGTATTAAAAAGGGGTTACCTCCGCAAGAATGACGATCTCGTATGTTACTCCTGCAAAAGACATGATATCGCAACTAATCACGGTCAAGTTGAGCTTTGCAATCTCCGCATGTATATTTGCTAGGACAACTTTATCTTTCTGACATCGGATGGTCAGAAGAATATTCTTCACATACATTCTGACTTCAATCTCTGGGAGTTGTTCTTGGTTGCAAACTGATGATCTTTCATGGATAGAACAACCGTTTTGTTCCTCGAAAACCCCTGACTTCTTCACAACCACTGCTTGGTTGGGATTATGTTCCTTTAGTTTGTTATGCTCTTTTCTTAGTTGCTTGATGTACTTGACAGATTCTCTCATGATTGAGATTTTGTCCGTCTAGAAAGTAAGCAGATATCCCTAATTAGTAAAACCTCAGGTAATCGGAAAACCATTGAGGAGGAAATTAATTATAAAATTACGTAAGAATAAGCTCAGACATGAAATCTGCATGGTCATTAAGGGCTTTTTTTTTGTTCCTTAATTTTACTTTTAATTTGTTGTGGTAGAACAAGAGTTTATCACTGTGTTCCCCCCCTCCCCTTTACAAAGAAACATTAGTCTGATTACCTTTGTCATGCCAGGAAGAAGTGCAGCCAAAGCAAGAAACTGCTTGTTGAGAATCTCTCGCCGCCTCTTATCCGCCAGTAAATTTTTTTTGTATTTTAAATTCCTTGCAGCTAAGCTAGAAATCCTATTCTTGTGACTTGAAGTACATGGAGATGTATCATTAAGTAGCTGATCAGGGACTGATGACAAAGGATGTGAATCTCCAACAGAACAATCATGTTCAGGACCTGAGGAATAAAGGTTGTCAGGAGAGAAGAAACTAGCCCACAGCTGGTCCAAAAATGCTGGAAACCGATTGTTTTCTCCTAAGAAGGAGTCTAATTCACCATCTTCACCCAAAAGAGATTCCCAATTTTCAAAAGGAAAATTTGTCGAGGGATCCATTTGCTTTGATGCAAAAAATAACAATGAAAATGTTCAATAATTCTTTGTCGAGAGGAATCTCTAAGAACTTCGTTTGTATCTATTGGAATGCGATTTGAGTTGGAAAGGTGGGGAGTAGGGACTCCACATTCAATAATTTAAGGGTTAATTTGGGAAACCTCCCCTAATCACACCCGGCACCCCTTAATTTTGAGATATCACACTTACCACCCTTGGCAGAATGAAGTGACATGCTGTCCCAATTAGTAGAGGAGAAATTACGATGCTATCCCCTATTATTAAGTAATTCTTGCACAGGAAAATGCTGCAAAAATTTAAAAAAAAATTTGAAGCTATATTAATTGAAAATTGAAAGAACAAGATTGCTATCATTTTTGGCTCACAATTTGAGTGCCATTTTTGGAGTATATAAGCCTGATGGTGGGCTTTCTTAGCTAATCCCACCTGAGCATATAGTTGTCGATGAAGAGGTGGTGATAGTTAGGCGAAAATCAGTCATCTGGTGAAAGACAATTAACAAGTACAGCTGAATGTGAAAGAGGTTGGGGTGCACTTGACGTCGTGGGTTTTTAGCTTCAATTCCACCAGAGTAGATAAAAAGCAGTTTCACCTCCCACTTATACACAAAAAGAAAAAAAGCATGAGCTTTTTAATTTCTGCAGATTTTTTTTTTTGATATTATGGAATATGGTGAAGATCTTAGCTAATATATAGTATGCATGTTAACAAAATTGAGATGCAATGATGTTTTGTAGTCCATAGATGATGGTAATCAAACGAATATTTCTAAAACTACAAAAGTAGCTAGGGATTGGGGTCTAATCATGTTCATCCTTACTAATATTGAGTTGTAGTGGTGCTTAGCCTAGGCATGAGAAATACTTGACTGTAAATTTAGAGCTATGCATTTAAGAGTCTGGTCATGTTGTACTTGGATTTCATCAAATTGATATCTTAGCTAATATATAGTATGCATGTTAACAAAATTGAGATGCAATGATGTTTTGTAGTCCATAGATGATGGTAATCAAACGAATATTTCTAAAACTACAAAAGTAGCTAGGGATTGGGGTCTAATCATGTTCATCCTTACTAATATTGAGTTGTAGTGGTGCTTAGCCTAGGCATGAGAAATACTTGACTGTAAATTTAGAGCTATGCATTTAAGAGTCTGGTCATGTTGTACTTGGATTTCATCAAATTGATTTTGTAATCTGAGTAAAAAATTTAGAGAGCAATCAATATTTGATTGATGCATCAGTTGCTGCAATTTGCCCAAAGAAAATTGATAGTGAATGATATTGGTATCTTGTTTCCAAATTACTTTATACAGCTTAAGCACCAGACAGGTTAAAAATGGTCTTACCCAACGGTCCTCTACAGTAGCATAGTTAAGAAATTTCTTGTGCTTATTGCACTTACACCCGTTTAGCTTCAAAAATAATATCACAACATAGTTTTGTTTCATCTTGTAAATTCAAAACTCATCTTCCCAGCAAGGTAAAAGTGGAACAAAAAATAGTCTCTCTGCTATAAATAATTTTTAAATACTATTCTTACACAAAAGGCTGACAATGTGATGAAACGTGTCATTCTAAAGATGATAGGTGTGATTTCTGAAAGTTAAGGGGTGCTAGGTGTGATCGGAGAAAACCTCAAGGGAGGTTTCTGAAATTAACCCATGATTTAAAGTGAAACCTTATGTCACAACTGAGTAATTTGACATGTGTGTATGTGAAAAAGATGAGAAAATTAAATTACACTTGGATGAATTGATCGGGCCAGGAAATCAGTCAAACGAGTTATTGTTTCAAGATTTGATAAATTCCTTCCAGTTTGCTTACTGATGAATTGTGCATTTTTTTTTTCTATTTTGTTAAGTAAATTAGCCTGAGTTGTCTCCTAGCGAATATCCATACAGGGTTTGGCATGGATTCGGCATCAGAATGTGCAGCTGTGCCCAACTACTTTCTATCGTTTGTGCCAATGGAATTTTTTTTTCTGCTGTCTTTATGTAAGGAGGAAATGCCTCAAGAATAAAACATAAACCACAGTCTTACTGTTGATTGGATTAATTTTTTCTAACCTAAGTGTATGCAAACACTTGCTTTGTCCAAGTGCTATAGCAGTAAAAGTGTTTTTTTTTTTTTGTTTTGTATTAGGTGAGGAGAAAATGTCTCAAAAATCAAAGTTGTGTTCATAGAGAAATGACTCGATCATACTTCTTCAAAGATGAAATTGTGTGTAAATCATACCAATGGTTAGAAAAAACTTAATGTATTATCACTCATTTGTTTCATCAAATGACAGGTGCATTGGATAAGCCAATTCAGTAGTATCAACTTTCGGCAGTTTTATAGGAATTGGATCATATCACTGAATCAAAAAAATAAATAAAATAAAAAAAGATAACTGAATCCACTCCCCATGTTATCTCAGCCACGTATGATAATTCGAATTTATTAGAATTTCCTCATTACTTGTCCTAAAATTAGGATCAACAGATTACACCGTAATGTTGTGTTATTTTACCCTTAAATAGACACCTTTCTGAACCATTTTGTTGCTAGGTATACATAAGTTGCTTGCATTTCCAAATTGACTAAATGCTCTCTGGCATAGTTGCTGACAATATAGCTCGCTATCTTTTTGTAGTTTATTTGTTTAGTCAAGTAAATGAAGACTTGGTTACTTCTCTTTCTTTCTTGGTCCTTTGTGATGTATCATGGCTAAATTTTTTTTCCTTATTTGTTTTAAAAATAGACACTAAATTATTTGACAGCTTTCAAGAATTTATTTTACTGGCTAGGGAAGAAAACTGTACATTTGAGAAAAAAAATGTATCGAGGTGTTAATTATCCACTTTTATAACTGGAAATAAAATGACGGATCATGATGTTTTATATAGATATATATATATATATTAACATGAATGTTACATGTTTGGCTTTCTAGTATCTAATTTAATTTTAAAAGGATATTCTGTCTGTCTGTAACTTATTACGTGCTTCAAGTACATATTGTTTTCAATTGTATTTTAATTAACATAGTCTTTTAGCCTGCATATTGCAGTATCATGTCAGATAATATCCTACTGGCCAAGGAAGAATCAAACGTCACAAAGAGGATGGGAAAAAATTAAGGAAGAATGAGACAAAAACCAACGCAATGAAGCGTAGTCTAATTGATAAGATACTTCACCTATAATTGACAGGTCATGGATTTGAGTCATCACAATGTTAAGTAGAAAATCATTATTAATCCTTTTTTAAAAAAAAAGCAATAAACAAGTGCAGACAAAAAAAAGGGATAATTTTGAGCACAATTGGAAGAACACAAAAAAGTAATTTATGTTTAAGTACCTTAAAAAGACTCCAAGGAAGAGCAAGCTCACGTGTCCCAGAGATTGGAAGACTCCAATTGGAAGACTCCAAAAAAGTAATTGATAAAATAATTATAGTGTCCCAGAGAAGCTCACGTGTTTGACTTTGTCCTCCAACAAAGGTAAAATCAGTCAGTTACCTTCAATACTTACTTGTAATAAGACCTGTCAACAAAGGCATTGAACAGGCCAAATGAATATATAAATACTCAAAAAGGATATAAAACAAATACTAATAAATACAGCATACTCAAGATTCTAAAAAGGAGCACAATATAACAACCCTATTTGCCGGTTGAACGGCACAACATCACACGAAATAAATCTAAGATATACATCTAGAGATCTGCGCTTGTGTATGACTGCTTCTGTTTTGCACCTTTTTCTTTTCTCTGATACTTATAGTAGTTTAATTTGTAGAAGATAAAAATGCTGCAACTTCCAACTTGGATGCGCACTAGGTGAGTGACCTATCTTCATCAAACAAAAATGTGAAATTTTTTTTTAAACATAATTTAGTATCGCCCATTAAAAGAAATTATGGTCAATTATTGATTGAACTAACAAATAACCTAATTGTTGGTACTGAAGTAAGGAGATGTATGAGAAGAAGTTTGACTCCAATAATTTTCGACATTTCAAAATAAAGTTAAAAAGTGCTTTTCTTTAAATTTTGTGAGGAATGGGGTTTTTGAAGAATACTTGGAATGAACTTTCTAAGAAGAAAGATTTTTCTAATTCAAAAGATCCGTACTAAATATGAGAATGGAATGGATAAATTAGAAAGATTTTTTTAAAAATTTTAGGCTATTCTTGCATATCAAACTAGGTTAGGATTCTACTAGGTGAGTGGGGAGGGATTTTGATACTACTACCCTAATTTTTCTGAATTTTCTCGGATTTTCATGCCTTTGCGGAAATTTAGTGACTTGCATGTTGAAGAACTTCTTGCTACTCTTTTTTTTCCTTTTTTGAAATAAAACTTCTTACTATTTTGTGTTACATTTTAAGGCCGTACAACTAAACACTAGTATTGTGGAAAGTGTAAACTTTGATTATTCGTACGAAACCTAACTTTGTAAAATATGAGGTTACTTAGATGAAAACCAAAGAAACTAACTCACACATCACAGTAGAAATGAATTCACAAGTTATTTTCTTATCATCATCCACTAACATGTGAAACACATACATTACAATTGACTCCCTATGCTTGAGGCAAACTAGCTAGAAGGTATCAAGGCACCAACATGGAAAAGTAAAGGGCAAATTACATTTTACCCTCATGTGGTTTAACGTTTTTTTACATAACTCCCCTATGATTTCAAAAGCTATACATAACCCCCTCATGTTTTGAATTAAAGTGTCAAAGTGACGGGAATAGTCATTCGTAACGGAACTTCTAAAAATGTCGAAATTACCCTTATAAATACATGACACATAACCCTCTTATGGTTTAATACTTTACCATATAACCCCCTTATGGTTTTCAAAATATAACCATAACCCCCCTTGGTTAATAAATAATTTTCAACTTTACATAAGGGTATTTTTTATATTTTAGGTGACTCCATTAAAAGTAATCATTTCCGTCACTTTGACACTTTAATCCAAACCATGAAGGGATTATGTATAGTTTTTGAAATCACAGGGGTTATGTAAAAAAATGCTAAACCACAAGAGGGTAAGGTGGAATTTGCCCAAAAGTAAATTATGAGCATGACACCTGCAACTATCCAAGTTGCAGGTTGAGTGCAGTTTGCGAGAATGAAAACTAAGTTTTATATGATGAAGCTCGAAATTTATAAACCCAAGGTCTGAATAATGATTGTTTACAAGAAATCAACCTTATCATGACTGAGACTGTGTTCAAAAATTTTTATCTACCCTTGCTTAAAATATAATTTAAAACAGATCTTCTTTAGTACATTCACATGGCCTAACAAAACTAGGTTATTCAATCCTTGTATGCTTGTTATATGGAAGCAACTTATTTGTTAATCATATGGGTGTCCCTGGTGCAAAGCAAAGAGGAAAGGAGGAAACCGAAAGGACTATATCATCATAAAACTAACAAAGGGAAGAAAGTATTGAAGGATATCTTTCCAACAGAACTAGGGAATTATATCATACGTCACATTTATAATTCTCACTTAAATCAGTCTTTTATTTTCCAAACATATGTAACATTTTTTGTGCTGCTGAAGTGTATCCGACAATAATTTCATCCTAGATTTCAATACGCATTTGGTGAATATCATTATTAAATGGGATGACGTTAGAAAGCTAAAGTAAAAGAACTCCCTTGTGAAAGCAACAAATTTGTCTCAGATTCCCTGCAACTTGCAATATATAAAGTGCACGAGGAACACGAAATTAGGACAATACTGAACTGTTTATCATGGGTTAGCGTTAGGTACTTTTATTTGTCCGCTAATTGATAAGGGCTTCATTGGATTATTTAATACCGGGGAAAATTTTTTAGTAGCTCTCCAACTATTACGAAATTTAACTTTGATCCTTCAAATATTAA
Source organism: Coffea humblotiana (assembly GCA_023065735.1). NCBI lineage: Eukaryota > Viridiplantae > Streptophyta > Magnoliopsida > Gentianales > Rubiaceae > Coffea > Coffea humblotiana. The sequence continues at coordinate 44,054,754 of CM041213.1, read as the reverse complement.
CTAATTAATTTTAACCCGTCAACTAATTCAAACATATAATTCTAATTCTTCCGTTGACTTGAGTCATTATGTCAAATTGAGCTATAGTGCCCCTCAAACTATTACAAATTTTAACTTTTGACCCTCTAACTATTAACTCATAAGTTTTAATCTTCCAACTAATTAAAACATATAATTCTAACCATTCCGTCATTTTGAGTCATTATTTCGAACAAAAACATCTCCACATGCACAGCAAGGGGCACAACGGAGGGACATTTTTGTCTTCATAGAACATTTTCGTCAAATTCAGGTTATGTTCATTAGATTCATGCATGTCTGGGGGAATTGAAACATTAATATATTGCTTCAAAGCCGTTGCTTGTCTTTTGATTGTGACACAAATGTGCTGTATATTTTTTCAGTTTAAGACACAAAAATGGGGACATTCCAATATGCCCCTTGCCGCACACGTGGTGATGTTTCTGTTTGACCTAACGACTCTAGTTAACAAAAGGATTAGAATTATACGTTTTAATTAGTTGAACCACTAAAACTTATTAGTTAATAGTTGGATGGCCAATAGTTAAACTTTGTAATAGTTTGAGAGCCATTGGGATGCACATCATTGTATTTCTATTAGACATAAGAACTCAAATTGATGGAAGGAATAAAATTATATGTTTTAATTAATCAGAGGGATAAAACTTATTAATTAAAAATTGAAAGGTTAAGAGTTAAATTTTGTAATAATTTGAGGGCGTTGAAACATTTTACCCTTTGATAGCAGATAGAAATTGTCTCCTGTGGGATAGGAGTTTATAATGGGATACTGTCCCACAGAATTTAGTGAAACAACCAAAGGTATTATTAGGTGTCTCGTTTGTTTGTTTGACGATGTCTGCTAAACCAACAAACCAATTATATATAAACAATTTTTAATGCTCTCGAACATGTTATGATTCCTGGACAGCTTTTTAAAGTCTGTTTAGTACTAGTACATAAGTTTGAATCTAGAACAGCCTGATTGAAGAGTTATTTAATATAATGCAACTCGTTAGATTATGCAATAGACACGGTATATACACTGTTTTTTATCTGTCAACCTCTCTTTTTGTCTCTTTCTTGTGTTTTAGTGAGAGCGAATCAATTAAAAAAGCTATCTTAACCCGCCACTAGTTAGTAGTATTAATTTTCAATATACAAATTGTAAGAGAATTATGATAAAATACTAATTCTTGTCATTTCAACTTTGTGATGTACAGCAAAATGGCTTTCTTATTTCGGCACTGGGCTAGACAACCTGTTGAATAGGAGATTATTTGAAATAGAGGAAAGCATAAAAATATTTTTAAAAAAGGAAGGATTGACAATGAACTGCCAACAAAAGTCAGAAATCATTTTCCGATGACTGATGAGGGAACCATTCTTCAGCGTCAAAGGGAAAGGCCACTAATTGTTCTTATAAGCAAGGAATCCATTTTTCGTCTTTTCTTCCACTTTCCCCTGAATTCTGGTGCAGCGCCAGAGATGAGTAGGAGAGGAAGGGAAGGAAGCAAATTTTTAGGAGATTAAGGGTGTTCACTTACGAGAGTAATTCGGATCTTTAAAGCTAATTTGCTTTAACAAGAACATTTTTGCTCTAACAGTATCACTAACATCTTACTATAATATAATAAAGTGTGAGCAGGAATTTGGTAATAACAAAAAGTGTTAGCATTTACCCTTTCAAAAATACCCTTCTAATATTTACTATTATCTATCCACATCTTATATGAAAACATTCTACTCCTACATAACTATCACTATATAACTATCACTGTGCTCCATGATTAACTGATTAACTAATCCACTAATGAAAATCGCATCATCTCCCAAAAATCTCTCTAATTAATATTTTATTCTGTATCTTTTTTATTATTTGTTTTTCTAAAATATCCCACCCACTAGTTTGAAATAAATATTGCAGCACTTTTTGTAACTGATATGGGTAAGATATTAGGATCTTCAAAATTTGCACATGAATGAATCCGATATTGAGCAGTTACTTTGTGAGCCAACAACTTGACTCATAAGACCCATAAGATTAAAGTAACAAAGGTACGTAGTTTTTTATATTCATTAGCTTCCTAGGGTTGATGATTATATGAAAATTTTCCCAACCAATGAATGAATTGCAAAGTTTCAATTGATAGAGAGGCATGACCAACAGCTCTTCAGCCAATAAAAATTGGTTTGCGCAGGACAAAATTAAGGAATAAAAGTTTCCCAAAAATTATTACATTAGTCTCCAACACAAGTTGCCAGGTTAGGAAAATATTTAGATTGGCTATCTTCCAAAAACTACTTACTTTGAGAATATTTATGGGTTAATTCCACTTTGTCCCCCCAAATTTTGGACGATTACCCACTTTAGTCCCTAAACTTCAAAATGGGACACTTAACTCCCTAAACTTATAAATACCTCCCAATTAAGGAAAATTGTTGACAGAATCCTGAATGCCGTTGGTGGTCGAAATGTCCAATTTCATAAGTTTAGGGATTTAAGTGTCCCATTTTATAAGTTTAGGGACTTAAGTGTCCCAATTTGTAAGTTTAGGGACTTAAATGTCTCATTTTGAAGTTTAGAGACTAAAGTGGGTAATCGTCCAAAGTTTGGGGGACAAAGTGGAATTAACCCAATATTTATCCATCTGACGAATTAAATTTGTCAAGGATTTTATATATGTTATCCCAATCTGTAACCCGCAAGCATCTTTTGGATTATTCAGTTTCGAGTTTTTTGGTTCAAGAGGAAAGATCACTCAGCAATTTCCAACATATTCCCGTGGCAAGTTGCACCTTTTTTTTTTTTTCGAATCTTCGTCAAATACAGATAAACATGCATCCCAACGTAAACATGCATATATTATGAATAGCAGGCAACTTGCAACAGGGATAATCTATCTATTTGTCATGCTTGTGTTAAAAAAAGAAAAGAAAAAATAGGCAAAATAAAAGAGGGGGGGGGGGCATTCTATTATGAATTATCCTATTTAATTACACTTTAGTAGTTGTGAGTTGACAAGCTAGTTAATAGGATTAAAAATTAGGATTAAATATATAATCTATCTATTTGTCATGCTTGTATGAAAAAGAAAAGAATAAAGAAAGCCCTTCAACCACAAATTGTAGGTGTTAATTAGATTGTACCTTTCTTTTGTGTTAAATCCAGAAAGAAATTTTTTTTGTTTTTTTATGTAGTGCCTTGGCCAACAAATCACATTACATTTCTTTTTCTCTTTTTTTTTTTTGGGTCCCTCTATATGGCACATAACTAATCCCTAAAACCTTTTAGACAGTAATCAGTACCTTCTCGTGTTATTATACACATGCGGGGTAATATAATCTTTCTGGTCCATTATAATTCCATAATATACTCTTCCAAGACGAAGAAGTTTATTTTGAGTTGAATTATCTCAGTACAGCTTAACTCAAACTACATCAATACAGAAAAAATTTTCATTGGAAGATCATTCACATGAGGCTAATTCAAACCAAAAGTTTCAAGTGAAACGTAGCAGTAAAAGTTGGCCATTGCTTTACTAGCAATTTCACCAACTTTAATTAATATCAAACAACTAGTCGACTTATGTGATTACAATACTGTGAAAGGTACAATGAAGTTATATGACTGCATTTACATACATAAATAAGGTCGGTCAGGAACAAAGTGGTTAGTCAACCATATAACATGTTTTAAGAAGGCAAAATGAAAAACCACATTTTGAACATGGCTTAGTCAAGAAACTGACACTACTTTTCATCATTAACACAATAACTTAGATCTACAGTATCAAGAACCAAAAAAAAAAAAAAAAAAAGCATGTTTTGCACAAGCTCAAAACATATTTTAAATGAGACAACCTCGTATTTTCGTTTCTGAAAGAAATCCTGGCCAGACATGACACATGACCATATACAAACTTCGAAATACACTGTGGCTATCAAAAAAGTCAATACCTGAAATGTGATCCGGCCGGGAGACGCGCTAAAACGCGACCGTTCTAAAATATATAAATGCCAAATTGTAGTTTTCATGTGCTAAGTTGATATTTGATGTTTCGATGGAAAATAAATTTGGTACTCAAAGTTTCCGATTTTATGCACATCCAGGACAAATGTCGGAAGTTCAACAATCCTAGCGGTCAAAAGATATTTGACATTATTCAACAATTTAGACTTTACATTTTCGGTAATTACTATTTGGATTTTGAATCATTGTAGTTTCTTAACTTTCAATGATGATTATAGAGAGTTTTAAGATGAAAAGTGGTACGAATTAGAGTGAAATTGTTTGAGATGTGTAGTAGAAATTCTAATTGAACTTCTTTTTCTTCTTTATTGCTTTTCTTTATTTAATTTATCCATAACACTTTTTTTTATGTCTTTCTCCTGTTTTGCATGTATAGTTGGTCTCAAATTGGCATACTATATGTATTTACTATTTTTCCCTATAAGTTTTTCACTGATATTGATTATTAAACATTCAATTGAATATCTTTTTAAAGTATGAGTAATGCATACTATATGTAAATTTAGTTAGTAATTTAATGAACTTTTTCTTACATTTTTTCTTTTGTATTTCAATAAGTTATCAATGAAGTCTCAATTAAATAGGTATTGCACAGATTTACTTGGGTTGTTCAATAAAATTATTAGCGTTCTTGACTATTAAAATAATCACTCAAAATCTTTGTTATTGGAATATTAGATATTAACAGGAAGGAAACAGAAGAAAACTAAAAGTCAAGTACTTCAAAATCCCTAAAAGCTTTTTCGTATTGGTATTTAACTTCACTAGTTATTGTAACTACAATTTCTAACTACTACCACTTGAAATTTATGCCCACAAGTATTGTATAAAATTGCTCAGTAGTAGTTAGGACAAAATTATTTATTACCATTCAAATTCTTCCCTTCTTCCACTAAGTTTTATTCTATGCTTCATTTGCATATACTTATTTAATTTCAACTAATTTAACAAAAAGTTAATCCTTCGGTTCTAGGATAGCTATGGTTTTTTTTAATCGGAATTTAGCAACACATTTATCATATATTCAATTCAATTTACATTGTGTTGCATTTTAAAACCATGGTTATTTGAAATCTAAGGAAGTGACGAGCGCAGGGTATACATATAAAATTTAGCTCAATCCATAATCATATTTTACATTTATAAATTTCTAAATACCCCACAAGTGATTTAATTGGGGAAAAAAGACAATAATCATAACTTTCTGAACTTCCGTATCACTGTTTAGAGAAGAACTTCTGTTTGATAGATTATTCATTTTTTTGGTGGTACTGAGATGATATCTAAAGCTGATTGGCTTAGTGATCACAAATCCACCGTAGTACTAAAAAAGTGTGTGCGTCTGTGTATATATTAGATGAGTAAAGTTTAACTATGCACTATTTCGACTTTATATTTTCTAAAGGGCACGTACACTATGCATATGCTTAAGCTTTATGAGTAATCGAATTAGTCAACTTCTAAGCACTTTCATCACAATCAGAGCGATCCATCTTATTCATGAAAATATGTCTTCGTTTACTGATTTACACGTGGGATTAGTTAACAAAATTAGCAAAAATAGTGACATATTCAGAGATAAAATAATCACACCAGAGGTGATACTAATCATTCCCGGATGCCTAATCAACAAGTATCTTTTTGAACAATAGTTGCATCACAGACGATATGACTTTCAACCAAAAAAAAAAAAAATACAGGTACAACGTAAAACGCCTTAAACTTGAGTACATTTTGCATAGACAATAGTTAAGGAATTATTACAGAATTGCCAAGAAAAGGAATGGTATACAGAAGGACCATCCTCATCAAAGAGTCTAGTTGATGAACAACTAAATCGGTTTTGCCAGCTGAAAAAACAACTAATATGTGGTAAAAGACTTGAGGATCTAAAACCATTCTCATACGACCTTGTGTTTTTTTTTTAATTTTTATTTCGCCCTTTCAGGTGAATGAGTTGACCTTCTCACGAGTGGCAAAAGCTGAATGAAGTTCTTTGACAAGATTCTTCTCGTTCATGATGAAATCAGTGTCCATCTGCAGAATAACGAGGCTTAGTCAAATAACTACAAGAGCAGACAGCACTTCTCTGAATACCTCCGCAATTAATTCTCTCCCCCTCCACCCCCACGAAAACAGAAAACAAAACCATTTTTGCAAATTTGATAGAATCAATAGTGACCTTTACCCACAGGGCTATATTTGAACATTAGAAAGAAGGGATTACCTCGGCAACAATAATGATCTCGTAAGTTATTCCCGCAAAAGAAATAATGCCACCACTACTTACAGTCAACTTGAGCTTTGCAATCTCAACAAATATATCTGCTAGGGCAACTTTATCTTTCTGACATCGGATGGTCAGAAGGATATTCTTCTCGTACATTCTGACTTCAATCTCCGGAAGCTGTTTCTCACAGGAAGCTAACGAACTTTCGTACCTAGAACAGCTTTCTTGTTTCTCAAAACCCTGCGACTTCTTTGCAAGAACTGCTTGTTTAGGATAATATTGCTTTAGTTTGTCAATCTCTTCTTTGAGTTGCCTGATGTACTTGACAGCTTCTTCTATGATTGAAATTTTGTCCGTCTAAAAAAAACATATAAATTTAGCAAAATCTCCAAGATATACAAGAATCTGTCCTTTATGGCATTATTGTTTTCGTTGATCTTCCCTTTCCCCTTTAACAAAGAACCATTAATGAGATTACCTTTGTTATGCCAGGAAGAAGAGTAGATAAAACAATGAATTGCTTGAGAGTCTCTCGCCGCCTCTTATCTGCCAGCAAATTTTTTCTGCATTGCAATCCCCGTGCATCTAAACTAGGGATCTTACGTTTTTGAGTTGATGTACATGGGGATTTACCATTGAGTAATTGATCAGGGACTGTAGAGGGAGGTTGTGAATCTCCAACAGGGCATTCAGATTCAAGGGCTGAGGAAGAATATTCCCTAGGGCCAGAAAATTTTTCAAGAGGGAACCAACTAGACCAAAGCTGACCCAGAAATGCTGGAAACAAATTGTTTTCTTCTGAGAAAAACTCTAATTCACCATCTGCACCAAGATGAGCTTCCAAGTATTCTGCGGAAAATTTTTTAAATGGCTCCATATGCTTTGATGAAAAAATAACACTACCGATATTATTTTGGAATTAATCTTGGAAAAGACGAATCTGTAAGAAATTGGTTTCTACTATAGACCTAGAGGCCTGTGGAATGCAGTATAAGCTTAGGTAGGTCGGGAGACTGGACTCCAAATCAATAATTTCAAGTGAAAGCTTATGTCAATATAAAATGGTCGTCCATGCTATTGTCAACGAGATAATTAATGCACACTTGGATGAATTGCTGTGGTATTAGGTTAACAAGTTGTTTCTTCAAGATTTCGTAACGCCTACAAACGAATGGGGCATTCTTTTTTAGGGAGGTAACTAAGGCTGAGTTGTCTCCTATATAGAGAATGTTCATATAGGGCTAGGCATGGAGTCAGCATCACGAATTTCAGGATTCAGGATGTGTTCGGCTATTGCTCAATAATTTCTTTGTTGTCTGTGGAAGAGGACAATGAAAGTTTTTTCCCCCCTGTTGTCTTTTATGGAAGGAGAAAATGGCTCAATAATTACATATGGAGCATGGTCCATGATGGGTTTTTGATATAAGTACAAGTTTAGTTTCGAAATATACCCGTTTTGACTGCAGGTATACAGATTAAATTAGTAGTTTAGAGCAAATATCTGGTCGATTCCATAGGGAGCAACTTTGCAAGCACTAGGTCCTTACTTACTCTATTATTTAGACTAATGATAGATTTAAGCAAGAGAATATGTAATCATTACTACCTAACTAATCTAACTAGATATTTGCAAGGCAACAATTGGAGAAAATTCATTAAATACTTGAATCTAGGGATATAGATTCCACTTATGGCATAAAAGATACAAATAAATAAATTTACCTCTTGTTACAACTCTTGTTTAATTAGGGATTCATTTCCAATATTACCAAATCTCATTCTCATGACAAAATGGCCTAGAATAGATTAGATTTCCCTATTCTCATGGTGAAAAACTAGTTCTACTCTTGTTTCCTTCATGAACTGCAAGTGTAATCCACTTAAGTGTATCTCTATTCTCATGAGTCGACTACTCAAGCTCTATTCATGTTCTTCCATCATTATTACCAACTTTCATTGAATAATAACAACTATAAGCTTGCTATTGGTGATCAAGCAACAACAAGTGATTAACTTGTATAAATAGACAAGTTAATATAAGGTGTAACAAGTGTAAATCATATTCACTTCATATCATGTAGCCATAAGCTTCATCCACTCCCTAAATCTAGAAATTTAGCTACTCATATAAGATATAACAAGAAAGTACATGGTTTCATTGCAAGAACACATATTGAATCATAAGTAAAAGATAGATAAAGAAAACTTAGCCAAGATTAATGAAGAAACTCCCAATGATCTTCTATGTCTTCAACAAAGAGTTATACAATGAAGTCTCCAATTGTTCTCACAAAAGTTCTAACTAGAGAGAACAAAACAAGACTAAGCACTAAGCTCCTATGCTAAAATCTGATATTTTCACCTCTATTATGTTCTACTCTCTTCTTCTAATGATTCTCACGTCTCTGCAAAATTAAATCCAAATTGTAAAGACAATGATCAAATAATGAACCATACACTGAAAAATCATCCATAAAAATCTCTATAATTTTCTCAATATAATCAGAAAAAATTGCCATCATGCATCGTTGGAATGTGGCAAGGGCATTGCAAAGGCCAAATGGCATTCTTCTAAAAGCAAATGTGCCATATGGACAAGTAAAGGTGGTCTTCTCTTGATTTTCGGGAGCTATTGCTATTTGATTATAACCTGAAAATCCATCAAGGAAACAATAAAATTCATAACTAGCAATACGTTCTAGTAATTGATCAAGAAAGGGCAATGGAAAATGATCTTTTCTAGTGATTGCATTTAGTTTTCTATAATCTACACACACTCTCCACCCTACCACAAGTCTGGAGGGATTAAGTTCATCATTTTTCCCTTTAACTATGGTAGTTCCACCTTTCTTTGGGACAACATGAATTGGACTAATCCACACACTATCTGAGATAGGGAAGATTATACCTGCATCCAACCACTTGATAATTTCTAATCTTACCACCTCTTTCATGTTCGGATTAAACTTTCTTTGCACTTCGACCACCCGTTTGTAATTATCTTCCAAAAAAAATGCGATGCATGCATATAGAAGGGCTAATTCCTTATATGTCGGAGATGGTCCATCCGATCGCCTTCTTGTTTTTCTTTAAAGCTCTTAACAACTTATTGAGTTGCTCTTCTTCCAAATAAGCACTGACAATCACTTATAGAGTTTCATTTTCACCAAGAAACTGATACTTCAAGTGGCTAAGAAATGGCTTGAGTTCAAGTTTTGGAGCTTCTATCCCTGAAAGTGGTGGAAGTCCCTTTCCTTGTCCAAGATTTTCGTACACATACCCCTTCCTATAAAGAGGTTGTGCATCTAAACATTGGGCCAATGTATTAATTTCTTCTTCAATTTCACCCGGCATCCCTGCACTTGACAAACAAAATTGATCGACATTAAAATTGATTCGATCCACCTTTTTGGTTAGCATATCCATTGTATCAATTAAACAAGCATGATCAGTAAAAGAAGGGTATTTTTTCATTTCATTCAAATTAAATACTACCTCTTCTTTACCTATTTGAAACTTGAGTTTGCCATTTTTGACGTCAATAATAGTACCCGCAGTTGCTAAAAATGGTCGCCCTAAAATTATTGGCATAGACATATCTTCCTCCATATCTAATACCACAAAATTCACAGGAATGATAAATTTTTGAACTTTAATCAGCACATTCTCCAAAACCCCTAATGGATATCTAATAGATCAATCTGCTAACTGCAAAGTAATATTCGTGCGTTTTAACTCATGCAATACTAGTTGTCTAGCCACCGTTAAAGGAATTAATGATACGCTTGCACGAAAGTCACATAATGCTTTTGAAAACTCAATGTTATCGATGGTGCAGGGTATAGAGAAACTCCCCGGATCTTTCAATTTTGGTAGCAGCTTGTTTTGTATAATGGCACTGCACTCCTCCGTTCATGCTATCATTTTCTGATCATCCAATCTCCTCTTTCGTATCATAATCTCCTTGAGAAACTTGGCATATGAAGGAATATACAAAATAGCATCAACGAAGGGAATATTAATATGCAATTGTTTGAAAACATTTACAAATTTTTCAAACTCTTTGTCAAGTTTATTTGGCTTGAGTCGTTGAGAAAATGGCACTGCCAGAGGTATCGGAATGGTAGTGGAGGATATTGGTTGTTCTTCTTCCAAATTCTCTTTACCACCTTTCTCCACACTTACCTCTTTCTCCAAATGCTCATCTCTTCCCCTATCACTCTCCTCGTTCCTCTTATTTTCTAACACCAGAGAATCCTCTAGTTGTTTACCACTACGAAGAGTAATAGCCTTGACATGTTCTCTAGGATTCACCTCCATTTTACTAGGCAATTTCCGTTGATTTTGATTGTTGATAGAATTGGCGATTTGACCAATTTGGACCTCCACATTTCTGTACATTCCGGTCAATTGATCCAACTGCCCCTCTATTCACTCAAATTTCTCTGAAGTTCCTTTTGCCAATTTTTCCATCACAATCTCTCAATCCAGCTTAGTATTCGTCTGTTGTGGCTTTGGTTGGAAACCCGGCGGATTATTGGGCCTTAGAGGAATGCCTTGCTCCTTCCATCCAAAATTGGGATGATTCCTCCACCCCGGATTGTATGTATTTGAGTACGGATTGTTTTGAGCATTCCTATTGTAATTATTAACAAATTGAGCCTGCTCAATATCAACACACTCGTTAGAATCGTGTTCTCCTCCACATATGGAACAGCAAGCAACATGTGCATTAGTAGAAGAACTCGGACCACATCCAGTATGACGACGTAACATTTGTATCATATTATTCATTTAAGCACTAAGCATATTGATGGCATCAGTTTCTGTCATACCTGCTTGTCGCTTTAGATTACCTCTTTCATTGGCCCATTGATAATTATTGGCCACCATTTCTTCGATCAAATTTTGAGTTTCTTGAGGTGATTTTGCCATCAATGCTCCTCCTGCGGCTGCATCGATAGTAGTCTTAGTAGAGAAAGATAAACCGTTATAGAAGATTTGCACAATAAGCCAATCGGGAAGTCCATGGCGTGGATATCTCTGAAGCAATTCTCTAAACCATTTCCAAGCTTCATACAACAATTCACCATCAAATTGACTAAAACTCGTAATATCCATTCTAAGTTTAGCCGTTTTACCCGGTGGGAAGTATTTATTCAAAAATGCCATTGACAAATCATCCCAAGTGGTGAAGGTGTTAGGGGCACGAGAATGTAACCAAATTTTTGCCTTATCCCTCAATGAAAATGGAAACAACCTTAACCTTATTGCATCCTCACTAACTCTATTCATTTTAATAGTATCACAAATCTCCAAAAATGAGGTTAAGTGTGCATTAGGATTCTCTACGGCATTACCTCCGAATTGAGATTGTTGCACCATTTGGATTAATGATGGTTTAATCTCAAAATTATTAGCGTTTACCGTCGGCCGCGCTATACTTGTTTGGGATCCTTGAGTTCCCGGTAGAGCGAAATCCCTTAGAGCTCGCCTATTTGCTTCGTTTTCTTCCATTTCTTCTTCAAAAGGTAGCTCTATTGCGATTCCCTCTATTGGTTGTCAAACCTCTTCTCTTTCTTGTTGTGGTGTACGCCTTCTTTGTTTTTGTAGTGTCCTTTTAATTTCCAGATCAAAAGGTGCTACTACTTGTAAGGCCCGGTGCATACACTACAATCAAAATAAAGAGGTTATGTAGAATTATTTCACAAAGCTACAAGAAATTCTAACTTAACTAGAAACAAAGTTTAACTAACTAATATAGAAAATGTCTAAATTAAAAAGGCTTGTTAGGCCCTAATATTGCCGCTCCCTGACAACAGCGCCAAAAATTTGACAGGCACGTGGTATACATATACAATTTAGCTCATCCACGAGCAAGTTTTACATTTATAAACTCCTAAATACCTCACACGCGATTTTTCGCAAGTATACGAGTCGAGAGTGAGTATAGGATATTAAGGGTCGACCCTACAGGAAAGATTGCAACTATCCGTGATTTTCGAATTCCTTTATTATCTAGACTACCATAAACATAAAAGTAATGAAAATAACACTAGAAAACTCCTAGAGATATGAAATTCCTTACTACTCTTGCAAATGATATTACCGGTTACTTGTATGTTATTATCTTGGCTAGTTATGGCGTAATTTCCTAATGTATGTGAAACCTATTCTCGTAGTGAATCAACTATACTTGTAGCTAAACCATACCTACTCTCGTGGTTATGAAATTAACTACAAATTCATTTTTTCTATGAAATTACATGAAACAAGTCACTTAAGCCACATAGGTGCTCCTCTACTCTCGTGAATTCCCTAGATTTATCACTTTCTTGAACTAGTACTAAATTCCAATTCTCATTGCAAACTTAACATCTTAAGATAATCACAATTAATGGCCGGTGAATCATGATTAGAAAAGCAAAAGTGATAAATAACTTGCTCAAAATAATATCATCAAATAACCAAGTAAACATCACTAGCAAGATAAAGAAAATTTAACCATACTCTAGGCATAAACATTAACTAAACATAAAAACAAACACCAAACTTGTATTATAGTTAAACATGAAATCAAATACAAAAGAGAAAGTGATAGGAGAGAAGTCACCCTTGTCGTATGAGGTTTAACTCTCCATCTTTACTCCTCCAATCTACCTCCATATCTAACTACAAATGCAAGAAGGAAACACTATACTAGCTACTCTATACTACCCTAACTAATGAACTAAGGAAATTCTAGCGAAAGTCTACATTTTTTTGTGAGTTTCTCTAGCCTCCAAAGTTATGAAAATGTTCTCCAAAGGCCTCTATTTATAGAGGAATTCAAGAGTCAAATGAGTTGTTTTTTGGTTGGCAAAGTTGGCTTTTGAACTCTCAAAGATTGCTTCTCAAAGTTTCCATACTCATCTGATCATTTCCAACCGAAAACTTTGCAGAAAAAGTGGTCAAAAAGGTTGTGTGAAAAGAGCACAAGTTGCAGAGCAAGTTGCAGCCGAAATCCACTAAACGCGGGTAGAAAACGCGGCCTGAGCCCGCTTTTTGGCCCCCCGTTTTACTTTTTGCAGGTTTGCACTTTTCTGGGCAGGATTCTTCCTTGCTCTGTTTTTTGTCCAACTTCAACTGATATTTTCTTGGTGTTAGAGGCTGAACTAACTCTTGTGTAAAACATGAAAGTTGTATCCCTTTGAGTTAGCTTTCCAATGCATTATGACTCATCTGATTTGGAGCTCTGTGGACCGAGAAATGATCAAAATACCATCACCTGGTCAGACCTCTGTTTCAGCACTTGACCATGCCTATGTACTTCTGTATTTCGACTTTTTGACAAGGAAGATGACTGAACTGGATTTTGATGTCTTCATACCAATTGTAGATCTACCTCTTATCTCCAAAATGGTTCAAGAATCATCTCTATCTGATCATTGTAGCTCGAGTTATAGCCAAAATACAAAGATGTGTCAAAACTGTCTTCACTTGCATTCTTTCAATTGAATGTTTTGCACTTCATGTCTTCTTTTAACCTCTTCAAATCATCAATAATCATCCAATTATCTTCTCAAATCACTCCATTTGATGATTGAATCGTTAAACCTACAAAAACATGAAGTTTTTACCATTAAAATTCATAGAAATGCAATTTTTGCCAATTAAACCACAAGATGCATATCTTGACCAAAACCCTAGTTAATTAACTATAAAACTATATAAAACACACTAAGACTAACCAATAAAAGACACTAAAAATATGTAAATTATACTCTTATCAGTCCACCGTATGGGTTTGTTGGATTAATGTTTCCTATAATAGCGGTATATATTGATAAGGAAGAAACACCTCGAGAAAGTCTACCAAAGAGCCCAATATGTAAGTCAGGAACCCAACTCTGACCCAAAAACTTAAACCATTAGGTCTAAAGCCCTTACTTATATATTAACCGCTCTTTCTCTATCTTTCGGACTAATATAGGGCATAACCATTTATTCATGAAACTAACAAATCTCCTCATTCATGAGTAATCCCCATATTAAACCCAAATTTACAATCCCTTCTTCGAATCCACTTTAATATTCAACGCAAGCCCGTCTTATCACCTAAAGCCACCTCTTCTCCCAAATATGGACCCACTCTTCTTCAACATCCAAACTGCATTCTGGACCCCTGCCGACCTTGTATTTGGTCCAACACTAGCCAAACTCCTTAGCACTTTAGCACTTCGATCCACCATCAAGAAGAGAATTTTCACTGGTCCAACTCCGAGAAGAATCCACTTACCCATAAGTAGCCCAGTCTCACAATCTGAAGTTCTGATACCAATTTGATAAGGAAGAAACACCTCGAGAGATTCCACCAAAGAGCCCAATATGTAAGTCAGGAACCCAATTCTGACCCAAAAACTTAAGCCATTAGGTCTAGGGCCCTTATTTACATATTAACCGCTCTTTCTCTATCTTTCAGACCAATATAAGACATTACCCTTTACTCATAAATCTAACATATATTTCATTAGCTGGCTTCTAACACAAGGGAGAACTGGGAGTGTAGGCTGTGTAGCTTGAGCTGGGATTTTCCTTTATCTATTTTTTTAGCAATAGTTATACTCTGTAGACTTTATTTGCTTTGTTTGTTATGTGCTGTTGCCAGTTGTGCAGTTTTACCTTGTATTTATGCTTGATGCTCTATCAATAAAAGCTAAGTTATCTACATAAGAAAAATATATGCAGATGCAAGTCAAGTGAGTTCTGTTGAGAAATAAATTTTTTATTTTTGTTCATGTGATTTCACATAAATTCACTTGTATAACCATCAGCTTTTGCTCACTAGCACTAGAGCTGTCTCGCGGGCTGCCAAGTCTCAAGTTCGAGCCCTAGTCAGAGCCAAGTGCACCACAAGAAAAAAAATCCAATTTTATCGAAAATATTTTTCAATATTGTCAATGTACAAGCAGGTTACGTTGATGCTCAATATAAAGCAATTTAGGTGTATAATTTGTTGTTCATAAAGAAATGACAAAATCGTGTTTTTCAATAGCTGGGCTGTGGCTAAATATTTAAGTACCAAAGTTTTTGAAACATATTGTGAGTGGATCGCTTCATGTCAAGACATGTGACTGGATAACATATTTGGTATCAAGCAGATCATTAAACATCATTATCTCCTATATCATAGCTGTTACCGTGTTGTTCACTATCTTTCTGTAATTCATTTGTTTAGTCAAGCAACTGATGACTATGTTACCTCTTTTTTTGTTCTTGCTTTGGATCCTCATTTGTCTCATGCCTAAATTTTGTTTTTCTTATGTGTTTTTTCCTTTATACTGACACATAGTTTTGTATATGTGAATGCTCAGGAATCTAATTTCTCTTTCTGTCCTTTCATGTTTTGCTGCCTACTAAACTGCTGTGGAAGAAAACTGTACATTTAAAAGACTTAGCAAGTCGTTAAGTGCTGGTAAAGTTCATTATTGATTTTAACCGCAATGAAAGTTTTGGTTAACATGTTGCAGTGTAATATTAGATAACATCCAAGTATGGTGTTTTTTATTAGAACATATTGCTTTCATTCGTTCTTTCAATTCATTCACTATTCTTTTCATTTTTTTAGCCACAAGAAAAAGGGCTAAGGGTGATCCAAGCTTCAGGATTTAAATGTCAAGAATGTTGGTCCTAATTGGATATACTTAGTGAAAGGGTGAATTTATTAATTTATTAGTTTGATTTTAACTTTTTACTGTTGACCATTAATTTTAACAGAATAACTAAGGGTAACACTTTATTCAAAACCAAATTATATATAAGTTTTTAAACCAGAAAGGAGTTAATTATACAATTAGCCACTAAACCATAGGGATGTAAAAGTAATTTACCCTATGTCACTTGAATTAATATGGTCGTTAATTTGGTTGTCCCAGTTTAAACAGGAAGTCTCGTTTTTACAAACTATAAGTACAGGTATGCCACCTTAAAAAAAAAAAAGAAAGAAAGAAAGAAAAATGAAGGAAATGTGGATAATGCTTTAATTCTAACCGGTGCAGAACCCATTTCAAACTTTGTACAATAATCAATATATGATTATCAAGACTTCACCCGAGTTGAGTCATGATATACATTTTTTTTGTAATTTCAGTGCAAAAAGACTTATTTCAAAAGAGCCTTAAATGCCTAAAAATAAAAATAAAAATAAAATACCTCAAAGTTTTCAAAGAAGATCACTAAACCATGTTTGAGGTAAAAAAAATTTCAAAAAAAGGACCTTTAATTTGCTAGAAAAGCTCACGTGCATGGCTATCTCCTTGGATCCTTGGTAACAAACATCAAGGCATTGAAGAGGCAATATGAATAAATAAATACAGCTTACTCCAGATTCAAGAAGGAAGCAGATTCTAAAAACCCTATTTCGGGGTTGAAAGGCTCGACAAATAGGACAAATTTAATATGCTTTTTTTCACACGCCAATATGTATTCATCTTGAGATCTATGTCAATTGTAGCTAGACATAATTGTATTTTATACTTTTAATATCCGCATGTTGGGAAATTAATTCTTACTGTCAAAGACACTTTTTAGTTACAACAAGTTGGAATAGGAATAGGAATAGGTAAGCGACCCTTTTGGAATTTAATTATTCTGCCACGAGTTGATCCTTCATATCCTTATGCAAGATAGCTTGTTTGTTGGAATATGACTTTGACCTAGCAACTTGGGTAAGTGGGTTGGAGATTTTTGTGACTCGCAATTAACATTTTCATATATTTATGTCCAGGATTATGCAGTTATATAGTGGACCAGAATTTTTTTTTATTTTTTTTTTGATAAACGGAAGATTGTGTTTTAATTGTATATTTTCTTGATTAGCTTAGCTGTTGCTTTACACAGGAACAAAACCTCCGAATACATCAGAACCACTGTCCAATGCTATACAGATGACAGTCAAAAAAACCACAATGTTAGCCAATCAAACACCTCCTGATCTAAGCCCCATTCCAATACCAGCTCCAAGCTCTCTTTCATGCGAGCAGATTTAAGCCAAGAAAGACGTGAAATGCACCCCCATAACGCTTGTTGTGACTACTTGAACAGCAGATGCTGCTTAATATTAAAAGATCCTTTTATTGCACCAACACTCCCCACCCCTCCCCCCCCCTTTCTTGCTTTCTCCAAGCTCTCCTGAAATTTTTTATTTTTAATTTTTTTAATAGGGAATAGGTGGGACTTAAAAAACTAGGAGGGAGTAAGGGAATTGAATCCAGAATTTCTCATTCTTGGAGTTTCAATCTTAGCCACTAAATCAAAATCGCTTCCATGTTTCTTGCACAATTTGGAAATTTAGGGACTGACTACCTAATTTAGTCTTATCGGTTAAGATGATATTGGTACATGTCGTTTGAAACATAAAAAAATTACGGAATACTGAATTCGATATTGTAGTTGATATTAGTGCAAATTTAGTTTGTCCTCTACAAAAATGAGACTAGCAACTTTTAGAATTTTACACACATAAATGTGGTTTGAAAGTGAATGTCATGCCTTGCATCCTAAATTGAAAATTATCTGATTTTAGATGCTACAAGTGCAGCTTACTCCGTTTGATTCAAATATTCTTTTCCTCTTTCATTTCTTAAATTTCACCTATCCCCTGCTAAAAGAAAAGGCACAAAAAAAAGTGGCACCTACTATATATATATAATATATATTGAATAGTTTCTTGCTACTTTATGGGAGTTCATACTAAAATATCTGAGAATTATAAACTTTGAGCATTTTTGTGAACCTCTACTTTGTAAAAGGTTAAAGTAAAAAAAATAAGGTTATTTAGTGAACAAAAAAAAAAAAAAACCAAAAACTCACATTAGTATACTTCATGGTGTCAAAATCAATCCAGAAGTTATTGTCTTTTATCATCATCCTTTGGATAGTGGCATGTTTAAGCTACTATGATGAAAGATAGTATACCTTTTAGAATCAAATACCATGATAAGCTACATGATATTATCAACTTTAGACAGCTTTTACATTCATCATAGTACTACTCATCATTAATTTAGACAGCTTTACATTCAATTTTATTTAATAAGGAATCAAGGTTTAAGTGATCTAATCCTTGAATCAGAACAAATTTTTGCATAATATAACCATATTTATTTGTTCACTAGTTTATCCATCATTGTCAGAAAGACAAACGCAATCTATGATATTCTGCCTGTCGTTGTACTAAATTGTGTAGTAGAGTATCTTAACATATGTTCTGGCATGTAGGAAGCATTTTAATATTGCTATTGAAGAAATCAAGATAACACTCATCAATAATTGATATTAAAAACCCTATCAAATTGGATATGCCAAGGCGCTGGATTTGATCCCATTTTTTTCCTAGTTTCGTGTTCTTGATCATCCCTTGTCATAATAAAAATTATGTTAAGCTCAACTTTTCCGGCTAAGAGAAAAGCTCTTAACGAATAAACGTATTTACAAATAAAAGATTAATCAGATCAAAAGGACAAGTAGTATGTATAATCATTTTTGTTATTTCATAAAAATAACATGTATACTTTAGTCCATTCGTACCAAAGAAGACAGCCGAAAAGGACTATTTTTTTCCCCTTAGAATTTTCACATAAAGGTTTTAGGAAACAGGAAGATGCAGAAAATTTACTCTGGAACTGCCCATTTCCTGTATAAAGGGTAGGTGTGATGTTTCCAATATAGAATTTCTCCTCTCAATCATGATCGGTTTGTTTTATTGACTAACATCAATTTTGGCCAAAGATGAAGAGAGACCAAAATCATATACTAATATCGGAACTTCATCATGTGCAATTAACTATTCTTTCTAGTACACTGGCTCAATTTGGAAACTTGCATGAGTCACTAACATATCATTATAATGATAGTTGTTTTCATGTGGAGCCAGCTATCAGAAAATCCAAGATTAGACAACATGTCTGTTTTTTGACAGACTTTGATGTACCTTCTTTCTAGTTTACTTCGACCATAACGTGTTGTGACATAAGAGCACATATAATTGTTAATTCAATGATTTTTTTATATCATACTTTTTTTCTGACAGATTTAGGGTTCCAATGATTGATCAAATAATTGATTGAAAGGGGCCAGTAGTAAATTTGGGCAGACCGAAACTTCACTTGACCGGACCAACGTGAAAATATTGACCGAATTCTCTGTTGTCAGTATTCCACCGGAAAATGCCATCGCGACGTTCTCGGTATCAGCCGGAAAAAATGCTATCATGCACCAACTGTCATTGTTTAGGGATAAAACAAGGCATGCAACTAGTTATTTATTTTGACAAAAAAAAAATCTAGTTATTTATTTATTATTCTTTTTTTTTTTTTGGGGATAAGGAATGCAACTATTTGTTAGCCTTCCAGAACTCATGATTACAACATCCTTAGAACAAATGGACCTGTCCAGGCATTAGTCCAAGTTCAGAGAAAAAATATAAGCCCAGTAAGACCCACGGCTAAATGCTACTCGGCCTACTAAGAAATGATACAGCCCACGTTCCACTCACAGGTTGAATCGGGAATTACACTTAGAAACAAACTCTACTTGCCTAATGAAACATAAGGCTCGGCTCTAATTTTTTCTCGGCGAGCAGGCCAGGATTGGGCCAGATTGTCCCATTACCAGTCCTAACAATCATATGAGATTAATATAGGTTATTATATGGATCATATATGATAATCGAGACAGCTTGAAAATTTCACCAACATTCATGTTGGTTGATGCTATATATGGACAAGAAATTGAAAGATGTCATAGAGGTTCTTGCTTTGACTCTACTATCATTGGGCTCTAGACATGGTCATGGTCCATCATCTAATAGTACTAGTGATAATGTTACTATAGATGATTTGTATACTATTATGAAGTTCAGGAGTTTACATATAATCCACTACTTCCTACGCATTATTATTACGAATCATCTAATCAATTATTATATCCAATAGATGCTCAAGGTAACATTACAGCCAACAGATGTTACCTACGCAAGGTGTTGTGCCACTTCCTTGCATATTTAATCATTCATGGGAAAATGAGGTGATTTTGAGCTTCCTGGTCATTCTTCTTTGTTGACAAGCATGAAACCACAAAAATAACATTAGGTACTTTTAAGAATTAAATGCACTAAATATCTCTAAACTTTAGTCATATTTGCAATTTACCCCTCTAAACTCTTCAAATGCGCATTCAACTTTGCTCTTGACCTTTTTACACAAAAGTGCCCTTGCTTTTCTCTTTCTATTTTCTTTAGGAAAAGATACTCATTTTATTGATATCAGAAAATATAGCTTTACAATGGAGTAAAAACTACCCACTACATCAAAACTCTGGTGCATTTGAATAGCACAATACAATCTGTTGGGGAAAGCACAATCACTATCACTATCTATACAAGTGATACATTTGAATAGCACAATCACTCTCTATACAAGTGAGATTTAACCTGTTAGGGAAAGATTCGGACAAATATTCCTTGATCCAATCCCCACTTGGAAAACTATCTCCAGGTTTTCTTCAGTGCGAGGTACTTTCGACCAAAAGATACAGGTCGACTGCACACTTTTACTACTGCTGTGACAATTTGCAATAGAGTCATTGTAGAATTCTGGAAAATTTGCCTCTTCCTTTCCTACCATAAATGCCAGATTATTACAGCCATAACCAATCTTCTAAACTTGTCAATAAAAGAATCAGACCCTGCATTTTTGCTTCACCATTGAATTTTCTGTTGCCAACTTATAGTTCCTCTATAAAGCGAACACGTCCTCTGGAATTTTCCCCATATACAACCTGTAAACTTACATTAGAAAAATGAGTGTCCAATAGATTACACATTTTCCCCAGAACCAATCTATCTTTTGCCATCAGTTTGCCTTGAATAGCCAACCAAATATGGCCAGAGTTACCCATTTGCTTCTTAGCTGATTTAACAGAGAAATCACCTGAAGAAGTGCCTAACCATGCAACACAGTCTTGCCTATGCAAATGCTGCATTAGAGCGGGAGGAGTAACAGCTTTAAATTCTTTCGCCAAAGATAAGAGTCCTTGTGGCCAATTCCAACCCAAATTCTTTATCAAATCTGCAACCTTCGATTTGGGAGTCAATCCTATACTTCGTAGCAAAGATACAGGAAATGCTTTGTATAAAGAACCCAAAGGGTGCCATGAATCATACCAGAAAGAAGTTGAGATTCCATTGCCAATATTCACTTTTATCAGAGGTTGGGCAGTATATCTGAGTTGCAACACCTTCCTCCACACCCATGAACAATTACAAGGAATTTTTGCTTCCCAAAAATTAACATTTCTTTAACAAAACTGAATGCACGCATCTCACCCATAATGAATCCTTTTTGCTACAAATATTCCAGATGAGCTTCAAAATTAAGCACTGATTCCATAAAGCTATGTTTTTAATGCCCCAATCCGCCTGCTTTTCTTGGTTGACATGCATCTGACCACTTCACCTTTGCAGCATAATGAGTCTTCAAGTCACTAGCCCACAATAATGAAGCCAGCATACTGTCAATCTTATGAATTACAGATTTTGGGAGAATGAAAACACTAAACCAGTACAAATAAATGCCACTTGACACAGATTGAATTAACTGCACTTTAGCACCATGCATAGCTAAGCTTTTTGGCTGCCCAACTACCAATTTTATGCTAAATCTTGATAAAAAATGGGCTGGCAATCTTTGAAACTTAGTTTAGTGAGATCAAAGGTAGACTGAGGTATCGCACCGGAAGAGACCCCAAAGGCATTTCCACAATATTTCACTACTTATCATCCATGTCATGCATCAAATACACGACAAAAAAATTACACTTTCTTTAAATTTGGTTTTAAACCAGACAAAAATTAAAATTCAGAAAGTACCTTGATAAGTATATATTTTACGTGTTTTGAGTGTGTTTTATTAGTTAGTTTTAGTGTGTTTTAACTACTTTTATAGCTAATTAACTAGCATTCTAGTGAAAATATGCATTTTATAGTTTAAGTGGTAAAAATTGTATTTCTATGGATTTTAATGGTAAAAACTTCATGTTTTTATAGGTTTAAGGATTCAATCATCAAATGGAGTGATTTGAGAAAATAATTAGATGATTGACGATGGTTTGAAGTGATAAAAAGAAGACATGAAGTGCAAAAAATTCAAAGAATGAAATGCAAGTTTTCCAGCTTTGACACCTTGTGGTATTTTGATAATATCTTGAGTTACAAGCATCGGATTGAGATGATTCTTATACTATTTTGAAGTTAAAAGATTTAGTATGAAGACATCAAAGTCCATTTCAGTCGTTTTCCTTGAAACTCTATTGTCGAAAGATGAAACAGAGCTCTGACCAATTGAGGGTATTTTGGTCATTTATCAGTCCACAGAGCTCCAAATTGGATGATTCTTGAGGCATTAGAAAGCTAACTCAAAGGGCTACAATTTCATGTTTTTCACAAGAGCTAGTTCGACCTCCATCATTGAGAAAATAGCAATTGAAGTGGTACTAAATGCACAATAGTGAAAACGCGAGCTACCAATACGCGACCGTAAGTCACGTATTCCTGAGGTCGCGTATTCTCTTCTGTTTTCTACAACTTGCTCATCAACTTACCTTGTTTTCATACAACTTTTTCAACTCAATTCCAGTTATCAATTCTGGCTGTATCTGATCAAGAAAAGTATGGAAAGTTGGAAAGACAACTCATGGGAGTTTCAAGAGTCAAAAATGACAACTAGAAACAACTCATTTGACTCTTGAATCCTCTATAAATAGCAACCTTTGGAGGACATTTTCACAACTTTCAAGGCTAGAGAAACTCCACAAAAAATATAGTTTTCACTAGTTTTTTCTTAGTTCATTAATTTAGATAAGTTAGTATAGTTTTATCCTGTCTTGTATCATGCTAAGCAAGGATGATGATTGAGGTTTGAAGTTGGAGAAGATGTTGCTTACATATGACAAGGGGTTTCATCTCTTCAATTCTTTAACTCTTGTATTTGAATCTTATGTTTAGTTATAATACAAGTATGGTCTTTTCTTTTATGTTTTTCATGTTTAGTTAAAATTTATGCCTAGAGTTATGGATGAACTTACTATATCTTGTTAGTGATACTTACTTGGTTATTTGATGATATTATTTTGAGCAAGTTATTTATCACTTTTGCTTTTCTAATCATGATTGACTGGCCATTAGCTGTGATTATCTAAAGGCGTTAAGTTTGCAATGAGAATTGGAATTTAACACTAATTCAAGGAAGTGATAAACCTAGGGAGTACACTTACGAGAGTAGAAGTGCACCTATGTGGCTTTAGTGACTTATTTCATGTAATTTCATAGAAGGAATGAACTTGTAGTTAATTCAAAACTACGAGAATAGGTATGGTTTTGCTACAAGTATAGTTGATTCACTACGAGAGTAGGTTTTACATACATTAGGAAATTACACCATAACTAGTCAAGATAATAACATTCACTTAACTAGTAATTTCATTTGCAAGAGTAGTAAGAAATTCCATACTCTAGAAGTTTTGTAGTGTATTTTTATTACTTTTACTTCATGTTTATAGTATAGATTCAATTTCCTACACTTGTGATGGTCTGAATAATAAAGGAGTTCAAAAATCACCGGTAATTGAAAATCTTCTCTGTGAGATCGACCCTTAATACCTTATACTCGCTCACGACCTATATACTTGCAGAAAAATCACGTGTGGGGTATTTAGGATATTATAAATGTAAATTTGATTGTGGATAAGCTAATTATATATGTATACCCCGCGCTCGTCATACCTCATTGATTATATGAAAGGAATGTTCAGTAGCTGCGGTAACGATAAATGAATCTTCTGCAAACATCATATGAGATAATTCCATTTTCAAGCAAGAAGGATGAAAGTCAAAGCCTCCGTCACTTTTCTCCTTATTTAACCATTCCCTCTTTTTTTTCTTTTATTTCTACTATTTCCTTTTTTGCCATTCTATCATGCCACTATTTCCTTCACTTTCCTATTAGTGTTATTGATTTTATGCTAATTATATTTAATTTTCTTCTACTCATTATCTCATTCTTGTTGTAACTTATTTATTTCTTTATATACATGATTAAGTAATTGATGAACAACTATATGTTTGTTGCAATGAAATGCATATATAATATATATAATAACTTAATCATTTAAATAGATATAAACATATTAGAATTTATACTTGCTTTATATTTGAAAGTACATACAAAATAAACAAAATAACTAGTATTTTTATTTTTTATTATATATAGTTGATCAAACATTACATTTTGTTGTAGTCTTATTATTTGTTACTTTTACTATTCACAATTGATTAATTCTAAGATCTAGCTTGTTTGGATGCATATAAATAGTTGCATTAAATGCACTAAACTACCCTATACAAGTAGAAATAGAAACGAAGGAGAAAACAGAAACAAAAATAACTAGCATAGAGGGGCTTGTTGTTCTAAAACATCGAGCAGGGAGGTAAACTGCCTATTGTTGAAGTTGAAGGCAGTAAAGTGTAACTAGAGTTAAGGTTCAAAGGTAGTAGGAAATTGGCTTAATTTCTTTTCGGCAGGTTTTTTGTTTTGTGTGGAAGTAACTAGTTTCCTAATTGGTTTTAGTTACTTGGAGTAGTTGTCAAGTATTTTCCTATTTTGTTTAGGATTTAGAAGTTATTTCCTATTCTGTATAAGTCTAGGAATTAGCATTGGTTTCCTGTTATTATTTGGTTTTTAGCCAAATAATGTTATCTATAAATAGGTGGGTTGGCCTACTATAAAGAGACTCACAAGAAACACACAAGGGCGTCATGGAGCCTTATACATGGGGTGAGAGAGAATTCTTGGGAGATAAAAAATGATATGCAAGGGTTGGACTTGGGTTCAAGTTGTATTCTTATATAAGATTTTCCTCTCATAATAAAGAACAGGTTTTCTCTCCGTGGACGTAGGCTCAATGGTGGAGGCAAACCACGTTAAATATTGTATGTCATTTATCTTTCATGCTTATGGCTTGTTTGTTATTAAATTATTGTATATTTAATATCTCAATAGTTGTGTGTTCCGCGCTTGGATCCTAACAAAAAGGGTTTAGTGAATTTAACCTTCGTTTAGTTACGTGTATATTGTTTAATGTAATTCCTACTTTTCTTTTTATTTTTTCAAGAGATTGATCATAAAACAAGTGAAGCTACTTCTTCTTGTATCGCGAACAATGCTTTGATTTTTGTTTTTGGAAATTACTAGTACTTAGTTTTAGATTTAAAAGTGTGTTTTTTGCTATTTTGATCATGTTTGTGGTGCCATTATGTAGAATGACTTAAGAGGGATACCCCTTTTAATAGATGTAGAGTTAGTACTGATGGATTTTTGCAATACACTCAAGTTAAATTCCTAAATACACCAATTTTACTACATGTATATAAATCGTTCTTGTAATATAGGGTGTATAAGGATTGATTCCACGAGGAGCTTAAAATAAATTACTAGGTCCTTAATTTGCTCTATCATTTAGACAATTATCAATTAAACCAATGAAAAAAAAGAAAATACTCTACTAAAATTGGAAATATAAAGAATAACTTGTAGAGGAAAGCTTGAGAGAAAAAGTAACCAAATACCAAAGTTCTAGGGAATATATTCTACTAATGTTCAAGAAATTGAATGAATAAATTCTATTCTTACTATTAACTCTTGTTTTACTAGGGATTCATTTCTCAAGTTAACCAAAACTCACTCTCATGATGAATCAGTTATTACTAGCATTAAACTTCCCTACTCTTGTGGTAAAATTCTAAGTGACAGCTCATTTTCCTTCATGAAACGTGATAAGAAATTGATAAGTGTATATTTTAGATCTTTTTAGTGTGTTTTATTACTTATTTTTTAGTGTGTTTTGGTCATTATAGGAACTAAATAGTTAGGATTCTAGTAGAATTTTGCATTTTGTGGTTAAGTGAAAAAAATTGCAGTTCTACGAACTTAGTTGTGAAAATTTTATGTTCTTGTAGGTTTTATTGATTCAATCATCAATTGAAGGGAAGGGAAAAGATACTTGTATGATTAATGATTTGAAGTAGAAATCATGTGACATGAAAGGACCAAAATATGAAATGCAATCAAGAAATAAGAAGAAATGCATAAGCAGCAATGACACATTTCGGTATGTTTGGCTATAACTTAAGCCACAAACTTGGATTGAGATGATTCTTGATTCATTTTAAAGTTAAGAAGAAGGAATATAATTTTTCTGAAGACATTAAATCTAGTTCTCACATTTTCATAGCCAAAAGACCAAATTACTAAAGTACTTTTCTTATGCAATGCTTTTTGAACAGTCATTAGTTTTTTGACAATAACTTAGCCTCTAGATCTACAAATGACTTGATTTTTGAGCCAATGGAAAACTAATTCAAAGAACTACAAATTTCATGTTTTGCATAAGAGTTGATTCTGCTTTTTTCATAGAGAAGAAATTTTCATATCAATCTGAGCCCGATTGCTGGAAGGATCCAAGGCAGAAGCTCAACAAGTACTTCTTTATAGTCATTAGCTTTACCACATGACCTCATTTTTAAAGAAGGTTTTATTAAAGAGTAATCCACCATTTTAGGACATAATGGATCAACAAAAGATGGCTTGATTGTATGAACTATACATCCAAATGATAAGAGAGATGAAATTAGCTCACCAATCTCAAGTGAGTCATAGATATTATCTTAAATATACATTACTTGAGTATTCAACAAAAGAGACGCTATGAAGATTTCTTGGGCAATAATACCTTGAAGACCTATACTTTTAACATACTCCTCAAGAAAGGATAAAAAAATGAGTCATTAATGCTCACTTCTTGAGATTCAAAGTTAGCTCCAAGGATGTTATCATGTGAAAATGGGCATTTATTCATTGAAACACAAATTAGGTTCATCACTTTCATCAAAATATAATCCGCTTTCACATACAACATTTCTACCATTCATGTTAGGGTCATTTTGTATATCACTATATGAAATAACTTCACATAAATCATGTAATTGGTCTTGAATTCTACCAAAGTGAGAAGCCAATCCATCTATTCTTTCCTCAACTCTATCAAAATGATCGAATATCACATTAGCTAATTTTTTAATAGCTAACTTCCAAGGTTGTCTAGATCTATTAGTTGCTCTCTTAATAGCTAATTTCCATGATAGTTTAGATTCATATTAGATAAATTCAGGTTGGTAATCATAAAAACATAAAGAATCATTATAATTATATTAATTATCCCAACTGTAAGTACTGGAATTACCCCAATTAGGACCATATTGATCTAAATAAGGATTGCAATGCTCAAATTATCACAATAATCCACATTTTGTACTTGCATACATGTATGAGTAGCTTGATAACCTCCACACCAGTCACTTATCACATGATTAGAATTAAAAGCATTAATACTCCTTTTTTGATCAAGTATATGCATAATGGTGTCCAATTGAACTTTTAATATTGTATAATCAAGTTTTACCTTTAAACTTCTTAAACCATGCTTAAAAGTCATATTCGCGGTCCTTTCTTAGTTATCTCTATTCATGGAACTTTACACATAGTAAGAGTTCATTGCCAAACTTTCATTTCTCATGCATTATCTATCCATTTTTATTAGTTTCCTTGAGTTCAAAAACATGCTTTCGAAGTAATTCGAAATCAAATTTAGTCAAGAAGAATAGGTGGCTCAATACATACAAAATGCACAAACATAGACTCAACAAACATATAAAAAAACTAGGCACAACAAACTCAAGAAAATAAGTAAAATGTCTAAACTAATAAAGGCGCTTTTCATGCTGATATTACCACAAATCTTCCTTAGTAATAGCGCCAAAAACTTGATGAGTATTAGGTATGCATATAAAAAGAGAGCTCAATCCACAATCAAGTTTTACATTTATAAATTTCTAAATACCTTACTCGCGATTTTTCACAAGTGTACGAGTCAAAATTGAGTACAGGGTATTAAGAGTCGAATCCAAAAGGAAGAATAGACAATCACCGGCACTACTAAATCTCCTCTACTGTTTAAACAATCAATAAATAGAAGGAAATAAAACTAAGCTAAAATGTGTAAGAAAATAGCAAATGAAAAGTTCTTAAATCATGGTATTCCTAACTACTTGTGCAAATTCATTTTTGGATCATTAAGCACTACAACCTCGGTTAGTTATGGCGTACTTTCCTTATGTAGATAAAACCTACTCAAGTAGTGAATCAAATATATCTCTAACTAATTCATACCTACTCTCGTGGTTATGAAATTAGTTACAAGTTCATTATCTCTATGAAATTATATGGAATAAAGCTACAAAAGCTACAAAAGTATACCAGTATTCTCGTGAGCCTACTCCCTAGGTTTAGTACTTTCTTGAACTAGTGTTAAATTCTAATTCTCATTGCAAATCTAATACCTTAAGATTATCACAATTAACTGCTAGTTAATCGTGATTATAAAAGCAAAAGTTTTAAATAACTTGTTCAAAATAATAGTATCAAATAATCAATTAAACATCACTAACAAGATATAGAAAATCCATTCATAACTCTAGGCATAAACTTTAGAAACACATAATAAATCTAAATTTGTATTATAACTAAACATGATATCCAATACAAGATAGAAAGTGGTGGAGACCTATCACCCTTGTTACATGAGTTTAAACTCACCATCTTTGCTTCTCAATCTTCATCCAAGTTTAGCTATATACAAGACAATATTAATCTAACTAATCTAAACTATCCTATACTACCCTAAATTAAAGAACCAAGAAACTAGTTAAGAACCACATTTTTAGTGGTGTGCTCTTGCACTCTCCAAGCTTCTTTTAAAACGAAAGATACAAGTTTTATTTATAGAGAAATTTTCAAACCCTTCACTTGTATCTTCAATGTGAACATAGCTCCAATAAGTCCACATTTTTTGCTTCCAAGTTAAAGCACATATTTATAGAAGATATAAGGTAAAGAATTGTTGCTAGAATCTCAATTTTAAATCTACAAATATTGTATAAAATGTCCCTCAAAAGGTGTGAAATAATGAAGTTGAAATCAAGTTGCACAAGTTCCAGTTGAAATTTCTAACCAGAATTTTGACCAAATCCTTGGAGGATTCGCTTCCCCTGTTTTTGTCCACCATTTGCTCTACTTCTACCTCGAATCCCTCCAACAGTCCCTGCATGAATTCTTGGAGGAATTTGGTCCAACTTTCTTTATCGATAAGTTTCTTCACTTTCTTGTTTTTGTGACTTGAACCGCCCCTAAAACTCACCAATCTTGCGAACTTTAGGACTTCAATTAACATATTCCAAACTTGTTTCTTGTCCAAGATAAAATTCATTTCCAATTCCTACAAAAACAATCAAAACATGCAAGTAAAAGGGACAAAAATCTCATTTAAGTACTAAGTAACATTTAGAACCAATTCTAACCAAAATGGACCATTTCTTCTTATAATATTGTAAAAGTGACTAAAAGTAACATAAAATATCATTCAAATATAGAAAAAAAAATAGTTAGTTATCAATGATCTTAAACATGAGCCTAATATATAAAACTCGAAAGCTCATCGACCTTAATCGAGTTCAATCAAGTTTAACACAGACACACGGACACACCATATATATATATATATATGCATGTATAGTTTTCTTAATTTTTTATTTATTAGTATGAAATGTTTATTTTGTCCCTTGTCTAAAATTATATAAAATATAATTTTATATTTCTTCAACTAACTGAACTAGGATTAAACTTGATTGGGCTTGATTTGCACAAGTTTGAGTTCATGGTCGACTCGAACCCTGAGGTCAAATTCGAGCTCGAACCTAAGTCTTTTAATTTAAATTGAGTTCGAATAGTGCAATAGGCGACTTTGACCCAACTCAACTCGATTCGATTGCACCCCCTATTGATAACAATTGCTTAGATGTCCTTCCAATCCCCAATGGCAAGTCAAGGTCGATGTTTCAATTGGCTACCACGACCCAATGGTGTTATTCAATTACTGCAACTAGCAAGCTACTCGTTTTCTTGTATACCCGTACGAATCAACTTGCAAGCAAGTTGAAAGGATGAGAAAACTGGATTTTGCATTGTTAATTGGATTTTTTTTAAAAAAAGAGTTTTTTGACTAATGGCACTAAATTCTGTCCCACAAGTTATTGCTTATAATGCTTCACATCTTCTGAGGTTTATTAGTTTTTTCTTCCATTGAATGGCTTATCTCCATTTTATCCTTAAATTTATATGGCACCTCAAAGAAGCATTCAGGTAAAAGAATAACTTTTGGGTCGATTATACTTTGCTGCCTCAGACTAGGGAAATTCATGTCGTAAACAAGCAGTAATTGGACTTCAATCCTTTAACATTGCTCCTTTAAGGTTATATTCATTTCACTTCTCAAACGATACTCCTATTTCTAAATTAACTCAGTTTAGCAACAATTTCAGTTTTCATAGGAGTGTCATAATTGAGTAATTCAAATACATGAAAAAAAGGGTTAACAAATTATAGTAATTGATTACAAATTCTTTGAAATCTTTCTTTTTTTTTGGGTGGGGAAGGGAGGGGGGGTATCTGGTCTATAGGAGGATTCTCTAGATCGTTTCAGTTTTTCATTATTTTCTAGTCTTTGTATTAATGAGTGAACAAGAACACTTTGATGGTTTTTGAACAACGTAAAAGGTTTTAAAACATTGAAAACAATTAAAGGAAATGAATATCTAGTGGACATGGTAATATGGATCGGTCGGTGGATGAGCATGACTAGCCATTGATAATTAATTCTTTAATTAAGCCGTCTTTAGTGGGTTGATTTAGGTACTAATTTTATTAATAACAATAAATAAAGTACAATGTAGAAGGGAACATAAACCATATTTCTATTAAAAAAATCTGAGAATCACAAATGTTTAAGTGATCCGTACTTACATTTCACCCACAAGAGATGATTGAGAGTTTTTATTTTAAAAAAAAGGGAAAAGAAAAAATGATTAACTGTTTGAGGGACAGGTCCATAATCGAGCAACTATTTTCCTGGAAGACCGTTTTTTGTAGAACTCTGTACCAACAAAATCGCTGTTCAGGAGCATGCTATATGGCTTGAAAATTAATGGCTTGAAAATTAAGAAGATCAGATGATTGTCGTTTGTTCTCCTGAACTAAGATGTTAAGATTGCGGAGAACTTAAACTTGAAAATGAAAAAGGATAAGGAAATTTTGAGGAAGGTCTTGATTTTAAAATGTCACTAAAATGATTATTAATAAAAGATTAAATTCGGGTGCTATATAACAACATTTAAGGTTCCATAATTGCTCATCTTTAGGTAATGCCCTTGGCAGTGAATTGAAAGTATGATATGCAACATGATGCTACAAATTAGATGAAATAGTAATAGTTTGCAGGGGCCTTCGTTTAGAGCTGAAATTTGCAGTTTAGTACTGGTTACTTTTTTATATACTATTTAGAGGGCAAGAAATCAAGCCAATTTTCAGATTGTTCAGATTGTTAGCTGGAAGACAGTTAAAAGAAGCAAAGAAAAATGGGAACTGTTATAGCTTGGAAACTAGATCAAGATATTTTTCTGTCTTTTTGTGTCTTCCCATTTAGGGATGTGTCTTTGGTTGACACCAATTGGTGAGCAATTTTGATAAATCAGTAAACATAGTAAGGTTACCTTGGAAAAAGAAATAAAACACTGTGAGATCAAACTGATAACTAGGATGCTTATAAGGGGAAATCAAAAATCTTTTTGCTGTACACTAGCGTGACATAAGATGAGAGAAAACTTTTCCTTCGAGAATTCATTACATTTGCTGTCGTACATTTCAAGAAAACAGAAATAGGTGGGGGATCCCGGACAAGAAACAAAGAAATCGATAGCCCAATACTTCAAAATATATAAGGCACAAGTTAGAGTAAATAGTGGAACATTTTATTAAATGTAACTAGATTACAAACCATTAAATTTTGTAAGAAGGTTTACTAAATGGTTCAATCTTTTATCTCAAAACAAGCCTAATTTAAGCTGCAACTTAAACATTAAAATTTTTGAACTAATTCTTGATAAAATTAAAAAATACATCATGCGACATGTTCGAAAACTGCTCAAGTTTTGAGGATCTTCTTCTTAAGGTTTTCTAGATCAGCTAATCCTCCATTGTCAAGTGCCCTCTTGGTTGTCTTTGTTGGAGATAGATTGCTCTTGGCGAGGAAGTTCATGAACCATAAAGCTGACTTCTTTGGATATCTTGCATTTCTATCTTTGAAGTTTACATGAATAATCCCAAAACGAGCTGTATAACCCTCAGACCATTCAAAGTTGTCGAGTAATGACCATATAAAGTAACCCTTGACATTGACTTTGTCTCTGCAAAACGCAAATAAAAAAAATCCAAAGTTTACAATATGCACACAAATTAGTCCAAATTTGGAATACCAAGTCCCTCATCTTGGAAACTTACACATCCATAGCTTGTTTCACATATGCAAGATGATCATGATGATATTTGATCCTTGTCTTATCAATACGAGCTTTTGAGACAGTAAGACCAGGATCATTTACCTCATCAACACCTATCAAAAAAGGCAAATAAAGTTTGTCAATTTTCATATTTCTTGTAATCCATGTTGTTTTTAATTGATGAAAACCCTAAAACTCTCCCATTGATTACCATTTTCAGTAATATAAATGAGCGGACTATTATAATGTGTTTTTACATATTGTAAGAGCTTGTAAATCCCAAGGGGATAAATGTACAGCCATGCAGAACCAGCCTGAAATTAGATCATATAAAATTGGTTAGTTGCAGAGCATTGATAATATAAACGTCACAAATCTTACTAATATACCAAAGATTGGCAAATCACTGCAACTAGAAATGCATGGATTCTTATATTTTTAGCCAATGCCTGGACACATCCGAAATTAATGTTTTTCTTACCCTGGGGCCGATGTCTGTTTTGCCATCAGGACCTACGGCTGTAAAATTTTCCAGAATGAAAGAAAAGTAAGAATTAGGTTTGGAAAGAAGAAGAAGAAGGCGAGCAAGAAAACGATCAACGACTAGAGAATTCCAAGAACTTACTTTGAGTCTTAACTTGTTGATCATTGACATAGCTTAAAAGTTCACTTTTGGTCCCGGATGCATCACTAGCATATATAGAAGTATAATAATTCAATCCGAGAAAATCAAATGACCCTTTCAGATTTTGGCTCTCTTCTTTTGAAAATTTTGGAAGACGTGACTTCACGATATCCCTCATCCTTTTTGGATAGTCACCATAGGTTATTGGTGACATAAACCTGCATATGAAGGAAGCATTAGATAATCAAAAAGCAACTAAAGTTTTATGTTAAATCAAAGCTCTAACTGATTTGTATTAGATCAATAATATCATAAATTTGCCCTTCAATTGGCTATAGCTTGCACATTGAAACTAACGATTGTGGCATGAATATACCATCCGAACATAAAATCAGCCGCCCGCTCAACGGCTTCCTTGTCCTGTGGAGTGTCATTAAGAGGTTCCCACCATTGTGACACTAGGGTTATTCCTATCTTCCCTTCTTGACCCTGCAAAAATATTTTAACTAAACATTGATATCGAACATTTTTTGGAACTTTAGATGTAACTTACATATCAAATCATTTTGCAATCTTAGAATTTCATCTAGATAGATAGCCTACCTTAAAGTATTCGCGGTACACTTTTACAGCTTCAGCATGAGCAAGTAACAAATGGTGTGCTACCAAGTATGGCTCTGTGCCAGGATTACCATCCACAGGAATGCCTGAAAATAGATGGTTGCATCTGTGTCCAGTATTGCCGTCTTTGATATGTTCGGCTGTGGATACTCCCCTACCGGGTGCATGGGCACCAGTGGTGTAGCCATTATAGGCAAAAGTCCATGGCTCATTCAATGTGATCCAATGTTTCACACGATCACCGAATTCCCAAAAACATAACTCAGCAAATTCGCAAAAGTCATCCCTGTTAGATGGAGTAGACTTATCAGATTGAATCCCATAAAAGATCTAAAAATTTGTAAACATATAGGAATATGTTAGGCTTCCTTGATTTAATGCACAAATGAAGGTTTTACCACTTATTGGTAGCAAGATTAGCCTTTCAGATATATTATTGTTCAAAGCTGCCCTAATTAACATTTTAAATACTATTTCCTGAGTAAAATACTTTACATTAGTAGGCTTACTATACAATTAGCTGAGGAGGGAGAGATGACATGCCTAACAAAAAAATAGTCAAGGGAAGTATATCAGTGTCCAGAAAGAAATTATCAGTCCAGAGAAGGTAAATATAAGGTTAGAGAAAAGAATTTCATATGGAACAATTATGTAGGCTAAATTGCCAGTTGGGTATTCCGAATTGTATATCAACATTTAACTTTCGTGCTGAGTAGATCACTTTTGATATATCTTCTTACCTACTCCTATATACAATGCACCATTTGCATTAGTTTAAATTTAGTTTAGTGTAATGTCCTAATCACCTGATTGCTACGAACATGGTATACGAATCTTCTCTCTCTCTCTCATAGCATATGAAACTTCCTGCTCCCTTGTCACATATTTCATGTATTTAATATGGAGCAATATGTTATTAAACAGTTGATGAAATTATATAAGACCGAATTACACCACTCACACTATTCTCCGACAGAGGAAACCGCCATATTCATCTTCCAAAGTTTGGGGTACATCCCAGTGGAAAAGAGTCACAAAAGGCTTGATACCTGCAATAATGTTTATATTGCATGGGGTTAATTCCACTCCCAAAAAAAGAAAAAAAAAAGGCTAATGCTATGGCATAAGTTTGACAAAATTGAAAAATGCGTTAAACGAGGATGTTTGGATGCTTAAATTACCTAGAAAGTGAAATTTTTGAGCTTCTTTTGTCGCAAAATTTACGACTTTCATAAAAAAACACACTTTTTTTTTTGTACTCTTAGCAATAAAAAGTAATGTATAGGAAATGCCTTCCACACAATTCCTGCCAATACCTTGGGAGACTTTTTATCGAACTTCCATAAAAAATAAATAAAAAAGAACTCACCATTTGCCAAGAGCTCATCGATAAGATTGTTGTAGTACTGTATTCCTTCTTTGTTCACGCCAGCATTTAGTCTTCCACCTGTTATTTCAGTTTGGATCAGAGGCTTCTTATTCAAGTGCTCGTTTGTGGTTGAAAGTAAAACATGTGTGTCTAAATCTTATCCTCGTATATTTGCATGATGATATTTCAAATATTCATTTTTCTTTTGTTTGACCATTGAATTCTTCTTGCTTACCAGGCAGTACTCTGGGCCAGGAGATTGAAAATCGGTATGCATCTAAGCCAATTTTCTTCATCATTTGGACATCTTCCTGCAATATTCAAAAGCTTGAATATTAGTAGCACTAAATGGTCTTGCCCATTTTTCACTCAAATTTAATATTCAACTATTCATGCATCCTTTAATTTGTATAAGTTTCTCATTTTAGTAATCATCTATAAATCACGGTACTTTATAAGTTGAAAAGCTTTACCTTGTAACGATGATATTGATCAATAGCCACATTTCCATTACTTCCATCGACCACTTTATCAGGTCTTTGTTCAGTAAATTTGTCCCATATACTAGGGCCTCTACCACCTTCTTCTGCAGCGCCTTCCATCTATCACCCACAAAAGCAAAAAATTGTGAAAACAAGAAGACATTCATTTTTTAACCAATCCATGACTTGTGAAACTATCTCCAAAATTAGCAGGACTTATATAACTTTTCTTTTTCAGGTAAAATTGAATGTTGTATTAAAATCAGATAATAATTGTCTCACGCAAATAAGACATCTGCACTACAGTCACTGCCGGAACCATGAACTAAGCTTTCCCTTTTTTTTTTTTGCCTCCCGGCGAGGGGGGGGGGGGGGGGGTGGTGGTGGTTTGGTTGGGGTGGGGATGTTGGGCGCCAAAGGAGCTATCTTGCATCTTTTGCAAAAAGCTTAGGGGGCAAAGATAATTTGGTCGAAGGTATAAATGAAAATATTAATTTTTTTAAGAGGATATAAAAGAATTTCTAAAATTTTAAAAAGATATGTGTGAAATCTTCAAATTTTTTAAAGGTATACAAAAGAATTTTGTAAATTCTTAAGGGACAGTTGCCCCGCCCTGCACCCTTACTTCCGCCACTGACTACAAGAAGTAGCAATATTAAAGACTTAATTTACCTGATAAGCAGCCGATGCACTTCCAAAGATGAAGTCCTTTCCAAATTCGGCACGGCTGAGATCATTTGTGACATTGCTTTTTGCTGCCATTTCTTGAAGCTACACTTCCTTTGTCTTGATTTCTGATGATCAATTGATTTGAAGTTTTGAAATATGTTTTCCTGAATAAGGTCTGTTATTGAATACTTTTGAGTTGTGGTACTAAAGCCATGATTATACAGGGTTTATATAGGCATGATTAGCTAGGAAACGAGTAGATGTTGCGTGTATTGACTTTCATTTTTATCTTTTTTATCAGCAAGTTGGAAAGGCAGCGCTTAGACTTTGACCGGGTAAAATAGCATCATTTTTTAAATCACCACTATCTTCTGCCAAATTAGATTTCTTGAGACCACCGTTTGCTGGCACTCTGAAATGGTTAGAGGATAGTAATTGAAATCAGAGACTAAAGTATGCATGGCCCCCCACTCTGTGAATAAATTAGCATATAAGATTTAGCTTTTTTTTTTTAAAAAAAAGGAAACAGATTTTTCTCACCAATTAATCGGAAAAATATTTTGATTAAGTCTGAATTAAGATGTGTTAATATGAGACAGGACTTGTTCTCATCATAAGCTTCTATTGTTTTCTTGCTACCTTCCTTTTGTGGACTTTATTAAAGGAAAAGTTCACTATTGCCTGATCTATTAAAAGTTAAGAACATGAATTCGTGTTAAATGTTTGGAGAATGTAATGGTTTTTTTTTTTCAAAGAGACGTGGCCTCAGTTATCACTTTTTCGCAACGTAATTAAGAGCAAAAGTACTAATTAGTAGAACACATCAAAACTGCTTTTAGCTAAAGAAAGAAAAAACTATAATCAATAAAACTTAATTTAGAGCAAAATAACTATTGAGTAGAACACTTCAAAATAGCTTTTAGCTTATGAAACAAAAAGAATCATCAATTAATCATATGGTATTGAGAACAGGGCAATCATTTTGTCGTAACAAACTCCAAAAATGTAATGGAAAATAAATTTGCAAGTTGTAATGAAGAAACAATAATGCAACTGCCAAAGCCAACTTTTTATCAACTGGCATAGGATTAAAAAAAAAAAAGTAACAATGATTATAAGCTACGTGGAAGATGCTTATTTTTTAGTGCATAAGCGTCAATTGCGTTACTCATCATCTCAAGTATATTACATTTCTGTCTAAAATCTGGAGTTTGTTGAGGACTAAGAGTGTTCTAAGATTTCAGGGCTGGTTTCAGCCTGTGCAACTTCAAATGGATAGTTCTAACAGGATTAAGATGTGCAAACACAAGCTGATTCCAAGAAGATGTTACCAGATCAGAAATTTGATGACGTTTCATCCAAAAACTATGAAATTTGAAGGGTTTAGGCCCAAAATTCACATGATGCTTCAAATGAACACTGAGAGGAGAATGATCAGAAAATCTGGGGCTAAAGTCTCCACTTCAGCTGAAGGAAAAGCATAAAGCCAGTTTTAATTAGTTTCATTAGCTAACACCATATCAATTGAGCAAGCATTTTAGATCTATTAGTTGCTGGCATGAGCAATTGCTATGTTTGATGACTGCAATGAGCATTAAACTCTCCAGCAGGAAATGCTTGGTGCTTCATGATCTTCAGCTTCTGCTAAGGTTACTTCATGGGCAGATCTAAGCCAGGAGGAAGTCTAGTGGTAGAATTAGATGTAAAACATTTAGTTGATATTCAAGGTGAATATTTAAGTGTTAAAAATGAATACTGTACTCATTTATTTGCAAAACCTAAAGTTCTCTTACATCCATTATGCATAATTTTCAAGAGAAATTGAAAAATCACTACTTTTTATGGTTTTTGTAATACACCATGCACACGTGCAGAATACGTGCATTTTCTTAGTAATAAAAAGAGAAATAATTCAAACAATTTTAACTTATCATTGAAGAGGGGGGGGGGGGGGGGGGGGGGGCAAGGTGCAAAATAAAGATTCGATAAATATTCTATTCTATTATGTAATTTTTCAAAACTTGAGGGGGCAATCTCTCACCCTCAAAGATGCATGGCCCCACCCGGTTCAACAGAAAAGTTTCATTATTTTTTTTTCCCAAAAAGATAAGCCATTTATATGCTTCTGTAAGACATCTCCTTGCGTTATTCACATACTAAACTAGAAAATACCTATTCAAATGAAAGCCATTTCACTAGAAACCATTAACTATTTTATGTTAGCATTAAGTTTAGTTGAATAGCTTAAAAAAGACCATAATATCTACTTTGTAGCATTAATAGGCACAACCAATCCAATATACGGATTTAGTTGACATCCTAATTCAATGTATATAGCTGCTGGTCTATTTTTCGACAACCATATACAGAGAATACCAGGAGTTTTAGAACCATTTCCATTAAACAAATGTTCATGAGATCCTGGGAATTGGACTTTATCTTAAGGAGATTAAAAAATTTGTCCTAGGCTGTTCAAACATAAACCAAGTCTTTGTTGTCTGGAGACGAAGACAAATCAAATTGGATATGTTACAAACCATGAAGGTTATTTTGAACAAATTATTATGGTAATGCGTTATATTACGTTATACATACATATATATATATATATATATATATTAGCGATTTAAAAAAAAAAAGAACTCGGACCTTATCTTTTGGGAAGCCATAGGTCAACTTTGATAATTCTCATGGTATAATGGAGCTATTTATTACTTTAGATTATGAGATTCTCGACTTGGCATCTCTTACAACATTGCCAATTTCTAAGGGTGTGCATCGAATTTAAATTCAGTAATTCGGAAGTTTGAATTCAGAATTTTGATTACCAACCGATTTCGATTTCAAATTCACCAGTTCTGATTCCGATTTCGATTCAGAATTCGATAAATTCCGAATTCACCGAATTCACAAACCTTTTTTCCTTTTTTTCTTTTTTGTTAGATGTATTGTTATATAATATAAATTTTATATTACATATATTATAAAAAATATTATTACATATAAATATATTATTAAAATATTATTTTATACATAAATATATATATTAATATACATATTATAAAATGAAATTGAAATAAAAAATATTATTATATAAAAAATAAATAAATATTAATATATATATATATTATAAAACAAAATTGAAATCGGAAATTCCGATTTCAAAAACTCCATTACCGAATTCGAAATCAAAAAATCCGATTTCAGTGCCGAATTCCGAATTACCGATTTCAAAAATTCCGAATTCAATTCGAATTCGGTCGGTAAATCGGAATTTTTCGATTTTACACACCCCTAGCAATTTCATCAAAAATTACAAGTCTAAATCATGGTCAATTCTAATGTTTCCAACCCCTCTTTCCATGGGATATGATCGTTTCAAATTGTAGTGTAGGAAAAACAGGGAAGAACAAGGAATCTGGGTGAATATTGTTAAAGCAAAACGCCCAAAGGAAAAGAACACAAAAATTAATATATTAACAAATAAATGAAACTTGAAAAAGAAATTCACAAAAATACCTAAACATAGCATATTGCTACATGAAATTGTTTAAATTCAATTATTTGATTGAATAAACCTAATGATCAAAGTATATAGCAACAAGCAAAAGAAATTCCAGATATATATTGCGTGACCTTAAAGCTCTAAAATTTTCCGAAATAACGTCAATTACTTGAAATATTATTTAAAATAATTATTACAATACTTTTTACAATGTGATATATATGAAATAAAAAAAAGTATACTGAAAACTGTATTCATAATATGAACAAATAATTTTTGTAATAAATAATGTCAATCCAAACACATGCCGTGTTGTTTGCCAAAACTGGCAAAAAGTTCCTCTCGTCGCCCCTCCGTCACTCTAATGTTGAGTTGCTTCCTGCCAATTTAGTAGCAAAGAAATTGTGTGAGGAATCTATGAACTGAAGACTTATCGTTTTGTCCTCGTCTCGTCCTTCCTTGCCGTAGATGTAGAAGTTGAGGAGAAAAGACTTTGGAGGTTGGTCTATTCAATATGGGAGAATGTGAGCTGCCAACAATTACATCAGCCAAATGAAATTTAAGGAAAATGGAAACAACAATGCAATTGACCCAGAAATAAAAAAATTCTGGTTTATGAATGGATGGGAGTTAGAATAATCTACATTTCTATTTAAAACCCTTGACCGACAGTTACCAACAAAGTAAAAAAGAATAATTCGTGCCGCCGTTTCGTGGGTGTTCTTTGGGTTACTTTTTTAGTGTATTTAGGAAAATATTATTTGCATTCCATATTTTGTTAATTACACTTCCATCATTTATTTTATCATATAGTCTAATAAATAAAAATCATGTGATAAAAATAATAGTGGGAGTGTAATTAACAAAAATTGAAGTGCAAATTACATTTTTCTGTATGTATTAGGCATAAAGGTGTTTTTAAAACGTGTCACTGCAAATCTATACGTAAAATATATGTTTTATTCAAAAGCAAAAATCCATTCATACTTTAAGTTTTTTTTTTTGTTTGATGTCCTCGATTATTTTTGTCTAAGTTTTAAAATTTTTAATAAATAAAAGAATTTAAGACTTAAACTTCCCCAAAAAGTAGATTTCGTTGATTCTAGCTAATAGATTGTTTTTTGCAGAACGTAAACCGAGTGCGACCCTTATGCATTGTACAATTATTTTACGTGTGAATTAATATTTCTGTAATAATTGCTAGAAAATAAGCAAGTTATAGAAATGATACTCTATTTTATG
This sequence comes from Coffea humblotiana, assembly GCA_023065735.1. Lineage (NCBI taxonomy): Eukaryota > Viridiplantae > Streptophyta > Magnoliopsida > Gentianales > Rubiaceae > Coffea > Coffea humblotiana. The sequence continues at coordinate 44,013,418 of CM041213.1, read as the reverse complement.
TCAAACACCAATTAGGTAAGCTAAATAACGCGTTAATCATGATAAGATTGCATAGGTGTCCTCCAGTCGGGTAGATGTTTTTCAATTGGCTGCCAAGACCCAATGGTATTATTCAATTACTGCAATTTCCAAGCTACTTCATTTCTTTTATGTCCATACAAATCAACTTGCAAGGAAGTTGAAAGGATGAGAAAACTGGACTTTGCAGGGAACTTATTCCTATGTAGATGTTAATTGGATATCTTTTTTAACAAAAAAAAAAAAAAACCTTTTAAGTAATGGTACGCCAATTTCCATCTGACAAGTTACTATTTATAATGGCTTATGAGGCTTTTCTTCTTCTCTTATATAGCTTATAATCTCCATCTTATCCGTAATTTCATGTAGCACCTCAAAGAAATAACTTTTGAATTGATTATGCCTTGCAGCCTTAGAATAGGGAAATTCAGGTAGGAAGCAAGCAGTTATTGGACTTCGATCTCATTGCTCCTCCAAAGTTATATCAATTTCACTTCTCAAAAGTTACTTCCACTATAAATTAACTCAGTTTAGTTACGATTTCAAATTTCATAGAGTGTCATACTTGAGTAAAAATAAAGGGTCAAAATATTATACTAATTGATTACAAATTCTGTGATTTTTTTTTTTTTTGGCTATATGGTCTATTGCAGCACATGAAGCACGAGTTTGTAAAAGTCTGTGAAACATTCTTGATTTGACTGGTACAAATTCCTAGAATTTGTGTTACAATATCAGTATCAGTTTTACAAAGTAGTTGCGAGTCAAAGATGTTGCAGGAACGACACGTCCTAACCAAGAAGGTTGCAGTTATAATAATTTTCTTGGCAATGATAAGGATAATATAAAGAAGGCATACGGGACATAGCACGAGTTTAGATCGTTTCAGTTTTTCATTGTTTTCTGGGCTTTGTACGTGCTTATGAGTGAACAGGAGCTCTTTGATGGCTTTTGACCAAAGACAAAGTTAAAAAATATTGAAAATAAACTAAAGGAAATAAATAGCAAGTGGACGTGACCATGGCTAGCCCACAGCTTTTTTTGGGTAACATATAGGCTTCGTTATGTACTTGAGAGGTGCAATGATGGTTTGAAATTAAATATTGTTTCATGTTTTATCAATTTATGAATCTCATACATTATACAGAATAATCCACTTATGATTAATTATTGGAAAATGGTTTAATTACGGTTCGTAACCTCATTCTAAGTTGCGGATGATTCCTGACCGTGGATTGCAATTAGTTAGCAAGGGTCACTATGGGCTACCGGCTTGTCGAGTTCCATGTGCAACAGAAAAGGTTTGCTCCTCAAGTTCGGATTTCTAAACAACCTTCCTCTTATCTTCTCCATACCTCTGATACTGCCACAGTCTCTACTAGAATCATGTCTGATAACTAATCAAATTCCATTATTTTATGGACCATGATAGGTTGCATTTTTGTTATAATTTTTATGATTATTTTTTCTTTTTATTTTATCAAATATTAGGTTAATTGGTGGATTTTATTTATTTTTGGTAATTTGTGCTAGTTGCAGAGATTTGGAGTAAAAGGGAACTAAAAGACGTGATTTCTTCATTAAACTTGCTATTCGGCATAATTACGTCAAAATTAAAAACTCTGCATGTCCGGGAAACTCGAAAGTTGACGTGTACTATTCAGCTGTGAATTGAAGTCTCAAAAGTCGGGTCACAAATGTTTTATCATATGGTTGTTGTTGACTTTTTCTTTCGGTTAAAATAGGATTTGTTGGGATAATTTTGATTTGAGTCAGTAGTAGTAATTTAATAGTAGTAGGAAACCAAACAATAGGAAGCATCGTTTTCTATATCTTTTTTTTTTATCCGAACAAGAGACGAGTCAGGAGTCATTAGGATCTTTTCTTTTTGGCCGCACGAAGCAAGTGGATCGTTTTCTTCCTTTTCTTTTCTTTTTCTTCGAATGATACATCTGACTTTTGGAGAACACTCATGTTGATGAGTTCAACTAATTCACGTGGAATTTTTTTCAACGTAGATGAATTAAATTTTTATTTCTAGTCAAGAAATAATGGACGATTTAGTTCATCTAAAATTGTGAGATTGAATTAATTCTATTTATTTCTTTAATTCTTTGGTATTCGTATATTCTCTGCTTTACTATCTTATGGTTGTTGTGTTATTCGAATATTCAGGATCCAGAATTTAGATTAATTCAATAACTTAAATCAATTAGGGCAATTAAATTCATAATTACTTATTTGTCCTAAATTAATGGTAACTGGCATGATTGAATTTGTATTAGGGGAATATATGGACTAATTTAAAATAATCCTTGTAACGTATTATTTGGTTAGAACAAAACTTCTCTATTTCTTGAGGAAATTAGGGAATTGAACTCTAAGGTAGTACCTAGAGTTATTTCTTGATTAGGGCAGTGGCTAACGGTTGTACCTTGGCTATCAATAAAGTAAGGAGAAATTGACTGTCATCGCTTGTTTGACAATTATAACTTGTTTATCAGTTAATAAGTGGAATTACTATTACATCAATGATCAATTAAGTGAACCGTTTTCGAAATTATTTATGGGCTAGAGTTATTTATTATTGATTCAATTTTAAGAAATTGTCATTTAGTTTTTTATTCACTTATTTATTTTATTTGAGTTATTTAATTATCTTTATTTTTATAAAAATCCTCTCATACTCTTGAATTCTAGAAGAAACAAAATTTTTTTCAATTTCTGTGGATTCGACCCTACTCACCCTATATACAAAATTTATAATTTTTTTGAATAGATATTTATTATTATATAGACTCAATACTTGTCAATTTTCGACCCTACTCTCAATACTCGAAATTATTTATGGGCTAGAGTTATTTATTATTGATTCAATTTTAAGAAATTGTCATTTAGTTTTTTATTCACTTATTTATTTTATTTGAGTTATTTAATTATCTTTATTTTTATAAAAATCCTCTCATACTCTTGAATTCTAGAAGAAACAAAATTTTTTTCAATTTCTGTGAATTCGACCCTACTCACCCTATATACAAAATTTATAATTTTTTTGAATAGATATTTATTATTATATAGACTCAATACTTGTCAATTTTGGCGCTGTTGCCAAGGACTAACATTAGTTAATTTGTTTGTTTTTTAGTTCATTTTATTTTTAATTTTCTGGTACTTTTCTAGTTTATGTCTCGTTCTTTTCATATAGATGAATTAATTTTCGATTCTAAAGTAGAGAAGACTCCGTGTAGAGTAAGGAAGGAAACCAGACAACACAGAAAGGAGCAATTAACTACTGCATCCCAAAGGCTCGATTCAGAAAGCGAATCGATGAATTCTTTGAGTGTTGTTTCGAGTGATTCTGAAGAGGAAGAAGTTACCATGGCAAACAATCGGACACTAAGGGGGTTGGCTACTTTTGACTTAAATCAGCAGCCATTATACATTACATTTCCAAATTTAGATGATAATACCCCTTTTGAATTAAAATCTGGTCTAATTCACCTTTTACCTTCTTTTTATAATCTTCCAAATGATGAGCCCTACAAACACTTTTAGAAATTTGATGTAGTATGCACAAATATGAAATCTTCTGGAATTATTGAAGAACAGATAAAAACGAGAGCATTTCCCTTTTCCCTTAAGGATTTAGCAAAAATTTGGTTGTACTATCTGTCAGCAGGTAGTATCATGACCTGGACGCAGTTATTGAAGAAATTTTTGAAAAAATATTTTCTTGCATCCAGAGTTGCCAATTTGAGAAAGGAGATATGTAGAATTAAACAGTATCTTGAGGAGCCTCTCTATGACTATTGGAAAAGATTCAAGAAGATGTTGTTGATCTTGGTCCTTAACTTTTGATATTTACAAAACAATTGGATGATACTAATATCTCTTTAAGAAATACTTTTAGCTATGAAGAAAATCTGATTCACAGATCAAGAGCATTTGAAAGAGATAAAGGAAGTTGAAAACTGTCGGACGCTCACGAAAATGACATCGGACGTCTGATAAACAATGCAACTCTTCGGACGCATGAAAAACTCCATCACCGGACATCCGAAAGAATTAAAATATTCCCTCTAACTCACTGTCTGGTTTCGGACGGAAGTACCGGACGTCCGATAAGATCATTCAAACTCGATGAAAGCTGTCGGATGCTCACAAAGATAATACCGAATGTCCGATAGAATTGAGATAATTTTTCAAACTCTCTGTTTACTATCCGACGCAAGCATCCAACGTCTGATAGAATTTTTCAAATTCTTTGTCTACTATTGGACGATAATACCGGATGTCCGACGCTCCCAACGACTAGTTGATTTTTCAGTTACTTTCTATCCGTTGGAAGTATTAATGAAACACTTCTTGGTTTCATATAAATAGAACATTGTCAGAAATTTCAAATAACTTTTGCACACTGAAAATACAAAAGATATAAAGTAATTTTAGTGAAAAAACACTCTCCAAGAAAGATTTGTAGTTTTGGTGGTGTAAAATTCATTGTAAATTTTCATTTGTGAGTGAATAGTTCAATAGTGTAACTCTGTGAGGGTTGTCCTGAGGGATAGTGAAACTTCCTAAATTGACCAAATGGAAATTGGGACAAGGTGGAAGTGAGCCTTCCTTTGTATATAAGATTGGTTGTATTTCATCAATTTGAAAAAACTTATTTGAATTGATCTACAAGTTCAAGAGGAATTTGGTAGTCAATTAGTTTGCAATTCTTCTTTTCTTATTTACTTATTATTATCTTGTGATCTTTAAATTGTTTATATTTTCTATTTCTCTCAAGTGATTTTATTCATTGATTGATTGATTCATTGTGTGATCACTTAGAAAAGAGGATAAATTTCATATTGAGTAAAATGTGCCCATAATTTGATTAGTTTTTTAATCAACCTAATTCACCCCCTCTTAGGTTGTTTTCGATCCTTATAATTAGTATCAGAATTTGGTCTCCTACAGATTAAATTCAAGCGATTTAGGAGTAAAGATGACAATCAACAATGCTATATTTTTTAAAAGACAATCTATGATTAGACCTCCTATGTTTAATGGATCAAATTACGTGAGTTGGAAAGAAAGAATGATTATCTTCTTACAATCGATTGATATTGAATTGTGGTTTATTGTTAATGAAGGTTCATATATACCTCTATAGTAGATGAAAACACTCATAGATTTAAACCAAAAATAAGAAATGAATTGATTGCAGAAGATAGAAAGTATCTCACTTTAAATGCAAAAGTTATGAATGTGTTATATAGTGATTTAAACTCAAACGAATCTATTAGAGTCAAGGGTTGTAAGTCAGTTAAAGAAATTTGGGACAAATTGAGAGAAATTCATGAATGCAGTGAGAATGTTAGAGAACAGAAAAAATCTATCTTGATTACTAAATATGAGTCATTTAAGATGAAACTTCATGAAAATATTGATCAAATGTATTTTACATTCAATGATCTTATTAAGGATTTAGAGGTTTTGGAAAAGAAATATACTTTAGGAGAGAAAAACAGAAAAATCTTGAATGTTTTGTCTAATGATTGGGAAAGTAAAGTGACTGCTATTGAAAAGACAAAAGATTTAAATTCAATACATATTGAATCTCTTATAAACTCTCTAACTTTTATGAGTTGAAACTAAAAACCAAGGTACAAGAAGAAGAATATGCAAAAGCAAAAAGGAGCATCGCTCTAAAAGCATCTCAAGATGATGATGACTCTGTTTCACTAGATGATAAAAATATGGATGACAATGAACTAACTCTCATCACAAAAAGTTTCAAGAGAATTTTCAACAAAAGGAGATTCAAAAAGAGAGGACTTAGCAATTCGAATTCCAATCAATTCAACAATACAAGAAAGCAAGAGGCCAACAAAAGGTAAGGTAACAAATGTTATGAATGCAACCAATTTGGACACTAAATGAGTGAGTGTCCAATGAAGAAAAAGAAAGAAAGACGAAAATCAAGATTCAACAACTTCCAATTTACATGGAATGAGTGCAACTCCGATGATGAAATTGAAGAGGAAGAAGAATCTACTCAATTGGCTTTTATGACCATTGAAGATAATGAGATAACAACTTCTAACTTTCAATTTGAAAGTGATGATGAAACTGATGATGATTTTGAATCTTTCATTAAAAAAATTGCATGATAGTTTGAAAGAATGTTATATTAGAAATAAGAAATTAAAATACAAAATTAGTTTTTTTCTTCAAGATAATACATGTCTTTTTCAAGAAAATAAGATACTGAAAACTGAAAATGATTTCTTGAAAAAAAATGAGATTGATTTATAAAATAAACTTGATAGAAAAATAAAGATTTGTGAAATGTTCAAAGAGGAACAAGGTGATCTGAAAAGAAGAATGAATAATTTAAATGAGTTTCTCTAATATAAGAAACAAAACTACTTTCAAAGAAATGGAACAAAGTCTCATCTTGGCACTTATGAGAAGAAGATAAATTCTGGTGCAAATGATTTTACTGTTTATAAGAGAAAACAAGTAAAATTTATTAAACCTGTTTATGCAAATAATTCGTTCGTTATGTGTAATTTTTGTTGTCAAAAAGGTCATATAAAAAGCAATTATTATGTGAGGAAAAACATGAGAAAAAACATGAAATGCATGTGGATAATTAGAGCTGATGCTAACTCTCAAGGACCCAAAAATTTTTGGGTACAATATATTAGTTTTTGAGTAGGTGAATCTGGTGAACATTATTAAGAAATCAAAGTGATTCATAAACAATGAATGTTCAAAACACATGACCGTGATCCATCACAATTCGTCAAAACTCAAGCCAAATTCTTGTGGCAAGTGATATTTGGAGATGACATGAAAATTAAAATAATTGGAATAGGAGATATTGGTAAGATTGGTGAGATTCTTGTTCATAATGTTCTTTTGTAATTTTCTTTTAATGTTTCTAATGTTTTGAACTGAGTTTTCCTTGATATTTTTAGATATTACTGAATTTTTACGATGACAAAAAGGGAGAGAAAAAAATAATGCTGATCTAATGATGGTTTGCTTTGATAATTATTTTGATTGTTATTTCTCTATTTGGTATCAATTTTCTGTTTTTTGGCTGATGATTGCTGAATATTGGTATGTTGATGATTGCTGAATTCTGTTATTATTTTTTTATTTTTGTTTGAAATATTGGATTCTCTATTATTGTTGCTGGATTATGGTTGCTGATTTTTACTCTCATCTTATGATGATAAAAAGGGGGAGAAATAGATCCTATGTGTAAGGAGGAGTTATTCTGAAATTATAAATTTGGCACTTAAAAATTTTGGATGCAATGAGTAAGGGAGAGTTTATACTCAATCTTTTTCTTTCTTCCATCCATTGTTTTGTCATCATCAAAAAGGGGGAGAATGTTGATCTTGGTCCCTAACTTTTGATGTTTACAAAATAATTAGATGATACTAATATCTTTTTAAGAAATACTTTCAATTATAAAGGAAATCTGATTCACAGATCAAGAGCATTTGAAAGAGATGAAGGAAGTTGAAAGCTGTCAGACACTCACGAAGATGACATGGGACGTCTGATAAATAATACAACTCTTCGGACGCGTGAAGAACTCCATCACTAGACGTGCGAAAGAATTAAGATATTCCCTCTAACTCAACGGATGGTTTCGGACGGAAGTACCGGACGTTCGATAAGATCCTTCAAACTCGACGAAAGCTGTCGGATGCTAACAAAGACAATACCGAACGTCCGATAGAATTGAGATAATCTTTCAAACTCTCTGTTTATTATCAGATGCAAGCATCCAACGTCCGATAAAATTTTTCAAATTCTTTGTCTACTATTGGACGATAATATCGAACGTCCGACGCTCCCAATGACTAGTTGACTTTTCAGTTACTTTCTATCCGTTGGAAGTATTAATGAAGCACTTTATTGGTTTCATATAAATAGAACATTGTCAGAAATTTCAAATAATTTTTGCACACTGAAAATACAAAAGATATAAAATAATTTTAGTGAGAAAACACTCTCCAAAGAAGATTTGTAGTCTTGGTGGTGCGAAATTCATTGTAAATTTTTCATTTGTGAGTAAATATTTTAATAGTGTAACTCTGTGAGGGTTGTTCTGAGAGATAGTAAAACTTCCTAATTTGACCATGTGAAAATTAGGGTAAGGAGGAAGTGAGCCTTCTTTTGTACACAAGATTGGTTGTATTTCATCAATTTGAAGAAACTTGTTTGAATTGATCTACAAGCTCAAGAGGAGTTTAGTAGTCAATTGGTTTGCAATTCTTTTCTTCTTATTTACTTATTGTTATCTTGTGATATTTAAATTGCTTATAGCTTATACTTCTCTCAAGTGATTTTATTCATTGATTGATTGATTCATTGTGTGATCATTTAGAAAAGAGGGTAAATTTCATATTGAGCAAAAAGTGCCCATAACTTGATTAGTTTTTTAATCAACCTAATTCACCCTTTTTAGGTTGTTTTCGATCCTTACAGATGTGTACTACATGCTCTCAACACCAGATAAGTGAACAATTACTGATTCAATACTTCTACGAGGGTTTTTTCTTTAGAGATAGAATCATTATTGATACTGCAAGTGGAGGGGTATTAGTAAACAAAACTTTGCAAGAAGCATGGGAGTTGATTGATGGGATGGCCGAAAACTCACAATAATTTGGTACATGAGAAGATGTTCCAACACGTAATGAGAAAGAAACTTCATCTATTCAACAGCAATTGTTTGAACTAATCTCTTTTGTTAGACAATTGGCTGTAGGAACTCACTACAAGCCAAGGTGTATGGGATCTGTATCAATATAGGGCACTCCACATATATGTATCCAATGCTTCAAAAAGAAAAATGCTGAATAGATAGATATGACTATGTCACATGCCCGTGCCAAGAAAGCAATATGATCCATACTCCAACATCTATAACCCAGGTTAGAGGGATCATCCGAACCTCAACTATGAACAAAATAGACTGCAGAATTTCATGCCTAACAGATAGCAAGGGTACCAGCAGCAATACCAATCTCAACCACAACCTTCTTCTTCCAATTCGAGTCCGTCTTTAGAAGACATGATGAAAACATTAACTGCTAACACTTTGCAGTTTCAGCAGAAGATAGAGTCCGACATACAGGATTTAAGGAATCAAATTAGTCTAATGGCAATATCAATCTGGAATCCCAATCTCAAGAAAAGTTGCCATCTCAACTAGAAGTGAATTCAAAGAACGTAAGCGTTATGACTTTAAAAGAGGTTGAGGGACCCAAACTCATAACCCCGAAAGATAAAAATAAAGATTAGATTGAAAAAGAGATTGAGGAAGAAGGAATAAGCAGTATAGACCTCAAGATAATTTCTGATCATATGATTAAAGTTAAAACTAATCTACCACATTTTCCTAGTATATTGGAGAAATCGAAGAAACAACATAAGGAGAAGGAGATTCTGGAGGTGTTTCGTAAGATGGAGATCAACATTCCCTTGTAGAACATAATAAGACAAGTACCGAGATACGCAAAATTCTTAAAAGATTTGTGCGTCAATAGAAAAAGATTGAAGGGAGATAAGAAAGTTATTGTGACGGATAACGTGCTGACAGTTCTGCAAAGAAAACTCCCATCTAAATGCAGAAATTCAGGTATATTTATTATCCCCTGCAAATAAAAAGCACCTTGATTAGAAATGTCATGCTAAATTTAGGAGTATCGATTAATATAATGCCAAAGTCTATTTATGCTTTTTTGAATCTAGGACCGTTGAAAGAAACTGAAATTGTAATTCAGTTTGCCGACAAAACTAATGCATATCCTAATGGATTGATTGAAGATGTTTTAGTCAAGTTTAATCAATTAGTATTTTTAACTGATTTTTATGTTCTTGATATGGACGATGACCACTCCTCAAACTCATCCCTTCTGCTATTAGAAAAACCCTTTTTTAGTACAGTTCAGACAAAAATAGATATCAATAAGGATATTTTAACTATGAAATTTGACGGAGAAATTATTCACTTTAATATATTTGAGGCTATGAAGTATCCGTCCAGTTCTAACTCTATTTTTGCTATGAGTGTTATTAATATTGTGGTACAGAAAGTTTTCAAAATTGATGACAGGGATGAGTTAGAGGTTGACTAAATACCTTGAGTTGGAAACAACTCATGAGGTTGAGTTAAGTGATGATCTAAAACACATGGTTGGAGCACTGCAATCGTTAGCAACTACGACAATAAGGTATGAGTTTGCACCCATTTTTATGCCAGAATTTCACAAAAAATTGTTACTGTCTATTGTTTAGGCACATGTTGTAGAATTGAAACCCCTGCCAGACCACTTAAAGTATGCATACTTCAGTGATAAGGAAATTCTTCCTGTGATCATCTCTGCAAAATTATCACCAATCCAAGAAGACGAGTTGATTTAGATATTTAGAGAGCACAAGCAGGCAATAGGTTGGATCATAACTGATATCAAAGTATGCACAGAATTAGATTCAAAGAAGGTGCCAAACTTGTAAGACAAGCCTAAAGAAGGTTGAACCTCCTGATGATAGAGATAGTAAAGAAAAAGATACTAAGTTGTTGGATGTAGGGATTATATATGCTATATCAAATAGCCTATGAGTGAATCCAGTGCAGGTAATTCCAAAGAAAACTGGAGTGACAATAGAAGCTAACCAAGAGGGTGAGATAGTTCTAGTTCAAAAGCTCACCAGATGCCACCAATGTATAAATTATTGAAAACTAAACGCCATCACAAAAAAGGATAATTTTCCTCTCCCTTTTATTGATCAGACTATTGAAAACCTGTAAGACAAGCCTATATAAGGTTGAACCTCCTGATGATGGAGGTAGTAAAGAAAAAGATACTCAAGTTATTAGATGTGGGGATTATATATGCTATATTAGGTAGCCCATGGGTGAGTCTAGCGTAGGTAATTCCAAAGAAAATTGGAGTGACAGTGGAAGCTAACCAAGATGGTGAAATAGTTCTAACTCGAAAGTCCACTGAATGGCATCAATGTATAAATTATTGAAAACTAAATGCCGTCACAAAAAAAGGATAATTTCCTTCTCTCTTTTATTGATCAGATTATTGAGAGGTTAGTTTGTCGAGTTTATGATTGTTTTTTGGATTATTTTTTTAGGTTACTTCCAGATTGCAATTGCACTGAAAAATCAGGAGAAGACCACCTTCACGTGCCAATTTGGAACTTTTGCTTGCAAACGAATGTCTTTCGAATTATGTAATACCCCCGCCATTTTTCAGAGATACATGCAAAGTATCTTCTCTGAATATATAGAGAAAATTATAGAACTGTTCATGAATAACTTTAGTGTGTATGGTAATAGTTTTAATAACCTAAAACTGATTTTGAAAAGGTACATAGAAAGTAACCTAGTGCTCAACTGAAAAAATACTATTTTATGGTTGAACATGGAATGATTTTAGGATATGTAGTATCATCCAAGGTATAGAAGTTGATAAAACTAAGATAAATATTGTGTCTACTTTACCTTACCCCGCAAGTATGTGGGAAGTACGTCCTTTTCTTGGATATGCAAGTTTCTATCACAGGTTTATCAAAGGTTTTTCAAAAATTGAAGCACCTTTGTTCAGACTTTTGCAAAAAGAAGTGACATTTGAATTCAACGACGAGTGTAAAAAGGCGTTTGACAATTTAAAGGAACTCCTGACTTCGCCACTTATCATCTAACCCCCTGATTAGAGTCTCCCATTCAAGATCATGTGCGATGCCAGCGACTATACAGTGGGAACAATGCTAGGTCAGAGAGAGGGAAAAGTGGCTCAGGTTATTTACTATGCATCAAAGGTCTCGAATGGAGTTCAAGTTAATTACTTCACCATAGAAAAGAAGCTCCTAGCGGTTGTTTTTGCTTTAGAAAAATTCAGATCATATTTGTTAGGTACTAAAGTTATTGTGTATTATGATCATAAGTTTTGTAGTATTTGTTGACGAAGAAAGATGCGAAATCAAGACTAATTAGGTGGATATTGCTTCTACAAGAGTTTGATCTAGAGATCAGAGATAAAAGAAGAGCAGAAAATTTAGTGGCTGATCATTTGAGTTGCCTACCAGTTGTTGAAGAGGAATTCCCATTGAGAGAAGCTTTTCCTGACGAACAATTATTTTTCATTAATTCTTCATTGCCTTGGTGTGCTAATATTATTAATTACTTATTAACTGGTAAATTACTTGCATGATGGTCCAAGACGAAGAGAAATAAGCGAAAGAGTGATGCTAGATATTACATTTGGGATGACCCTTACCTATAGAGGCAGTGCGCGGACCAAGTAATGAGAAGATATGTAAGTGAAAATGAATTCCATTCGATACTAACCTTTTGTCACTCATTTGCTTATGGAGGTCATTTCGATCCGAAGAAAACGGCTCGTAAGGTGTTGGAAAATGGGTTCTACTGACCTTCCCTGTTCAAGATTGCCTACATGTTTTGTAAGTTTTGTCATAGATGCCAAAGAGTAGGTAATATTTTTTGTAGAAAATCAAATGCTACAAATTCCCATGTTTTTTGTTAAATTTTTTGACGTTTTGAGTATTGATTTTATGGGTCCTTTTCCTACGTCATTTGGTGTTCTTTATATATTATTGGCAATAGACTATATTTTCAAATGGGTAAAAACTAAATCCACCCAAACTAATGATTCAAAAGTAGTTTCATATTTTATAAAGTGCAATATTTTTGTCTATTTTCAAATGTCAAGGGCCATGGTTAGCGATAGGGGGACACATTTTTGCAACAACACGATAGTTGCACTTTTTAGAAAGTATAGTGTCCTTCATAAGATGTCAACATCTTATCGTTCTCAAACAAATGGTCAAGCGAAAGTCTTGAACAAAGAAATCAAATCCATTTTGGAGAAAATGGTTTGTCCTGATAGGAAGGATTGGAATTTAAGATTAGAAGACGCTCTTTGGGCTTTATCAGACCATTTATCAGATGCCTATAGGGACGTCTCCCTATAGGTTTGGTGTTTGGAAAGCTGTGCAATTTTTCAATGGAATTCGAGCACAAGGCATTTTGGGCAGTAAAGTAGTGCAATATGGATTTTGAGGAAGTCAAAATTCACAGGAAACTCCAATGACAAGAATTAGAGAAAATCTGGAATGAGGCCTATGAGAACGTAGTGATTTATAAAGAGAGGAATAGAGTTTTTTATGATTAACAAATTTCAAGAAAGACCTTTGCGGTTGGTCAGAAAGTTCTTCTCTATCAATCGAGATTTAAATTATTTTCAAGTAAATTACATTCTCGTTGGATTGATCCTTTTGTAGTTACTCATTTTTCTCATTATGGTGCAGTCGAAATCTAAAATTTAAAAATGGACAAGAAGTTTGTAGTGAATGAACATCATCTGAAACCTTATTAAGAAGGTTTTCCTATGAAAGAAGTGGAGATGATGCAACTTGAAAACCCAACTTATACAAACTGAGCATATTTGGTCATGTCTAACAAAAAATATTAAAGAAAAACGCTCATTGGAAGGCAACCCAACTCTATTTGATATTAATTTCAATTGTGTTTTCTTCGTTTGCATATTTGTATTTCGTTTTGCTCATTGGTGTTTGTGTTTTGTCGTTGAGCAAGTTCGATTATATAGGTGGGTAGAAGGCTACCTCTTAATAGGGCACGCCTGTGCTTAACTTATGGATCTATCATTTTCACAAGTTCAGAATTCTAAAGAGTTAAGGGATTGACAAGCCACATCCACACCTTCTAATCACGGTTTAGGAAAATTTTTTTTGATACAAGATCAGAAGACTCTCAGCTTTAAGCCATGCCTATGCCTTCGAGTCACGCGCTAGGAAGAATTATCCTAGATTCATGATCAGAGGACTCTCCCACTTTATGACGTGCCCATGTCTTGCTCTAGTGAATGTGACAAAATAAAATATATTGGTATAAAATGAAAAATAATAACGAAAAAATTTATTAAAATTTTTTTTAAAATAATAAAAAAATTAAACATCCAAAAAAGAAAAATAATAATTAAAAAAATGACGAAAAAAATTAAAGAATATAAAATTTTTTTCCTTTTTCTCTTTCTTTTTCTTCCTTTCTTCTCTTTCTCTCTTTTTCTTCTTTCTTTCTTTCTTTCTTTCTTTTCTTCCCCAGCTGCACGACAATCCCCAACCCACAATTAAGGTTTTCTATTCCCTGCTTCACACCGCCATGATCGTCACCGCTATCTGCCGTCGTCAGTCATCCACGGTCATCTTCTCCATTCACCGTTCGTTGTCCACTGCTACTGCTGCTCGATCTCTGCCATCATCAGTTATCCATAGTCATCATTAGTCTCCTCATTGTCATTGCCTCGTCATCAGTCGCTCCTCTTCGGCCATTCATCCTCGCGTGCAGCTTGTCGCCGCTAGCCGCTACCATCTTGCCATCGTCTTCGCCGTTGTCCGCCTCTACCACTGCTCCACAGTTGCCATGGCGGTTTGACGTCAAGAAGAAATTGTCACTGTTGTCGCTGCTGCTACCACTACAATCGTGTCGCCGCCGCTACCACTACAATCGTGTCGCCGTCGTTAATTAGCAATCCTCGTCACTTGAATTGCCACTTTCATTTGTCGTTTCTGGTCACGAAACGACCAATGTTGTCACTGCCTGTCGTCTCCCTCTGGCTGTTTTCATCATCAGCACTAGAGGCGGCAATCTGGATCAGAATCCATTTATCCATCCATTTGACCCTTAAGTAAATGGATTTGGATTGCCGATTTCCCGTGGTGGCTTTAAATGGTTTGACCAATTAAATCCACTTAACTTAATGGTTTTAAATGGATTGTCCATATAAACCATATAAAACCAATTACTTAAAAAAAAAAAAACATCAAACCGTCTGACTCTGAAGTTCCTCACCTCCCCAGTCCTTTCGAGATTCAAACAAGGGAAAACCACAGAGACAAAAAGGAGGTGAGAGAATCAGACTGTTCGGACTATCAGAGATTAATCGAAGCGAATACCCATTCAGAATTGAAGCAATGTCCTTGAAGGCATCATTTTCTTCGCGATAAAATTATAAATCGATTCCTCAACCAATAAAGCCAATCGTGGATATTCTTCCTCCATAAGCTCCTTAAGACAATAAAGCCAGTGGGTTTTAATTCTTTTTCTTCTTCCACTCTCCGCTCATGGACTGATGATCGTGACTCTTCTCATCTCTAAGCCATTTAATCCCACCTCCATCTGCATCGTATTTGAATCATCCATAATACCTCAGTCGCTGCCATGGATAAACTAATGATGCCCTAATTTCTCTTTTTTTTCTGAATTTTTGGTAACTAGTAAGACGAAGCCCTAAATTGTCTAAGTGACGTTCTATTTAATTCTTCAATTAGAGCACTTGATCTAGCCAGAGTTTTGAGATGCTGGTTATTAGTATACCATAAATGAAAGCAACCCTTGGTTTTTGATGATGTTAAAGGTAGAATGTAAATGTTGGCCAACGGGTCGAAATGTATGAAGATGAATCATATGACCCGAATATTCTACATCTAGTGCAAGATTGTAGAATTTTGTTCAGATTTGAGGATTAGATACTTTGCGATCTTTAATCCATTTTCTTCAGCAAACGGAGAAGAAGACAGATAAGAAATAGAAAGAAGAAAAAAGAAAAGGAAAATGAACAAAAGAGATAAAGGAAAGAATTTCCTATTTGATAGTTAAATGGATTTTAAATGGATAATTGGATATCCATCATCCATTTGGATCCAATCCACATATAACCATTTACTAAATGGATTTAAGTGGATTAGACCATTTAATCCATAATCCATTTATATGAAACCAATTATAATCCATATATCCATTTTGACACCTCTAATCAGCACTAGTCGTTACCAGCACCGCTCTTTGTTTCCTCCGTCATCACTGAATTTCATCGGCCCAATTAGAGACCCATTAAAAGAGACATCCATGAGTTTTATCTGATACTCGGCATAGTTGATTGGATTACTTTTGCTAGTGATTCACGAGTTTCGTCAATTTTTTTCCTTTTTCTGGGCCACTGTTGATTGATTGAGTGGTTTCTCAGTAATTTGGTTATTTGGGCTATTGATTGCTCTCATAAGTAATTTTATTGGTTGTTTGGTGTAATAGTTATGGTGTCTAAATTGGTAATTTTTGGAGTACATTGTTAACAGATGTTACCTTGCAGTTGGATTCCAGTGGTGGAAAGTTTTGGTCCTTAGTCTTAATTTATCAATTATTACCTGTTGCTTAACAAAGGGACTTCATCGTGTGTCGATTTACTGCCCTATGTGATTTGTTGGCAAGCAGAATTGGTAATCTATTGGGACATATGTGTTTTTGTTGAAATTTGGTCAACACGGGGTAGTGGGCAGGAGTTTGGTTCACTATCTACATTTTGTTGTGGACAATTGTCTTTGATTGGTCGCCTATTATTTAAAGAGGGTTTGTTGCTATTATCATTTAATTGGTCGCCCGTCTTCAGTTGGTTACCTCCCTAAATAGCTAGGAAAAGACAACTGGTAAGAAAAAGACCACCACTCCATCATCCCAACCCACCATTAGGAAAAGTAAATCTTTCATTGCCTCTACTCCGGGGCAACGATCTCAGTTGAGTAGAAATAAAGGTATACACATAGATTCACCTGCCCATTTTAGGGGAAACTTGAACTTTACTAAGGAGGAGGATAAATGCCAATATGCCACTTGTTGTGAGAGGCGAATCATTGCTAGTAAGTACATCCACCAACCTACACTAGAAACTTTACAAATTGCCAATGAGGAGGATGAGATGTTTAAAATTATCGGGTGGAGTAACTATACTCGAATTCGATGTCCCACCTTTGTTGAGTTGACCAGAGAGTTCTACACCATATTCGAGTTTGATTTAGTTAATGAATTCACTGTCAATACTCCCAATGTGATTAGATATCGATTATTGGGTAGGGAATATGAGCAGTCGATCACCAAGTTCAATCTTACATTTGATAGAGCCCAATCTAAGACGAGGTAGTATATCGATAGTGCTTGCGGCTATGTAGATCCCTTCTTTTCAACACATATGGGTTTGTGACAGAAGTTTTCTATTAATAGGGAGCGTTATGACCTGAACCAATCTAAAAGCTCTTTTCTTAAGTCCCTTGCTTGGCGATATGTTCAGCATTTTTTCGCCTATAACGTTTCGAGTAGGAGAGACAGCTTGGGTATCTTAGCCAAACCCAAGTACTTCTTTTTGTGGTGCATGTTGAATAACATTAAGGTTAATCTCGGATGTTGGTTGGCCACACAATTCAAGTCGATTCTACCTAAGAAGAACAAATCACTTATCCTAGGTTCATACATTACTCATTTGGCAACAAATCTAGACATTTTAGATTTGACTAACCATGATTTACATTTAGCTTGTCCTATGGAGCCTTTGGATTTAGGTTGCTTGGAGAAAATGGGGGTTGTGGAGCACATTCTTGGTGAATATATGTTCGTTCCGCCAGGCCCTATTCAACCATCTCCTTGACGAGGCCAACGTCAACAAGATCCCCCACGTAACGATGATTTGCTTCATGATGATCCTAGACCTCCCACATCAGCCCTGCCACTGCCATTTTGTAGGGATGAGCAGTTTCAGACCCTTCAGGGGGAGATGCAGCAAATGTCAGGACATTTTACTCGTCTCAAGCTCCATATTACTAGGATGACGCAAAACTTGGCGACTTTCTTTCATCACGTGGGTTTCAACCCACCTTTTCCTCTCTAGCCATAGCTATTTATTACCTCCTCCACGTTTAGAGAAGTGTTGTTGTCCTTTTTCTTTTCATTTGTTCCTTTCTTTCTTCCATCGGGGACAATGTTAGATTTAGGTATGGGGGAGGAGCTATGTTATTGGCTAGTTATTTTTAGTTATTTTTTGTTGTCTTTTCTTTTTCATGGGCAATGATGAAATTATGCAATCAAGATGCAAGTATATGTAATGAATTTGTATTGGCCAGGTATCTTATTTTTCTTGATAAGGACTTCAAATGATGAATATGATGAATTTGAAAACTTGAGCCACTTTGTAAGTTTATTGGGCCTGTGTTGAGCATTTTGTCTTAATTTGCTTTGTTTTTTGTTTGTTGAACTGTTATTGCACATGATTTGTCATTCTAAAACTTGCTCTGGTATACATGTCAAGATCACATTTTTGTTGACTTGATGTTGAAAAATGACAAGAGCACTTCCGATTTAAACTCTTTTGACTCTCTTAAAGATCTGCCAATATTTTGTCTACCATTAGTGAGCCATGTTTGAGCTTATGACGTTTTCTTTGTTTTATACCATAATTATTACCCGAGACCTCCTGTTTTGGACTTACTTGTTGAATCTCATGTCAAAGAAGTATCTTGATTTAAGTGTTTGAAACCTATTGCGTTGATATAAGGCAATATATGGAGTTTAGCAAGTATTTATCTAAAAAAAGGAGAGAGAGAAAAGAAGAAAATGACTGTCAATTATTTTCTGGGCAAAATTTGGCATTGGATGCGTAATGACGGAAGCTCAAAAGCATGCTTTCACTTGCTAAGTTGTTGGAAAATTGCCGAAGGAGCCTTGATCATGTGGATTGATATGAAATTGATATTCAGTTGCATGCACCGATTCTCTGACATCTTCTTTGACATGTTTACACCTTTGATTCATCTTTCCATTCTATCCTTAACCCAAGCCCCATTACAACCTTATTCCAGTCCCTTGGATTCTGGTATTAGATTCACTATTAATGGTAGAGATGTGATGCATGAGCAAGCTTATGGTAAAATTATTCCATAGTGTTGATTTGAGAGTATATTATGCTTATACACTTTTATGAGTAATGAGCGTCTATGTTAAAAGCCCTTGGGAGAATTGTTAAATTCAATGTGTTTTGACTTTGAGGAACTTGTGGGGATAATAGGGTGTTTATGCTGATATGAATTGCTACAAAATCTTGCTATCTTGATTGTGCTTCTGAGTTTGGATATGCTTGAGGACAAACATAGTATAGGTGTGCGAAAAATTGATAGGTTGCATTTTTGTTATAATTTTTATGATTATTTCCTCTTTTTATTTTAGCAAATATTACGTTAATTGGTGAATTCTACTTATTTTTGGTAATTTGTGCTGGTTGCAGAGATTTGGAGTAAAAAGGAACTAAAAGGCGTGATTTCTTCACTAAACTTGTTATTCGGAATGATCGCGTCAAAGTTAAAAACTCTGCACGTCCGGAAAACTCGAGAGTTTTTTGATAAGAAAACAAACGGAAAAATTTTATTACTGAGACTGTTGGAAATCGTCCAACATGATTTGCTTGACAAAATTTGGAGGAGCACTCCAAAGAGATTCATAAAGGTTGGCATTCTTTACTCGGTTGGCTAAGATATGCGCAACCTTATTTGCCTCCCTTGGTATCCATTTGACATCAATACAAAGTTGATCGAGTAAGGCTAAGCGTATATCCTCAAGAATCAGGCCTAAGTCAGACAGGATGTCTTCCTTATCAAGAATGAGTTTAATAATTGAAGCTGCATCTCCCTCCAAAATAAAGCTTGGGATCATTATATTTCTTGCCAAATAGACCGCTTCCCTAGCAGCATGGGCTTCCGCTATTTCTGCACTCACCGAACCAACGAATTTCTTTGCAAGGCCAGCTATAAAAGAGCCTTCATGGTCTCAGACCACTACCCCAATGCCAAAGATTCTTTGAGTTATGGATATGGCAGCATCAAAATTAATTTTAAAATGGGGGGAAGGCGGGGCTGACCATCTCAATGGAGCAGTCTGGGGTAGAGTCATAACAGGATGTGTATTGGCCTCATGAAATTCGCTAAGACTGTGTGCTACCAAGTTGACTATTGACAAGGGATGCCGAAATTTGCCATTGAACAAAGCAGAATTCCTGTTGTTCCAGAGTGCGTAGCACAACATAGCAAAAGTTTCACATTCAGCCCCGGACAGTGAGCGAATAATTTCTTTATACCAGAGCTCAAAACTAGAGTAATGGCAATTGTGAAGTTTGCGTTCTAGGAAGACAAGTGCCCAGACCTGCACCGCCACTGGGCAGTAGAAGAAAATGTGGGATAGGTTGCCACAGCTCCCTTTGCAAATAGCACAAGTGACATCCGATAAGATTCCACGCTTCATGAGATTATCGTTTGAGAGTAAAGAGTTGTGACAGGCTCTCTAGAGGAGGTGCTTGGCTTTGTTGGGGATATCGAGAGCCCAAATCTTCTTCCAAACCTTGTCATTATTAGAACTAGTGCTAGCCCGCTCCTGCTGCCCCACATGAAGAATACTAGAATCCATGATTGCATGATACGCACTTTTAACTGTGAGTTTTCCATTTTTTGAGTAGTGCCAGATCCATCTGTCCCTCATTTGACAGTTTATCAATGGAATACTTTTGATGAGTTCAACTTCCTCCGCCCAAAAAATGCAATCGATCAATCCTAAGTTTCAACAGTGAGTGTCATGGTCAATTAATTCAGATACATATGCATGCTGGTCAAGAAAGCGGGGAGGAGAGTAGATGCGAAAGGACTTTGGCCTTGGAAGCCATCTATCCTTCCAAATCTGGATAGAATCTCCCGAGCCTACCCGAAGTCTACAGCCCAATTCCAGAACTTTCCTTCCTTCAAGAATACCCTTCCAGGTGAGTGATGGTCGATGACCTAATTTAGCGTGGAAAAAATCTATATCAGGAAAATACTTGGCTTTCAAAATGAGGCTTAGAAGAGAGTTCGGGTTATAGAGAATTCGCCACGCTTGCTTAGCCAACATCGCATAATTGAAAGCTTTCATATTCCTGAAGCCAAGACCACCATCCTCCTTTGATCGACATAACTTGTTCCAGCTAACCCAGTGGATCTTGTGATTTGAAGAATTATCAACCCACCAGTAATTTGTCACCATGGACTGGATGTCTCTGATGATGTTATCTGGTAGGAGAAAACATGACATGGAGTACGTTGGGATAGCTTGAACGATAGCCTTGATAAGCACCTCTTTGCCGGCTCGAGAAAGATGCTTTTCCTTCCAACCTTGAATGCGGTGCCAAATTCGGTCCTTTATGGATGCAAATACTTCTGACTTGGATCTGCCAATTACGGATGGTAGCCCAAGATACTCATCATGAGCGTCAACTATTGGCATACTCAAGATTTGGGATATGTGAAGCTTGATACTCTGCGGAGTGTTAGGACTAAAAGTGATGGCGGATTTATCAAAGTTGATACTTTGGCCTGAAGCTCTCTCATAAAGTTGGAGGATATGCTGGAAATTCAAGGCCTCTTCAGCTGTGGCTTCCCCAAACAAAAGAGTATCGTCCGTGAATAGTAGATGAGAGATGGCTGGCGCTCTTTTGTTGATGGTAATGCCCTTTAGCTTCGCACACCTGGAGGATTCCTGCAATAGACAAGATAGAGCTTCTCCGCAGATTAGGAAGAGGTAGGGGGACAAGGGGTCACCTTGTCTTATCCCCCTTTGTGGGATAATAGAACCAAACTGGACACCATTGAGAAGGAATGAAAATGAGACTGAGGAGATACATTTGAAAATTAGGGAGACAAATTTATCAGCAAACCCCAGAGCTCTCATAACCCTAGTGAGGAAGTTCCACTCAACCCTATCAAAAGCCTTGCTCATATCTAGTTTGAGTGACATTAAACCTCGGGAGTTTACACGTAAAATTCAGCCATAAATTGAAGTCTCAAAAGTTGGGTCACAAATGTTTTATCAGGTGGTTGTTGTTGACTTTTTCTTTCGGTTAAGATAGGATTTGTTGGAATAATTTTGATTTGAGTTAGTAGTAGTAATTTAGTAGTAGTAGGAAACCAAACAATAGGAAGCCTCGTTTCTTTATCTTCTTTTTTTTTCATCCGAATGGGAGACTACTCAGGAGTCATTAGGATCTTTTCTTTTTGGCTGCATGAAGCAAGTGGAACGTTTTCTTCCTTTTCTTTTCTTTTTCTTCGAATAATACATTTGACTTTTGAAGAACATTCAGGTCGATGAGTTCAACTAATTCACGTGGGATTTCTTCAATGGAAATGAACTAAATTTCTATTTCTAGTCAAGAAACAACGAAGGACTTGGTTCATCTAAAATTGTAAGATTGTATTGGTTTTATTTATTCCTTTAATTCTCTAGTATTCGTATATTCCCTACTTTACTTTCTTATGGTTGCAGGGTCCGGAATTTAGATTAATTCAATAACCTAAAATCAATTAGGGCAATTAAATTCATAATTGTTTAATTTTCTTGAATTAACGGTAACTGCATGATTGGATTTGTGTTAGGGGAATATATGGACTAATTTAAAATAATCATCTAAATGTATTATTTGGTTAGAACAAGACTTTTCTATTCTTAAGGCAATTAGAGAATTGAAGTCTAAGATCGTACCTAGGGTTATTTCTTGATTACGGCAGTGGCTAACGGTCATACCTTGGCTATCGATAAAGTAAGAAGAAGTTGACTGTCATCGCTTATTTGGTAGTTATAACTTATTTATCAGTTAATAAGTGGAATTACTATTGCATCAATAATCAATTAAGTGAACAATTTCTGAAGTTATTTATTGGCTAGAGTTATTTATTATTGATTCAATTTTAAGAAATTGTCATTTAGTTTTTATTCACTTATTTATTTTATTTGAGTTATTTAATTATCTTTATTTTTATAAAAATCCTCCCATACTCTTGAACTTTAGAAGAAATAAATTTTTTCCACTCCCTATGGTTTCGACCTTGTTCACCCTATATACAAAATTTGTAATTTTTCTCGAGTAGGTATTTATTATTGCATAGATTCGACACCTATCAAACCAATTATGAAATCAAAATTAACGAAGGAACTCCAAAAATCTTGTTACATCATTATATCAAGCAAAATTTTCAATTAAACGAATGCATTCATCCCAAAATCACTCTTTTATTTCAAAATTGGAAGTACTTGCAGCCTGTTGATCTTGGATCGTGGAGTTAACGCCACAATCAAAATGGACAAATGGAAGGTATTAAAGGGGAGGAGAGGACGGGAGTAATGTTTAAAAGATAAAAATATAGATGGCCATCTTAGGGGTTGCAAATTGATGAACAAAGATTTGGGATTTGGACTCAGGAGAGGTTATAAAAGTAGGAAGGAGGGGAGGAGAAAAGGTGGCAGGTGACAAGAATAATGAAAAAATGGGTGATTTGGGTGAAGAAGACAGACCAGGACGATGCTAGTGGGAAAACTGAGAATTGGGGTGGGATGGGTCCATTTTTAATTAACCAAAATACTGGGTTTTTTTAAATTAACCAAAGGACTGGTGTCTGTGACTTAAAACTGATAGATGTCTGTAATCCTAGAATGATCCTTAATTCTTTAAGCCATCTCTAATAGGTGGGACTTGGATACATGGGCGGATCTATAGTAGGGGCACTGGGGGCTCATAATTTCTATAGTACCTATAGAATTTTGATATAATCTCAAGTGTGTTCTCTGAAGTTTTGTGTATTCATTGGTTTATATGTTCCTAAAGTTGGCTTTGATTTTGTCTGTTACTATAGCTACTATAGAAAGAGCTTTTCAGTTATGAATATCATGAAGAATCAATTACGAAATAGAATGGGAGACACTTAGATAAATAATTGTTTAGTTATTTGCATTGAGAAAAATATACTTTGTGTAGTTCAAAATGAAAAAAGTTGTAAACTGTTATCAAAATATGAAAACTCATCGTGAGCAATTGTAAATAGTTTAGTTTACTTTTTGAAATAAAATTATTATTATATTAATAATTTTGAGTTTGTGTTTTTATGTTTTTCATGTAATATATGCATCATTTGTACTTGTTGGTGAATTTTTTTTTTTTGCTTAAAAAATTCGAAAAAGAGTAGGTAAAAACTTTTAGAGTTGCTTTTGCCCCCATTGAAAATTTTTTCTTGCTCCGCCACTGTGGATACTAATTTTATCACTAACAATGAATAGAGTACAATGTGGAAAGGGACATAAACCAATTTCTAGTAAAAATTTTGAGAATCACATATCTCCAATATCTGTACTTATAGTTCACCCCCAAGAGATGATTGATGCTATTTTAGGAAACAAAAAAAAATGAAAATATTAACTCTTTGAGGCACAGGTCCCTACTAGAGCAACTATTTTCCTACAAGACCAACTGTTTCGGTAGAAATTTGTACTAACAAAATCATGAGCATGCCACGTGAAAAAGTAACAAGAATTGAAAGTAATAACTTGAAAATTAAAAGGATTAGATGATTTTTTTTGGTAAGTTAAAATTTATTCCTAAGTAACAAAATATATGTTATACAATCACTATAATAAAGCTAATCCACAAGGTGGTATTTAGTCAAATAAACAAAGAAATATGAACATACAAAATCTAGCCAACAATGTGACAACTAAACCATAACAGGAGCCATCTTGAAAACACAAAACATAGATCTTAAAATTGCAAAGAACTCAACAGTTTTGTCTTTTCAAGGATTAGATGATTGTTGTTTGCTACCTTTAATTAAGATCTTAAAATTGTGGAGAATTCAAACTCGAATATGAAAAAGAATAAGGACATTTTAAGGAAGATTTTCATTTGAAAACTTCACTAATGATAATATTTAAAGTTCCATAATTGCTCATCTTTAGGTAATGACAATGGTAGTGAACTGAAGGCCGTATGATTCGCAAGATGATGCTAGTAATTAAGTGAAATATTAATAGTTTGCAGTGGCATTCTTTAGAGCTCATATTTGCAGATTGGCCCTGGCTAATTTTGTATATACTATATGGAATTGGAGGGAAGAAACTAGTTGGTATCAAGTGAGTCAAATGGGGTGCTTTAGAAATTGTTCAGAGGATTACATCCGAGGTCTAGGCAACTATTGTTAGCTGGAAGAAGGTTAATAGGAGTAAAGAAAATTGGGAACTGTCTATAGCTTGGAATCTTAATCAGGCCGTTTTTCAACGGTGTATTGTATTTAATAGGGTTGTGTAGTTTGTCTACTAGCTTTTCTGTAGTGGCATTCCATATACATCCTTGAAAAAAGTTGATGGGGTTTGATTTTTTTGACTCAATTAATATGTCTTTCAGGTAAATGTGAAGTTGAACCGAACTTTGGTATGTTTAGAAGTCCATCCTCTCTAGAAAAAAGTTATCCCGCTCTTAGTGTGGGTATTTCATCTCCCTATTCCTTAGTAGGATAGAATGTTCGGTTAAGCAGTTAGCTTCTAGTACATTCCCATAGTACTTTCAAGCTACATATCTCTTATCTTGGATTAGTTCACGTGGATTTGTTCACAGTCTACTTTTCTTATGGAAAAGGAAATCATTACCTAGCTCGCAGAGTTCTCTCTACAGGATGAGGAAAATATTCCAATAAATTTTGAAGAATGTGATGTTCGGGAAGGAATCGAGGAGTGCAAAAGAAGCAGGTTCTATGCAAGCAAGGAAATCGATTTTAAGGGTCTTCGATGGGCAATGACGAAGGCATGGAAGAGTGAAAAGATACAAATAAGAAAACTACATGATCATATTTTGCATATTTTCTTCCCCACGAAGGAGGAAGCAAACAGAATCGTGGATCAAGGCCCATGGTGCTTTGATAAAGACTTATTGATTGTCAAGCCCTGGAGATATGGTAAGGCCATTAAAGTTGAAGACTTTTATCCTATGTTTCAGACTCAGACTGGGCATCAACTCGGTTGAGCTCAGAGGTTAGGGGTCAATGGGTTCGACCGGGTTCAATCGGGGTTGAATCGGATGACGTCATAAATAACAATTATTTAAAAATTAAAATATTGTATGTAAAATGCTTAAGAACATGTTAATATTAATAAATGTATATCCATATATATTTGATATTTCAAATATATTTAACAAGAAAATACAAAGAAATTAGAATGATCAAGTAGCAATTTATATTATTTAATGAACATTAACAAGTTTAGAATTAAAATTATGGATTTGATTGAAAAATAACACCAAACTTTAGGACAACATTTATAAAGTATGAAATATTTGAAATATATTAATAATTTTTAACAACTTAGGGGCAAAAACATAATATTGAAAATGTTTTGACCTTTCAAAAAAAAAAATTGGGCAGCAGGACTGAGACTGAGGTCTCCAACTTTGCTGCACATGCCATGTCAGGTATCTGCTTCAATTAAGAAGGCTGCCATGCTACAAATATTTGTGGCCTAGGTGCAGTCAAAACAAGGGGAGTTGGTGTCGTGGTGGGGTTTCATGTTTTTTTTTTCCAGACGCGAGGCGATAACAATATAGACAGATGACGGGATTACCTCGTTAAAATCATTTCTTGCGTCCTCAAAATCTCCAGCTATCATGTGGGCCATTCCACGTCAACAGAGAGCTTTCACATGAATAGGACTTATGTCCAACACCTGCATTATGGATCCGTTGTCAGAGAAGTTTGACTTGGAATGAAATCATCTAGAGCGGTCAAACTCTTTGATATCAAACCGGTTCATCCGGTTTGCCGGTCAAACCTAGTCAAATCTGATTTTTGACTAAGGTTGACCGAGTTTACATTGACAGGTTCCTGTGCAATAATAATTACCTACTCAAGAAAAATACAAATTTTGTATATAACCGTAAGTAGGGTCGAATCCACAAGAACTGAGGATAATTCGTTTCTTCCAGAGTCCGAAGTATGGGGGATTTTTAGAGAGTATAAAATAACTAATTAACTAACTAATGAAACAACTAATAGAAATAAACAAGAATTAATCAATAACCAATACGACTCTAGCCAAAGATGCAACTTTTCAGACACAGTCCATTCAACTAATCATCGATGCAAAGATAATTCAATTATTCATTAATAGATTGGTTATAGTTGTCATACACGCGATAAACAACCAGCCTTTCCTTACTTTTTCGATAGTCAAGGTACGATCATTAGCTATTTCCCTAACCAAGAAGTAACCCTAGGTACGACCATAGGATTTAATTTCTTGATTGCAATAAGAATTAGAAAAGCTCAATCCTAACCAACAAACACGCTATGAGGGTTCGTTTAAGTTAGATCATACGTTTCCCTAACATGAAACCAATCACGCTAGTCGCCATTGGTATTAATCAATTGAAAAATTACGGATTCAATCAATTAATCTGGCAGTAGATTATTAGGTTAATTCGAATATCGGGCTCTTGACATTCAAATAACAAAACAATTATAAGAAGTTAAACTAGAAAACGTACAAATACTAATGAATAAAAGAAATAAGTAAAATAATTTGATCTCACAAATGTTTGGAATCGGATCTTCAAGTTGACCTTCGACTAGATGAGGAACTTAGCCACCCCTCATAGAGAAATTTCCACGCGAATTAGTAGAATTCATGAACATCAAACTTTGTTCTTAAAACAATCTAATATGTTTCACGCAAGAAGAGTAAAGGCACGAAGAAGGAATTATCTCCTGTCTTGCGGCCTCGGGACCAAGACGAATAATAGAAAAATCTCCCTAATCTAAACAATCAAAGGAAAAACAAAAGCAAAAGGCGCCCCGCGAATGTTCCTTCGGTTTTCGGAATTCTAGTACTAGTAAACTACCTATTACTAGTAAAACTCTAGTCAGCAAAAAGAGAAGGAATCCGTTGTAGCCCAATGTGGAGCCCGGCTTGTAGGTATTTTGGAAGCTTACCACGTGTGGAGTATTTTCCTCAAGAAAGTCTCCTGTTTAGCACTTGTTTGATCCACTTCCTGTAATTAGGGCCAAATACCAAATATAAGTATATGTTAACAATTAAAACAATATTTGGCCAGGACAAAAAGGGAAATTAACAATAAATTACTAACAATTAACACCCTATCATACATCTGATTTTTTTAGAGTAACTCGGACCGGACACTTGGCCGGTTCCCGATTCGATCGGTCAGACCGGCCGGTTCGGTCCGAGTTTAAAAGCACAACTTTTATCATACTCCATTTTGAATACATATAAAGGGTCTACCTCTGCAATGTTATACAAAGGATATGGCGCACAAGATTGGGAAAAATTTATGAGGATACTCTGTCATTCAAATTTGGGAAAACTTGGACAATGGTGGAAGGTTTTTCCATATGAGAGCCACTATCAATATCCTCAAACCTCTAAGGCATACCATAGTACTAAGAGGACCGGATGGAGGACACATATATGCATTGCTGCGGTATTAGAAATACCCATTATGTGTTTTAATTGCGGTATTATTGGTCATATAGCAAAGAAGTGTACTGCAATGGAAATGGGCCAAGGAAATGCACAAAATTTTCAATATGGAATTTGGTTAAATGCTGAATTTTCCAGAACCACTATTCTGCAGACTATAGAGATGACATGTGATAGCATGAGGAAGATAATGGGATCCGAAGACAAGGGGCAGGAATCGGAGAAGCCAAACAGGAGCGAATTCCCATAAGGAGACATCTTCTAGAAGTGAAAATGCGGAAAAAAGAATGATGGTTGTGTCATCTTTTGAAGCGGGTAACAATTTCCAAAGGATAGCAAAGAAAACGACAAACAGTAGCAATATGATTTGCTCACATGCAGGCGTAAGAAACAAGGATTTGAAGTATTAAATACTTTCACAATAGAGGGGCAAGTGGATAAAAATATCAACGTTGAGAGAGAAGGGATGCCAACAAATGAGCTTTCTTTAATCCCCAATGAATGCAGCCCAACATATTTAGACCAAAAGCAGTACAATAAACAGAGACAAATAAATGGCCTTCTATTGGGCTAGGGGATGAAGGAAGGTGAGGCTAGCTCTATACAAAATTCAAGCCAAGCCTTATTAGTTAGAGGATTTGACAGAGGCCCAAACAATAATTGGAGATAACCAGGAAAGCTTTTTAGCTCTTGTTAATACAAGTAGCCTATTGGAAAACTGAAGGTGTTCGTCGAAGATCAAGGAAAGAGGATGATAATGGCGAGATCATTTGTTATGCTAAGAAGAAGAAGATGGTTGGGTCGTTGGAACTTTCAGAGCAAACGGCGGAGCTTGCACGGCAACCCCGCCGATAGCCATGAGTCTTTTAGCATGGAATTGCCGAGGCTTGGGGAAACCTCAGTCAATTCGAGCTTTACTCAGTCTGATTAAGGTTGAGATCCCCAAAATAATTTTCTTGTCCGAAAACAAAAATGCTAAGTAAGATATGGAAAGGGTGCGAAGAAAGATAGGGTTCAGTTCTGGTTTTTTGTAGATAGAGTGGGACTGAGTGGTGGTTTGGGACTAATTTGGAACGATGATGTTGATTTGAACATTCAAAGTTGTTCAAGGGGACACATTGGACGCCATAATTATAGAGGAGGAAAGGGGTGTGAATGGCGATTAACTAATTTTTATGGAAATCCCGATGCTGCAAAAAGAAATTTTTCCTAGGAGCTTCTATCAAAGCTTGGCCATTGCTTCTCATTACCATGGATATGTATTGGCGGCTTTAATGAGATTCTAGAACAAGATGAGAAGAAAGGTAAACTCGAAAAAATATGGTCTCACATATATGACTTCAGGAAAGCAATTGATGAGGTAGGTTTTGATGGATTTGGGTTTCTAGGGCAGAAGCAAGTTTACTTGGTGCAATAAACGAGAAACCGATGCAATAGTCCATCTATGTCATGATCGTGCATTGGCAAATTTGGAATGGATCAGGATATTCCTAGAAGCTGTAGTTAGACACTTAACTGCCACGCATTCAGATCACTTCGCGATTAAGGTGGTTTTGAAGCAGCAATGGAGACAAAGAGGTGGAAGGCGACGGAAGAAACTGTTCAGATTTGAAGCCCTATGGTTAAATGATGAAGAATGTAGTCAGATTATTCATGATAACTGGGGAACTTTGGCAGGGGGCCCGGCTATTGCTATGAAAAGAAATACAGCAAACATAGGAGCTGTATTAGGAGACTGGGGCAAGAGGAAATATGGTAATATAAAGAAGCGGATTGCCTGCAAACAGAAAGTTTGGAGAGAATTCAATGCAATCCAACTTTCAGCCCCTCGGAGGAAGCAAGATTGGTGCGGGAACTAGATGGTCTCTTAGCTCTATAGGAGATCTACTGGAAACAAAGATTCAGGGTAGATTGGCTGATGAATGGAGACCGTAATACAGCTTTCTTTCATAGCAAAGCAAACAGAAGAAGAATCAGGAATCTAATAGAAGGTTTAAAGGATGAAGGAGGTAGATGGCACACCAGGCTAGAAGACATTGAAGAAATGGCCTTGAACTATTTTTCAGATTTATTTGCAGCCAAAGGTGGAACCAATCACAATAAGGACTGCTTTATTAGTATGAAAATAACAGAGGAGATGGAAATTTTCTTGAATAAAAATTTCAGTGGAGAGGAGGTGCGTCATGCATTGTCTCAAATGAACCCATGGAAGGCTCCTGGTACGGATGGCCTACATGCCATGTTTTACGAAAAGTTCTGGACGGTTGTTGGAGAAGATGTTACAAGATTGGCTCTATCCTTTCTAAATGGAGATTTATGCATAGAGCCAATTAACCAGACATTTATCGTGTTGATCCCTAAGGTTAGAAATCCGAAGATTCTCACTGACTACCGCCCAATCAGCTTGTGTAACGTGGTATACAAAATTAGTTCGAAGACCATGGCAAATAGATTGAAACAAATTCTGCCAGCAATAGCAGATGAAGCTCAAAGTGCTTTTGTTAAAGGACGACAAATAACAGATAACTTTGCTATTGCTTTTGAGGCCTTCCACCACATGAAGAATTTGAGATCTAGTGAGGAAAAATTTTTGGGTCTAAAATTGGATATGAGCAGAGCATACGATAGAGTGGAACGGAGTTTTATTCAGCTAATGATGAGGCAGATGGATTTTCCTGACAAATGGATTGATTTGACTATGAAATGCATCAATACAGTGTCTTACTCTGTCCGCCTCAATGGACAGCCAACAAGAAGTTTCAGACCATCTCATGGTCTACGGCAAGGTGACCCTCCATCGCCTTATTTGTTTATATTATGTGCTGAAGGTTTTTCATCTCTAATACGGAAGGCAGAAAGGGAAGGTTTGTGGGGTGGTATGATGATGGAATAAATAGTCCTTCCATTTCACACTTGTTATTTGCTGTTGATAGTTTATTATTCTCTAAGGCTGAAGAAAGAAATGTAGAAACAATACAAAAAGTTTTGTGGACGTATGAAAAATAATCTGGCCAAAAGATTATTTATGAAAAAATCTAGCATTTATTTTAGTGCTAATGTGGAGCCTGATCTTGCAGAACGACTGAGTAGAAAACTTGGAGTGCTGCTGGGAAAACCAGGTAGCAGGTACTTGGGATTACCTTGTCTCATTGGCAGATCAAGACGGGATATTTTCTCTTTCATCAAAGATAGAGTTTGGAAGAAGTTGAAGGGATGGAAGGAGAAAGTTTTATCAAAAGCAGGGAAGGAAATTTTGGTTAAAGAAGTAGCTCAAGCAATCCCAACTTACATAATGTCTTGGTTCTTATTACCTGAGGGACTATGCAAAGAAATAACAACAATGGTAATGCCCTTTCTGGTGGGGACAGAAAGGAGACGAGAAAAAGATTTGTTGGAAAAGTTGGGACTGGATGTGTAAATCTAAAGAGGAAGGAGGCATGGGTTTCAGGGACATCACTATTTTTAATTATGCCCTTTTAGCAAAGCAGGGATGGCGGATTATTCAATTGCCTAATTCTTTGGTGGCAAGAGTGCTTAAAGACAAATATTTCCCTACTTCAAGTTTCCTCATGGCAGGGAAAGGAGTGGGATCATCAGACATATGGAAAGGCCTATGGGAGAGCAAAGGAATACTCAAAATGGGTCTAAGATGGAGATTGGTAGGGGTGATCAGGTGAGAATATGGGAGGATCCATGGTTGCCTATTCCGTATGGTTTTAAGCCGTCTTGGTTTGTTAAAAATATCTTGAATGCAAGATTGGTTTCAGAGCTGATTGATCATCATAGTTGTCGTCGGAAAGAGGAGATCATTAGGAATGTTTTTCCTGTGCATGAAGCTGAGATCATTTGCTCAATCCCCCTTTGTGACTCATGGCTAGAAGACCAAGTAATATGGCACTATAGCAAGAATGGTTGCTTCTCTGTAAAATCTGCGTATTGGATGATCATGGATCTATTACAGCACTGGAGAGGAAAGATGGAACCATCATCCAAGTTGAAGGAAAAGAAATATTGGAAAGCATTATGGAACTTGGATGTTCCTCCGAAGGTTAAATGTTTTGCATGGAGGTTGAGCTTGAATATCTTACCCACAGGGGTGAATTTGAAGAAAAAGATGCAGGGCTTTAATTCATCATGTGCTTGGTGTGGAGAACCGCAGGAACATGATCGTCATGTTTTCTTTGACTGCAAATTTTCAAGACAAATTTGGGAGCTCACAGACTTGTCCATAGACTTTCAAGAGATTAAGCATCATGCATGAAGGAACTCATGGGAATTATTTTTGAATCTGGTGATAAAATAGAAATACAGAGTTTTTGTAATGACACTTTGGATGATCTGGCATGCAAGGAACAAACTCCTATTTGAGGGAATTTGCATGAAGACAGAGGTGATAGTGGGCTGGGTGAGGGCATATCTGCGGGAATTTAATCAAAGGAAAAAGAAAAATGAAAGTGGGGCAGGACAGGAATTGGTTAAGAAATGGCAACCTCCGGCAAGAAATCTATTGAAGATTAATGTAGATGCAGCGTGGTCAAAAGAAAAGGCAGGAATTGGTATTATAGTCAGAAATGAAGATGGAGAAATCATGGCTGCAATGGCTGAAGGAATTGGCAAGATGTTGTCTATTGAGTTAGCAGAGTTGGTTGCAGTAAGTACTGGTTTGCAGTGGGCAAAGGAAGTTGGAATAGATGCATTCATTCTGGAAAGTGACTCGATCAATGTGGTTCAAAGGCTTAATAGCAGGGAAGTGGATCTCTCAGTAATAGGGCATGTGGTAGACAAAGTTCGAAAACTTAGGGATGAATTCCAAGAATGTCGGATTGCACATGTATGTAGGACAGGAAATACTCCAGCCCACTTACTGGCTAAGTTATCTTTATTTTTGGGGGATAGAGTTACATGGTGGCACAACTTTCCACCTTGCATTGTAAATGCTGCTTTTTGTGATATGAATCGATAGAAAGTTTCTTTTTCAAAAAAAAAATTGTAATAAGATTAACTAAAGAAAGTATAACCAATAAAACGTTGTGAAGGGAAAACTGACAACTAGGATATTTGTCAAGGTAAATAAGAACCATTTTATTGTACATTAGAATGACAAATGAGAGAAAACATTTCCTCCGGGAATTCATTTCATTTTTTTCTTGTATGTTTCAAAAATCCCGGAATATATAGGGGATCCTAAATCAGAAACAAAGAAACTGTACCTCAAATCAAGACATGGAACCAAGTTAGAATAGACAGTGAACACTTTTTTAAAAAATGTAAATTAACAACCGTAGAAATGGATTACAAACCATCATCTCTTACATCTGTTATCTCAAAAACAAGTCTAATTTAAGCTGTGATTTAAACATTACAAATATTGAACTAATTCCGGGAAAAAATAATATATATGCATGCCACAAGTTCGACAACTGCTCAAGCTTTGAGGATCTTCTTCTTAGGCTTTTCTTGATCAGCTAATCCTCCATTTTCAAGTGCCCTTTTAATTGTCTTTGTCGGAGATGGATCGTTGACAGCATTGCTCTTGGCGAGGAAGTTCATGAACCATAAAGCTGATTCCTTTGGATATCTTGCATTTCTATCTTTGAAGTTTACATGAATAATCCCAAAACGAGCTGTATAACCCTCGGACCATTCAAAGTTGTCGAGTAATGACCATATAAAGTAACCCTTGACATTGACTTTGTCTCTGCAAAATGCAAATAAAAAAAATCTGAAGTTTACAATACGCACACAAATTAGTCAAAATTTGGAATACCAAGTCCCTCATCTTGGAAACTTTACACATCCATAGCTTGTTTCACACGCGTAAGATGATCTTGATGATATTTGATCCTTGTCTTATCAATACGAGCTCTTGAGACAGTAAGACCAGGATCATTTACCTCATCGACACCTATCAAACAATGCAAATAAAGTTTTGTCAGTTTTCTGCATAATATTCACAATTCTTGTAATCATGTTGTTTTTAAAACGATGAAAAAGCTAAAACTCTCCCATTAATTACCATTTTCAGTTAATATAAATGAGCGGACTATTGTAATGTGTTTTTACATATTGCAAGAGCTTGTAAACTCCAAGAGGATAAATGTACAGCCATATAGAACCAGCCTGGAATTAGATCATATAAAATTGGTTAGTTGCTGAGCATTAATAATATAAACGTCACAGATCTCATTAATGTATCAAAGATTGGCAAATCACTACAACTAGAAGTGCATGGATTATTATATTTTTAGCCTATGCCTGGACACGTCGGAAATTAGTGTTTTTGTTACCCTGGGGCCGATGTCTGTTTTGCCATCAGGACCTACGGCTGTAAAATTTTCCAGAATGAAAGAAAAGTAAGAATCAGGTTTGAAAAGAAGAAGAAGGCGAGCAAGAAAACGATCAATGATTAGAGAATTCCATGAACTTACTTTGAGTCTTAACTTGTTGATCAGTGACATAGCTTAAAAGTTCACTTTTGGTCCCGGATGCATCACTAGCAATATGTAGAAGTATAATAATTCAATCCAAGAAAATCAAATGACCCTTTCAGATTTTGGCTCTCTTCTTTTGAAAATTTTGGAAGACGTGACTTCACGATATCCCTCATTCTTTTGGATAGTCACCATAGGTTATTGGTGACATAAACCTGCATATGAAGGAAGCATTAGACAATCATAACCAACTAAAAGTTTTATGTTAGATCAAAGCTCTAACTGTTTGTATCAGATCAATAATATCATAAATTTGTTTTTCCCTTCACTTGGCTATAGCTTGCGTATGAAACAAATGATTGTAGCATGAATATACCATCCGAACATAAAATCAGCCGCCCGCTCAACGGCTTCCTTGTCCTGTGGAATGTCATTAAGAGGTTCCCACCATTGTGACACTAGGGTTATTCCTATCTTCCCTTCTTGACCCTGCAAAAATATTATAACTAAACATTGATATCGAACATTTTTTGGAACTTTAGATGTAACTTACATATCAAATTATTTGCAATCTTAGAATTTCATCTAGATAGATAGCCTACCTTAAAGTATTCGCGGTACACTTTTACAGCTTCAGCATGAGCAAGTAACAATGGTGTGCTACCAAGTATGGCTCTGTGCCAGGATTACCATCCACAGGAATGCCTGAAAATAGATGGTTGCATCTGTGTCCAGTATTGCCTTCTTTGATATGTTCAGCTGTGGATACACCCCTACCAGGTGCATGGCCACCAGTGGTGTAGCCATTATAAGCAAAAGTCCATGGCTCATTCAATGTGATCCAATGTTTCACACGATCACCGAATTCCCAAAAGCATAGCTCAGCAAATTCGCGAAAGTCATCCCTGTTAGATGGAGTAGGCTTATCAGAGATAATCACATAAACGATTTAAAAATTTGTAAACATGTAGGAATAGTTTAGGCTTCCTTGATCTAATGCACAAATGAAGGTTTTACCGCTTATTGGTATAGCTAGGATTAGCCTTTCAGATATATTATTGTTCAAAGCTGCCCTAATCAACATTTTTAAATTCTATCCTGAGTAAAAAACTTTACATTGGTAGGCTTACTATACAATTAGCTGAGGTGGAAGACACGACATGCCTAACAAAAAAGAGTCAAGGGAAGTGGCGATAGAGAATAGAGGAGTAAGTATATCATTATTCCAGAAAGAAATGATTAGGTCCAGAGAAGGTAATATAAAGTTAGAGAAAAGATTTTACTATGGAACAATTATGTAGGCTAATTGCCAGTTGGGTACTCCGAATTGTATATCAAAATTTAGCTTTCGTGCTGAGGAGATCACTTGGATGTTCCCTCCCAACTAGACCTATAGTGTATATCTTCATACCTACTCCTACATACAATGCACCATTTACGTTAGTTTAGTGTTTATACGAATCTCTCTCTCCTCTCTCTCTCTCTTCATGTATTTAAGATGAAGCAACATGTTATTTCTTTTTTAGTGTAAATGTGAGGGTTGGAACAAAGAGACCTCACTTACACTCCTTCCCTTTGAAATATGTAACTCATCCCTTCTCCCAACCCAAAAAAAAGCAATATGTTATTAAACTAGTTGATGGAATTGTATAAGACTGAATTACACCACTTACACCATCCTTCGACACTCCTTCCCTTTGAACCATCAAACCCATCCCTTCCTTCCCCCCTCCCCCACACAAAACCCAAAAAAAGCAATATGTTATTAAATAGTTGATGAAATTGTATAAGACTGAATTACACCACTTACACTATCCTTCGACAGAGGAAACCGCCATATTCATCTTCCAAAGTTGTGGTACATCCCAATGGAAAAGAGTTATGAAAGGCTTGATACCTGCAATAGTGTTCATATTGCTTGTGATTAAGTCGACCCCCAAAAAAAATAAAAACTTATGCTATGGCACAAGTTTAACAAATTTGAAAAGTTCGTTACACAGAGCGTGTTTGATTCTTCGATTACCAATACAGTGAAATTTTTGAACTTCTTTTTGTCACAAAACTTACAGCGACTTTCGTGAAAAAACAATTTTTTTGGGTACTCTGAGGAATAGCAAATAATGTATAAGAAATGCCTTCCACACAATCTGTGCCATCCTTTTGAGACCTTTTTAACGATTCTCCATCAAAAACAAATAAAAAAGAACTAAGATGTAGAGTTTACCATTTGCCAAGAGCTCATCGATAAGATTGTTGTAATACTGTATTCCTTCTTTGTTCACACCAGCACTTAATCTTCCACCTGTTATTTTCAGTTTGGATCAGAGGCTTCTTTTTCAAAGTGCTTGTTTGTGGTTGAAAGTATAACATGTGTGCCTTAGATTTGTCCTAGTATATTTGCACGAAGGTATTTCAAATGTTCATTTTTCTCTTGTTTGACCATTGTATTCTTCTTGCTTACCAGGCAGTACTCTAGACCATGAGATTGAAAATCGGTATGCATCCAAGCCAATTTTCTTCATCATTTGGACATCTTCCTGCAATATTCAAAAGCTTGAATATTAGTAGCACTAAATGGTCGTGCCCAATTTTCACTCAAATTTAATATTCAACTATTCATGCATCCTTTAATTTGTATAAGTTTTTCATTTTAGTAATCATCTATAAATCACGGGTACTTTATATTAGGAATTGGTTTAATTTCTTTTAAACAAATTTCTTGTTTTGTGTGGAAGTAACTAATTTACTAATTGGTTTTAGTTACTTGAAGTAGTAGCTAAGAAATTTCCTATTTTGTTTAGGATTAGAAGTTATTTCTTATTCTGTACAAGTCTAGGAATTAGAATTGGTTTTCTATTGTTATTTGGGTTTTGATCAAATATATTATTTATAAATAGGTAGGTTGACATACTACACAAGAGACACATAAAAGGGCAACATGTAGCCTTATACATGGAGGTGAGAGAGGATTCTTGGGAGGTAAGAGATGGTATACAGAGGTTGGATTTGGATTCAAGTTATATTCTTGTATAGAGTTTTTCTCTTATAATAAAGAACGAATTTCTCTCCGTGGATATAGGCTCTCAATGGTGGAGGCGAACCACGTTAAATATTGTGTGTCGTCTATTTTCCAAACTTGTGGTTTGTTTATCATTAAATTGTTATATGCTTGATATCTCAATAGTTGATTATTTTGTAATTGGATCCTAACAAATGGTATCAGAGTGTGGGTTCAAATTATATTCTTGTATAGAGTTTTTCTCTTATAATAAAGAACGAGTTCTTTCCGTGGACATAGGTTCAGTGGTGGAGGCAAACTACATTAAATATTGTGTGTCATCTATTTTCCATACTTGTAGGCTTGTTTGTCATTAAATTGTTATGTACTTGATATCTCAATAGTTGATTATTCCGTGATTGGATACTAACACTTTATAAGTTGAAAAGCTTTACCTTGTAACGATGATATTGATCAATAGCCACATTTCCATTACTTCCATCGACCACTTTATCAGGTCTTTGTTCAGTAAATTTGTCCCATATACTAGGGCCTCTACCACCTTCTTCTGCAGCACCTTCCATCTATCACCCACAAAAGCAAAAAATTGTGAAAACAAGAAAAACATTCATTTTTTAACCAATCCATGACTTGTGGAACTATCTCCAAAATTAGCAGGACTGAATATAACTTTTCTTTTTCAGGTACAATTAAATTTTGTATTAAAATCAGATAATAATTGTCTCACACAAATAAGACATCTGCACTAAGCTTTCTCTTCTTTTTTTTTTTTTTGGGGCGGGGGGGTGTGGTTGGGGTGGGGATGTTGGGCGCCAAAGGAGCTATCTTGCATCTTTTGCAAAAAGCTTAGGGGCAAAGATAATTTGGTCAAAGGTATAAGTGAAAATATTAATTATTTTAAGAGGATATAAAAGAATTTCTAAAATTTTAAGCGGGCACGATCTAAATTTTACAAAGATATGTGTGAAATCTTCAAATTTTTTAAAGGTATACAAAAGAATTTTGTAAAATCTTAGGGGATAGTTGCCCCTCCCTGCACCCTTACTTCCGCCACTGACTACAAGAAGTAGCAATATTATACATGTAAAACCTATATTGTTCACAATAATTAAGCAGGAACAAGACTTAATTTACCTGATAAGCAGACGATGCACTTCCAAAGATGAAGTCCTCTCCAAAATCGGCGCGGCTGAGATCACTTGTAACATTGCATTTTGCTGCCATTTCTTGAACCTGCTATTCCTTTGTTTTTGATTTCGGATGATCAATTGATTTGAAGCTTTGAAATATGTTTTCCTGAATAAGGTCTGTTATTGAATAGTTTTGAGTTGTGGTGCTAAAGCCATGATTATACAGGGTTTATATAGGCACCATTATCTAGGAAACGAGTAGCTGTTGCGTGTATTGACTTTCAGTTTTATCTTTTTTATCAGCAATTTGCAGAGTCAGCCCTTAGACTTTGAACGGGTAAAATAGCATCCTTTTTTAAATCACCTCTATCTTCTGCCAACTCAGATTTCTGGAGACCACCGTTTGCTAGTACTCTGAAATGATTAATTTAAGGATACATTAATTGAGGATCATGCTATGGTAACGAGTCGTCGCTCGTCAGGTGATTTAGTAATAAAATAACGGTTTGTCAAATGGATATGGTACTCGTTAAAATATATTTTAAATATTATATTTTTAGAAGTATAAGGTTAATTAGAGAGAGTAAATAAATATAAGGGAGGGTGAACAAAATTAAATAGAAAAAGTATATAAATGTAAGAAAGGATAATAATTGTTAATATATGTACATATATGATAGATTAGATAAATATTAGATGTGTTAACAAGTACCTTAAGGATACCCATTAGAAAAATCCATAAAATAATGGTCATTGACTGGTAACACAGGTTTGCTTTTCTTTTGCGACAGTTAAGTGCTTTATGCGACCATTTTGTTGGGAATCATAAAGTACCGTCCAGAAGTATATGCAACTTTTCCAAATAAAATGGTGGGATTCTCTTATAAAATGGTAAGTTTGAAGTACTTATCAAATTTACTTTTCCAATACTGAATCTGACCATTTAGATATTGAAACTTAATGTATTTTTGCTACATTTATTCATTTTAGTTGTATGTAATCTTTTGAAGTAAAATAGTAAGTTTGTCTAATGAAGTAGTAAATTTCAGAAGTTACTTTTCTGTTAGTAAAACGTACTCTTTATCTAACAAAAGTTACTATTATTGTGATTAAACTTACTAATCTATTTATGGGTCTATCTAACAGGTATCCAATGGGCATTTGATAAGATGTAATTAAGGTGTTAAATTTCTTATAATTTAAGCTTAATTAAGAAAAGTCTATAA
The DNA here is from genome assembly GCA_023065735.1 of Coffea humblotiana. Lineage (NCBI taxonomy): Eukaryota > Viridiplantae > Streptophyta > Magnoliopsida > Gentianales > Rubiaceae > Coffea > Coffea humblotiana. The sequence goes on along the minus strand of CM041213.1, from coordinate 43,973,375 downwards.
ATACAATAGAGGGTAGTTTTGTTAGGTTTGTTTGGATAGTGAAATTATTCCAAATTATATTTTGCTTGCTTCATAAGCACATTTCCCAACCCACATTTTATATTTCCAACCATTTTTTTATCTCACATACATTACATCACAAAAAGTGCTACAATAATTATTCCAAATAATATTTCAAATAATAACTTATCCAAACATTCCTACTATATGTACATATATGGTAAATCGGGTGGAATTTAGATGTATTAATGAGTATACATTAGACATCCGTTAAAAAACTCCTTTAGCTGTATATAAGTTAATCAAGTAAAATGGTAAGTTTGCACAAATGAAGCAGTAAATTTTAAAGGGTAGTTGTTGTTAGTATATGTACATATATTGTGATTAAACTTACTAATCTATTTTTGGTTATTTTTCTGGTGTATGTATTAGATATAGCGGCATTTTTAGGGTGTGTCACTACAGACCTATATGTGAAATACACTTTTTTTTTTCAAAAGCTAAAGTCCATAAACACCTTAATTTTTTAATGTTCTCAATTAATTTTCGTCTAAGTTTTTTATTTTTGAAATAAACAAAAGAATTTAAAACTAAAATTTTTTCAGAAAGTAACTTTTGTTGATTCTAATATATTGCTTTTTGCAGAAACTAAACCTAGTGCTACCCTTATGCATTGTACAATTATTTTACTTGTGAATTAATATTTCTGTAATAATTGCTAGAAAATAAACAAGTTATAGAAATGATGCTCAATTCTATGTCAAGCACTAATTAACTAATCCACATAACAAGCTAATTGTTTTATTTAGAAGTTAGGCCGCCCATTTCCTTAGTAGCCATGCATGCACCCAAGAAAAAAATATATATATCATTGTAAGGATCATGACAAGATGGCATAGGTGTCAATACCCAATGGTATTATTCAATTACTGCAATTTGCAAGCTACTTGATTTCTTTTATGTCCATACGAATCAACTTGCAAGTAAGTTGAAAGGGTGAGAAAACTGGACTTTTGCATGTTGTACTGAAGAAACAATATTACAAGTGCCAAAATCAACTTTGTGTCAACTTGCATACGATTTAAAAAATAATATTAATAATGGTAATAAGCTCCGTGGAAGATGCTGCTTTTTAGTGCATTAGCATCAATTGCGCTACGTATCATAATGCATAACACATTTCTACCGATTAAGGCCTCGACACTTTGAGTATTTGGATTCAAGTTCTATTTCCCCTTCCCTGTTCTTAAATTTCGCCCTTTTCCTATTAAGAAAAATTTATAAAAAAAAAAGCATAATACATTTCTACCTAAAATTTGAAGTATATTAGGGACTAAGAGTATTCTAAGTAGAGGTGGCAAAATGGACAAGATCTACTTAGATTTAAGATGGGACCGAATACTATGGGTTTAGATAGATTTAAGATGGGACCGAATACTATGGGTTTAGATCCAATCTTACCCACATTTATTCTGGAACTAATTTGGGTGAAATTACTTTGGGATGGGTTTAAATTGATATTGCTCAATACTCAAATCTATTTCATGTATTCTTTGTTCTTTTAATTCTTTTTTTATATAACTTTAATATTGTTGATTTATTAAATTTCTTTTGGTCTTATTGTGAATTTGTATTTTCTTGAATTCTTTTTCCCTCATATTTTCTTTTATTTATTTTCTATGCATATATTTTTTTAACCTTTGATTTCCAATGTTGCTAAATTTTAATTGAGAAAAAAATAAGTATTATAAAAACTTAAAAGACTTGTATTTATGATTATAAAGAAATGCTATTGTATAGACTTGTATTTATGAAACTTGAGCCTGTGGAAAAGCATGGCTAGTGAAATTTGTTTTGACCCAACAATAAGGCGCAAGGATGAAAGTTTAGTTGCATTAAAACTTTTCACATATGCACCAGAAGCACATCAACATAAATGCTTTAGCCTGAACAAGTTAAAATTATTTCACTTAACTGCCAACAATTTTCAGAATCATTTTGCCTAGGTAACTAGATGGCCTAATTTAAAACTCAATTTAGAATTACTATCTTAATTTTCCCTTCTAATATAGAAAAAAAAAAGAGAATAAGATTTGAGGACAAAAGAATCTCTAACCATATGACCCTACTTTATTCCCCATATCTTGAGTAACAACAACAAAGTTTATTCGTTTGGGAGAAAGGAGCTTTTGGATGAATTAAATTTTTGGTGAGATATTTGAGCCCCAATAGGTACTCAGGTATTTTCCAAAAGTTCCCATCAATTGATGGGTATAAATAGGATTAGTCTCATTTCAATCCCACCTTCAAAATTAGAATACACATCCTGCTCAAAGTCTCTTTAAAGCATGGGTAGCCCATTAGGACTTGAGACAGATTACCATATCCAATTCTTAGATTTCAAGGCTGGTTTCAATCTGTGTAACATCAAATAAATAGTTCTAATTAGGGATGCAAACGAATCGAATTTAATCGAATAGTTCGCGAGCTTGCTCGGTCAAAACTCGAGTTTGAACTCGCATTGACAGAGTTCGATCTCGAGTTCGAGCAACTTGAGCTACTTGATGAGTCGAAATTGAGTTTAATATATGAACCTCGAAAGCTCATCGAACTTAATCGAACTCAATCGAATTTCACATATATATATATATATATGTTTTTTTAAACTTTTTATTTATTAGTATAAAATATCTATTTTGTCCCTTGTTTAAAATTATATAAAATATAAATTTATATTTCTTAAACTAGATTGGGCTCAATAAGAATGAGTTCAAGTTCAAGCTCGAGCATTGCAAAATAAAATCGACCTCGAGGTCGAGCTTAATTTTCAAGAGTTTCATGAGCTCGAGCTTGAGTTTGAATCCAAGTTTTTTAACTCGAGTCGATTTCAAGTAGTGCACTACTCAAACTCAACTCAACTTGATTGCACCCCTAGATAGTAGGAGATCAGGTACTCTCAAGAATTCCTCTTACCAAAATCATAATTTGCATATTTAAATCTTTTACCAAACCCTATTAGGTAATCTTGCGGGTTTTTTACTCTTATTACCAAGTTTTTTTTTTCAATTTTAAAAGCCAATATTGGAAGACAAAAATATTATGATTGGTGTAGAACTACATGAGACTCTTAAACAATTAACAAAAAAAATGACTTGGCTATCATAATTAGGCATATCAATGGATAGGATTTGGATTGGATCTCTTTAATTCAAATCCAAACCTATTAAATTTAATTAGACCCAAACCTAGAACCTTATGAGTCTGACAAAGTAAAATCCAAATCCGAACCTCATAGGTTTGGATATCCATTAGATATCCGTGGGTTTTTTTCTATACATATAGTGCAGAACTAAAGTAAAAATATTTTCAAAATATATAGAGTTCAAAAATAATATAAATACCATTCAATTTTTTTTTCAAATAATAAAATTAACATTCAAGAAGTTGAATGCAATGTTAGGCTAGATTAGGTAGTGTTTTCTTAACTTAAGAGTGTATCTTTTAATCTAACAGTCATAAAGTTTTACTATATTCAATATAAAGGTCATTCTAGATACATTCTAATTTGGATATGGGTTTAGGCATGGATCATAGAAAATCAGACCTTACCCAAACTCATGACTCTATTATAGGGTTTAGGTTTGGGTTTGATAAATTAAACTTAAATCCTACCTAAGTATATTGAGTTGGGGTTGGATTTGGATAAGACCTGACCCGTTGACATGTTTAATCATAATTATTTGGGTTTTACCACTTAACTTAATCATACTTTTAAACTTTTCACTAATTAAAATTGGTATTATGCATATTTTTACTCTTGTATAAATCATCATATGCACCTAAAAATTACGATGGCTAAAAATTCCTGACTTCGAAAATAAAAGCAAAAAACTTGATTGGTTCTCTTTCTATTACACATATAAAGCAATTTGAAATATCAAAAAGTTTTTTGCCGTTATAGATTTAATCATTGAAACCGATGTATTTGAGAAAAAACAAGTTGCAGTGGCTTTTCAATTCATATAATTAGATCGGATGGTTCATTCAGTTAGTGGTTCAATCAAATTCTAAGTCTGTATATATACTTAATTAGGGTAAAATCTTATTTCTTCTCCGCTCAGTCAATTGTTGTCTCATGTGCCGCTCTATCTTTATCTCAGCATTTCCTACTTGTTTAGGTCAGCTTAAACTTTAAACAAATTAATTTTTCATTTCAAAATTAATGATAGAAGATTTGGTTGAAATCTTTTTAATTCTATACTCTATTTTGCAAGATTTTCATTTTTATATACTATTTATTTCAAGATCAAAGGTTGTGATAATATTTTCTCCGATCAGTCAAGCGTTGTCTTTGAACAATGAGGAAATTTAGGTAATCTAGTCTTATTCTTGATTTGTAGTTTTAAATGATTTTTGGGTTTGATTTCTATTTAATTTGCAAGATTTGCCTATTTGGGTCTGATCAGCCTAAGCGTTGTCTTTGAACAACGAAGAAGTTTAGGTAATCTAGTCTTACTCTTGGTTTGTAGTTTTAAATGATTTTTGAGTTTGATTTCTATTTAATTTGCAAGATTTGCCTATTTGGCTATAGAAAAATGCATATAAAGGCAAATCTACAAGTTAGATAGACAAAATTCTAACTTTGATTTAGTTATTATATTTTAATTTATGAGATCTATCATTTTGTCTATTTTTAGACATAGAGAATTTTTTAAAATGTTAGATGGCTATTAGTTAGGTGTAATATGCTAGATATTTATGGATCTAATAAGAAATTTGAAAACATTTATTTGGTAAAAGTTATTAAAATTTTGTTTTTTAAAATTTGTGATCAAAAGAATTTCATCAAATAAATTATTTAAATATGATTTGCTATGTAATTTTCAATCTCTAAATAGAGCGCAGGTATACACAACACGTGCATGCACACATGCATGCTCTCACACTTACTTATATAATGATGTATGTATTCATTTTTACATATATATAAGTTTGTAAATCTTATTTGTATATAAACACATGTATGTTTGAAAAATTTGTAAAAACAGTTTATAGATCAATTATATATTCTTAATTGATTTATTACAAGTGCCGGTCTTCAGGTTAACTCGATTAGGTTGAAAAATGAAGAAATAAAAAGGATTTTTTTTATCAAGAGCAATGAATAGGCAAACGACATTATTATTATTATTATTATCATTATATTTATTATTATTATTATTATTTTAAATTGATGTATTCTTTAACTTTGTATTCACTTTTATGTGAAGAATTTCCTTTAAAACTATTTTTAACTAACTTTGGTTATTTATTAAATATTGAATAAATATAAGGAAATTAGCTTATTCCCTTTTTCATGAGAACAATTGTTTATTTAATATTAAAAACACTTTAAAGTTGAGAAATATAATTATATGCATGTCTTATGTCTCAAATTAATATAATATTATCTCTCTTAAAACTTATGAAGCTATTGGATTTTCAAGTGGTACCTATCCTATATTTCCAAATTTTGCCAAATTTAAATTTGATTCATTGATACTTGCTACAATTGATATAGACACAAACATTTTCTTTGGCTCCATGACACAAATATGTTTGGAATCTCAAAATAAATAACCAAAAACATGGTACAAGAACCCTAACAAATATTAAAATCCATTGTCAAAAGAAGAAAAACAGACCTGCACCCACTTCTTTTGTTAACCAAAAATAAGGGACTGTATGTCAAATTCTTCAAGAAATTCCCCACAGGGGTATTTATGGAATATCACAAAACCAAAGCTTATTTATGTATAAAACGTTCAGTTGATATTCAAGGTATATTTACGTGTTAAAAAATGAATATTGTACTCATTTATTTGCAAAACCTTAAATACTTTTACTTCCATTACACATAACTTTTAAGGGAAATTGAAAAATTACTACTTTTATTGTTTTGTTATATACTATGCATACGTGTTATACACGCGCAGAACACATGCATTTTCTTAGTAATAAAAAAAGAAATAATTCAAATAACCTTAACTTATCATTGATTTAACTAATCAATTATCACATGTATAGATCAAGATTAGTATCTAATTAATGATAAATTATTACGACCAAGCGATGAGAGTAGTCAAAGCAAAATGCATCCAGGTAATAAATGAAGGTTCAACAAAAAAAAAAAATTTTTTGTTTTTGGACTTCCATGAACTGAGAGTTCTGATTTTATCCTGGTTATGTCCTAATTCGGACCGTAGGTTGTTTTGGACGGTCTGCCCCTTGTCCCATTAACAGATATAAGAGTTGAGGAGACAAGACTTTGAAAGTTGGTCTATTGAATATAGCTTGTACTAATTTAACATGAATTTGATAAGTGGTCCCTACGTGCAGTAGCTTACTGAACATAGAATGTTGGTTTCTCGTACGGGAGAATTATATCAGTCAATTGAAATTTCAAGAAAATGAAAACAATGTTGGAATTGACCCAGAAATTAAAAAAAAAATTCAGGTCTATGAATGGATAAGAGTTAGAATAATCAACATGTCTATTCAAAACCCTTGACCGACAATTACCAACAAAGTCAAAAAGAATAATCTATGTTGCTGTGTTGTGGGTGTGTTTTTTTTTTTATTATGTATTTATTAGGTATAGAGGTGTTTCTAGAGCGTGTCACTGCAGACTTATACATGAAATATATTTTTTTTTTCAAAAGCTAAAATCCATACACACTCTAAATTTTTTTTTTTATGTTCTCAATTTCTCTTTTCTAAATTTTAAATTTTTTAATCAATTTACCCAGAAGTAACATTTACTGATTGTAATATATTGCTTTTTTGCGGAAGCTAAACCAAGTGCAACCCTTATGCATTGTACAATTATTTTACTTGTGAATTAATATTTCTGTAATAATTGCTAGAAAATAAGAGTTATAGAAATGACAATCTATTTTATGTCAAACACTAATTAACGAATCCACTTAACAAGCTAATTGTTTTATTTACAAGTTAGGCCTCCCATTTCCTTAGAAGCCACGCATGCACCCCAAAAGGAAAAAAAATCATTGTAAGGATCATCGATAAGATTCCATAGGTGTCCTCAAGCCAGGGTCGATGTTCTAGTTGGCTGCCAAGCCCCATTGGTATTGTACTATTATTCAATTACTGCAACTAGTTAGCTACTTGTTTTTTCCCATTTTTTTTCCTTTACGTCCTTATGAATCAACTTGCAAGAAAGTTGAAAGGTTGAGAAAACTGGACTTTGCATTGAACTTTTCCTGTGTAGATGCTAATTGGATTTCTTTATTTTTTTAAAAAAAAAACTTTTTAAGTAATGACACCAATTATCGGCTAACAAGTTACTACTTATAATGGTTTTTAGGTTCTTCTCTTATCCATGAATTCATGAAACACCTCGAAGAAGAATTCAAGTAAAAGAAACAACTTTTGAACTGATTATGCTTTGCAGCCTTAGAATAGGGAAATTCATGTAGTAAGCGAGCAGTTATTGGACTTCAATCTCAATCATTGCTCCTCCAAAGTTATATCAATTTCACTTCTCAAAAGTTACTTCCTTTCTAAATTAACTCAGTTTAGTAACAATTTCAGTTTTCATAAAGTTTCATCCATGAGTAATTCAAATACTTGGAAAAAAAAAGGAGGTTAAAAAATTATAGTGATTGACTACAAATTCTGTGAATTTTTTTCTTCTTTTTTGGGCCATCTGGTCTATAGCAACAGATGAAGCACGGGTTTATAATCAAAAAGCTCTGCAGTTATAAGGAGTAATCTTCTTGGCAATGATAAGGACAATAATTGCCAAGAATAGCACTGAGTTTAGGGTGACCATAGGAGGAGAATTTATATCGTTTCAGCTTTTCATTGTTTTCTAGTCTTTGGACATACCGATGAGTGAACAGCTCCTCTTTGATGGGTTTTGACCAAAGAAAAAGGTCAAAAAACAATGAAAACTATTAAAGGAATTAAGTATCTAGTGGACATAAACACGGCTAGCCCACAGAAATTTTTTTTTTTTTTTTTGTAATAGGTGTTTGTTATGAATTTATTGTATGCACTGGTCTCATGCGTGTGTACGGACTAGTCTCTAAGAGGTTTAGTTATGGTTTGAAATATTGTTTTTTTTTTTTAACGGCAAACCCCGTACATTGAGAAAGGATGCTGTCCCTAAATTTTAATAATAATAAAAAAAATAAAAAACATAAAAGGGACATAAACCTTACTTCAAAAATAAAGTACAAGGAAAATTTTGAAAGAAATCAAAGCGAGAGATACAATATTATGAAAATCTAAATACTGAAAGATCAAGTCTCTCAAGCTTTAGCTCTCCATGCGCTGCTTTAGGCAATGATGCAAATTCCGTAAAAATCTTATCCGAGTTAGGAGTGAGTCCAGAATTAGACAAAATCTCAGCCGTCCTATTTGCTGATCTATAGCAATGCTGAATTGAAAGACGAGAAGCAATCAAAGTCTTTAATGTAGCTATTTCCCTCTGAACCATGCAAAATTTCCTTGAAGAATGTTCACAAGCACTTGTGAATCTACTTCTATATGAAAATCAAAGAAACTTCTAGCAATGCAAAGACGGATGACAAAAAGAAGCACCTTAACTTCGGACTGCAAACTCATGCACACCCCAAAGTTACAGGAAAAAACCAAAACAAATTGTTCTTGCTAATCTCATAGCACACCTCCTCCAGCAGAGACCCTACGATTTCTCTTAGAGCACCCATCTGTATTTAATTTAAAGGAAGCTATAGGTGGAATCCAATGAACCATCTTAACTTTAATCGACTTATGAAATTGCAGAATATAAGAAGAAAATTCTTGCCAAGAATGAGCAGTCTGCAATAATGAACTCAAAAACAATGAAGGATATCCTTCACATCTTCCCAGATTCAGCTTGCAACAACCTCTCAAGGTAACCTTTTGCCCTCATGACAAAAAGAGTTCCCAACTTTCCATAAATTTCAGCACATATAAACTAGAGCAACTTTCAAAAGACAAAATGCTAGATCAGATTGTGTACGAGAAAGCCACCAACTCATCAATGCAACTCTCAGTGCACTCTCATTTGAAGAAATACCCAACGGAGATCAAAGAAACTCCAAATCTGAATTGCAAGCTCACCAGTGGAGTTTTGTCATGAAATATTGTTTCATGTTTTGTGAACTAATGAATAATGTTTATACAGTACAATCCACTTACGATAAATTCTTTAATCCATCTCTAGTGGGTGGGACTTGGATACTTTATTTGTTACTAAAAATAAATAAAGTACAATGGGGAAGGGGACATAAACTATATTTCTGTTATAAATTTTGAGAATAAAAAATCTCCAAACGGTCCATACTTATATCTCACCCCCAAGATATGATTAATGCTTTTTTAGTAAACAAAAATGAAAAATAAAAAAAGATTAACTCTTTGAGGCACAGGTCCCTACTAGAGCAACTATTTTCCTGGAAGATCGACTGTTTCTGTAGAAATTTGTACTGACCAAATCATGACCATGCCATAGGAAAAAGTAACTAGAATTGAAAATAATAACTTGAAAATTAAAAGGATTAGATGATTGTTGTTTGGTACCTTTAACTAAGATCTTAAAATTGCGGAGAACTGAAACACGAATATGGAAAAGAACAAGGAAATTTTAAGGAAGATTTTGATTTGAAAATGTCACTAATATCAATAGTAAATGAGATTAAATTTGAGTGCTATATAACAATATTTAAGGTTCCATCATTGCTCATCTTTAGGTAATGACCTTGGCACTGAATTGAAGGCCGTATGACATGCAAGAGGCATTCTTTAAATTAAATATTAATAGATTGCTGAGGCATTCTTTAGAGCTCACATTTGCAGGTTAGCCCTGGCTAATTTTGTATATACCATTCGGAGGGCAAGAAATACGTTGATATCTAGTCTTTTGTTTTTAAGTGAGAAATATTAAACCCAAGATCTCGTACTTATAATTCCTTTCATCTTACCATCTAATCCAACCCTCTACCAATATCAACTGTGTCAAATGGGATGCTACAACAATTGTTCAGAGGATTATATCTGAGGTCCGGGCAACTATTGTTAGCTGGAAGGGGGGTTAAAGGAGTAAAGAAAAATGGAAACTGCCTATAGCTTGGGATCTAGATCAAACCTTTTTTAAATAGCAGATTCTATTTAATTAGTAGGACTGTGTAGTCTGTGTACTTTCTTTTCTATCTTATTGTGTTTTTCCCTTGTAGGGGTGTGCTTTTGGTGTACACCAATTGGTGAGCAATTTTGATAAGTCAATAAAAGTAGTAAGGTTGCGTTGTGAAGGGCAAACTGACAACTAGGATACCTGTCAATAAGGACCTTTTTGCTGTAAACTTGCGTGACGTAAAATGAGAGAAAACATTTCCTTGGGGAGTTCATTTCATCGTTCCTTGTATGTTTCAAAAAAAAAACCGGATTATATTTGGGATCCTAAATCAGAAACAAAGAAACCGATAGCTTAATAAATCAAGATATGGCAGCAAGTAAAATAAATAGTGTAACACTTTCTTTTTTTAAGAAGTAAATTAGCAACCATAGTCAGAAATTACAAATCATTATCTTTTGCACCTGTTATCTCAAAAACAAGCCTATTTTAAGCAGTTATTCAAACATTAAAATCATTGAACTAATTCTGGAAAAAATAAAAAATATTTATATCTTGCTACAAGTTCGAAAACTGCTCAAGTTTTGAGGATCTTCTTCTTAGGGTTTTCTTGATCAGCTAATCCTGCATTTTGAAGTGCCCTTTTGGTTGTCTCTGTTGGAGATGGATCATTGACAGCATTGCGCTTAGCGAGGAATTTCATGAACCATAAAGCTGACTCCTTTGGATATCTTGCATTTTTATTTTTGAAGTTTACATGAATAATCCCGAAACGAGCTGTATAGCCCTCGGACCATTCAAAGTTGTCGAGCAATGACCATATAAAGTAACCTTTGACATTAACTTTATCCCTGCAAAGTGCAAATCACAAAAATCCTAAGTTTAAAGTATGCACACAAGTAAGTCCAAATTTGGAATACCAAGTCCCATATCTTGGAAACTTACACATCCACAGCTTGTTTCACATACGCCAGATGATCATGATGATATTTGATCCTTGTCTTATCAATACGAGCTTTTTGATACAGTAAGACCTGGATCATTTTCTTCATCAACACCTATCAAACAATGCAAATAAAGTTTGTCAGTTTTCCACATAATATTCATATTTCTTGCTATTCATGTTGTTTTTAAATTGATGAAAAAGCTAAAACTCTCTCATTAATTACCATTTTCAGTAATGAAAATAAGCGGACTGTTGTAATGTGTTTTGACGTATTGTAAGAGCTTGTAAATCCCAAGAGGATAAATGTATAGCCATTTAGAGCCAGCCTGAGATTAGATCATGTAAAACTGGTTAGTTGCTCAGCATTAATAATTAAATGTCAAAAATTTTTTTAATAAACCAAAGATTGACCAATCTCTTCAACTAGGAATGCGTGGACACTTAGGAAATTAGCCATATCCTACCCTTGGGCCAATGTCTGTTTTGCCATCAGGACCTACCGCTGTAAAGATTTTAGCAAAGAAAGAAAAGTCAGAGCCAGGTTATGGGAAACGAAGAAAAAATAGAGTAGGAAGAAAGAGATCAATGACTAGAGAATTCCATGAACTTACTTTGTGTCTTGACTTGTTGATCAGTGGCATAGCTTAAAAGTTCACTTTTGGTCCCGGATGCATCACTAGCATATATGGTAGTATAATAATTCAATCCAAGAAAATCAAAAGACCCTTTCAAATTTTGGCTCTCTTCTTCTGAAAATTTTGGAAGGCGTGACTTCACAATATCCCTCATCCTTTTTGGATAGTCACCATAGGTTATTGGTGACATAAACCTGCATATGAAGGAAGCATTAGACAATCAGAAGCAACTAAAGTATTATGTTAAATCAAATCTCTAACTGATTTGTGTTAGATCAATAATATCATAAATTTGTTTTTCCCTTCAATTGGCTATAGATTGCATATTGAAACAAATGATTGTGGCATGAATATACCATCCGAACATAAAATCAACAGCCCGCTCAACCGCTTCCTTGTCCTGTGGAGTATCATTAAGAGGTTCCCACCATTGTGACACTAGGGTTATTCCTATCTTCCCTTCTTGACCCTGCAAAAATATTATAACTAAACATTGATATCGAACATTTTTTGGGACTTTAGATGTAACTTACATATCAAATTATTTGCAATTTTAGAATTTCATCTAGATAGATAGCCTACCTTAAAGTATTCGCGGTACACTTTTACAGCTTCAGCATGAGCAAGTAGCAAATGGTGTGCTACCAAGTATGGCTCTGTGCCAGGATTACCATCCACAGGAATGCCTGAAAATAGATGGTTGCATCTGTGTCCAGTATTGCCTTCTTTGATATGTTCGGCTGTGGATACACCCCTACCGGGTGCATGGCCACCAGTGGTGTAGCCACTATAGGCAAAAGTCCACGGCTCATTCAATGTCATTCAATGTTTCACACGATCACCGAATTCCCAAAAACATAGCTCAGCAAATTCGCGAAAATCATCGCTGTTAGATGATGTAGACTTATCAGATGGTGCCAAATAAAACATATTTATTTGCAAACATATTTTAACCTTCCTTGATCTAATGCACAAATGACGGACTGACATCTCTTATTCGTAGCTCTGACTAGACTTTTCAGACATATTATATTTCAGAGCTGCCCTGATCAACATTTTAAATACTCTGTTTCCTGAGTAAAATACTTTAGATAACAATGACATGGTTCGCCGTATCGGCCTATACGTATTGGTATCGGGCGAGTCGTAACTAGAACGGAGGGGACCAGTACGATACCGATTCCCGAATTACGGATATCACCATATCCATGACGACTCGCTCTGACTCGGCTGATATTGGCCGATTCGAATCCGTGATCTATGATATCGGCTGATATATCCGAGTCAATTCGGAGTCGACTCTGATATTTTTTAAAATTATATCTTTTTTAGTATTTTCTAATTTTAGTAATTTTTTCAAAATTTTTGAAAACTTTCATGTGTTATAATGGGAGTATCACCCGATATTTAACCGATATGCTGTAACGGATGTGGAACAACTGAGACCGCAACATGACCGCGACCCGCGATGGCCAACCATGATGACATGCATAACGAAATAGGACGCAAGGGAACTGGTGATAGATAATAGAGGAGTAAGTGTATCATTATCCAGAAAGAAATTTTTAGTCCGGATTCCGAAGCAGGTAGATATGAAACTTCCTACTCCCTTGTCATTTTTCATGTATTTAATATGAAGCAATATGCTATTAAATAGTTGATAAAATAGTGAAAGACTGGATTGCACCACTTACACTATCCTTCGACAGAGGAAACCGCCGTATTCATCTTCCAGAGTTTGTGGTACATCCCAATGGAAAAGAGTCACGAAAGGCTTGATACCTGTAATAGTGTTCATATTGCATGTCATTAACTCCACAAAAACAATTCTTATGGACAAGAATGTAAAAAACCAAAATTAAAAATGTTTTAAAAGAGCCCGATTGGATGCTTAATTCACTAAGACGACATAATTTCAACTTTTTTTTAGTGGCAAAACTTACAATGACTTTCGTACAAAACATAGTCTTTGTTTGTGTACATAGAGCCATAACAAAATTGTAGTATTAGAAATGCCTATGTCCCATCTTTATTAATTAAGCATCCTTGGGAGCTCTTTTTACTAATTTTCCTCAAATGTTAAATGAAGAACTACAGCAAAGACTTTACCATTAGCTAGGAGCTCATCGATAAGATTGTTGTAGTACTGGATTCCTTCTTTGTTCACACCAGCACTTAGTCTTCCGCCTGTTATTTCAGTTTGGATCAGAGGCTTGTTATTCAAGTGCTTGTTTATGGTTGAAAGCATAACATGTGTGTCTTGAATTTTATCCCTGTATATTTGCATGATGATATTTCAAATGTTCATTTTTCGCTTGTTTGACCATTGAATTCTTCCTGCTTACCAGGCAGTACTCTGGGCCAGGAGATTGAAAATCGGTATGCATCTAAGCCAATTTTCTTCATCATTTGGACATCTTCCTGCAATATTGAAAAGCTTGAATATTAGTAGCACTAAATGGGCGTGCCCCTTTTTCCACTCAAATTTAATGTTCAACTATTCCTGCATCCTTTAATTAGTATAAGTTTCTCATTTTAGTAATCATATATGGATCATGGTACTTTGTAAGTTGAAAACCTTTACCTTGTAACGATGATATTGATCAATAGCCACATTTCCATTACTTCCATCGACAACTTTATCAGGTCTTTGTTCCGTAAATTTATCCCATATACTAGGGCCTCTGCCACCTTCTTCGGCTGCACCTTCCATCTATCACCCAGAAAAAGGGAGGAAAAAAAAGAACAAACAAGAAAACATTCATATTTAACCAATCCAAGACTTGAAATCATCCCCAGAATTAAGAAGACTAATATTTACCTGGTAAGCAGACGATGCACTTCCAAAAATGAAGTCCTCTCCGAAATCAGCACGGCTGAGATCACTTGTGATATTGCCATTTGCTGCCATTTCTTGAACCTACTGTTTCTTGGTATTGATTTCTGATGACTATAGGATTGAAGGTGCTTGGTATTGATTTCTGATGACTATAGGATTGAAGGTGATTTGAAATATGTTTTGTTGAATAAGTTCTCTTATAGAATATATCCGAGTTGTGGTACTAAGCCATTGGTTTTACAGGGTTTATATAGGCATGATTAGGGAACGTGTAGATGTTGCATGGGTTGATTTTTATTCTTTGGTTCTCCTCCTCTAGACTTTGAACGGGTAAAATAACATCCTTCCTTAAATCACCACTCTCTTCTACAAATTTGCAAGACGTTTTATATTACAAGGACGAAATCCAGCGGGCGGATAGTGGCGGTCCCCCCACCCAGCCAACCAAAAAAAAAAACAAATCCTCTTATATATCGTACGAGTCCACAAGAGTTAATATTGTTCCTAAGTAGAACTATATTACTTTGCTGTCTCCCCATAATTGTGAGCTTATCTGTATTTATTTCTTATTGGACCAAATCACATTTTTACCCCATAGCTAATTTTCACATAACCCTCTATATTTTTAAAAACTATATATAAACCCTTCATAATTTTGAATTAAAGTGTCAAACTGATGGAAATGATCATCCGTAATGGAATCCATTAAAATGTCAAAATTACCCTTGTTTAAAAATTAAAATGGTTTAAATGACCAAAATATAAATATAATATACAGAACGCTCTAACCATGTATGATTTTATATTTTATCATATAACCCCCTTATGATTTAGTGTTTTACCATTATAACGCTCTTATAGTTTTCAATATATATACTTAACACCCTGTAGTTAATAAATAATTTTCAACTTTGTATAGAGGTATTTTTGATAGTTTAGTTGACTCCGTTATGGATTGTAATTCTGTCACTTTGACATTTTAATCTAAATCATGAGGAGGTTATGTACACCCTTTTGAAACCATAGGGGGTTATGTAATAAATATTAAACCATAGGAGGTAAAATGTAATTTGCCCTTTCTTATTTCTTTTAATTTTTGGTATACCAAACGGCATTAAGGTAAAGATTGCCAACTAAGAATGAAAAAGAAACACTATGGAAAAGGGAAACCTAACCTCCAAAAGCAAATCCAACCACCACTAGAATACACATTGTGCCACACTCACTCGACTGTAGCCGTCCTTTTAGGTACTAAGAGCCGGTTTGGATTGCATTTTTTGAAGAGTTTTTGGAGGGAAAATTACTGTAGTACTTTTTTTCGGATGCAATATATGTAAGATAAAATGGTGATTAAATTTTGTATGCAAAAAATATATTCATGAAAAACATAAAAATTTTTCTCAAAAAATTACAATCTCAACAAGCCTTTAATCTCTCACTTTGTTAAAATATAATTCTTGATAAATTTTAATAAATCCTAATAAAAAATGTGAAATTAACTAGTTATAGATTAATTTTTCCTTTACTAATAGACATGTATATCATATCATTTTAATTGTATTTTAAACAGTAAATTTTTGTATGTATAACATAAATTTAGATTTGCTAGTGTATACATTAATAATATATAAATAATTAATCCTATTTCTTATCAGCTCATTTGATAAAATTTCACACACAAACCAAAATAGTGAAAATAACGTAAATTCACTGTTGGACCACGTCCACTAATATGAATTGCAGAAACTTTAGATATCGTTGGCCATATCTTTGACTATCGTTTTAAAAGTAAGTGCCAGATTAAATGACATCCTTTTCCCCCTTGTATTGGTACAGCCAGTTCCAACTATTGTTTCCAATATGAACTGTATTTTGTACCAAATGACACATCATCATCGGCAGAAAAATTAAAATATATTTTTATAGAAATTGCGTCATAAGAATAAATTTTCATGTGCAAAGGATATAACCGCCCTGTTCTATCACCAATTGAGTGAACGTGGGTTTTTTATGAGTCCCTCTAATTTATTTTCGGACCGATTTTTTCATTAACTTCTGTGTTTGTTCTAACTTTACGTGAGTGTGTTAATTCCGTTTCGGAAAAAAAAAAAAAGGACATAACCGCCCTAATTAAACATGTTCGCAGATGTTTGGCTATTCTTATCGTGTAGCTGCCAATTGCCATTTATTAATCCAAGATAAGTTTTAATATTCGTTCTAGTGGTGGCTGGTCAAGTTTCCTCTTATCCACGAGTCAATCCACCTTTTCAAGGTACCATTTGGCCTGCAACTTGCTTGTTAGATTTTTTTTTTTTTTAATCTGCCATTTTTTCTTAATCTGAAGAGGCATATGTTTCATTGATCAAGTTAATCATGTAATAACAGAGGCAACATTTCAAGTGGGATGATCTTAGTATGGCTAAGTATTCACAAAAAGTATACCTTATATACCAAAGTATAGCTAATATTTAAAGCGTCACTTCGCTCGCAATAATCTAGTAAACTTATTCTAGGTCAACTTCCAAATCATCCCTAAAAGATTGTGATAAAATCAGAGACGGGCTGCAGGGGGCTGTCGCCCCTCACTAACTTTTTGAAAATTTATGTCATTTGGGCCTATATATATATAAAATTTTACTTTAACTCTTACTTTTGCTCTCCAAAACTTTTGTTGAACATCTTCACTCCCTCGACTGTTCTTTTAAAAATATTTTCATTCTTTCTCCTCGTTAAATACATTTTTTACTCTATCAATTACCTTTGAGAACAAGTGAACTATACATTTTCAAACATGTTTAGTAAATGTAAGTAGGAAAACTATAACCAATCAATTTTATTTTGTGATTCTTATTTACATTGTCTTTACATTTTATGGGAATAAAACATAAAATGAGAGAAAATTTGAACAATCTTTAAACTATCATCATAATTTGAACCTTATAACATCTAAAAATATGGTTCGAATTATACTATATTATTTGCAAATACATTACTTTACTGGAAAACCATACGACAAAGCAAGAAAAGGGTCCATTCAGTTCTTGTTGAGTGTCATTTGGAGTACAATTTGTCTTTTTAAATTTTCTTGATATATTTTAAATGATAAGCAGAAAAATAAAACTTATCATATATTGCTAGATAACTTATACAAAGTTTTCTTACATGTTAACTTCGCCACCCCCTCCCCCCCGCCCCTCTCTTTATAAAGTCCTGATTCTACCACTGGACAGAATGGACACGCAAATTTGACTTTGGACAAATCAATGAGAGTAGATTTTAACGCCCTTGATGAGTGATAAAAAAATGAAATTAGTTCATGGTTTTGCATGGATAAGACGTTTTTAGTCAAGGGAATTGCAAGAATGTTTTACACGGCTATGGCAAATGGCAATAAAAAAAAAGATAGGAAGAAAGCACGAGGTTAAACTAATTAGCAGAACTTGTTTTCTAATCCACCAACTTGAGATCATTTCAATGACCTTGACCTGAAAGGGAGAAAATTGAAACAAAGAAAGTTAATAATGATAAATTGTCCAGACTCTTCTTTCCTTTTTCTTTTTAGCCCACATTTTATTGATCGAAAACGCAGTGTCAAAGGGAAGAAATCCCAGAATACATCACATGGGATACAGAGGCAGATTGCCTAATCTCAGCACTACAAATCACAAGTAAACTAAAACAAGAAATAAACAGAAAATACACTAGGCAAAAATGTTTTGAGCAAGACTCCAACTAATCAGTTTTCTTGTAGACTAATTGTATCGAAATTTTCCAATTCAATATGCACTTATAACCCAAACTCTTGTTCATTCTCAATAAGGCAAATTGATCATAATACTTAAGAATCGCAAATAGAGAATCTTGGGAACCATATTCTTGGGTAATTTCGTCCACAAGATAAGTTGTTGGGGTGATTTGAGACATATTGCTAGGAGGAAGAAAGCAGGCCTACATCCGGTCCGACTACATTTGTCCAAGTATTGGTAGATCCATTCATCGCAGAGGAATAAGTTTTGAAGTCTACATCCATATCTAATTTCCATCCTTGAACTCTATCCACTCAACTCACAAATCTGGGCCGAATCTTTTGAGCATTCATGGATTGGAAATCAGAAATTGATTTACTAATAGAAGCAGAGGAAGCTCCGAGTCTGGCACTCATAGTAGCTACTATGGGAGCTACCAGAAAAGAAAACAAGAGAAAAAGAAGTGACTAGCTGTTGGTGTATTTAATAAAATCTTAATTTTCCTTGACCAAATCTTTACAAGGAGTTATAATAATTTATTTGGGAGTTATGGAAATTATAATGTTGAAAGTTTACAATACATTTTGAAAGAAGTTATTATACAATTATTTGACTAAGAGTTACAAATGAATTATTTGGTCAAATGAAGAATTATTGAGTCTTTATAAGCCATTCAAATATGAATCAATTTTTAGGTTACAAATTCTACAAATTAACTACAAGTAAATATGAAAAAACCGTTAATACATGAACTGACATTCAACCTATATTCTAAGGCTTTTTCTTTGTAGCCTATAAATAGTGAAGTTCTTTGGAGAATTACATACATACACTTCTCTCAACAAAAGATTATTCTATATACTATTCTCCCTACACTTATTTCTTTGGGCAAAGTAAGATATTGGGAAGGTTCTGCTTCTCTTGGTTGTGCAGATCAAAGGGAAGGCAACAACCATAGAGTTTGGACTTATTATATCTTGGAGGCGGCGCGATAGACCTTCTACATCAGTTAAAAAAAAATACCGCAGGGGCAAGTATCGTCTTAAAGAGAGCATTCTACGCACCTCGAACCCTACCAAACTTTTAGTAGCTGTCAAATTCAAGGTGATTAGATTGAAGATCAAAAGTTAATCATGTACTCTCTCCAATAATTTAAGACTTAGTGCGTTCCTCAACCCATACCAAATTAACTTTTGATGGTACAAATTATTTGTATTTATTAATGCATATTGAATGTTATGAGATTTTTGTTAATTTTTTTGTTAAATTTTATCACAGAAATTACTGTTACTTATATGATTATTTTGGTCAAGAACCAACAATTTAAGAGAATATTGCTCCTATTTAAAAAGCCTTTATACTCAAAGATTTTGAACTGGTAAATTCCCAAGTAATTTTAGATGTGTCTTGTTTATCTATACACATGAAATCTAATGATGAGGTTTTTAAGAATAAGTAATTGACTAAAGAATGCAATGCATTTTATAATTGTTTAATCGCATTCAAATTAAAAGTTCATTACTTCAATGCGTACGATCTCATAGTCTTGAAGTATGCCTAAAAGACTTGTATATGAGTATTTTCTTTGGTTTTGGTTTTCAATGTGATTGCAAAAAAAAAAAATTTTGATTACAAAAGTACAAGTCTTACGACAGTATAGTTCAAAAAAGGGTTAAAAACAGAAAAGCCCCCTTGTGGTATAGCTATCATACATAAAAGCCCCCTTGTGGCTCCATATCATACGGGTCGGTACCTCATGGTTTGAATTATTCTGAAAAATCGACGAAAATTGTTAAAACAGACGGAGCTGAGTGAAAAGACGAAAATACCCTAATGATATAAGCGAAAATAGCCAAAGTAATTTAGCACTTTCATTCTGTCAAACCAACAAAGAGAGAGAGAAAGAAATAAAAAAACCCTAGAGATCGATAAAGCAGCCCCATTTCTTGCCAATTTTCAGCAAAATTTCAATAGAGCAGTCCCATTTCTTGCCAATTTTCCAGCAAAATTTTTTATTGTTATTTCAATCAAACAACAAGATCGACGGAAAATATGAGGAAGTGAAGATTTGCGGGGAAAAATCGAAGAAAAATGGGTTCGTATATCATCTCTCATCTATTTCGATCAGATTTTGGGGTAAAAAAGGGAAAAAAATCATGATTTACTGATTTCAGACTAAATTGGAAGGCCATTATTTAACAAAGATAAGTTTTTTTTATTTATTTTACGGATGTTGTTTTCTGAGATGAAGGTTTTTTATGTATGCCCTCAATTTGCTATTTTGATTATTGAAGTCAGATTTGTTTAGGGCTTTTGATGTAACCCTTAGAATCTGTTATTCGGTTGACGAATCTAAGCTCATGAAACTACTGTCTTGTTGTACTATTTGTATCATTATCACAAGAAAAAGTAGATTAATGTTGGTAGATAATCTGTCATTGTCTTAATATGAGGTTCATGAAGACATGTTGCGATCAAATGTGGTCCCCAATCCGACCTACAATGAATTGTTTGTTCTGATTCTGTTTTTTGTGTCCTTGTGAAAGACAAATTAACCCCTAATATTTGAGAACTTTATTGCTTGTCATGCTGCAGCAGAGGAGAAATCTAAGGACAAAGTTGACATACAAATGTATTTTGGTGGGAGGTTTAGAGAAAATCCAAGGCTCCACTACACAGGAACCCACATGGTCATTTTCAAAGAAAGAGTTGAAGATCAGTTATCCATAGTGAGCCTGTGCAGAATGTTTAAAAAAGTAGATGAATGAGCAACTAGAGTAACATTTTGGTTTTGTATCCCAAATGTTGATTTAGAAGGTGGTCTACACCAAACTAGAGACAATAAAGATATTAAATTAATGAACCAAGCATATTGGAAGTTGCCAAAGGAAAGGCTAATTTATGCTTGCAGTGGGGATGAGCCATTTGAAAAGGAGCCTGAAGATGGTAGGGTCAATGAAGAAATAAAAAATAAAGATGGTGGGGTCACTAACACTATGGGGACAGGTGCATATGAAGATGATGAAGAACCAGAATGGTTAAAAGAGGGGTTGGAAACAATAGATGATGAAGACATCTTTAGACTGAAGAATGATGCTGTAGGAGACAACAACTACAAGAAAAAAGGTGGGGCAAGGATAGATGGAGACAAGGAGAAAGGTGATGCCACCACTGCTTCCTCAAAATTGCCAGTGCATGTATTCTCATTTGCTGGAAAGGCAAATGAAAAACGTTCTGCTAAAAGTGGTTCTGTGTGAAAGAAAAGGGCTAGTAAAACTTCACAATATAGAGGGCCTGATATGATTCAGCAAATTCCACCACCTATTCATCTCAAAGGCCATCAGAAGATGAAGCTGTAAGCATTGAAAAAGACACTGTTGAAAAAGACACTGCAACAGTTGAAGAATCAGATATAAGAGCAGAAGCTGAAAGGGTAGTAAATGCTGAGGTGACTGAAGAGGATTGGCAAGAACCTGTGGTTCCGGATAAAGAATTGCTAGACAAATTTAGATCTGGTAGTGGAGAAAAGGATGATTGTCTCGACTTTAATCCTGAAGTTGAGTTTAGGATGCCACGCTTTGAGCTGAGAGTGGGGCAGAAGTTTACTAATTTTAGAGTGTTTAGATTTGTGTTGTGTGAATGGCTAGTAAGAGAAGGTTATGAAGCTACTTGGGTGAAAAACTACTCCAAGAAAATTATTGCCAAATGTGCAAAAGGTTGTACTTGGAGGATTCGTGCAACACCAATTCAAGATGAATCAACCTTCCAAATAAAGTCACTGAAGGGTAAGCATGTGTGTGCTCGAGAATATAAAAACAAGCATGCAACAGCCACATATCTGAGCAACAAGTATCAAGATAAGATCAGGGATAATCCAAAAGTTGCTTTGATGGAGTTGAAGAATGACATCAGAAGAGATTTAATGATCAATGTATCAATTATTAAAGTTGATAGAGCTAAGCGTCTGGCAAAGGATATGATACTTGGCACAGACATGGAGCAGTATCAAAAACTCTAGAGTTATGCAGCCACCGTCTGAGACACAAATGCTGGAAGTACTGTAAAATTTTAGATTGACAAACCAGCTGAATATTCAAGAGGGATATTTCAAAGGTTATATTATTGCTTGCATGCCTGCAAGCAGGGTTTCATTGATGGTTGTAGACCAATAATTGGTCTAGATGATTGTTTTCTTAAGACAGCATTTGGTGGTCAATTATTGTCAGCACTTGGCAAAAATGGCAACGACAACATGGTGTCAATAGCAATTGCAGTGGTAGAGATAGAGCGGTATGACTCCTGAAAATGGTTTTTGGAGTTGCTTATGGCTGATCTAGGCAAGGGAAGGGATAACATTCCTTGGACCTTCATCTCAGATAGACAGAAAGGGCTTGTGCATGCCGTGAATGAACTATTTCCAGATTCAGAACATAGATTTTGCTTGAGGCATATGTACCAGAATTTTCACCAAAAGTTCAAAGGAAAGGAAATGAAAGACATGTTTTGGGCTACTGCAAGTGCTAGCAATGAAAAGGAATAGAAAGTGGCAATGATTGACCTAGAAAAGGCAAACAAAGATGCTACTGAATGGTTGAGCAGAATTCCACCAACTCTTTGGAGTAGATCACATTTTAGAGGAAGTAGTAAATGTGACATTCTGGTAAACAACCTAAATGAATCATTCAACAATTATATATTAGAAGCTAGAAAGTTACCTATCATTAGGATGCTTGAATGGATAAGGAGGAGATTGATGCAGAGAATTCAAACGAAGAGATCTGGAATGCAAAAGTTTCAAGGAGAAATCTGTCCTAATATAGCAAAAAAGATTGACAAGAATCAAGATTGAGTAGGACATTTGTTGCGACCTGGGACGGTGGTCACAAGTATGAGGTTGACTATGGTGTGAGAAAATGTGTAGTAGTAGATTTGCATGAATGGACATGTACCTGTGGGTATTTTCAATTAACAGGTTATTCTTATGCCCATGCATGTGCTGCGATAGGAGTGTGTAGATTACCTATAAAAAACTATGTGCATACTTGCTACACTAGAGCAGAATATCTGAAAACATATGCATATAGTATCACACCTGTTCCAAGTGATATTTATTAGATAACTTGCGAAGAAGAGGCCATAAACCCTCCTGTGGTTAGGAGAATGCCTGGTAGACCAAAGAAACTGCGCCAAAGAGCATAAGATGAGCCTAAGAAGGGTCACGTATCAACTAGAAAGGGTCTTGTGGTACATTGCAAGAGATGTTTTCAACCAAATCATAACTCACGGACATGCAAGAATCCCATTCACCCTAACGCCAAATTTTATAAGGTAATTTTCCTTGTACGCTTAAATGTCATTGTTGCAGCATTTGTATGTATTAATAATGCTAAATGGCATTTATAGGCACCTAAAGTAAGTGCAGCTGAATCCATTCAATCACAACCAATTGCTGAGTCATCCATTGAACCACAACCAACTAGTGAAGGAGCTCCTGCTACTCGAAGTACTACAAAGACCGGCAAAAAAACTAGGAAGGTGTACACATAATGAAATTTATACATTGGATTAAGGTTGCAAATGAACCAAGCCGCTCATGAGCTGCTCGCGAGCTGCTTGAGTCAAGCTCGACTCGAGCTCGATCAATATTGAGTTCGAATCGAGCTCGAGCTGGCTCGAGTCAAAATCGAATTCGAACTCGAACTCGAGATCAAAATATTAAGCTCGTTAGGCTCACGAGCTCGAATATATATATATATATATATATATATATATTTTTTTATTTTAAGTATATTTTTTTATTTTAATAGTAAAATTACATATATATATCCTTAATATTTTATATTTATTAAGAAAAAATATTATTTTATTTTTTAAAAAAAATATATTTTTTATTTTTTATTTTTTTTCGAGTTCGAGCTCGAGATCGAGCTTTAAATTATCAACTCATCGAGCTCGAGCTTTAAATTATTAGCTCGTCGAGCTTGAGCTCAAGTTCGAGTTCAATAAAATTAAGTCAAGACTCGACTCGATTAGGCTAAAACTCGACTCGACTCGACTCGTTTGCAGCCCTACATTGGATTTAATGAGTTACATAAAAACATAATTGTGTTAGTCAATATCTAAGTTCTCTTTTTATTTTAATTGCAACTTGTGGATAGTACAAATACGAATGGTGGTAACAGGGCTGATGGCACAACTGCAACAGTAAAAAGAGCCAGAGCTCCAACTGTTACTGGTGTCCTGCAAAAGTTAAGGCCAAAGAGATCAAAAACTATCCAGGCTTAATTACCTGGCTAATATTTGCCTAGCCGTAGTTAGACCTTCATTTTGGAATATTACATGTAGTTGTAATGATGCCTGCAACTATCTTTCCTGTAGAATGATTGGTTGTCCATGGAAATATTTGTCTACTTTTTCAAACACTTGGCTTATGTATTACTCATTTTGTAGTTACTGAATGAAGTTCTTGGCAACCAGATTAATGTTATGTGAAATGGCAACTAGATTAATTTTTGTCTTCTGTTGTTGTCTTCTATATCACTTGCTGTTCAATTTTCAGCAGGTATATTTCTTAGCCGTAGTGGAAACACCAGAACAACACTAACCAAGCTGAAAATGCAGATTACCAATTTCGTTCATTTTCACTGCAACAAAACTCCATACATCAACAACAGCCTACCAACTTCCATTATCTTATTTGGCAGACATCAACAACAGTAAAATACAAAAAATAGATACCATAACACAACCTCCAACTAGCAATTTAAAGTTCTTCATTTCATTGTCTAAATTTTCCAGTTTTGAGAGCACGCCATCCAAGTACGAATGTTCTTGAACATGTTGGCTCACAATATAGTTATCTCGATCTGGCTTATCTTTGTAAATTGGGTTACACCATGAAAAGAACCCACATTCATCTTTTTCACATGCAAAATATAACATTTCTTTCTATGGCTTTTTGGACTCAACAAACTTTAGCTTCATCTTCCTTCGACAATTACATGTCTTGTACTGGTATTGAAGACTTCTAGCTAAGTTTCCCCCGCTGGTTGGTCGAGAGCTTGAGGAAGACATCGTGGACCACTTTCTGCACTTTCCCTTCAATATTTACAAACAAAATATATATAGAGAGAGTTCACATTTTTACCTTAAATCCTTATTATAGACCCTATAAGAATATATTGCATCTGCAAATTGCAAATGGTTAAAGTTTTACCTTTGCCAGCTTGCAACCTCAGGTTGAAGAAGTACGAAGTAAAATTTTCTTTCCTGCAAATGCTTTGCCGGCTTGCAAGCTTAGGTTGAAGAAGTACAATTTTGTGCAAAGGCTTTGTTTCCGGCAATTCTTTTGCTGGCTTGCAACCTCTAGTTGATTACTCAGAATTTTGTTTCCTATCGGCTTGCAAATGCTTTTGGCCGAACAGCCTACCAACATGGCCTTTTTATTAAAGTGTGAAGGGTACAATAGGTATATCAGGTGAAAGTTTGTGATAATATAAATTACTTATCGCAAGAAACACGCGCCTTTCCAGTGCGTTTAATACAAACGCCTTACATTTGACGATTTCCATCGACTTTTCAGAATAATTCAAACCATGGGGTATCGACCCATATGATATGAAACCAGAGGGGGCTTTTATGTATGATAGTTATATCACAGGGGGTTTTTCTATTTTTAACCCTTCAAAAAATTGTAAACCAGTAGGCCATCAACTTGAATTCAACTGCAGTCGAGATACACTAAACACAATGCATATATAATTTGGAGTCAAGTGGAATTTCCAAGTCTGTAGATCGCCTCATCTTAAACAATGATGATCTCAAAATATATGAAAAACTTTGCAACTATTTAGTTGTTGAATGTGTTTGATTTAAAAAGTCAAGTTTCTTGTTGCTGTTAATGTGTGATTTGTACCCAATAAGATGGCTCTTACGCTTATGTACTACTCTGAGTGTATATCGTTTAGATTACCTAGAGCACTATTTCTGCAATATCTTAACGTATGAACTCCACGAGTAGTCTTGAATGTATAATTGTTAGAAATAGTGGGGGTATGTAATTACATGATAACATTGCATTTTTCAATTGAGTGCATGACTATGACATGTTGAAGGATAGCTTGTATGATGTAATCCTTATGTAATTTGAAATACTATGCAGATGTATCTATATAGTATCTGTAGAATTGAATGAATCATTTGTTAATGCTTTACCACTATGTGTTTATAAAAAATGTTAATGTATTCTTTATGCTAATATACGGTACTTTATAGTTTATTAGTATAAATTCCATCTTTTATTAGATTGTTTTGTGGTATATACTCCTAATGATTTTGCACAAGGTAACTTTGTCTAAAATTGTGATTGTTACCTCTGTTTTCAACCTTAAATTAGTGAGTACTATTTTCTAATTCCTTCTAGTCTATTGAAAATGTTTAAACTTGGGAGGTTGTTAACTTTTCGTGATAGTTAAAAGCTACTGAACAGTACTCTAGGCACTTGGTATGAATTGGTTATGATAAATAGTGGGGGTGTCTAAATCCAATGGCTAATATAGAACGTGACTTTTAAATGTTATATGCATTTACTTTACCATTCTGGTACAGACTTTGAAATTTGATTGTGAGATTATATTGAGAATTATATTATGAGTTTCTTATTCCTTGGTTTGAGTGTGCAAATTAGTGGTGACCAATAAATGATGCGTAATGCCAAGGTTTTAAAACACAGTGGTAATAGAAGTGGTGAAAAAAAATAGGGTGATATCATTTTATTACTCAATTTACGAGTATAACTTTTGGATTTATTTTGACTCTTATTTTGAGATGTACAGACTAGCACTCACTAAAAAGTATGACCTGATGTAAAGGTATTCGAAATATTTTTTTGGTATTTTTGCAAAAGAAAAATTAACCATGGAGTTTTATGAGAATGGCTTCTAGCGCGCTACTAAATTACTGGCCATTGAGAAAAAATTGAATATGAGCAAATATATGCCTATATTATTTGACAAATATAAATGGATGAGAAATTTTCTCACCAAAGATTGGTTCAATATATTTGGACCACTAAGAGAGATTATTTAAAAAAAAAATCGGGAACATCATATCTTTGCTATTTTATTGTGTAAAATCCCAAGCTTGAGCCAAGGATATGATACACATCAAGGGGAATGGGACTTGAACATAAAAATTTTTAAATTGGAACCATCTATGCGGATACAACTATCTAGGGACTGGAGATCCCAAGAACTAGATCAGGGACAAACGAATCATAGAATGGTTTGGGTGAAAAGCATGCATATATTATAAAATTATTAAATCCCTTCCCATGATATAAAACATGCTCGTGATTCTATGACGAAGAAAAGGTTAAGATTTAATATAAATCTTTTAATGAGTTCTATAGCCCTTGATAGGTGAGATGCCTTAGTCATTGGGGTATTCTTAATAGACTCACCTATATGAGTGTAGAAGTAAAGGCCGCTCATATGAGAATTTGGCTAATTCTCTAAAGTACTCATGAATCTGGGATAAAGCACAAGGCCGTAATATCCTAACTTAAGAAGTTTGTTAATTAATATCTTGAATATCATGTGTGTGACATAATTTTACATATCTTAAAGTAGTCTTAGTTTGAAGGCTTTAGTCCACTCTGACTCAAATATGGGGATTATGGAAACACTAAATGAAGGTTTCAAGGCAATGCCACTTTCATTATGCATGATGTTCTCACTTTGTCTAAATTTTTTTCCTTTTCAGATTTTATTAAAATAAGTGGGGGAACGTTGGTGTATTTTAATAAAATCTTAATTTTTCCTTGACCAAATATTTACAAGGAGTTATAATAATTTATTTGGGAGTTATAGGAATTATAATGTTGGGAGTTACAATACATTTTGAAAGTAGTTAATATACAATTATTTGAATAAGAGTTACGAATGAATTATTTGGTCTTGAGTCTTTATAAGCCATTCAAATATGAATCAATTTTTAGGTTACAAATTCTACAAATTAACTACAATTAAATATGAAAAAACCGTTATACATTGAACTAACATTCAACTTATTTTCTAAAGGTTTTTTTCGTAGCCTATAAATAGTGAAGTTCTTTGGAGAATTACATACATGCACTTCTCTCAACAAAAGATTATTCTAAATACTATTCTCCTAACACTCATTTCTTTGGGCAAAGTAAGATATTGAGAAGGTTCTTGTTCTTTTGGTTGTGTAGATCAAAGGGAGGCAACAATCATAGAGTTGGACTGTTATATCTTGGAGGCAGCGCACTAGACCTTCTACATCAGTTAAAAAAAAATACCGCAGGGGCGCGTATCATCTTAAAGAAAGCACTCTGCACGCCTCAACCCTACTGTACTTTTTAGTGGTTGTCAAATTCAAGGTGGTTAGATTGAAAATCAGAAGTTGTTCGTGTACTCTCTCCAGTAATTTTAAGACCTGGTCCGCGCCTTAACTCATGCCAAATTAACTTTTGATGGTACAAATTATTTGCATTTATTAATGCAACATTGAGGTATGAGATTTTTGTTAATTTCTTTGTTAAATTTTATCAGAGAAATTACTATTACTTAGATGATTATTTTGGTCAAGAACCAACACTAGCAACTTGAATTGAGATTGGAAATGGCAAAAACAAGAAAGGATAGAGAAAAGACTAGTAAATTTAAGCTCAAATGCTGCTCTTGACGCATGTTAGCTTGTGTAACAACCATCCCAGCATAATCAGCTATGGAGTTGATGAGATTGCTAGGCCAAATTCCTTAATTGTTAGCAAAAATAAATTCAATCTTCATAAACCTATAAAGAAAAGGTTGTGTTTCTTTTCGTGCCAAGAAATGCCAGCATGCAGCACAGATGACTGAAATCAATTTGACAATCAAATCACAAGTTGTGAATGATGGTAGACAAGTTTTTAGCCCTATGGAATTATGGATTAATTGCTTCACCTATTGATCTGCCAAACAATTTATATCGGTATCATTTACTCTTTTTTTTTTATAGAAAAGATCATGTTATTCAATAAATTTGTATTAGTGACAGTGACCCTCAAACCTGTAGATTAAAAGTTTGTTTGTTAACAATTCGGATACCTTCTTAGTCACCCATTTTTCTTCCATATCTTCGTAGTTTACTCTGTTATAATGTAAGCCAGGTTTAGTATATAGATGTGTGAAACTATATACCAATAGGTAGCATAGCGAAGAAGCACTACTCCTTTGAATCAACAATGCGAAAACTTTGTTAGAAATTACCCCCTTCCTCATCGGGTTTGGGACTAAAAGAATGATTGGGACAAGAAGCATCCATCTCATTTGTACTTTGGATATCCGTACAACCATCAAAGGTTGTTGAAGTAACCAATTCATGGAAATTAGGAAGTACTGGAAACAAAGAAATTGTTGAAGGTATCATTTCTATTTATAGTCCCAATAGGCTTGGATTACGAAGGTTAGCTAGATATTTCCTGAAAAAATACTAGCCCCAGCCATTTCACTATGAGAATATTTTAATCTTTTTTTATTTCTTGTATTATTTTCCTTATGCACATAAGGGAAGAGCCATATGAGATGAAAATTTCATGTATCGTTCTGGAACAGAGGTTTTCTGAATGACAATCATAACAGATTTCAGCTCTATCCGAAAGAAATTATGCGAAAGCTTTACAGAATTATTGTGAAGCTATGTGACTAGAAATTGATCCCTATGATCAAAGTTATATGCTCTATAATATGGGCCTTATCCACACAAGTAATAGATAATATACGAAAGTTTAGGAGTATTATTTTCAAGCATTAGAATGAAACCCATTCTTACCATAGGCTTTTAATAATATGGCCATTGTCTATCATTTCGTGTGATTATCTCTACTATAGAAAGAAAAAAGAAAATCTACTAATAAAACAAATATTAAAAAAAACTAGACTTTCTACATATGCATCATCTAATACAAAGATTTTTATCAGCTATAGCGAAAAAAGAAATGATCGATGTATTTCTGTAAGTATACAGGGTTGATTATAATATAAAAGTCACCTGGAGAATTCCAAGGATCGAACCACAGGGAAAAGGTGATACTCTACTTAATTATTCCAACACAGAATAATTAAAGCCAAGGGAAATTTGAATTAGTGATGAGGAACTTATAATTAATCTAACTAAATTAAAAGTGAGTGAGAAACAACAGTTGTGAAAGTCTAGGATTCAAGTTTGAATTCTCGGCAAATACGACAATGACCGGCGTCATGACCAGTACGATGTCCGACACAGGTTATTGGTCTACAACGGCAAAATCGAGGTTCTGGCAACATCCAATGTGATGATTGGCACCGGTTATTGCTGCAATTCTTAAATTCTGCTTTAACCCTCGAACTTTGAATTCCCGGCACATTTTCCACCCAATTCCCTCAATTCCTCAATTCACTTCCTGTGACACCAATATAACACCAAATAAGCAGCTTTTCATCCGATTTAAATACATAGAGCATAAATAATTAATCAAAAATATGCATAAAAGCTCTATAATCTACGCCCTATCAAGAAACTTCATAGAAGTCAAGAAATATACAATATGTCTAGCTAATTTTTCTAAGGATGAAAAAGAATCTAATTGATATAGGAAGCACCACAAAGATCAATTAGGAAGGTTTCTGGCCAATACAATAATAACTACATACTTATGTCATGATCGAAGATATCCCTTTTACCCCATGGTGTGAGATAAAAATTAGGAATCCACTTATGTAATGAAGTCAATCAACTAAGGTTTTGAACAGTGTTGTAGGATTAGGTCCCAAAAATAGTAAGTCTTTTTCAAAAATTCTATATAAATTTTATATGAAATTGAGATAGTTACCTTTCAAAAAATTATAAACGATCATACTTCATAGGTTGTGATATTGTTCTTAGGGCCACAAGCATTTCTAAATGGATTTTAAAAAGTGAAAAAATAATAATCGAAAAGTTTTCTTAAAAATTGAAGGTTTCATCTTTTGAATAAAAACAATAAATTGAAGCACAACCAACATAGTCAAATTCCTGCATAGAAAGAAATTCTATTTTCTATATCATAATTATTTTTTATAAGAACAATTTCGTCATTCTTACAGTGCAATACACTCAAAATTTATGAATGTAAAATAAATTGATCTCGGCTCGACTAGAGAAATTAAGCAACAGAGACTGATTCGACTAGGGAGCCTGGGCAACAGCATCTTATTAAGTAGTAGCACCTGCTGAAGCGCGGCAAACTTCGTGGCACCAGCCTCTAGGGGGATGGCATCCTATTCAACTATTAAACTGCCACTTTCGACATAAAAAAGCCTATACTGCTTGGGTTCTTCTTCCTTTTCCTCTTATTCCAACTCCCAACTCCCTTGCCTATCGAAGTTTTGTTCAAAAACCGCGTCCGAGAACTTGTAGAGAAAAGGATTTCCTGCAGTGTGGCTATTCTTCCATACCAACTTAGCTGTCTGGCACTGCTATTGGCATAACATCCGGCACACCATAGGTTGGCCTACATCCATCCTTGAATATCATCGGGTACGGTTGAGTTCCCCACCATTCTTGTAACTGTCACCTGTAATCCGTGCAAGTGTG
This sequence comes from Coffea humblotiana, assembly GCA_023065735.1. NCBI lineage: Eukaryota > Viridiplantae > Streptophyta > Magnoliopsida > Gentianales > Rubiaceae > Coffea > Coffea humblotiana. The sequence continues at coordinate 43,941,451 of CM041213.1, read as the reverse complement.
TCCGCACCCTTGATCCGATCAACGAAAATCAATCCTCAAATTACATATATAAACGAGAATCTTCACAGTTGATATATTCGATTGAGAAAGTGGCAGGCCTTAAGAGATCTACAGTAGTACCTTGCGCCTTCGTCTTTCAGATACTCAAGTTTCTAATGCTGCGGAAGCTGCTTTCCCAATCAATAAATTTGTAGGTCGGTTCGGATAGACTCATGGTACGCCGTCGCGGGTCACGGTTCCATTGCGGTCTCGGTTGTTCCACATCCGTCGTGGTGTATCAGTTGAATATCGAATGATACGCACATTATAATATATAAAAATTTCCAAAAATTTTGAAAAATTACTAAAATTAAAAAATACCAAAAAAGACACAATCTGAAAAAATATCCTAATCGATTTCGAATTGATTCGGATATATCGACCGATATCATGCATCACGGATTTGAATCGGCCAATATCAGCCGAGTCAGAATGAATCGCCGCAAATATAATAATATTCACGATTTAGAGATTGGTTTCGTATCGATCCCCACTATTTCAGTTATGACTCGGTCAATTCGTATCGGAATCAGCCAATATTGCTAACCATAGATAGACTTCATTCAAGAATGCTGCTGCTCGTAGAATCAATAAGAAAAGAAGTGCTAAGTTTCAAACCAGTGAATAAATCAAATCACAGTCACAAAGAGACAGAAAAGGAAGGACTTCTGTTGGAATCCCCATCTAATTTCTCATGAAAGTAGGACAAAAGAAAACTGGATTTCGGATTGATGATTCCCTTGCAGAAGCACACTTACTCTTATGAGAGTGATGGCTTCCCTTCCTTTCTTAATCTATTTGGAGGCGAGTAACTGAACTTGATCCAACCGACCAAGGAACGTGTCCTCTCTTTTTTGAGGTGAAGATGAAAGAATGGCACAAAAAAACAAGTCTTGAGCATTCAAGCAAAAGTTTATTAGAGATAGACTAGTCCCACTAGGATGGTGGGGAAACTTACTTTGAGAGGGGTCAAAATCATAGGAATCTAACTATAGTAACATTTTTATTTTTTTTTATAGTCATCAATTAAAAGGAGATATTTTCTCAATTTTTGTTATAGCTATTGCAGCCTCACTACATCAAAATGCCAATTTTCCATTAGTCTTAGGCAGAGAAGGATCTCTCTTTCCGATCTGGCTCAGCTCGCATTCTTTTTAGCTTATCCTCCTCATTTTTTGATATTAATAAAATTAGGACCAAACTTAAATCAAATAATGCTTTGATGAAAGCATAGGGACTTCGACATTAACATTAGGATCAGTCATTCTAAAACCAGTATAGGAATCCATTGTTTAGGCTCAGTGCTGGGCTTCGACTTTCCCAATAAGGGCTTTCTACCCAAATAAAACCATTAGTCTTGGGCCAACGTCGATTTTCTTCAATGAAGAACGACCCACGTAGAGTGGAACATGCACGCTACTCATTATTTATGCAATTGAACCCAACCATATATTTGGATTAATGTTTCAAGCACTAACTAATAAATGTAAGAGAGTATTTTTCATTAACCAATTTTGTATAGATGATAGATATATAATCTTTCTTAGAAAGTGAATAATTTCCTTCTACTAGCTTTGTTTAACTGCATGAAGCATAATTTGCATTTAATTTTTGAATTCTATTTCCCAAACATAAAGATTAATCTATGCCACTTAATTTGTAAGAAAGATTAATCTAATATTTATTTATATTTTCAGTTGAATAATCTTTATTCAATTTTTAAATTTTTCTTTTTTATTTATACATCCAAACCTGCTAGTGTAAAAACCAATGTTTTCAGAACCGGACCGGACCGGCCGGTTCGACCGGTTCGACCGCGAACCGGTAGCATCACCGGTCCGGTCCAGCATCACACTCGGAAACTACTAGAAAAACCGCTAGGAACCGTACGAACCGGGACGAACCGTTAAAAAACCGTATGAACCGTAAACCGGCGTTCTTAAATTTCATCTCAAATTCAAAACAATTACTAGAGTGGAGGTTGCCAGGATTCGAACCTGGGTCTTCGTGACCACAATAGGCATGCTTACCACTAATCTACAATCGAGGGACAAGCTTTTGTTGTGTAGAATTTTACTTAAGCTAACCAAAAAATAAAATCAGATTAAATAAAAAAAACCCTAGCATTGATTAAGAAAAGACATAGCAGCACAGCAGACGGCACCATTTGGCTTCAACTTCATTTCATCCGTTCCTTCTTTTTCTCTCCAGTTAATCTATTGATTTTTTTTTTAATTTTTTCTTCATCATCCTTCCACATCCAAATATCCACAACAAGGTCATCACACTATTATTTTTAGACGGGACTCCAGAGCTTTGCATCTTGGTAAGTTTAATTTTTGCCTTTTCTTGAATTTTGTTTTCTATATTATCTTTAGTGGATTTTTTCATATTTTCTTCTTTTTCCCCCAATTTTCATCCGTTTCCTTACTCCCTAATTGACGTTTTATTATGTTTGATTAGTTAAGGATGAAACTATAAATCACAAATTATTTGGCAGTCATGTTTGGAGAAGTTTTTTTTTTGGATGAAATATCAAATTAATAAAATTAGTCATGTTTGGTTTTTTAATTTTGTATTTTTCTGGAATTAATATTTGGAATGCCTTTTTTTTGTTCCATTGACATTGTTTGTGATGATAACCGTATGCAACTAATTTATGATTTATGATTATCGTATGCAACCGTATGCCCTTTTTTTATTCAACTAATTTCTGTGACCATAAATTAATTTCTGCTCAAATGTTCAAAGTTCATACGGCTTTTTTTTATTTAATCAATATTATGCAACTTGAAGTTGTCTAATTAAGAAGCGCAGGGAGGGATTTCTTTTGTCTGTAGGACCTCTGGGTTTGACAATCACAAGGACTCTGATAGCACTTAGTTATTGTGCCGCTTAATGTATTTGTTCATTTTTTTTAACCTGTTATGTATTTTGTGGAGATATGCAGTAATACTTCAGTTTATAGGAGATTTTTTTTTATTTTTTCCCATTGATTTCATCTCGTTTATTTTTATGGCTTGATCATTGATGTTATGACTGGGTATATTTTTATGGCTTATTCAATTTACCTAGACAATAACACACACACATATATATTCTTTAAATCTATCCGGACTACAAAAAATACAAAATAAATTGCTTTTTATTTGTTAAAAGTAACTAGGATCATAAGAAATTATATCTTTCAGTCAAAGTTCAGGAGATTTATTTGGTGCTATATTCTATGAAGTTTGGCAGCTTTAGCTTATTTAATTACTATTGATTATTAATACTCTAAAAGTAAGAAGTTGCTTTCAACCAAGGCCTAGTTTTTTAGGAAAACAAAAAACAAGATTGCTGCATTTGAATTTTTCAGTTTTGTGCTACTGAGAACCATTAATATCCCTCACATTGCTTTCATTTGTGTTGATTTTTTCATTGTAACACTATTACACTTGACTTTTCTTTTTTCCTTTTTGCATAGATTTAGTTCAGCACTGACTTTTCTCTTTTCTTTTTCTTTAGTTGAGCTATTCATGTGGCTAATTGATCTTCTTATATTACTGAAAATTTTTTAATTTTATTTGCTTATTAGTACACTATATTTTACAAATGAACTAATTATGTCTAAATTAACTATGTGAAGGATAATGGATACCGGTACTGGTACTGGTAGTAATTCACAATCTTCGACTGCTGGAGCTGTCAATAGTGAACAATCAGCTAGTCAAAATCATAGACAAAAGTCCGATATAGCATGGAATTATTGTTCAGAAGGTTTGAATAAGCAAGGAAGAAGAATTTTGACATGTGGGTATTGTTTTAAAGTAATTGCTGGTGGTGGCATTCATCGAATGAAACAGCATTTGGCAGGAGAACAAGGCAGCATTGTTCCATGTTCAAAGGTTGATCCAGCAGTTAAACATGCTATTTTAGCATCTATGAAGGAGAAGGAGCAGAAATCTAAAGAAAAAAAGGGTGATTTTGGGATGGAAAATCCATTCGGTCACACTAAACATGCATTTGATGGCGATGAAGTTTTGGAGATTCCTTCTTCTTTAGCAAATGAGATGGGTTCATCTAGTAAAGGAAAGAGAAAGGTCACTGCATCAACAAGTATACATGCTTTTTTTAAAGGTGGGCGTGATACTTCTCAACCAACCATTAAAGCTTGTTTTGCAAAGTAAGGAAAAATGGGAAAATACGGACATGGCTATTGCTCTTTGGTTTTATGATGCTGCATTCCTATAAATGCTGTTAACTCTCCATTTTTTCAAAAAGCTATTGATCAAATAGCATCAATGGGTCATGGTTATAAAGGTCCATCCTATCATTCTTTGAGAGTTAACTTGTTGCGAAATGCCAAGAGAGATGTGAAATTAGTTGTTGATTCTTTTAGAAATACTTGGGCAGAAACTGGTTGCACTATAATGGGTGATGGATGGAAAGACACTAGGCAAAGACCATTGATTAATTTTTTGGTTTATTGTCCTAAGGGTATTTCTTTCATTAAATCTGTGGATGCATCTGATATTGTAACAAGTGCAGAAAATTTGTGTAATTTATTTGTTGAAATTGTTGAGATGGTTGGTTCAAATAATGTGGTGCACTTAGTTACTGATAATGCTAGCAATTATAAAGCTGCTGGGTCTTTGTTAAGTGAAAGATATCCGAACATTTGTTGGTCACCATGTGCTGCACACTGCATTAATTTGATTTTGAAAGACATTGGTGAAATGAATGATGTAAAAGCTTTGGTGTCTCTTGCTTCAACGGTGACTGTTTTTATCTACAATCATAAGTTCACTTTGAATTGGTTAAGAAAGACTGCAAGGTGGAAAGAAATTATTCGTCCAGGTGACACTCGATTTGCAACTACCTTTATTGCATTAAAAAGTTTGCATGATCATAAGGATAGTTTGCAATCTTTGGTTACTAGTGGGGATTACAAAAAATTTCTGAGAATAGAAAAAGGAAAAGATGTGAAGCAAATCGTTTTGGATGAAAGGTTTTGGAATAACTGTTTGATTATGGTGAGAATAATGGGCCCTATCATTCGTTTATTGCGTATTTGTGACACTGATGAAAGGCCTTCATTGGGTTATGTTTATGAAGGCATGTTTAGAGCAATAAATGGCATCAAAAAGCTGTTTAGAAATAAAGAGAGATTGTACAGGCCTTATATTGACATCATCAATGATCGGTGGGATAGAATGTTGAGAAAAAATCTACATGCTGCTGCTTATTTTTTGAATCCTGCTTTTCAATATGAGAGTGCCACATTTTGTACACATCCAGAGGTTATAAATGGCTTGCTTGATTACATTGAAACAAAAGTGGATTGGTGCAACCCTGAAAAATTATCTCAAGAGGTTGGAATGTATCGGGAAAGGCAAGGAAGTTTTGGGCGCAAACTTGCTATTCTTACTAGCAAATCTGATCGGCCAGGTTATTTAAATTGTTCTAATATCTAAAAATTGTGAATTTATTCTTTATTTGATCTAATATTTTAATGTGATTGTGACAGAAAATTGGTGGAAGTTATATGGTTGTGATGCTCCGAATTTGCAAAAGCTTGCGATTAGAATTTTGAGTCAAACAGCTTCTTCTTCTGGGTGTGAACGTAATTGGAGCGTTTTTGAACGCATTCACACTAAAAAAAGGAATAGATTGGAGCATCAAAGACTTAATGATCTTGTTTATGTGCACTACAATTTGCGTTTGCAACATAGGTATAATTGATTTTTTACTTTATTCTTTACATTTTATTTTTTAAAGTAATATTAGATTTGTAACTAATTTATTTTATTGTAGGTTTGATCACCGAAAGAGATCTTATGATCCCATTGATTATGAATCTATTGATAAAACGGAATTTTGGGTCATAGAAGAAGAACAAGATGGCGAGCTTATTTGTGATGAATTGGAGGAAGAACTTGAAGAACTTCCTAAAGATGATTCTCAATTAGTTGAAGGTTGGTTTTAATATTAAAATAAATATATTTTTAACTTGTACTATGAGGTACTAAAAATGCATTTTTTAATTTGAATTTTATTATAAATATGGATAAGTCCTTAATTATTGCTTTATTTATTTATTTAGATGATGAAAGTGAAGTTAGGGAAGATAATGATATTGACTTGGAAGCATTTCAGCGTAGGCGCCTTTTGGATGGTGATGAAGATAATGATTGGTAATATAACATATTAATTAGTGATGTTTAGTAGCAATTGATTTTTTTTGTGTTTGGTTGTATCTTTGTTTTTCAAAATTTTTTGGCCTTTTTTTTAGTTTCACCAATTAGATTTATATTTTTTGTAATAAACTTTTTAACTTTTTCAGGTTAAATTGATGAAATTGTGAAGAGGGTGCTGATGCCTTGTCATGCTAATGATGGACGTTTGTTATTCAAATTGTATGCCTTGAATATGAGTTGAACTCTTTTATGGACTTTTTTGGAATTGTGAAAGAATGTTAACATTTATTTTATTTATTTGTGTGTTTTTGTTTGTGATAATTAGTGAACATTTGGGCTATATCTATTTATATTTGTGATGAATTTATGAAAACTTGCGGTGAATTATGATATTTTAGTTATATTTATCATTCCAGGTTTCATGTATAATTTTTAGAAAATTTATTATTATCTCAACTTAAATTTAGTTTTTAAGTTATATTGATGAATGTATTTTAGGGACTTAAGTTATTAATAACTATGTTAGAGTGTATATTAGCCGTCAAGTTCCAAATCCAATGTAGATTGTGCAGTGAAAACCTATGAATTATTTAGCAAAAAAAAAAAAAAAAAAAAAACAGAGAACCATTGAACCGGCCGGTCGGACCGGTCGGACCGGTCGAACCGTGAACCGCCCCCTTCTCCGGTTCACTGGCCGGTCCGAGTTTAAAAACATTGGTAAAAACAAAACTTTACACTGCATTAAATCAATATTAAGTGTCGCAACCACGAACTTAATTTCATCTCTTGTTGAATTAAGTTCAAAAATATCTACATTCTTCTCGTGTTGATTTAAGTTCAAAAATATCTAGATGGTTTTATACAGCACTCAACATCACGAGTGTTCCACTAACGTATTTCACGAAATGCTTACAAAAGTACCAAATTCCAAGTTCAAATACACCGCAAATACAGGTGGTCTATTTAGATGCCCGCCTTTTGGAGTATGAGGGAACAATAAGCATATTTTGACTTCAATTAAGGCCTTATGCCCCTCAAATTGCTGGTCATAAGATATCTTTATGATATTGTTCTTTCGATATTTTCTCTTTATCTTCTGGGTGGAACCAGGTACCATATTTAATCGGCAGAAACTTTTCGATGTCAACTTTCTTGTCTTTGTACAATAAAGACATGAATTTGGACACGTATGAACATCTACTTACTAAGCTGAATTCTCTATCATTTGGTGAATTTTTCCACTAATTTTACTTGTAACATTAGTAAATGCCCGTGGAATAGAACATGCCAGAATACGTAAATTTGTTGTAAATTGTGCGCACCCAAAGCTTTTAATATGTTTGGAAAGTATTAGTATAACTGTGCTTAATGGATATTAGTCTAGCATGCACTTTTGAGTACATTATCTTAAAATCCGTTGCATTTAGATGGCCTACTGATTTTCTTTTTCGTTTTCAAGGAAGGTTTGAAAATTTAAGAAAACAAAAGGAGGAAGAGTCAAATTATTAACCTTAAAATCTGCTATATTATCTTTTGAGGGATCCTGCTGATAAGGTTCCTCGGTTTAGTCTTGTCGGGTTCAATCACCATGTTCCTAGATATTCTTTTATTCTTTGGCTAGATAGGCTTCAATGTTGGGGAATTTTTACTGATCACTAGTGTATTACTTGCAGCTGTAAACATTAATCATTGGATCATCTATTCTTTAAGTGTGATTTTTCAGGTTATATATGGAGCAGATTCAAAGCTTATTGCCAAATGTTTCGTGGTTCTTATGGCATCCGGATTCGGGAAATGGCCGTGCTTGGTGCAAAATTGCAAAAGGAGAGCTTTATTAACCATGTCAGAAAGCTGGCTTTAGGTGCTATGGTTTATCAGCTTTGGAGGGAATGAAATGGAAGAGTTTTTTCACAAAAAGATGCCATGTTGATGTAGTGATAAATTCTATAGTTGACCGTTTACCTGAAAAAAAAATTTCATTATCAGGTTGTTAATATCTCCACCAGATAAGTTGGATATCGACGAAAATACATTCATTTACTTTACTTTTCCAATAAATTAAGAGTTTGCGGTACTCTTAACAGTTTGTCCAGCACTTAGTGTTTCGTTCAATCTCATCATTGATAGGGTGAAATTGACACTCATGCAATTAGATTTTTGCCTTGACCACAACAAAAATAGAAAAAAAAAACACATATAGCTCGAAGAATTACTTTAGGGTTAAGAGTTTCTTAGAGTTAAAAAAAATAAAAGTTTCCACGGGTGAAATATAAATCTTCAATAGAGCTAGCTGATCCTAGCTAGTGCACTCTAAAGTGTAAAAAAAAAAAAAAATTGTATATTTGGCTTAAGATATACCGTCGATGAATCTTTTTTTTTTTTTTTGTGATCTAAAACATGTTTCGACTCGAATCACTTGAAACCCGAGTTGATACACCAAATCAGGGGAATACGTCACGACCCCACATGACGCACTCATGCAAGCCATAAGGATTCAAATTCAGGGTAAGGATTCAAATTCAGGGTAAGATTCGAACTAGGATCAAATGAGTTGATGAGCCATTTTGGTTCCTTATTTAATTTTAGTTCTGTTGATAAGAAAAGAATATTCAGATTGAAACCATTGACGCTCATGGCTTTTTATTGAAATCTAACTTGGAAGCTCAAGAACAAGTGGCAAAAAGTTGCATCGATAGGGGTCCTAAGATTTTGAAAATTGGTTTTGGCAATGAAAAATATTTTTGTTTTCAAATAGATCCTTGACAAAATCAGATATGCCCCCTCAACATTGTGGTCAGAAGTAAACTACCCCCTTCATTTTCGTTCTCAATCAAGTTTTCCCCGATAATTCTGAATTTCTGGGTCCACGGCCAAATAGGACCACAAGCAGTCCACTTAGTAGGAGAATCTAAAACCTCCATTTCCGGTGAGAGAAAAACACTAGTCTACATCAGATTGTGCAGCTAGGTTGTCATATCAAAAAAGTGTCTAGATTTACCAATGATGCGCCTAAAAGGACATATGAGGTCTTAATCTACTGATCAAGGTTGCTAATCAACGATAATAACTCAAACTAAAAAGACCGAAAGGAACAAAAAAAGGAGGTGGGAATCTCCCTCTCCATCACCAGCCGACTTTAAAATAAGATAAGATAGTTACTGAAATTGGTATACAAGTATGATGTACCTAAGTAGCTTAAATGCAACCAAGCAAGAATTTACAACCTTTACAAGTGTCATATCCATGTTCGCTCCTGCTAAAAGCTATCCATAGTGGAAGCAAGCGAATATATGCAATTTTGCATGACAGGCTCATTGATTCATGCATCATCTTGCCTATAAATAGGAAACATTATACAACTTCTTTCAGCAGGGACCATAGTTTAAGAATTGTTGTCAGTTCCCATTGCACACTTCATCATGAACTTAATTTCAGTGTGTGATGCATATAGCTAATATGGAGGAGAGGCCAATGTAGTGGGTTCTGGTCTGGAGAGTTTTTCATGAAGAGATGGAGAGCGCATTGCAGCCAGGGATGACTTGCCGAGGTTTCTTTGAATTTGGATTTGTCCCATGCAATTGGAATCATCGGCAAGGTTGTCCCTGGCTACGTTACGCTCTTTCTTTCTCCCATGTAAACCTCTACAGGCATATATATATATATATATCGTTCTCTGTTTTTTCCCACTATTTTCTTTTTCTTCCTTTTTTGTCTCCCCTTCCATTGGTTTCTATTTCCATGGATAAATCCAAGGTTTTCTTGGACCTTATTACACTAAACTTGCACTCTTACTTATCAATTAAATGTGCACAATAACATTCATAACCCTACCTTCCATTTATTTTAGATAGGTATGGGGGGTATGTCATTTTTCTTAACAACTAATATATGATTGTCATCTTAGCAAGTTCCTACTAAGCACCTCTTAGATAAACTCATAAATTGATTGCTTTGTTCATGTCTTCCTTATCATAATCAAGAATTGTTTGCCTTTCTTTATTATTGCTTCTATTCAGTGCTTCTCGTCTTTCTTAACTATTGCTTGTTGTTTTTATTGATTAGTGGGTCTGTCTGGCGTTAATTGTTTGAAAAAAGTAGAATTATATTGGGAAGATATAAATGCAAGGCAGTGCATAAATTATGATTATACGCATTGGCAAGATAAGTGAAGTATAATTTAAGTATCTGAATGCCCACGAAACTTGACAGCAAAAACCCATAACCTACTGGCATGTGCCTGTTTGCATAGTCTACCTGGAAGTTAAATTGCTTTGAATAAGAAAACGATGACACAGTTATTCTAAGCAAGTTGAACATCTCTGTTGGGCATAAAAGCTGGCTGAACTTTCTTTATGATATAATTATAAGGTCGTTTACAGCTTCACATGGCCATATGTGGCATGCACTAATGTTTGCAGATGCAGCATATGTGTTGAGACTTGAGAGAGAAAAAGAAAGACTAACAAGAGTTTGCCACCAGGAAGAGAATGCAGAAGTAAGAAAGCTTGGCTCAAGTTGCCATTTTCCCGGAGTATTTGTCTTCTGATGGTTCTTTGTAGTAGGAAAGGAGCAGAATTTATAGAGTCGGACAGCAGAAAATTACCCGAGCATGGGGATTCATTTTCTTGTTATTTTCCAGTTTTTGCCGCTAGACCAAACCAAGTTCACTTCTAAATGAAGGGAAATGATATCTGTACACTCTTGTTTGATAACCATGCATCCTTTGTGTGGATATCATATCCTTAAAAGCAGAATAGTATTTGAAACCTCGAATTGCTAAAACGAATCAAATCAAACCCTAATACACGTCATATTCGATTTCAGAATTTCATCTTGAGATTCAGCTTGAGTCAACATGGACTCGATATTTAACGTCGTGATTGATATAACATCCCTTCGTTCGAATGAAAGGTCATGCGGTCTTATTTTGCTGGTCCCAAATTTATTATCAATTTTCAAGTACGGTAATGAAAACTATTGCCTATTTCGTTTGTTACTTTTGCATAAATTCTTTACTTTTTCTTTTTTCTGTTTGTCTTGATTTTCTGATTTGAGTTCCCACTTGTTTTCCACCATTAGCTCCACTATGGCACCATCCATTGTACAAAAAAGCAATGATAAGAGTCGAATTTAAATAATTACCAATTTAGGTTTTTGATCTATTAAAAATTAAATATGTGGTTTGTTATTCTTTATTTTTAAATGAATTTTATTTATTTTTTTTGAACTATTAACCTTTCCAGATTCTCGATACCAGCTACCACAGGAGTCAATCTGACCATCGAACTAACCGTAACGTATGCAGTACAGGAGTAGAGAGACTAACAAGAGGTTGCCACCAGGAGAAGAATGAAGAAGTGAGAAAGCTTGGCACAAGTTGCTATTTCCGTGGACTATTTGTTTTGTGATGGATATATACATGTTTGTGATGGGACATATATATATATATATATATATATATATATATATGTGTGTATATATATATATTTAGAGAGAGAGAGAGAGAGATGGATAATTGATTGTCGTAGGGATGGAGCCATACTTATACAGTTTGAGTTTGACCCTAGACAATATCGGAATTAGATTTGATTGCGTCGTCCTTTTGTTTGCCTTCTTGTTTGCCAATATTGCCACTAGACCAAATTTAAGTAACCCGTGAGTTAGAATATTATTTGATGTCGATTTAGGGTTGCAAATGAAAGGAGCTTTTTTTTTTTCTTTTACTTTCTCATTCTTCCTCGTATTCTTTTATCTTAACTGTTAAGTACATAATTTAAACCCCGAATCTGATAATGAAGAGAATTCTAAAAACTCTTCTTTGACGACTGAACTAATGGTTACAAATGGATAGAACTTAACCCTAACAAAAGATTCATGTTTGGTGCTATACTTTTATCTTGAGATCAAATTCAATATCAAGTTAAAAAAGAATTGAAAATCTGACTTCAAGTGTATAAAAAAGTTATTCTTGATTTAAATGATCTTCGTTTGCTGTTTTTTTAGCAAAATTATTAGATTCGTCATTAAATTTAGTTTCTACAAATGAAATACCAAAACAATGAATGTAGTACAAATTTAACGTATAATGTTTAGAAATTTAAATATAGATATATAGATAGTTAGATCTATACTAAGAATTTCAATCGAATTCATATTAAATTCATAAGAATTCAAATTCACAAAATCACATTGCAAATATTAACTTCCAAAAAAAATTTAAAAAAAGATTCTTGGATTGGTTACGAATTTTTATTGGAATGTCCTTTTGGTCAAATTCGATCATGGTATCTAGTATTAAATGTGTTCAAATTTAATTCGACTCGAGCTTCATCGTCAATGTAAAACCAACCCTCAAACAAATCTATAATAAAGCACTCAATCATAACGGTATGCAAACAGTGTTCGACTTGCTTTTTTCCAATTATCATCAAACTCAAGTTTGTCTTTTTCCATCATATCTAATTTTATCTTGTGGACATTCTTTCTCCGTCTGTCTCCATCATTTGAACTCTTCTTTGGGATAATTTCAGAAACCTCCCTTGAGGTTTCCAATAATTACAAAGAGCTCCCTTTAAGTTTTAAAAATTACACTTACCTTCCTTGCTTTTAAGGGTTATGTAACAATATAGATCCAATAAGCTATAATTTTTCATAAATATCCTAAAATATCCTTCTTTAGAAAACAAGACAAAATAAATAAGGTTTTAATTTTTAATTTCTTGTACGTGTCATACTTACTAAAACAAACAAAGTCCCAGTGACTCCGACTCAATTCAAAAATTCATTACTTGCTAATTCTTGTCCAATGCAAGTCACTACCACCACTACCAATAGTAAACTAAGAAGAGTAAATTTTATATATACTAACAGTGTGCACACTATCACGATTGAATGCATAGTACATGAGTAAAATTTGGATTCTAAATTTAAATTTAGATGAGTTGTCATGTATCCAATAGTGATAGTGTATACATTGTCAGTGTATAAAAGATTAATCCAACTAAGAAATGCCCCCATGTCCCTAAGAATATAATTCATCGTTGCTCTAACACTGTTAGAAATAGAGACAAAATTCTATCTTTATAGTAAAATGACAATCAATAAATAAATAAAAGAGAGAACCAATGAGTAATTGTTAGACTTTTTTGCTTAACAAACATAATAGTCACTTCTTTATGTTCCAACTCTCAATTTCATTTTTTTCCCTATATCACTGCCACCTTTTTCATCTTTCCTACTTTGACAATAGAATCCACAGTTTGCACCTTGTTAATTTGGTAACTTCAATTGGCTAACATTTGTAAAGAGTAAAACTACTGAGAAAAAAAAAAAAGAAAGGGTCTAAAATTTTTTATAGTAAGAAAGAGACAGGAAGACAATAAATACAGATAAATTTTAGATATGGTAAAAAATTGATAGTGGTGTAGTTGGTAATAATAGAGTGCGATATTTGGTGAGAGGGAGAAGCGGTTGTAGGAAAAAAAAAGAAGAATATGAAACGGGGAGGGAGGGAAAGAGGGAGGAAGAGATGAAAATTAGAAATTGATGGAGATTGTTATTTGAGATTAGAAAATGACAAATAGAATAATAAGAAGTAATTTTTTGATTTTAAATGTCCCTTTATGAATTAACTATTAAGTGAAGGATATTTTATTCATTTGATTAGAACAAAGGGAGTAATTATTGAAACCTCAGGGGAGCCAAGTGATATTGTAAAAAACCTCAAGGGAGGTTTCTGAAATTTATCCCCTCTTCTTTAATGCACTATTGAGCCATGAAATGGCAAAAAAAAAAGGGTAATTATAGTCGAGAAATTTTTTATTGATCCACGATCCCAATGAAAACATAAATGACGGATCTCATCTTTTAAATCTGTTATTTTTTTCTTGCACAGTTGTGTCCCCAGGCCAGAATTATGAATTCTATTATTTGTCTCACAAGCGGGTATCACCCGTAGTAATGATTGTCTGAAGAGAATAAGGGACTTGATTCCATTCAAACCTGGGAAATGGACTAGTTCAAAATCTCAAATTGCATACAAAACTACCTTGAATAATATCCACTATCCAAAAATCACAAAAGAAAAAAAAAACTAAACCAGAAGATAAGTTACGTATATTTTATCCCCTTGGGGATTAGGGCTGCAACACATAAACCTCTCTCCTCTATGATTTTAAAATGGGAAAATCATTCAAGACATCCTTCACATTTTGTTAAATGAATTTTTCATCATTTACTTTCAAAAATAGTAAATTTACATCCCCTACAAAATTCAAGTCGGTAAAATTTGGTCCTAACTTAGATTTTTTTTTACCACTTTTAATACTGGAATTTATCACATGACTCATACATAGTTAATTTTTAGGGGGCAAAAAGATTAAAATTCCGTTTTTAATTAAACAACTAACCTGATCCATATTCATTTTTACCCCTAAAAAACATTAAGATTTGACCTAAAAGATATTCATTTTTTCTCCTAAAAATGTAGGATTTAGGCCAATTTATAGTCATTTTAATTACTAAAAAAATGAGATTTGACCTTTTTGTACATAAAAAATGATTGTATATGGGTCATGTGGTAATTTTAGACTAAAAAGTGATCCAAAACTTAGATTTGGAATGAAATTTTGCCAACTTAAATTTGTAAAGGACGTACAATTAATATTTTAAAAGGGTTTATTATCACTTTACTCCCTTAAACTATATCACTATTATCAATTTATCCCCTAATGTTATCTTTAATCATTTCACCCTATAAATAATTCAAAGGGTTTATTATCATTTTCACCCTATAAACCCTATAATCATTTCACCCTATAAATAAATAATTATAAGGGTTTATTATCACTTTACTCCCTTAAACTATATCACTATTATCAATGTATCCCCTAATGTTATCTTTAATCATTTCACCCTATAAATAATTCAACTAAGGATGGCAATTGGAGCGGCTATCCGCGAGGGACTAATGGGGCTAGGGTTGGGGTGGGTGGGAGGGGGGGAATTTTCCCCCCATTTAGAAAAGGGACGAGGGGTGAGGAAGTATACCCCCACCCTACCACCAATTAAAAAAATTAATATATATGTCTATAATTATATATACATATATAATATTTAATTTAATTAATTACAAGCTTATGATAATGATATTATTAGTTATATGTATTATATAATGGATATTAGTATATGTAATATAATTGATATTATCAATTATACTAAAATTATACATGTCTACTAATAGAAATTATTAATTAGTTTATACTAAATTTACTAATACATTTATACTAAATTCCTAATTACACTGAACACAATAACATTTTTTTCTCAAAAAAATACAATAATGACTTAGTAATTGTATATGTGTCAAAAATGAAAACTTGACTACTTTAGTTGTATTTGTTTCATCATGTTGGATTGTATTCAAATAACTTTTGTTTAATAGTTTTCATGAGTTTTAATTGTGAAATTATAATAGATAATAACTTGGTGATATATTAATATTTTAGTACTTGATTATTTGCTAAAATTTGACTATAATAAAATTACATGACAAATTTTTATTAGCCCCGCAGAGGAAGCGAGGTAGGGCAGGTGGAGCGGGGTGCGAGGGAGGAGTCCACTGCCCTAACCCCGCCCCATTGCCATTCCTAAATTCAGCTCAACATGTTAATAAATTTTTAACAAAATATTCTTTTATTTTATAGCATTACTACATTGTTATTATCACTTTATCCCTTTAAATTATAGTGATATAATCACTTTACCTCTAACATTGTATTTGGAAAGAGTATTATTTGAAATATTATTTGGAATAATTACTGTAGGACTTTTTGTAATGTGATGTATGTAAGTTAAAATGGTGGTTGGGATTATAAAATGGTGAGTTGGAAAATGTGTTTGTGATGCAAGTCAAATAATATTTGGCAAAATTTACTATCCAAAAATTGAGCTATCCATATTTTCTAGATATTTTACCCTATCGATAATCTAAAAAGTATGTTAAAAATGTTTAAATGTATTTACCTTTTTTTATATATATAATTAAAAATAAAAAAGTTGGGATAATTATTCTTCCTTTTTTTCAAACTAAGATTCCAAAAACATAAAAATAAAAAAGTTTTTTCAAATTTCTTTTTTCACACTTATTAATACTTGGAAAAGAAAAGGAGATTTGACAAAAAGAGATAAAAAATTAGATATTGCAAAGAAAGAATCTAATATTATTGCATTACTATATTGTTCTCGGGATTAGGATTGGAATTGGGTAATAAACAGAAAAAAATTTTAAAATAATAAAATATTGAATTCTTTCTTGTTTGTACTTAAAAAAAAAAAAAAGAAGGGATAATTTTGGAAACCTTAAGGGAGGTTTCTGAAAGTCTCACTACCCTCCCCTTAGGTTTTCAAAATATTAGAAACCTCTCCTAAAACTAATTAGCTAGTTATGAATCAGCACAATTCAAATACAAAAATAATATGAAATTGGTATTAGGAGAGAGAAAACAATTTATTTCCACAACTACCCTCATGTTTTGCATTAGATAGTTAATTTACTACGAACAATATATATCTATTTTAACTTTATCAAATGTGAGGCTGTGTAACTGTTACCACATTCATAGAGCGTTAACAAAAGATTAGCTTCATAACTCTACAACAAGTTTAGCAACTCAAAATCTCATCTTCATGTTGCACGTGTAATATCATACTATTACATCTATTATAACACATCAGTTGCATAATCTACTACAAGAGAAACAAAATATGTAAATCTTACTACAGCCAACATTTCGATTCAAAAAAGACCATTTTTTGAATAATCACAAACAAGAAAAAAATTGTCATAATTAAAAGGTTTTTCAATATAGTAACATACAACTAACAATTTTTCCTATATTTCATACAACACCAACGCTTATTTTCAATGACAATAAAAGTAACAATTAGGATAAAAAAAGAAAAAACACTATAATTGAATACCAATCATCAAATGGAGCAAATCATACAAAACATAATACAAACTATATAATGTCATATTTTCCAATTTTTGTTTGATCTAAGATATTCTTTTTCACTTGCAAGGTCACTATTAAGCACAACTATCAAGAATTACCTTAACATCTACAATCAAATGGTAAAAATTTCCAAAATTTATGGGCAGAAAAATCTTAGAGGCTGACCTTGAGATTTTCACAATCACCAAAATTTTGAGAAAATTTTGAGTTTCAAGTCTCATAAATCCTTAGATATGCCTAAAGAAACTCTATTTCTTTTATTCTACAAAACCAACTAAAGTCTAAATCATTGCTTCTACTCACACACATCAATTATCAATCACAGAAAGACGCCTATATTGGCCCTTTTTTTGTAACGGCATATTAGAAATTTTTAAAAAAAATCTTATAAATTGTCATTATTTCTATTAAATCTAGTTAATAACAATTTAACAAACCATGTGAACATAATTGGGAAATATTTCTTAAGTTGTGTGGGTAATTAAGTCATTTCTCCATGGTTGATGTGACAACTAGACCCCAATGACCTAATAGGGGAGGTTTCTAATCAAAGGAGGGCAGTGAAACTGTCAGAAACCTTAGGGGAGATTTTTGTAATTATCCCAAAAAAGAATTGAGCTCTCTCTCTCTCTCCCTCCCCCTATTTTTCTATTTTTTTCAATATTAATAAATTGACAAGATGAAAGAGATTAATATTTTTGATTTTTTTTCTTGATACTAAAAGGACAAGAGCCATTCTAAATTTTTTTATTATTTTTATTATACAAAAAAGAGGGGTACTATCTTCTAAAGTTTTTAACTTGTTAAGTTCATTTAATGGTGGGATAAATTGCCTAAAAATAACTCTATGGGGTAAATTAATAATAAGGTTATAATTTATGGGGGTAAAACAATAATAATTTTAAAAGTTAAACATGTCTTACCACTTGAATTAAAAAACTTCGTTAAATTTGACCGTTATTCTTGGGGGTAAAATGACTAAAAAATAATGTTAAGAGAGAAATTGAGAGTGACGTCAAACGTTAAGGGGATAAAGTGATAATAACCCTTTTAAAAGTGAAGGACGAAAAAAATTCATTTGACGAAATGTGAGACATTTTGAATGATTTTTTTTTTAAATATATAGTTTATCCAAAAACATACCTATGATAATCTCCAGAAATGAATTTTCATTTCTAATATCCATATTGGACTCGTAACTTCAGCTATCCATGCCACAAATTGCATTATTGTCTTCCAGACACTTACACGAATTTTATTCACAATTATTCTCTCTTCTTAAATCTACCATCTCAACCACCATATTCAATTAAATGCCCCAGTTATAAGTTATTGGTCCTCCAAAAATATGTGATTTTCCAAGCGTGGACAAGTTATGAAAGAAAATATTATCTGTGATCTTCCCTTTTGTTCACATAATAGATGGAGCTGATAACAGGTCAATATATAGATTAAATTAAGGGTTTTCTGTCGGCCAAATGAACATTCATTAACATATCTAAATTCCATCCAATCTATCATATATATACGCATACTAACAAATATTATCTTCCCTTACATTATAAATTTTTTCTAATTAATCTTATATTTTCAAAAATCTAACACCTAACAAATACCCAATAGGCACCCATTAGATAGTGACGGGGTTTTGCTATACGTACAAGTTAAAAAATCCGATTTACACCCGTTTCACTGCAAGTATACAGGTCAACTAGTAGTTTAGGGCGTGTATCGGGTCGATCCCACGAGGTAGAGTGAACAATTACCGGTGTTACTAAAGCTTCTCTATTATTTAGACTATCAATGAATTATAACAAGTAAAACCTACTGAACTTATGCAAGAAAATAACAAATGAAAGCTCCTTAGGTTATGGTATCCCTAACTACTCATGCAAGTGCTATATTTGGATCATTGAATATTACTATCTAGGCTAGTTATGGTGTAATTTCCTCATGCATATGAAACTACTTTCGTAGTGAATCAATTATACTCATAACTAATCCATACCTATTCTCATGGTTATGAAATTAGCTACAAGTTCATTTCTTCAATGAAATTACATGAAATTAATCACTTAAAACCACATAGGTGCACCTCTACTTCGTGAGTGCACTCCCCATGTTTAGTACTTCTTGAACCAGTGTTAAATCTCAATTTTCATTGCAGAAACAACACCTTAGATAATCACAATTAATGGTACCAGATTAATCATGATTTAAAGAGCCAAAGTGCTAAATAACTTGCTCAAATCATAGCAATCAAATAACCAAATAATAAACACTAACAATCATAGAAAGTTCAACCAAACCCAAGGTATAAACTTTAAAGACATATAAATAACATAAAATCCAAAAACTTGCATATTAACTAAACTTAGAATCAAGTACAAAAGATAAAGAGTTGGAGAAGAGATAACCCATGTCACTTGAGTTTCAACTCCTCCTTCTTCATTCCCCATCTTCATCCTAATCTAGTCAATCTACAAGAATGGATGAAACTATACTAGTCTACACTAAGCTAACCTAATACTCAGAAGATGAAAGAGCTACATTTCTGCACTCTCCAAGTTCTCCCGTATGTCTCTCTTTTCTCCCTTCAATCTTGCAAGTTTTGGCTATATAAAGATGAAAGAAGTCAAGAAAATGAGGCCTACACCACCCTTTTACAGCTGCAAAGTAGTTCTCACATGTCTGGCATTGCATGTGACTTAGTGGAGGTGCAATTGAGTTTTCCGCGTAAAGAGCAGCCTTCTCTGACCACAATCCGGCCACAAATCCGGCCAATTTCCGGCCGGATTGCTACAGTGACATTTTGGTGCACTTTTGTTCAATTTCCAGCTCCGCTCCGATTTTGCATCAATTTCAACTGAACTTTTCTTGATGACAAAAGGCTGATTTACTCTTGACCAAAACATGAAACTTGTAGCCCTTTGAGTTATCTTTCTAATGCATCAAGAATCACCTCATTTGGATCTGTGTAGGCTGAGAAATGACCAAAATACCCTTGACTGCTCACTGCCCTGTTTCAACTTTGACCCATAGAAATTGGGCTACTGTAATTCGGCTTTTTGACCTAGAAATCCTTAGAACTGGATTTCGATGTCTTCATCAAAGTTGTAGATCTATCTCTTATCTTCAAATTGGGTTCAAGAATCATCTCAATCCGATCACTGTAGCTCAAGTTATAGCCGAAATATGAAATGTGTCAAAATGCACAAAATCCAAGGAAAAAGTGATAAAACCTCATTTAATTACTTAAAAGCATTTTTCACCAATTATAACCAAAATGATTCATTATCTTCCAATAATATAACCAAAGTGGACTAAAAATATATAAAATGTCATACAATTAAAACGTAATTAGTCACTTATCAGATAGAACTATTAAATTATGAGCTGAGTTTTGCTGAAATTATCTCAGGAGCGATTTCAATTGCAATCTCACCAAAATCTCCTGCCATTACATCTTCAGGCAGCAGCTGCTGGTTCATCTTCATCAGAATCAATTTTGACAGCTATGCTATACCAGCTCTAGAAGACACCCCTCGTGAAGTAATTAAACCATTAACATAATTAACTAAAGCAACAAGAACAAATTAAACCCCATGAAGAACATGAAGAAATACAAAAAGGAATTTCTTGCTCCTCTCTCCTTGAATACATACATAATTACAGGATTTTTCTAATGAGTGCTTCAGAGCACTCTTTTTTTAATGTAAACTTTTAAAAAAAAGAAAAGTAAGTGAGTATATGTATTAACATGGTAAGTTAGATGTCTTAACAAGTGCCTCAAATTAGGACACTCATTAAAACACCTAAATTATATCTAACTATCATGTTAATACACAATCATATTTATTACAACCTTACGTTTAGATACTTTCCAAGAAATCAACTCTTGAAACTATTCTAATGAGGTGCCCTGAAACCCATTATACATTTATCGTTAACAGGTTCTCTATGGAAAGTGCAATAATTTAGGAAAGTGCCTTTAATCAGGGGTATAATAATTACGATTGTGTACCATTTTCAAAAGGTTTAGGTATAATTTAGGCCCGGCAAGCAACTGATTAATGCACACGAAAACTAGGAACCCACAAGAGTATACAAGGAAACCTTTACTAAGAAACACGAAACTGCCTAGATTGGTTTAAGTCCTACTTTTAGAGCAAGGAAGAGGAGAGAGGAACCGGAAGCAAAAAGATGAAGTTTTAACGTAAATTTTGTTTCATGAAGCCTTGGTGAGGCTAGTAATGGGATTGATGGTGAGAGGATTAGAATCTTACAAGTTGAGTTTTGTCTAATGTAACCTATTCATATAATTCTTACTACTTTTGGTGTAAATTCGGAAAATTTGTCAACTCATGCAACAAAATTGGTAATTACACCAAAATTGTACAAACTTACATCAAATACAATACAATTACGTACATGAATCGATTTAAACTGCACAAAACTCAACTTATGAAACTCCTAATTCGTGAAAGAGTTGGGGGTTCAGCCGTTCAACCATGACATTTACAAAATTCCATCAGCACTCTACCTTTGCACTTCAAAAAAACAAAAAGTAGAAAAATTTTGCTATGAGAATCTAAGCTTAATAAAAATTGTAGGCCTGGGAAATTAGTTAATACTCTTCTTTGACATGTTTTAACAATGCTCTTTCTATATATATATATGCAACTAGGGTGCACATATTAACAAACTTGAATATTGCCTGTATGAGAACTCATTTTAGGTTCTACTAACTATCAAGAGATTCGGGCCAATCCGAGTTCGGCTTATTTGATTCAAAAAAAGCACTGAGACTAAGCTTTAATTGGACTGGACAGAGATTGAGTTTAAATATTAGATCCAAACTAAATGTGAGTCGAGATTGAGCTACACTAGGTTCAGGCCTGATTAAAATTTGGCCCATATATGAGTATAATTATATATGTAAAATATACATATAATAATATCTATAATTTATAATTCTACATATTACAACATAAAATGTTAATAATTTATATGTAAATTTGAATTAATTCATAATTTTATAATATATATATTATATTTAATTATGAGTTTAGGCCAAACCGGATTTGAAATCAAAACTCATATAATACTGTGAGTTGAATTTGAATCTTTTAAAATAAACCCGAAAGTCCAAAACCCAAAACTCCATAAAATTTGTGAGCCGAACTTGAACTCATTCAAACCCGACTCAAAAAACTCGATTGACACCCCTACTTTTGTGTTTTAAGCTCTACCCTTTTCGGCTTTTTTGTTCAGATCCTTGCAAAAATTACCCTTTCGGAAACGATGAAGCAAAAAAATTAGTTTCTTTGTTCTGCTGTGTTCCCATAAAATTACCTATTAGTCATGGTAGCCGATTCGAGACGCATGAAAATTGACCGAAAGAAGAAGTGGGCCGCTAGAGCTGTGTGCTTCTATTTTAGCCCAGTTGGTCATGGGCCAGCAAATGTCCCTTAAGAGCCCCCAACAAATTTGGCAATAATTGGGGTTTTTTATTTTCTTTTTATTTTCTTTTAATCTATTGGTAACATGACTCACATATGACCTATGACTATTGAATGAGCCTTCAATTCAACACAATAAAATCTCTATAAATTAATAACTTCGGAACCATACAAATTTTGGTAATTTAAAGAGGTATTAATTAAGGATTAATCTTTTTATACATTGATTTATATACACCTTCATCATTAAATGCATGACAACTCATCTGAATTTAAAATTAAAATCCAAATTTTGCTACATGTGTCATGCATCCAACCGTAATAGTGTATGCACTGTCAATGTATGTAAGATTTACTCATCAATTAATTGATAAATTAATAATTCATTGATTTATCAAGTGTACTTACAATTCAAACAAAAACTCTTATTTAATCAACTAAAGTGTTATGCTATTTTATTAAAATATAAATTATCTATTAATAAAAAGAGGCTTAAAAGTCTAAGAAATATAAACCAATCCATGTTTACTTGATTTACAAATATAATTTAATTCTATTAATATCGTCACTGTATATATTGATATCATTTTTCTATTATCAAGAGGCCAAAAATATTTAGAAATACTAAATGATAGATGTCCATTTCCATTTTATTAAATGCATACAATGAATCAAATTGACAATATTATGTAGAATTAACGACAAGGAATTTTTCTTATAATGAACAACACAAAGTCTTCTTACATATCTTATTGTTAAATTATGACTTCCCATTTAAAGATTTTCATAAATCAATGATTTGGGCTACTGTAATAAAATGGATGTAAATTACCTATTAGATTATCTGGTTGAAAATTATATGAGTTCACAACTCTGAAGGTTAGAAGAAATTGTTGCTAGTATCACTAAAAAATTTTGCTAATGACGGAAGTTGAGGATGATACAATATCTTTGGAGCTTGTTGGGCAGAAGGAAGCAGCCAAAAGATCAATAACTCTTCATAATTTCTTATTGCAACATGAGAATTCAAGTCCAAAACTTTTAGATGTAATAAGAAAAATTAGGGATGAGATTCAGGTAAATTAAAATTTAAGAAAAACAAACAACAATAGACTCACATTTTAGAAAAATATGACATGCAATTCTAGTGAATTATTAATTTATGATATCAATGGGACCAAACGGTTATGCAAGGTTTTTCAAAAAATTATTGTCTTATTATTTATCAGAATTATTAATTTAGCTTGTTAGCCCAAGTCGAGACCAGAAAATTATTATTTAATAGATGTTATTAATTTAGCGAGTATTAATTTACAGAGATTTGATTGTAATTTTTAAACTCAATTTGGTTTTGAGACATAATTAGTTGCCAAAGCAAATTAAGTTGCCAGGATATATTTTGTAGTATATAAAAGTTCTGTTAAGCCATGCTCTAGTTTTTTCATATTATTTAGCCAGGGATATTCTTATCTGCGGATTTTAGCTTTGTGGAGAGGTTCGGTGTGATTTAGGCAAGCGTTGATGCTTGAAGTATGTTTAATGAGTTGGAGAAGATCACTGCTTGATCAAAGAAAAGTTATTAGTCTTGTAGATAGTGCTTGGCTAAATACTTCTCTTCTTTTTCAAATTTGGTATAAATAGAATTATAATTTAATTTAGTTTTCTCTTTTTGTTTCTGATTTTATTCAGTGTTATCCTAAAGCTTATGCTAATCACAACTAGTACATGAAAGGAAGAGATTACTTTGTCAACGGGCTATTTACATTAAAGAGAATTACTATTTCCTTAATTGCTATTTAAATGGTAACCAATTGTATACTAAGATTAGAGTTGCGATAAACCTCTTTGAATTAATAACCTTGTGACCATACAAATTTTATTAATTTAAAGAGTATTAATTAATCAATAAATTAATAATTTATTAATTTATTGAGTGTACTTACAATATAAAAAGCACTCATTTTAATCAACTAAAGTTCTATGGAAAAAGTAGCCCTCAAGAACTTAAATGATCCTTTTGTTGGACAAGATATCGATGAACTTAAGACAATAATCAATGATTTGGAGTATTGTAATTAAACGGTTGTAAATTAAATTACCTATTGGATTATCCAGGTGAAAATGATACAAGTTCCAAAAGGTGTCAAGTTTAAAAGAAATTGTTCCTAACATAACTGAAAATCTTGCTAATGTTGAGCATGATACAATATCTTTGGAGCCTATTATGTGAAGGAAGCACTCAAACATTAATAACTCTTTATAATTTCTTATTACAATATGAGAATTCAAGTCACAAATTTTAGATGCAATAAGAAAAATTAGGGATAAGATTCAGATAGATTAAATTTTAAGAAAAACAAAAAACAATAGGTTCACATTTTAGGAAAATAAGATATGTAATTTTAGTGAAATATTAATTTATGATAGAAAAAATGATCAAAGGTTTATGTAAGGTTTTAAAAAAAATTATTATCTTATTATTTTATTAAAATTATTAATTTAGCTTGTTAATTCAAATCGGCACCAAAAAAACTATTATTAATAGAGGCTATTAATTTATCGAATATTAATTTATAGAGGTTTCACTATATATACTAATAGTGATTTGTTATACCACACTTTTACTAAAAGAAACTAAAGGTGTAATAGAATCACTAATAATAAAATATATTCCGCACCGGTGCAGAATGAATAATTTTTTAAATAATACTATAATGCTCCTTTTTTTTTTTTTTGAGATGTAGGGGGTGCAAAATGATACTATATTTTTGTAATAGTATATACAAAATTTTGGAGTAGGGGAGCTGCCCCTCCATTCCGTGTCCATTGCGAGGTACATATAAGACTGTGAACGTGTGGTATCATATCATATGTTTATGTCGAGTCATAATTATGTTCACGTTAAATGAGCCTAAACTCATTCATTGGCACATTTGACTTTGTGCTAGTGTGACGTTTTAATCCAATTGACCCCATTTAACTTTTTACATGAAAATTATAGGTGAAATATCTCCAAAAAGTAAAGCATAGTTCTCTTGCATGAAAGTATGTAACTTATCTTAATTTGGAGAAAACCTAAAGAGGGCAAATACGAGAAATAATAAAAGATCAGGGAATAAATAGTACTAAGCTAAAAAATTTGAAGTACGAAAGGAACTATTTTCCCAAACTTTTTTTCCCATCTAAATTAGTTTATTTGCCAACCATTGTAACAACGGGCCAAGGAAATCTTGATCTAATGTCTAAATTTGAGACTTCAAGATTTAGAAATTCTAGGTTCAAATCTCTATTTCCTCTTCTTACTTTCTCAAATTTTATCTCTTCCCTTGCTAAAAAAAATGAAAAAAGAAAAAATTAGTCCAAAATTGAATCCATAGGGACAAGATGTGGTTTCAGTGAAACCTAGGAATAAAAACGATCCAACTTCCAAATATTAGAGATGAAAAATTGAAATTGTCATTTTGGACATTTATCATATAACTATGAAATTCCTTATTTCACTTTTATACCTTGTCCTTTTTCTCATCATTTGCCAAGAGCCTCAACGGAAAAATGAAAGTTTAAAAAAAAAAAAAAGGGACCTAATCCATAAGGGTAAGAGTGTCCATTCAGCAGTTCCATACTTGCCACCTAAAATCAATTTACTACTTTTCACTGTTCTAAAATTCGAATGGCACCTGCAGGTCCTTCCTGTTGAACATATTGAACCCTAAAAGTCAATCAAACTGGTTAAATTAGTCAATGCCGATAACAAGATGAACTTTTCAAAGTTCCTACTAATATATTTTTCATTTTTCGTTTATGTTTCAACCTTATCCAAGTTATATTAAAATTTTAAAAAAATTAAATTTTTGGCCCGGGTTTGAATTTGTTGAATCGGAGCTATCTGTTCACTTACTGATCTAGAATTTAAAATCATTGCTACTTTTTGGACAAGTCGTGAAGTTGCAAGCGAATAATTTTACACATAAAAAACATTACTCTTTGTTCTCGCATATCAATTTATCATTCTGCACCTACATTTGTATGTGAGCATGAACGTGCACCTGTCTATGCAGATTCTATATTCCTTTGAAGAAGATAACAATTATACAGCAGTGTCAACCATTCCAGACCTTTCTCGGTCCACTAGTTATCTGACCTCGAATAGAAGCCTTTCCCTTAGATGATGAGATTTCGTCAAAATTCCCATACTCAGCCATGCAAGTTTTTATCCATGTCTCTTTTCTGAGGCCATGGCATTCACATGCTTCCTGGACAATTTGTTCCCATTTTTTTCTTTTGAGAAATGAGAGTGGATAATAATCACATCCCCACTTCCTTTATTTATTTATTTGTTTTTTATCTAATGATAATAATCTACACTACTCCTATACTATAAGAGAGAGAGAGAATCTAATTGAGTTCGTATGAAAATTGGAGTGTGAACTTCCAGACAGACAAATGCACTGTCGCATTCCTTTGAATTTTCTATATAAAGGAAGCATAATTCTCCTTGTAATGCATTAAGAACCCATAACTTAATGTATGAAAGAAGCTCTAAGGGGCTCTCCCCCAACCATTAGACGAATGCCCAATGTCCCATCCCCACTTCCATATCTCAACTTTGTTAAAGCCTATATATACCTCTTAGAATGACTGCTTTTCGATATCCAGAAGAAGCAAGCATTTTTTTTTCCATATTTGGAAAGTAGAGTGGCTTCCGGTTGAGATATTTATCCATGCTAGGCATTTCATGAGAAGGAAGGCAGTGCAATGCAGCCAAGGATGAATTGCCGGCATCAGTTTCATGCTCTATTGTGATAGATACGTACCACTTGAATTCTTTTGTCGGCAATTTGTCTCTTGGCTACATCGGGGCTCCCTTCTTTTCATGTTATGCCATTCATGCATATGAAACCACAGGAGAAACTCGATCAATGAGGTTAAGTTTGAGGTCACTAGCTAGACGGTCACTTAAGCAGCTGAATAATCTATGCTTTCTCATGCTAAAGAGTAATTCTACTTGTG
Organism: Coffea humblotiana; assembly: GCA_023065735.1. Taxonomy (NCBI): domain Eukaryota; kingdom Viridiplantae; phylum Streptophyta; class Magnoliopsida; order Gentianales; family Rubiaceae; genus Coffea; species Coffea humblotiana. Next base: position 43,913,746 of record CM041213.1, on the reverse strand, counting down.
GTTTGGGCTGTTTATAATCAACTGGTTTTTCTTAGAAAGTGGAATTCCAAGAGCCTAAATAGTGATTATGTTATTTGTACTTGATCTCCTCATTGAATCAGCTCCTTCTGTTTTGCTGCTTTAAGAGGAAATGTTAATCTTATATGGTAATGCAGAAAGCACTGGCATGGAAAAAAGATTTATCCTAGGTACGTTTCTAAGACAAATTATAGGACTGTCTCCATCCAGGAAGCTTATAGTACTGTCCCCGTCCCAGGAAGCTATCATACAACTGAATTAACCATCTTCACTTTGTATTATATATACGATGTTACAGGTGTTCATCTACCTCCAATTTCCTTCCTACACTATTGGTCCACAGGTAGAACCAGAAAATTTATTTTTGAGAGGGGCTAATTTTCACACACACATACACACACGTGTGTGCGTTTGTGTGTGTGTCTGTGTGTATACATAAATGTATGTATATATAGAGTCCCCTAAAGAGTAGGTTAGAACTCTTGCGATCGTTTTAAGTTAAAATAACAAAAATCTCTTGCTTTCCTCTCTCGAAAGTACCCGTCAAAATGAAAAGGAAAAAAAAAGACAGATTTATATCCTTAGAATTTAGCAACTTGGTAGTTATTTATGGTGTAGAAATTGAATGAAACTCCATTACAACAGATCAGAGAAAGTGGCCAGGAAACTGGAAGGAGGGGGGAACTGGTAGAATCCATTGTCATTTAATGAGTTAATTCTTAGACATTTGTGTAGTTGCCAATTTCTGACTGTTGCCACCCTTGTAACAGGAAAGAAAGGAAAAAGAAACAAGAAGGAATCACCAAGGAAATTAAGAAAGGATTAGGTAATTCGCAATTAGAAAACAAAGAGGTAATATGAATAACTAAAAGCCACCTATATCATCTACAAGATGTCATTCATATGTTTCCTGGTTTCTAGTTGTCCTTAAACATATTCCAGAATAAATTCCTCTATGTATTTCAATAGCTATGATACTATTTACTGACCAATGTCTATATATTTGACTTGCTTTTACAAATCTGTCTTTATGAGTTTTAACCTCATCCCAAGGAATTAATGCCTGGAATTAATTTTTATAAAAAAAAAGTTCCCTTTTTTCTTCCAGCCTTGGGTGGTTGCTGATGCGGCCAAGTGACGCTGTGAATTTAGAAATTATTCGAGGCTTAACAATCACGGCAAACTCTGGCGATTGAGCATGGGCAATTGAATCTCTCAACTTTGAAAATTATGTATATGAGTAGTAAAGATTGTCGTCAAGGAGGCTCTGATCTAGTGGCTAAGATTTAGATCCATGAATGTAGGAGTTTTGAGTTCTAATTCTCCTCCTCCTCTCTGTGCTTTTTTAAATCTCACCTTCCCTTGTTAAGAAAAAAAAAACAGTAAAAATTGTCAATTTATTAAATTTACCTCACCTTTGTAACCCCTGAATTTTCTAAAATTCTATTTACTTTATTCATTGTTCCATAAATATTCGTTATTGACATGCATTTGTCAAAATGATTGCCCACCTTAACCTCTAACCTCTGGCTTCATCACTATCAATACTAAAGTATAATATTTCCTAGACATTTCTCCAAACTAAATCTGTATTTATTTCTTCAACTTTACCACGGCAATTTCGAGTGCTTGCAGTTTTAGCCCTAAATCCTGTGGGCCTTCTAGTTTTAGCCTTGATCTCCTTTCACAAATTTAACAATAATCGAATCAAATTTGTTTCATGATTTGCATCACTCCAATATATATTCTTATATTTAATTTTCAATGCCCTTGGTAGTCACATCTAATTACATGGATTAAATGTCCTAGCAACTTATCATTTATGAAAATCTTAGAGACCCAAATAGGAAAAAACTGTGCTCTGGAGTGTAAAGTAGAAATCAGTGAGAAACATAATGAAGCCGTATGTTTTATTTTAAAAAAAGACGGGAGACTTGACATTTGTCCAATATGTGATGATCAAATCTAAAAAAAAAAAAAAATTCTTTAACAAGAACCAGCGGCATTTACTATTATGCATAATTTAACATGTAAACATACAAGCTCACATTTTTATGTAAACGTGCAAGTCACTTTTTGAAATTATTCGCGAACATTCTAACATAAACATTTAAGGCTTTTCCACCCCCAAACTATTAGATTCAAGATTTGAATCCTAAATCTAACAGCGTAAAGAATTCTAAAAACTCTCCTCTAATCGAGAGTAAAAGTTCTCCATACTCAACTAGCATAAAAGGGAATAAAGAAAGGAAATGACAACCAAAATCTTGAATGTAAAAACTAGGACTCGTGAACCATCAGTCTTTGGGTTGGTGGCCACCACTAAACTATTTAAGACTTGGTGGGATGGGAGGCAAGGCACATTAAGTGGCTTCTTGAAAAATCCAAACGAGTGCGTAATGCACCAGTCTAGTCTGGTGGTGTTCAATTCTCACCGGCCCTCCTAGATCCAGTTGGGTCTCCCCCTTAGATTAGAATAGTGTAAGATACTATAGATAAAAAGTGATGATTGACAAAAAAAAAAAAAAAACCTAGGACTAGTGCTTATCCAGTGAAGGGAAAAAAAAAGGGTAAAAGATGAAAGAGATTCTCGGGAATCTATCTAGTTTGCATATAGAGAGTTGATTTCTTCCTACATTTTTAATGATAGAATGATCAAGGGTGAAATAGTCCTACTTCTGATCCCTTGATAAGCATAAAAAATCTCAATATTTGGGTATAGATTCTTTATCCTTGCAATATGCAAATAATCTGCCCTCAATGTCAACCATTCCAAATTTTACATGGACCACCATAAGAGATGACCAGATTTAAAAGCGTTTGCATGAGAAGATAGTCTGATGATTTCTTATGATTCAAAAGTTCCTTAAGACAGAATTATTTCACCAACAATTTCAATTCTTGGATTACATTAAGCATATCATTTAATGCCGAAACACAGCAAAATAAGTAGTTCATACAAGATTGAATTATGCAAAGATACACGTAGCTATTTTTAATTTATTGGTTAAGAAAGGTTGTATCTCGCCGACGATCATTTGGCACTAATTCTGAAGTTTCGAAGTGTAAATATTGTGAAAATTAAAATGTGATTAGACAGAAAATTGTCAAAGGAAAGAGTAAATTGTAATTGTATGCTATATGACTATAGTCAAATGAATGTCCAATGAACACTTTAAAAAGATTTAAATTATCATAGAATCGCTTACGCCAATTTTACATTAATCTTCGAAGGCAGCCTTGGAATGAAATTCGCACATAGATTGTGGCCAAGGCACCCACTAGGGCAACTTCCTGAAGTACCTTGGATACGATATGGCTCAATACCTTTTCAAATTAGGCAATCCTATCACTGTATCACAGTCATATTAGCCAATTTCCCAGCCTATAAATTCATATCCACGGCTTGCACCCCTCAATCAAAGCAAAGTCCAGAAATCAATTAGAGCATTGCATGAATATGAAGTGAGGGTCATGCAGCCAAGGATGACTTGAATTGCCGGCAGCGATTCATTTTACGATCAATAACATAAATTGTGTTATCTGTCGGCAGTCACTTCTTGGCTATGTCGGGCTGTCTTCCTTTCATGCCATGCATGCTAGTTTTCCAGGCCGAAACTATTCAATTTAGCAACCTAGTTTCAGCACTCTGCTGAATGTAATAAAGAGATGAAAATGCTCTTTTTTTTATATGGATCCAAATCTCAACTTTGTTAGCCCTTGTATACCTTGTAGAATGAGTGCATTTTCACGCCCAACAGTAAGCACGTTTCACTATTTAGAAAGTAGACTGGCTTACTTTTGAGGAACTTATCAATGCTACGCATTTCATGAGAAGGAAAGGCAGTTCAATGCAGCCAAAAATGAATTGCCGGCACCAGTTTCATGGTATATGGTACAACGGATACGTACTATATAGTTGTATGCTGTGGTCGGCAATTTGTCCGTTTGGCTACATTGAGCTCCCTTCTTTTCATGTTACGCCATACACGCATATGAAAACACAGGCTCCCATCAATGAGGTCAACTCTCCAAAGTGACTTAAAGGTCAATTAAGAAGCTGGATATCTATGATCTCTCGTGTTTGATAACACTGACGCTGCATTTGATTCCATAGAATTGGAATTGAGTTAGAATCAGAATTTTATAGAAATATAATTCTGAGTTCTAATTCCAAAACATTCTTTGATTTGGAAAATGTATAAAAATGACAAGGAATTCATTTACTAACTAATTGCCTTAGTCCTTTCTAATTGACCTGAATTGACAAAGAAAGGAGTAAGGTAATTAGAAAAATAAAGACAAAGTAACAGGTAGGACAAAAGAAAACAGCGAACTATACTATCTACAAGATGTCTTTCATGTGTCCTGGTTCTATTTGGCCTTTTGCCCTTGATAATGGAGAAGAAATTCCGCTATGTCTTGCAATAGTTATGATACTATTTACTGACCAACGTGTATTTGACTTAGGCGCGGTTTTGATTGAAGGAAAGGGAGAGAAAGGAAATGAAAGGATTCTAGTGGAAAAGAAAGAAAAGTAGAGTAGAGGAAAATGGATTTTATCCATCATCTTTGGATTAAATACAAAAGAAAAAGAAAGGAAACATTGAAATTATTATTTGGATTAGGGAAGAAAAAGAAAGAAAAGGATACTATCACACCTTTGTTATATTTTTATTCATAATTTAAAAGTTTAATCTATAAATATATAAGATTTTTTAGGAATTTTAAAATTTTCATTAATTTTGTTTTCCTTTCCCTGCATTTTCACCTACTTTTGAATGGAAAGTAGTCTAACAAAATAACTAAACTTTATCTCTGCTTTTTCGTACCTATCCTTTCCTTTTTCTTCTCAAAAACCAATTCAAACATCAAAAACTTTTATCCATTCATTTCCTTTTGTTTCCTTTTCCTCCCATTTCTTCAAAATAAATAGTGCCTTAGTTTTGCAAGTTTGTCTTCCTGAGTTTCTAACATCATCCCAAAGGTGCCCCAAAAAAAATCATCTCGAAGGAATTAAAGTTTGAAGCAAGAAAATAGAAAAAGTTCCCTTTTTTCCTTCCAACCCTTAGGTGATTGCAGATAAGGGCCTTTACGGTTGCTAGTGGCAATTACACGATGCAGTATAGTAGATATTAACATAATAATATGCAAAAACACTACAAATTTTCTTACCTGTGAAAATTTGTACCCAGAAATTGTATGATTTTCTATATTTCTTGTTTCAATGTTTACATTTGTTGTTTGTCTCTACACCTACCAAGTGCAATTACCACTGACATCTGTAGAGATCTTCAGTCCAGTGATTGTTGCTAAGTCAAGCCGCTAGCTCAGAGCCATTCAATGTTTGACAATCATGAGAAAGGGGGAAAAAATCTCTCCGGGGTCTGTATTCAAGGATATAAGTCTGTATAAAATGCAATATGATGCAACTATACATAATATGTCTAAGGCACCATTTGGTTTGAAGGAAAGGAAGGGAAAGGAAAGAAACGGATACCAATGAGAAAGAAAAGAAAAGAGAGAGAAGGGTGGTTCCCATCTTTCTTGTTTGGATTAAGTATGGAAGGAAAAAATTGAAATACAAAATTTTTGTTTGGATTGAAGAAGGAAAAGAAAAGATCAAGTGTTAATTTACTAAAAAATTGGGGGAAATGGTCTTTTAAAAGAATTTTAATCATTTCAATTAATTTAGTTTTATTTTCCTCCATTTCCGCCCATTTTTGGGCTATAACCATAACTCAACAAAACAATTAGACCCTTTCCCTTTGTTTCCCTCCTTATCCTTTCCTTTCCCTTCTCAAAAATCTATCCAAATGATAAAAATCAAATCCTTGCAATTCCTCTCCTTTCGTTTCCCTCCTATTCCCTCAATCCAAACGATGACTAAGACTATTTATCCAAACCAAGTTTGTATTTATTTCTTCAACTTTATTTGTCACGGCTGAATTTCGATTGGTTGCAATTTTAGTCCCTAAAACCTTGGACATGCTGGATTATCCCTTGATTTCCTTTCATAAATTTTACTTATAGAATCAATTTGTTTCATATTTTGCATTAATTAGTTCCAATATGTAGTTCCTTGTATTTCAATTTGGATGCTCTTAGGACTTTGTATTTTACATGTAATTACACTGCTAATAGCCCTGCCATGTCCTAACAATTTGTGATTTTAGAATAGGGATGTTAATTGAATCGAACTCCTAAGCAAGTCAACAACTCAACTCAGACTCAAGTTGATCGAGTTTGAATCGAGTTCGAGTAGCTCAATTGTCTAAACGGGTCAAGTTCAAGTGTCCAATAATAAGGGTAGAAAGCTCGTCGAGTCTTATCAAGTTTTTATTATTTTATTTCTTCAATATCTATTATTATGAAATTACTCTTATGCCCACAGAAATGGTTAAATTTACGACATGTTACTCTTTGTATGAAATTTGTGAAACTGAAGTAAAGTCTTTTCACTCCAAAAATATGTGAAGAACGAAATCCCCAAATCCAATTCCTCTGATCCTCATTCCTCTCCATTCAATTCAAGCAATGGCAGCGAGTAGAACTTCCAATTGGGGTTTCCATTCGATTCTCAATCTCCAATTAGGATTTCCAAGAACTACAATATTCTCTACTCTTCATCTCCAATTGAATCAAAATTATTGTCTTGCTCAAAACCTACTAAGAAATCAGGTGAGAGAGAGAGAGAGATAGAATACAACTTAGAAATTGAGCTTAGCCTTTGAGCTTGGTCCGAGACCTTACTGCTAGAGTTAGACAGCTAGAGTTCAAATTCATCTTGCAGTGAAGGCGACTGGAGAGCTTGCGACTGGACCTAGAGTTCATTTTGGTCATTCATCGATGAAGAATTGAGAATCAGAGCGTCGAAGAAGAATAGAGCCTTGGAGAAGTAAGAATAGGAGTTGAAAATTTGAAGTCCCAAGTATAAAATCTTATCAAAATTAACTCAAAATGCTATTGATATGGGAAAGATTCTATTGATGTGGCTTGTGTTATAATTTCTGCAATTTAACTCAAACTGGGTATTATAATTTGTTGGTTGTTATCGGGATTTTTTCTAGTAGGACCGTAGGATATTGGTTTCCTTCCAATATTTTTGGCTTCCTTAGTTTCTCATTATCCCTTGCATTAAGGTTACAATGAATTTTAAAAAAAAAATTCAGGTCACTTATCTTAGCTCTTGCTTAATAATAAATAGAAAGGAAGCAATACATACGGAATAATCATTTTTCTAGAAAAAAAAAGGCAACTAATTTCAAATAGGAAAATTCATTGCACAATTGACTGCATTTTATCTCTGGTATAGCTTGTTAGTCTATCACAAGAAATCAGGTGAGGTTATTGATTGATGAATTCCTGCAAGAACACGGAGTCAATCATAGTAATAAATTATCTGGAGTATTCCATGGTTGAACTCACATGGACAAATTAATTTTCTCTACTTTAATTATTCTAGATAAATAATAAAATTCAAATTCAAAGGGTATTTAGTCTATAAGTAGAAAAATGAACAAATAATCAAGGCAAATTAAATAGAGTTGAGAAAATAGTTGGCAAGAGTCTAGGATTTCAAATTTCAATCCAGAATTTGAAATAATTATCCAATTATTTTCTTAACATATCAAGAATGTATCACACGCAAGAACCTTAGATTATCTTTCGATACATTTAAGTTGTGTATAATTAAATCTCATGTCTCTCTTGAGATCATAAGTTTTTAATTAAATCGTTTAAGATCTTAGGTGATATAATTACGTCATACAAAACTCTAACCTACTCTCAAGATTGGGCTAAATATATTATTTATCTAGTGCACGATTGTATATCCCTTTTTAGTTCAATACAAACCCTAAGAGCATACCTATGCTGGCCAATTACAAACATATAATTAAATCAAGATAAATAAATCAAGGAAAAAGTTAATAATTTAACTACGATAAATAATCAAATCTCCTTCACAAACCCTAACCCTAGAAATAATTTAGTTCAACATATTCATAATTTGAAACCAAGAATTCGGAAAAAAAATACAAATAAGAAGATAAAAGTAAAGAAAACTTCTCAATTTCCCTTTCTTCGATTTCCGTCTTGATCTTCCTCTTTGATTCTTCCATGCTTCCTCTTTGATCTCTCAAGAAAACAAGATGTAAAAAGGATGAATTAATGCTAGCCTAATGTTTTCTACCCATTAAAAATGACCTAGAACAACCCTATTTATAGTTTCTTAAAGTAGTATCCCAAACATGAAAATTGTATTCCTTTGAATTAGCTTTCAAATGGCACAAGAATCGTGTCATTTGGAGATCTAAACACTGAAATATATTCAAAATACTGAGAACTAGTTGGAAAGCATAGCAACGAAACTATACTTTAATAATTTAGACTTTTGACTATAAAAATGTGAGAACCAAACTTTAATGTCTCATAAGAATTGTAGAGCATTATCTTAACTTCAAAATGAATCAAGAATCATCTCAATTCAACTTTTTTAGCTCTAGTTATCATCAAAATACTGAAACATATCATTCATATCAAACTCCTTCCTCTTCACTTCTTCTTCTTCTTCCATTGCTTCTTTGCACCACGTTTTTGGTCTGTTCTCTCTCCAATTGAACTCTTCACCTATTAAAACAATACAAAAGCAAAATTAAGTAGTTTCTACTCAAAATAAAACTCAAATAATATAGTTAACTAGTAAATTATTCATATAAATACACTATAATTTACACCCTATCAGTTATATGCTTATGTCCATCTATATTTTTCATTAAACTTATGGTAACTCTAGTAAGATTAGTTTTGGTGGCTTGCATTCTTATGTTTCAGAAGTTGGAGAATGAGTATTAGGTAGAAGTGAATTGATTATTTGATTTGGATTGGTAGGCATGTTGTAGCTCACTTGCCTGTGATTTTGTTACCCTAATTCCCCATGAACAAAAACTTATTTCCATCTTTAAGTCTAGTTTGAATTTGACATTACAAGGTTTGCATGGCAATGGGGATTTGATTCATTTGAATCTAATAAGTTCAAATACATACAAGTGTGTTCAATTTGGCAACACTTGTTCATTTTAGATGTTGTGATGAACTTAGGCCAACATTAATTATTTAAGTTGCAAATTGTTTCATAGTGGGAAACAATTGATATTGGAGGAAGAAAATGAACAAGAAAATATGGAGAATGCCTCGGCCTCTTCGACAAGTGCTTCGGCATTACCCTTCATGGTAGGGAGCGTAGGTACTGGTATCAGTCCACCTGAGGTATCTTCCATCCCACGTGCTTGCCTAGAGGCCGCTAATTCTACTACTCAAACACAAATAGACAGCCCAATTTTTTTTTTTTTAGTACTGGCAATGAGAGAGCTATGGGAGCTATCAGAAATGCTTTATGTAATGAGGAAGCAAGTGTCGGAGCTACAGGAGCTGGAAATAATGTAGAATCAGTAGACCTAACTGGGGGAGAGGATGAATTTCACATTCCCAAAAGAAGCAAGACATCCGAGGCTTGAAATGAATACAAGGAATTTGATGAAATGGTCATTATTATGCAATATGCTTGCATTGTAACGAAAAATTATCTCGAGGAAAAACTAAATAGACCATGAACATGTGAAGGCATCAGGACGCTTGCCCAACTAGAAAAGCAAAGATAAGGAAGGAACAGCAAACAAAGTTAAATTTCGAGCATTCTGATACTACTTTACAAGCAGTTCCACCCTTGTATTCAGGTAAAGTGGACATGGAAAAAATGCAGGAAGTGGTTGCACACTAGATTCTAATGCACGAACATCTCTTCACTATTTTAGAGAAAGAAGGATTGAACTTGATGATAAATGGGCGATGCCTGAGTGGACTAAGATCTCGATAGTTACAGGAAGAAATGATTGTGTCCAGGTTCATGAGCTGGAGAAAAGAAGCTAAGGAACCTCTTGATGCATGCCAACAAAGTTAGCCTCGCAACAGATATGTGAAAATCTAAAAATTAGAATATCGAGTATATGGTACTCACTAGCCATTGGATTGATCAAAGCTGGAAGTTACATAAGCGGGTCCTTAACTTTGTTCACATTCTTCCACCAAGAAGAAGAATAGAGATCACGGCTGCAATTTTTAAATGCATCAAGAACTCAGGGATTGAGAACAAGATTTATACAATTTCCATGGATAATGCATCCACCAATGATGTAGCTGTGATGTGTTTGAGAGACGACTTTTTAAGGTCAAGGAACCTTGTATGTGGAGGTAAACAGTTCCATGTTCACTATTGTGCCCATATATTGAATCTGATGGTACGAGACGACCTAATTGAAATTGTTGATATCATTGAAAATGTTAGAGAAAGTGTTGATTTTGTGAACCGGTCTGATGGGCAGATGCTACTATTTGCCAAGATAGCTATATAGTTGCAAGTACAATCAAAAACTTTGATCCATAACTGTAGGACCAGGTGAAATTCGACCTACAAAATGCTAAGTTGTGCTGTCAAGTTCAAGGAGGTCTTTTCACATTTTCAGGACAGAGAGCCGAGTTATGATTGTTGTCCTTCTACAAAAGATTGGAAAAAAGTAAAGAAAGTGTGCACTATTCTAGAGCCCTTCTGGACAGACACGAATGTAATCTCTAGCAGTGATTATCCCACGAGTAATTTATTCCTTCGAGAGGCTATTGTGGTGAAAAGACTCTTGGATTCAAGACTAAATAATGAAGATGATTTCATCCGGGCATGGTCTTGAAAATGAAAACCAAATTCGATAAATATTGGGATGAATACGACTTATTAATGACAATTGATGCCATTTGGGCCTAATGCAGAAAATGCGATTTTTAGAGTTCTCCTTTCCCAAAATTTATTCGCCTTTTGATTTAGAAGAAAAACTCACCAAGGTCCGAAAAGTGCTTTTTGACACTTAACTTGTTAATTGGTGAAAAGCGAAAGAGTCAGCTAAACGTGCACAGCAATTGGAAATCATGAAAATTTACATTACTCGTAACTAACAATTTCAAATGGGTTGATTGTAGCAAAATTGTGGAACCAAATATTTATGAATAAAATAAATAAAAAATTCTAGCAAAAAAGGCATTGGGATTGTAGAAGCGTGTAGAGGCTTGTAAATAAAAACCATCCCTACAATACATATACATATAGATATAGATAATGTAATAGTACAGTAGATAAACTCATAAAAAGTGGATGAAAAAATTCACATATAGTGAAATTTGAATTCAAAACTTCTAAGTTTCGAAAAAAAAAATCTTAAAATTTCAACCTTGATCACTAGAACAAAACCTCATTGGGCTAGCAAATAAAGTGTTAATAGTGATTACGTTGAGGAGAAGTATTACAACTACTCCAAATTAATTAAACATTGATGTAGCTTAGTGATTAAATATATGTTTAGACGCAAAAAATACAAATACCTAGTGTATTTACCATAATAAATCTAAGGGAGAAAAACAAAGATAGGTCTCAACTCCACTGGATTACGTATAGAATCTCTGATTGCTGGTTCCAATCTAAACTAGCAGAAAACGATCAATTAAGAAAGAAAAGGAAATCCAATGCAAAACGAGTTGTCCTTATCCAGAAAGAAAAGCAAAATACTCTGGAGGTTCTTGAGAGTTAGCTAGTTTGCTTATCTGGAGTTCATTTTGTGCTTACTTTTCAAATAATGGGTGACCAATCGATCTGAAACAGTCTTACCTCTGATCTCTTGATAAGCATATCAAATCTCAATGTCTGGGTATAGATTCTATATTCTTGCAATTGGGCAACAATCAGCCCTCAATGTCAACCATTCCATATCATCAGTATGGAGCCCCACATGTTTTGATCGGACTTGGAGAGCTTTTGCATGAGAAGAGAATGTGATGATTTTTTATGGTTCAAAAGTTCCGCAGGCAAAACTTAAACATTTTCGATTAAAGTTCTACATCTTCTTAATATACACTTTGACGTCAAAAGACAGCAAAGTAAGTAGTACATTGAGCTCTAAGACTTATACAAGAGAAAGGAGAAAGAAGACGACTTGTGAGTCAAAACAGTACCACCTCAAAATCAACTGGCTATGTCCATACATAATTGACATACACAATATACATTGCTATACAGTTACTAGCTAATAAGAGTCCCAAATGAGAGATATATTGGCAGAGTGAAGTTAAGGGTGTAAAGTGCCTCAAAAAAAAAAAAGGAATGCTAATAAATATGAGTATATATACATTCAGATCATAAACTTGTGTTTACACAGTTCATTAAATTAGTCACCATTGGGCTCTATCAGAAAATTATCGAAATCTTATACACCAACTTTAATTAATCTAGCTCCTATCTATATTGTAGCTACAATAACCACTAGGGAAACTTCCTTAACTACCTTGAATGCAATTTGGCCTCAAATGCCTTTTCAAAGGCAATCCTATCACTGCATCATACTCAAATAGTCAACTTCCCAGCCTATGAATGCATATCCACATCTTGCATTCCTCCACGGGAGCAAAATCAGGAATCAGTCTGAGCATTGCATGAATACGAAGTGAGGGCAATGCAACCAAGGATGAATTGCCGGCATTGGTACATTTTACTATTGAGGCTCTGTTTGGATGGGACTGTTTTTCAAAAACTAATTTTTCAAATATAATAAAAATTTTTAAAAAGTACTCTAAAAGGTAATCTAAAAATTAGTTTAAATTTTTTTAAAATTTTAAAAAATATCTCAAAATATATTCTAGAAACTCTTCTACTCTTAAATATCCCAAAATATTTTCTGAAAATATCCTAAAATATAATCTAAAAACTCTGCTACATCAAAGTTTTTAAAAAACATCCCCAAAAACAGCTAATCCAAATGGTGTTGGCAATCATGTCTTGGCTAGTTGGGCTCTCTTCTTTTCATATGATGCAAGATTTGCTAGGCCTAACCATTCAACCTTGCAGCCAAGCAACAGCAATGTGATTATGAGATGAAAAATTCACTATTCTATATATGTTCATCACCAATTGTTTTTATAGTTCAATGAAACTGTTTTATCACTTCTTATCTTCTCGTGAATTTTTCTAGATTTATGTCAAAAGAGTTGTGAAATGAGTAGTATTATTGATCTCGTTTCACTACTATATGGATATATGATATCTATTCTTTTCTCTAAGTTCTTTTGGTTTTTCATGGACATGCCTTTAGGCTAATTTCACTTTCAAATTCTCAACATTTTTTTTTTCGATTTCTTAATTTGTTAGTTTTAGTTCAGAAATTTCAGCCTAGCGAGGACAATATTGTTGTAGTAATAGGCCCAAGATCTTAATGGGTCCAATCCAATTGAATTAATGAGAACAACGAAAACAACAAATGAGACAAAAGCCAGTCTTGATTTTTCTGCGTCGATCTACAGGCCACAAGGAGGTCAGCCCATGCTTGTCTTCATCCCTTCATTTTTTCAACTTGTCAGGTACATGCCCTTGACAAAAGCCCACCCAGATTTACTTATTTGTCCCTGTGCGAAAGACCTCATTGGAAGACTAAACTCTAAAGTTTAGTCTAAAGTTTTAAAATTTCACACTAATGTTTGACAATATTGATGCATAAATTTTAATTCAAACATTACGTGGTCAATCCTCTATACAACATATTAACGTGTGTGCACTACTCTTAATCTTGTAATCAAAAGTTCTTTGATCAACATTGACGGCGAACCATTTTGGACCATAGCCCCTTTTTTCTTTTTTAAAGTAAAAATGCTATTAGGTGATTTCAATTGGACATGCATTCAAAAGTTGTTTGATCATAGCAAAACATTTAGACCATTGTCCTTTTTCTTTTTTGGGATTAAAAAAATAAAGTTTGAGTGACTTTACCTTCAATCACTACTATGAATCAAAGTATATTTGTAACCATAGATCGCTTACAGGAATATTTACAGATTCTTTATCAAAATATCATTTACATCAACAATAAATTTTAAACACATAACATTTTGTAAAAAAAGTGATCCGTTCTTACTAATATTGGCTTGGATAGTCCTTTGAGGTTAGGGTTGAATATTAAATGTTAAAAAAATATTTCTAGCACTTTACTAGAATTCTAGAAATAAATCCAACATTAGTAAATAGAGGCAAAATGTTGATATGAATTTCCTAAGATAAAAAAAAATAGATTTTGACCAAATTATGTGGAATTAACTAATGTTTTTAAGACCTGGAGTGGATTGTCTGGCTCAATCGGTTAAACATGAAACCAGCTAGATGTTCTATCCAAGTAAATTAATTGAATCTAATGGTATTTTTCTTGGTCAAAATTGAAAAAAATCAAGGCCTTGTTTGGATTGCATTTTTTAGGATTTTTTGTAGAAAAATTACTGTAGCGATTTGATGTATATGAGGAAAAAAGGTAATAGAAAAATGTGAAAACAATGCAATTTTCAGGCGGAAAATGGCTGTCCAAACGGGGCCAAAATTAGAAAAATTTGGATTTGATTGATTAAACTAAAAACAAAACTTGAAAAAAAATATGGTGTTTTTCTTATGTACTTTTTTTTTAAACTATTCCTTAATTTCTCTTGATATGAGCTTGCAATCCAAAGCTTATACAGGTAATTACATCTTATATTTGGAAATTTTAGACATCTGTAAATACTCTTATACATTTTTTATTTTTATTTACAATCTTAGTTTCTCTATTTTGCCGCATAATCTTATGCATTTAGTTATTAACTCATCAAATTTTCACTTAAAATTCAAAAACTCCATAAGAGATTTATTATCCATATATTTTTTATATTATCATATCATATCAATAATTTAATATATTTACGACATGACCCCATTTTTTGGTTTTTTGACGCCTGTCCAAGCATAGCTGAGTCATCGAGTTTGAAAACACTGGAATTAACCGGAATTTAAGAAAAGAAAGTGAAAGAGGCCAGAAAAGGGCAAAAAAAAAAAAGAGTAAAGATTACCACCCGAGTCAATTTCAAACCTCTTCGGGGTAAAAATGCAAATTTACATAAGGTAAGCAAAAAGTCATTATTGTATAATGTCCCAAATCTACATCGTTTCCCTCGTGCACAACACCGCCTATATAAACAAAAACAAAGTGCCAAAAGACCTCAGAAAATCAGGAAAAAAACCAACCTCCCAGTTGCTTCTCCGATTCTCTTCAATGGCTCTCCCAAAATTCCTAGTAATTTCCCTATTTCTATCCCTCATTTTCTCCGAAATTAAGTCAGCAACGTTGTCAGACTCAGAAGATGAAGTATCAGAATCTGAAGTTCCAGATTCTTCTCTGAAACTAGAACTGGACAAACTCAAGTCAAAGATTTCCCTCGCAGGTCTAACTCTCACTGTGTTATCCAATTATGATTTCATCATTTGTTCTCGATTTAAATTTGTTTAAATTAGAAAAGCACTGAGCTTCGATTTTTTTTTTTTGGATTTTTTTGGTGTTATTTTTATGTGATTTGAATTTCTGCTAACTAGTCTGAGTTGTTGAGATGATGTTGAAGATTTGAACTTTATGTGCAAGGGGTTTGATATAATGTACTTGTTTATTCTGGGTTTTCAGTGTTATGTTGTGGTCAAGTGGAATATTTTACTTACATTTACTTTTCTTGGTGCAAAAGTTTTGATCTTTCTAGAAGAATGTAAGCACAGCAGTCATGCGTAGATTGTTATTATGGTTGTTGTTTTTGCTGTTTCTATTATTATGATTTTTATTTATTTTTGATTTGGTTTGGAGAAAAATGTTTTCTGGTGGTGAATATAGGAACAATGAAGTAGATAAAGTTTTTTCTTTTTTTTTAATTTTTCTTTGAAAATATGGCATTCTCTGTGAGCTCAACTGTAAACGTTATGCATATTCACCCTGTATTGTTTAGGAATGTATGGGTAATTTAAAGCTTGTGAGTAGAGTGAGAATCTGATTCTTCAGATTTTGGACTGTGTATCAGGATTCATTTTCTTTAGTTTGGTGTGCTAGACAGTAGAAGAACTTCATCAAAAGAAGATTAAAAGTACTGCATTTTTGGTGTCTGGACTCTGTTTAGGTTGATTAGCTGAAAATGGAAAAGAGATCTCAAAATTGTGCTTACTAATTTCTTTTATCGTCCATCTTGTAATTGATGAGAAACAGGAGTCTACGGCAAATTAAGTTACATAGAGTTTTGCAATGTTTGAAAGAAACTCATTACTTTGAGCAAGCTTTCTGGTTTGATAGGGTTGTTTTCGGTGGTCAACTGGTCATAATGGAAGATTCTGAAAATAAAATGTGTTTTTTGATTTTTAACAAAGTTATTGTGTTTAGTAAACTGGATTTCTTGACGTCAACTATATGTGATAGGTTTGTGTGCTTGCTTTGTGACTTTTTTTTTTTTTTAATAAAGAGTCCAGCATAGAAGAGAGAGCACAAGAAATTAAGAGCAAGGAGAGAACTATCGAAGAACTAGAGAAGATAATTGATGAGAAGTCGAGCAATTTAGCATCGCTTCAGAGTGAAGTACTATCGCTTAAGGTAAGGAGTTTGCAGTGCTTGAGGGTCTTTGAATCTTTTTCTCAGAGTAAAAATGTTTCAAGTGAATGAGAATGTGGAAGTGTAAAATAATGTATCTTGCTGCAGAAACTTCTATCTGATAAAGTTGATTTGTTTATCAGGAAAAAGAATTATCAAAAGCTAAGAAAAGGGAGGATGAGGCTGATGTGCGTGCCTCTCAACTTCAAGAACAGGTTGCTCACTCTAGAATAAGTTGTTTTGACATATGGCTAGCCTCTAATATTCTCTTTGTGGCAGATAAACAATCTAAAGACAGCGATAGAGGCCCAGAACAAGAAAAAGGTTGGCCTTGAGGCCAGAGCAAATGATGCTGAGAACAGAATCAAGGATTTGAACTTAAAACTTGAAAATGTATTTGAAATTTTTTCTTTTGGTGTTTCTATTTGTTATTTCTTGTGTTTTTCTGGAATGTTTTAGTGTTCATTTTAGTTTTGTCTGATCTTTGCCAGCTTCATCGGACAAATGAGGAACAAAAGTCTAGGATTCATAAAACTCAGCGTGCCCTTGAAGTGGCAGAGGTTTGTTGCAACTTTTTTTCGCCCTTGTGACGTTTAATCTGGCTAAAACACATTGAGTGCTAACTTATTGTTGGCTATAGGAAGAATTGATGAAAGCAAAATTGGAGGCCTCTTCTCTTTCTAAACATCTGAGTGAGGTAATTAGACTGTTTTCTTTTCCTCCTTTTCAAATACTTCTCATTGATTAACCACCTCACTCTAGATATCCTCTCTCTCTCTCTCTCTCTCTCTCTCTCTCTCTCTCTCTCGTGTACTGTCTCTTACTTTCTGGATATTGAGGGGGGAAGAGAAAGTTGTTGAAGATTGCACATTTGATAATTAGTTAGGAAGACAGGGAGGTTGGGGGATAGGATCTGGATTTGTATTGAAATCTGACAAGTCTGAATTTCTTCTTCAACCATGACTAGTGATGTATGGTTCTTTAAGTAGTAGTTATCTGCACTACTGTTTTGAATGGATGTTGACCAAACCACAAACTTTGAGGTTAACTTGGTGGTGGATTTATTTTTTGGATGTGTTCAGGTTAAGCTTTCACAAAAAATCGTGTTAATGTGAGCATGTAAGAGAGAAACGTTAATGACTTTTTTAGTTATTAGATGTAGCTGAAAAATGAAGTTGTGTGCGATTTGTAGGAAGAGAAACAGAATTAAGAGCTTGGCACAAGCAGTCGAAAGCTCTATGTCATGATGTAGGTGATTATGGGGCATATATATCTGCAGAGTGCTGGTTTAGTTTCTGTTGGTTTAAAGTTTTTGAAGTCCTGAAGTGGAAATGGTAAGATGAAGATTGTAATGGAAAAATATTTTTAGGATTCAAAAGATTATTGATGGATAAGTTTGATTGATTTATTATGTGTTTTTAAAGACTAGAATATTCCTAAACAGCGTGAAGAGAGCTAGCTTCCAAGAGAAGATGTTATCATGCATATTGGCTGAGATATTGAAGTATAATGTTGACAATTTAGGAGTTATACATGGCTAGAGTTGTTTATGTCAAGGGAGACAAATGTACAGTTTATTACCTACTCTTTGTTATTTGAAGGGTTTAGAGGACATGCATTTGGAAAGATCAAAGTGCACTATTAAATTTTGATAAGTAAAAGAAGTTTTGAGGATATTCTTGGAATAGCTCTAAAGCAAAAGGTGTAAGTCTAACTTAATCAAGATAATCAAATCATATCAAACACTTCCCTTCTCTTGATGTTAGGTATAGTTGGTTGTGGTGACATGTATTCCTTGTGTAAACATTTTAAGTCAAATATGACAGTATTTTGTTGGGAAAAGAGCGTACCTTTTTAACTTTAGGACTAAGATGGTTTCTAACATGCTTTTGCCGCAGAAGTTTCAATCTATTGATGCTTGCCTATAGGTTTTTCAATTTCTGTTGATGTTTCATTCCTCTGTGCTGCACTTTCTCTCTGTCCTTTGTTATTTTGATTCATTTACATCATGTGTTTGCTATTCCCCAACAAGTAATGTGTTGGAGTCAATCAATGTGCAGGTTCAAGAAGCATGGATTCCACCATGGCTCTCAGTTCATTTTGTTCATTTCCAGGTAAAATTTTCAGCTTAACATATATATTGCACGACCTTTCTAGGCATATTTTACTTTTCCTATATATTTGCTGTTCAATGCTTTCTCATTTGAACATGCAGTCCTTTGTCGTGACCCATTGGCATAAGCATGGAAAACCTACCTTGGATCTGACAGTTAAAAAGGTGCTGTTTTCTTGTTTTTTCTGATTATTTGTGCATTTGCATTAGATTTAGCATGATATGCTGTGACTAGTTCTTTAAAGGACATTTGTTCCTGGTTTATTTTTGGTCTTATTATTGCTCTTCAACTTTTTCAGGCTTTGAAAAAGAAATCTGAACTTGAGAAGTGGGCTCAGCCTCATGTCCATACTGTTAAATCAGTATGTTGTTCTCCATTTTATCCATTGTTCACTCACAATGTGTTTTAGTTTTACGTTTAGTTTCAGTTTGGACTGATTGTTTAATGCTTTATTGACCTGTAATACTTGCTGTTTAATGTATTGCAATGCATTTGCTTGTTCTAGCATATTTAGCCTCTGGCTTATAGAAAATTGCAGTTTGAAAAGGGTTAACATCGCTTTTTTTTTTTGTCTCAATTAGTATGACACCTCCTTTTTGTCCACAACCTATTCCAGCAATGCAGATAGCTTCTATAAGGAAGGTGTCACTGGCTTATCATGGGATTAATGGTAGCATCCTTTTTTTATTAGTCCTATTAATGGGTCAGAAGCAGATAAAAAGACATGAAGCCTTCTCTTGGTTTGCCGACTTTTTTAAATCTTTCCTTCAGCTCGACCTTGATTGATATCCTACTATGAGAATCCCCAATTTTATGCTATCCAACCTTTCAAAGGGCATATACATGTTTATGTCTCTGTATACTACCTTGCTTTACATAGCCTTCTGAAGACTCATTGAAAGTGACTGCAAGGGTGGTTATATCTTTTGAAGTGTTATGTGGGAGATATGTGGACCTTCGCTAAACTAGAAGAATGAGATCTTCTAGGCTTATAATTGTTTCAACCTTTTACTTGGTTTCACCAGGAAATTTGCCCATTTTCTCATGGCGAAGTATTTTAAATGTAATTGAATAGGTTTGTACACATTAGACTATTTGAATTGGTACCTGATGAGACATGGAAAGTCAGCATGGCTAGATAGAGACTTACTAAGGACAGAGGGACGAGTATCCTATTTAAACCATTTTAACAGTTATTTCTTCTGGTTCAACATGTTTCTGGAACATTTCTCAGCAAATGTTTAAGAAGGTTCTCAAAGTTTTGAGTTCTTGTTTCTGCTGTTAATTTTTGAAGTTTTTTATGGATAGTTCATTGTTTGTAGAGATGGATGCCAATTGTAAAAGAACACTGCTCCACATTTGTCGATGATTTCAGTCTGCATCTGCGATCACTCACTAATAACGCTATCGACTTGTATCACATATCAAAAAAAGTCGATGGAGCCTCACGTTGTAAGGTTACAAGAGGTTTCGAACCCATACTTTCAGGTACTCTTTGGGATGATTTTGATTATTTTGAAGTCTTAGATGATATATATTTGGGACATCACCTTTTGCTGATTTGACAGGAAGCTAAGAAGTTTTCGAAGCCATATGTTGATCAAGTTTCACTATTGATGAAGCCGCACATGGATAAAGCTCGTGTCTATTTGAAGCCTCACACAAAGAAAGTAATTCGTAGCTACAAGAGGTTCATTAAATTTGTGACTGCATATCATCGCCAGGTATCACATGCTTTTACTCTCGCTCTTCTCTGCTTCTTGATTCCTTTCTTCTGTTCATGGCATGACCAAGCATCCTTTTTTTTTTGTGGTTGATTTTTCCGGCTCCAAAATCTTGTTCATATTAGGAACAGGGCAGGAGAAGCTCTGAGCTTCGTATTGTTGGAGCTTTATTTTAATGTGATTGTTTTATTTATCATACATTGAAGCTGGTAATTATGTAATTGTTTAATCTTATTTTGTCTGGCAAGATCCATATCTTGCTTGCTATGCTTATTCAGTGTCTTAACATTTTGCGTTATATCTGTTTGAACTTCTTGGGGTTGTGCAAATGGATCTATTGACTAGCTAACCCTTTTGCCACATTATTTTTTTTCATTTAACTAGGGCTCTTAAATAAAATATCCTAGGCTTCGTTATCCCATGATTTTGAAATCTACTTTGCATAAGGTCGAATGATGATTGCTTCATTTTGGCTTTTGCTAGTGGACAACGACCAGAGAATGTATTTGTTTAATAATTCTTATTTTGATCTCGTCCTAGGTGCAAATTTTTTCATTAGAAGGCATTCAAACTTACAGATTATGGCCGTAGCTAAAGGAAGAAGTTGATACTGGTGGTCAAAGGCAAATCTTAGAAGGAATAGTATCCCCCAAAGAAAAAAAAAGCAAAGAATAACAAAAGATGATAATAGTCTAAAGAGATGAAAGTTTTAAAAGAAGGTAGCAGAAAATAGAATCAGGGGGTGAAGGTGGAAAATTTGTGGTAGAGGCAATTAGGTGGTCTAACACAATATTGCATCAGAGTTCCTTTTTCTAGGGAGCATCAATTTTGTTGTGGATAAATCAGATTTCAATGACTAATAGCATATTATTCTGACCTTGTGAACAAATTGTTACATTGTGGCGCAATTTATGTTGTGGTCACCATCTACAGAATTTGGCATAATATCCAGAGACATGAGATAGCTTACCAACTAGTGTGCTAAACTAATCAGTTTGGGCAGTATCCCTAAGTCATCTAAGGAAAATGTTTAAAGAGAACATCATAGATTTATACTAGAGAGTTTCATGTTGTCCAGATGGTTAGGTAATTTTATTGGCTTGCTATCCTGGGGGTATTAAAACTTTTTGAAAATAATTTTTTAAAGCTCTTGTGCTATGCCGTTAGTGTCTTTTCTTTACCACTTGTTGTTGGATAGGTTTATAGTCTGCAAAACCCTTATGCCAAAGAATACAGAATTATCGAGCCTTCTTTTTCTGTGAGCCTTGCTTCTTTATATGTCATGCGTGCCAATAAATGATATAAATGATAACACACAGTGTGTGGTAGACCATTAACTTTAGGCAGCTTTTAAACCTTCCCAGGAAGGCTGTAGAAACATAAGTTTGTTTGTATTTGAAATATTGAAGTCATTGAAATGGCTGGTATATATAGTCTCTCTCTCTCTCTCTCTCTCTCTCTCTACTTTAACATCTTTAGGACTAATTTCAAAAAATACTAGAGCTTCCAATTCTTTTCCCGTTTGATAAACATTACCTTAACACTGAAAATCCAAACTAAGGCATGAGTTTGCTTGGTATTATGTCCCTAGAGGTTTGAATGAAGTTTGGAACTTAAGTTTGAACTGATTATGTATTCTTAAGCTCAACCTTTTTCGCAAGCTTGATAGGGTTTTGTCAACTCCATGCTTGATATAGAATTGGCTCAATTTGACTTGATGCTGGATTTAAAAATTAAAGACATAAAAATTCTTATTTCAATTAAAGTGGATCTGTCCTTCTGGACTTGAAGTTTATGAGGCTGTGTGTGCTTGTGAGGAAAGAGAGAAATCCATTTCTGGCTCTAGCATCTGCTAACCACCAAAGGCGGTATTCCATCTTCTTGGTGGTCACAAAGTTGAGACACTGGATTCTTTTCTGATGGAGAAGGGAGTTAATGTGAAATTTTGGCACTGAGTGGCTGAAAAGGCTTTTTTTTTTTGGATGATTTTGAAATGCTAGGTTGAAAGTTCATTTTTGTGTATTGTAGGTGTTGTCCATAGAAATATGTATATACTAAAATATCCGAAAGACATGACTAAAACATGAAGAAAGGCTTGATTAATAAATGTTTAAGCGAAATGCTGGATACTTTAATTAGACTCAAATATCACTGAGCTCTATGAACTGATCTTTAGCCTGATTTGAAGAGAGCTGATATTTGCTATTGTTAAGTTATGTCCATATAGATGGAGCAAAGTGGAGCAGCTTATGCAAGCATGAAGCCTGGGTTCAACTTTTTGTTCTTTTGGATGAGATTATATGGGCAGACAGATTATGTAATAATCAATATTACAAATATTGATTGGAATAACATGTTAAGTAGGAGAATAATTAAATGCATTTCTCTATGTAAATCTTCGTTTAAAGTAATTGATGTTTCCTTTTCTACTTTTATTGGGGGAGGCAGCTAATTGGCGTCATGTCATCTTTTGATGTGATAAGTTGAACATTCGTTGGGTGTTGTCCTTTCTAAAAATAGTTAACTTTTTAATTTGCATAATCATCTGGATATTTTCGTTTGTGAAGGTCCAAGCTACCGTTCTGGACTTGCTAAAGAATCATGAGCTCACAAGACCTCTTGCTACTAATAAGTTGACTTGGTATATGGTATGCAATATCATCATAACAACATTCAAAAGGTCTAGTAATTCAGAGCATTTTCTTTCATTTTCTCCTATATAACTACTACTATTTCCTTGTTTGGGTTATTGTAGGCCTCTGCTTTGATGGCTCTGCCTGTCTTTCTTGTGCTGAATATGATTGCTGAAGTCTTCAGGTTAGTCATCTTAGGGGATTGTTGGTCTTTAATTTTAAAAAACTGAATGTGTTTGTGAAGAGCTTGTCCATGCACAAAATATCCATGTTGCAGCGTGTGCAATATAGCCTACGGTTACTATTTATTTGAACGCACATTTTATTCTTGCTGACAATTTGGTTTAATTTTGCAGTAAGAAACCTAAGAAGCGTGTTCCTACTTCACATTCAAGCCATACTCGTCGGAGGGCTAGAAGGGGTCATGCTGAAAGACGAATTGAACAAGACAACTAAAGGCCACGTGTCTTTGATAGTTCAAGGTATAGGTTCACTTATCTGAAATGTAATTGCAAGTGAAAACAGAACTTTTTATGTTCCACGTTGTTTTGGTTGATGCAGTGACTTTCTTGCCCAACTTTCCTCTGATTTATTTGTATAAGTCATAGTATATGCACATGCACATAATTATCATACGTGTGCAACAGGCTACTTCTACTAAGAGGTTCATTTTTGGTATGGTTGACAAGAGAGGATCTTCATCTCAAAAAGAGTGATGGTTGGGAACATTGTACTTTGGCACATCATTATGCATGCTGCTATCACTCATCCCTCATTGTGTGCATATGTGCTCAAAAATACGCATACATATCTGTGTGCATGTACATGTTTATGTTTGTTTCTCTAGATAGAGAGAGAGAGAGATGGTTCCCTCGTTACAGTACCAACATTGCGCCTTGCATACATTTGACACTCTTTATCTCGTGCAGATCAAACTGTAGTGCACGCTCAGCTGCTCGCTATTGCTCGGCTGAGGCATCTTTAAAGGGCCTTCCCAGCGAGTTAGATGCTGCATTTGGGTATGAGGAACAAAATTTGGAACTGAATTTCCTGCTTAAGAGATCTGCGTTCAACACTGTGAAGATTGATGTTTTAGAAAGTCGTCATTCTGTCCGATAAATTGTGGGTTACAAGACGTGTTACACGATTAGGAACTATAAAAGGACATGTTTTATGCGAAAACTGAGAAATTGGCTTGAGAATTTAATGTTTTCTAATTGTCTTCTGCTCCAGCAGTGAAGGAGATTCATCATTCACTATCATTCACTTTTTTGGCAATTAGAGTTTGTTTGCTTATTGTTGATGTAGTGGTACAATGTACGATGGAAAGCTCAAGGTAAATTGTTTGGCTAAATAGATATACATCCTTGGAAACATGGTAAAAGTTATAGCAACACTAACTTCAGAAGTTATGTATCAGCTTGGTTGCTGGAAAAGGGAAAGGCTATTATAAAAGTTACTCAATTGTCAAACTAACCGCTAATGTAGTAACTTTACTTCTGAAGGTTGTTATCGAACAGCAAAGAAGCCACTCTTGGAGCAAGAATACACCTTCATGAGTGATTATGGTTCTTTTACATCCTGGAGCTAAACAATGGTAAACAATAAAGAACGTAAAGGAAAGATGTCACTTCTCCTTTCAGTATTAGTTGCTGGTGTAACTTATCCTTTTGGCACAATTGAGAATTGAAATGAATGAAAATAAGATACGTAAAAGTAAACAACTAACCCAAATACAAACAGTGTATGGTTGTCAAGAAAGTTTTGGTCTAGTGATTAAAGTTGAAATTTTATAAATTAAGTCTTTAAATCTATTCCTTTCCTTTGCTAAGAAACAAAAAGTATATGATTTTTGTTTTTGCAGTAGACCTTTATGGAATACTAAATAACAAGCACAATTATGTTGTAGTAATGAAAGACTAATCAAAGTATTCAATACTTGAATCGATCTCAACTCAATTAGAATTATATATATATATAAGGAAGAAGGTATAATTTTCATTTATTTGTATGAATGCCATGCGTATTCATTTTTGTACGTAATTAGAGATTAATATACGTATGTAGAAAGGAGAATGACATATACAAATACCATTTTTTCAAAATTTTTAGTTTTCACTATTAATTATATAAAAATAAGTTAAACAAGTAAATCACAAACTAATAACCAACTCATTTAATAGATCCTTTGCATCATATTTTGTTGTAAAAGAAGTTGTTACTAGTATAAAAATAAAAATAATGTGTAAGACACCTTTTAAGGTGAAAAAAAAAAAACCAAGGGGGGAAAGTGTAACTTGTTGAAAAGTCGAAGGGAATTTAGTGCAATTAACACAGGGTCTAAACTTTACAACACCAAGTAGCCCCCCCCAAACCCCGGATCCCCGCCGCTGCACCGCCCCTCCACTGCATCCGCAGCCCACTTTTCTCCGTCCACCACCACCACCACCACAACCAAGTCACATTGAAGGGGGGGCTTCCATGACTCTATCACTCCTTTCTCTTCTAAAAAGTGGTTTCACTCCAACACTCAAGGACTTCAACAACTTCCTTTTCTTCCTCTCCCAAACCCAAAAATCAAAATTCATTCTTTATTTATTCTCCCAAATTAGCTCAAACAAAATCAAAGGAAACTCCCAAACACTGACAATCTTCACTAAAGCTTTACTCAAGGAGCAGAAATATGAAGAAGCTCTACATTTCTTGAGAACCCACATGGGGAAAACCAAGATTCTTGATCAAAATCGAATCTTTGAGACTTTAATTCAAGGTTTCTGCAGAAAGGAGAATGATCCTGAAAAGGGTCTTTACGTATTGCGAGATTTCTTGAAGATTGGTGGTATTTTGCCTTCTTCTTTTACTTTTTGTTGTTTGATTCATAGTTTTAGTTCTCAGGGGAAGATGGATAGAGTTATTGAAGTGTTAGAGTTGATGAGTAGTGGGGAAGTTAATTATCCTTTTGATAATTTTGTATGTAGTTCTGTAATTTATGGTTTTGTGAAGATTGGGAAGCCTGAACTTGCAGTTGGGTTTTATGAGAATGCTGTAAATTCAGGTGCTTTGAAGGCTAATATTGTTACTTATACAGCTCTTTTGAGTGCTTATTTTAGGCTTGGTAGGATTGAGGAGGCTTCTGAAATGGTAGCTAGAATGGAAAATGATGGATTGTCATTCGATGTTGTATTTTATAGCAATTGGATTTATGAATATTTTACAGAAGGAATAATTGAGGAAGCATTTCGAAAATACAGAGAGATGGTTAATGCGAAAGTGAAAGTGGATGTGGTAGCTTATACTGTGCTTATTGACGGGGTTTCAAAGCAAGGAAATGTAGAAAAGGCAGTTGGGTTCTTAAGTAAGATGACAAAGAATGGAGTGAAGCCGAATTTAATTATTTTTACTGCAATCATGTTTGGATTCTGCAAGAGAGGGAAATTGAAGGAGGCATTTGCTTTCTTCAAGATGGTTGAGTTTTTTGCCATAGAGGTGGATGAATTTACCTATGCAATATTAATTGATGGGGTTTGCAGGAAGGGCGATTTTGATTGTGCTTTCAGGCTTCTTGATGAGATGGACAACAAGGGTATAAAGCCTAGTATTGTCACATACAACACTATTATTAATGGATTGTGCAAAGCTGGAAGGACTTCTGAAGCAGATGATATCTCAAAGAGCATAGTTGGAGATGTTTTCACATATAGTACTCTATTACATGGCTATGTAGGAGAAAACAATGCCGCAGGAATGTTACAAACTAAAAAGAGATTTGAAGCAGCTGGAATATCTCCTGATGTTGCTATGTGCAACATACTTATAAAAGCCTTATTTATGATTGGCCTATTTGAGGATGCCCTTATCATTTACAAAGGAATGCCAGAAATGGACTTGACTGCAAATTCTGTTACTTATTGCACTATGATCGATGGCTACTGTAAAGCAGGAAGGATTGATCAGGCACTTGAGATATTTGATGAATTTAGAAGGACGCCATATTCTTCGTCAACTGCATGTTATGATTGTATTATTCATGGCCTCTGCAAGAATGGTATGGTTGATATGGCGATTGAGGTGTTCATGGAGCTGGTTGAAAGAAACTTGTCAGTAGATATGATGCTGTTTATGAGGTTGGTGAATGTGACCTGTGATACTAAAGGTGCAGGAGAAGCTTCCTATTTGGTTCAAAGAATGACAAATATTGGTGGTGATTTAGTTGAAGTTTTATGTAACAATGCCATTAGTATCCTGTATTGGAAGGGTTCTTCTGACATAATGTTTGATGTCTTCATGGTGACGAGGACAAATGGACTCGTGCTGATGAGCAAGCCCTACTACCTAATCTTGAAAACTTTTTTAAGAGATGGCAAAAAATTTTTAACTCGAATCATATTGACTATGTTTCTTAAACAATGTGGCATGAATGAACCTAGGGTAGGCAGAATACTATTAGATTACATGTGCATGAATGATGTCAACAAGGCTCTTAAGTTTCTCAGACAGATGAATGAGAACTTGTCAAGTGTCACTCTTTCTGCAAGTGTTCTTGAGACACTGAGGAAAAATGGTAGGGCTTTGGATGCATACAAGCTGATTGTGGGAGGACAAGACAAATTACCTGATATGGATATGTTTAGGTACACTAGCATAACTAGTGGACTCTGCAAAGAGGGACATCTTGGTGAGGCCTTAGATCTCTGTGATTTTGCAAGGAATAAGGGAATTTCTCTCAGCATTGCAACTTATAATGCAGTTATTAATGGACTGTGTCGTCAAGGGTGTCTTGTTGAAGCTCTAAGGTTATTTGATTCGTTGCAGGACATTAATTTGATTCCTACAGAAACCACATATGCTATACTCATAAACTTGCTCTCGAAAGAAGGACTCTTAGTGGATGCTAGAAGGCTATTTGACAGCATGTCATGTATGAACATTAAGCCCAATACTCGTGTTTATAACTCTCTGATCAATGGTTATTGCAAGTTAGGTCAAATACAGGAAGCTCTAAAACTGTTTTCTGATCTGGAAGTAGTAGACCTTAAGCCGGATGAGTTTACTGTCAGTGCAGTTATCTATGCATATTGCCAAAAGGGTGACAGTGAAGGAGCACTGTGGTTCTTTTCGGAGTTCAAGATAAAGGGGATATTACCAGATTTCCTAGGTTTCATGTATTTAATAGAGGCCTTGTTGACAAAGGAAGGATGGAAGAATCTCGAACCATTTTAAGGGAGATGCTTCAAGCAAAATCAGTGACTGATCTTCTGAATACAATTGACACGGAAGTTGACATGGAGCATGTGCAAAATTTTCTTGTTATTTTGTGTGAAAGAGGAAGTATACAGGAGGCTGTTGCCATCCTTGATGAAATTGGATCCATGTTTTTCCTGTTGGAAAGAGATCTATTTCTAATGATGCATCTGCAAAACGTGAGCCACGTGATATGACATTGGCTAATACAACAAAATCTGAATCATTCACCTGCACTACTGAGAATTATTTGGACCATAGAGCACCCAATGATGAGAAACTAGAAAACGTTTCTGAGACTTGCAGTTGTCAGGATGAGAAAATATCTGGATTCCTGGACTTTCATTCTTCCTATGAGCTTACTGCTTCACTGTGCTCAAAAGGGGAGATCAGAAAAGCAAATAAATTGGTGGAAATGATCTCTGGTTTCTTGTAGAGACTATTTGAAAAAACTCTGGTGAAGTGATTTAAGCTGTGAGTGTATCTTCTTTCCCTCAGATGCTGGTTGAGAATAATGTGCAGCCAGAGGTATATCTATGTATATCCTTTTTCTGGTTTTCCAACGTTATTTTCAAATATTGGATAGTTTTCCTTTTGATCTTTTTTCTTGATTATGTAATTGCTAAGTTGTGATTTGGATCTTTATTGTCCTTGGTTTTGGTGAAGGTTTTGCGCAAGTTGTCTTGCAGAGTGTATTGCAATGTTACATTGTCAATAGCTGTACTTGCTACTTAGATTCTTATACCTTATGGTGATTGCAATCATATGATTAATCCTTCCCTGTTAGATGTGGATGGCATCCTTTCATGATTTTCCTCTTTTCTGATCTTTAATGTGTGGAACATCGAGTTCAAGAACATCTGAGTGATTTTCAAGGAAGTAGGAAAACCTTCTGTTTCCCTTTATATTTCTGCCATCATTAGGAATATGTGTATAATTTTTAGAATTGAATATTCTGTTTCCATCTGCAATCTTTTGGACTTGATGATTGTTTGTTTCGTTCAGAGAACATTGGTGATTGTCTCTGGCCTTAACTCGTAACAATGGCATCTAATGAGTACTAATTTGCTATGTTCTGGAGTGCCAAAGAATCAAGAAAGTAATTTGTACGTTAGCTCAACAATATTTCAATATTTTAGTTTAAACTCTTGTTTTCTGCATATTCTGAAAGAGTTAAATTGTTTTCTCATAATATAGGTGACGCAGCACCGAAACTTGGTAGGCACAATAGCTTTGTAGAAAAGCTTAGGTATTGAAATGTCACCGAACTTATAATAGCAACTTGGAATAGGATGGCAGAATATGCTTAAGAAGGTGAAAAACTGATTGGTAATTCTAGAATCACTTTTAGGAATCTTTAGGCTCACACCTAAGTTGGGATGTATCACTACAGCCCTAAGGAAGACGTTAAGTTTGCAGGAAAATTTTATTAATGACCAAAAACCGACTTCTCTTTGTGGAGAAGTGGTTATTTATAGACCTTAGAACAAAGCTCATTCCAATCCCTAATTAAGGACTCCTAACTAGAATAGAATTCCCTAAGTAGAAAGCTAGAAAGCTAAGCTTTCTTATTCCCTATAACAACTAAAATACTAATTACCAAAAATAACTACTAAACAGAAAATTACATAAACATAAAATTCCCTGCAGCTAATTCAAATTACTAAAATGCCCCTACCGGAAAATCAGAAAATAACTCCATAAATTCAAACCAACTCCCAAGTTGGTTCCTTGTCATCAAAAGCATGCCAAATCAATGCTTTGGGCATTCGACACATCCTTCCCACGTCTCCTATAAACCTTAGTGGATTTTTGCCACCTATCTCTATCATCTCTCCTCGGCTTGAGAAGACTCGACCCGGCGAGTTAATGGCCTGATACCTCTCATAGAAATTTGGATCCAACTTCTGAAATTCAGATTTGGTAATCCATGTACAATCTGTGCGTGGTTCGTCCCCTCCAATGAACAAGAAACTTTGGTAACCACCCCCTCTAGTGGACACAATTTGGTGGTCAAAGAACATCTTCAATTGCTTCACGTAAGCGTGTAGGAGGTGGAAGAGCAGCCTTCGAAGTCCCACTTGCTGAATCATCTAAATGCCCATTATAAGCAGTCAAATCTTCAATATTGAACACATTGCTAATCCCCATATCATCGGGTAACTCAAGAACATAAGTATTTGAGCTGATTTTCTTGAGAACCTTGAAAGGACCTGCACTTCTCGAATGTAGCTTTTTGTAGACACCCTTAGGATACCTCTCTAGCCGAATACGAACCATAACTTCATCCCCTTCTTCAAATTCTGCAAATTTCTTTTTCAAATCTGCATGTGCTTTGTACCTTTCATTGCAGGTAACAATCTGGCGACGAATTTCAGCATGTATATCCAAAATATGCTTAGAAAAAGCCTCAGCTTCAGCGCTTAGAAGAGCACTAATTGGTAATGGAAGCAAATCAATTGATTTGCCAGGATTATTTCCCGTTACAGCCTCAAAAGAACTATAACTAGTCGATCGATTCACTGAACTATTGTAAGCAAATTCTGCCATTGGTAGAATTTGATCCCAATTGGAAACATGATCACCAACCAAACACCAAAGTAGATCACCAAGGCTGCGGTTAACAACTTCTGTCTGACTATCTGCTTGTGGGTGGAAAGAAGAAGAAAACTTGAGTTTAGTGTGCAGCATCTTCCACAAAGTCCGCCAAAAGTAATTCATAAACTTCACATCCCTGTTTGAAACTATAGTCATGGGCAGTCCATGAAGACTAACTATCTCTTTAATGAAAATTTTAGCAATATGGACAGCATCCGAAGTCTTAGCACAGGGGAGAAAGTGAGCCATTTTCGAAAACCTATCCACAACTACTAGTATAGAATCATAACCTCGCAATGTTCTTGGTAGTCCAAGGACAAAATTCATGCTCAAATTCTGCCATGGTTCATGTGGAATGGGTAGTGGCATGTAAAGACCAGTGTTTTTCTTTCGCCCTTTGGCCAATTGACAAATTCGACATCTAGCAACAGTCTTGCCAACATCCCTGTCTTATACTTGGCCAATAGAAGCGATCTTGCACCATGGCAATTGTCTTGTCACGCCCAAATTGTTCAGGAGCACCTCCACCATGTAATTCCCAAATTAACTCCTCCCTTAGTAAAGTACTAGGAACACAAAATAGAGTCCCCTTGAAAAGATAGCCATCATGGATGGAAAAACCAGCATATTCTGCTTGCTTACCAGCCATTAAATCCGCATATATGACCTTGAAATCTCTACAACGAGAATAATCTTGCTTAAGTGAATCAAACCCAATTACTTGAACAGCCATAGTAGTTAGAATAAGATACACACGACTAAGTGCATCAGCCACCTTATTCTCAACACCTGCCTTGTGCTTGATAACAAAATTGTATTGTTGCAGGAAAGAAACCCATTTGCCATGCCAATGACTCAGCTTCTTTTGAGAATTTATATATTTGACGGCCTCATGATCAGAATTTAGCACAAATTCCTTATAAATAAGATAATGATGCCAATGGCGAATAGATTGAATAACAGCGTAGAATTTTTTGTCATAAATAGAGTATTCTGCTTTGTCTTATTTAGTTTTTCACTAAAATAAGCTATAGGATGACCTTCTTGACTTAAAACTCCACCAATCCCAACATGAGAAGCATCACATGTGATCTCAAACACCTTAGAAAAATCTGACAGCCTAAGCACTGGAAGTTTCGGTCATTCGCTTCTTCAATTCTTCAAAAGCCTTAGTTGTACTTTTGTCCATTGAAACTGTCCCTGCTTCATGCAATCAGTGATGGAAGCCATAATAGAGCTAAACCCCTTATAAATCGCCTGTAGAACGAAGCTAGCCCATGGAAACTGCGAACCTTCTTCAAATTAGTAGGAACCGGCCAATCTACTATTGCCTTCACCTTTCCCGGATCAGCAGCTATCCCTTCATTTGAAATGACAAAACCCAAAAATTCAACACTAGAGCCATGAAAGTACACTTCTTCAAGTTGATATAGAGTTTTCTTGACGAAGAACTCTCATTACTTGTTGAAGATGGTTAATGTGCTCCTCTTTGTTCTTACTGTAAATTAAAATATCATCGAAATAGATAACCAAAAAGCGGCCAATAAAGGGCTGAAATACCCGTGTCATGAATCTCATAAAGGTGCTGGGAGCATTAGAGAGGTCCAAACGACATCACTAGCCACTCATAGAAACCATCCTTCGTTTTAAAGGCTATTTTTCACTCATCACCCAGACGAATTCTGATTTGGTAGTACCCCTTTCACAAGTCAATTTTAGTGTAGATAGTTGAACCAGCCATCATATCAATCATATCATCAAGTCTAGGTATGGAAAACCTGTACTTGATTGTTATCTTGTTGATTGCACTGCTGTCTACACACATTCTCCAGGTTCTATCTTTCTTTGGAGTCAATAAAGCCGGCACTGCACAAGGACTTAGGCTGATTTGAATATGTCCTTTGTCCAAGAGCTCCTCCACTTGTCTCTTAAGTTCAGCAGACTTACTTGGGTTCATGCGATACGCAGGCAAGTTAGGGAGTTGAGAGCCTGGTATGAAATCTATTGCATGCTGGATATCACGCATAGGTGATAGTCCATGCGGCAAATCTTCGGGAGCTACATTAGAAAAATCAGACAGCAACTTGACAATTTCTGGAGGCACTTCTTCAGAGTTGACAACTGTTGAAATTTTCACCTCTCTGAAGACTAATACCATAATAACTCCTTGCTCCTTGCTCTCCCTTTCAAATTGCTTCTTGCTCAAAATCTGAAGAGGTTTCTTCCTTGTCTCGATCACTTCATTAACTCTTGAACTTCTCTTGTTTGGTTGGTTTCTTCTCATGAAACTTCTTCATGGTTTCAGCACTCGTAGGCTTTAAGACAATCTGCTGGTCATTGAACTTGAATGAATAAGTGTTCGACTTTCCATTATGGTCCACATCTCGATCATATAGCCAAGGTCGACCAAGAAGTATGTGGGAAACAGTCATTGGAATAACGTCACACCATATAGTATTGCTGTAAGGTCCATGTTTAATGGACACCAAACAACGTCTCGTTACCGGTATAGAGCTACTGTTGATCCAAGCAACCTTGTAAGGTTCAGGATGTGGCTCTGTAGGCAAGTTTAACCGTTGTACGGTAGACTCTAAAACCACTTTCATGCTGCTACCACCATCAATAATTAGCTTTCTAGTCTCTTGTCCACAGCAAACTAAGGTTTGAAAGATTGAAGTTCTTTGCCAGTCTTCCTTTTGTGACTTTGGTTCACTAAGAATACGCCTCACAACCGAGAGATAAGACATGTCTTCTTCTTCCTCTTCGAAATCATCAACATTAAGTTGTGCTATCTCAGTCAAATAATCAGCACCTTCATCTCCTCCACCTCTAGATTTTCCTTATCTCCAAAATCGGTGCCAATGTGCAAGTTTCTCTTGTTCGGGCACTCCCATGCCATGTGTCCCTTCAAACCACACTTGAAACATCCATCTTTGTTCTTGTTTCTTTCATCGATTATTGAAGCCTTAGTTTTTGTCTCGGTAGGCTTGGAAGTTGCTTGAGTTGCTGATGATTTATATGGCTTGCCATTTGCAGCAAATCTTTTAGGAATTACCTCCCCACCTTGAAGTATTGAACCTCTTAAGTAGTGGCTGCTGATGCAGGCTTTTTTCAAGTCTAAGAGCTGCTTGGAATGCATTGTCAACTGTGTAGATATCACGTCCCATCAATTCTTTGCGAATTTCAGGTCTCAAACCCAACTTAAATCTGGATAAAGCTTGTGCTGAACTTTCGATGCCTCTGCAGCGAATTTTCAGCTCTTCAACTTATTCATATATTCAGCAACTGTCATTCCTCCTTGCCTTAAGCTATTCGTATCATCAAAAAGATCAGCTTCATAATGTAGAGGCACGTACTTTCTCTTCAAACGCAGCTTCATCTCTTCCCATGTCAAGTCTAGTTGTCCAGCAAGTCGAAGGTCATGCTCGACTCCTGTCCACCACACTTGGGCTTGTCCAACAAGTTTTATGATAGCAAACTTAACTTTTCTCTCATCAGTCGTATCATACCAATCAAAATAGCGTTCCAAAGTAGCGAGCCAATTAGAAAATACTTTAGGATCAATTCTTCCATCGAAATCAGGGATATCTACTCTTACCTTTTTTGTGATGTCCTCCTGCGAAATCATAAGAGTCTTGTCTTCCTTGCCTTGCTGATTAAACAATCTCATCAGCCATGTCAAAAGAGAAGCTTGTGGCCTTCCAAAAGATTGATTTAATCTATTTTTACTCCTACTAGATTGATTCCCAATTGTGTGTTCAGGCTGTTTGAGATGCTCTGGTTCGTTTCCATTGTTTTTGACCCCAGATCCGGACTCACCATTGCCTCTAGATTCAGGAATTTGCTGTTGCTCAGTATTAAAAATTGTCTTCTAACGCAGCAACCCTCTCTAAGAGAAGATTAATGATGTTATCCTGTTCCTTGTCGGTGTATCGACCCCTAAAATTCAACCCACTTTCTGTCGTCATGGGAAAGCCTTGCTTTGATTACCAAAACTAACGCAATACGAAAACTTGGTAGGCACAATAGCTTTGTAGAAAAGCTTAGGTATGAATGTCACCGAACTTATAATAGCAACTTGGAATAGGATGGTAGAATAAGCTTAAGAAGGTGAAAACTGATTGGTAATTTAGGAATCACTCCTAGAAATCTGTTAGGCCTCACACCTAAAGTTGGGATGTATCACACAGCCCTAAGGAAGACGTTAAGTCTGTAGGAGAAATTTTATTAATGACCAAAAACCGACTTCTCTTTGTGGAGAAATGGTTATTTATAGACCTTATAACAAAAGCTCATTCTAATCCTAATTAGGACTCCTAACTAGAATAGAATTCTAGTAGAAAGCTAGAAAGCTAAGTTTCTTATTCCCTATAACAACTAAAATACTAATTACCAAAAATAACTACTAAACAGAAAATTACCATAAACATAAAATTTCTGCAGCTAATTCAAATTACTAAAATACCCCCTGCCGGCAAAAATTAGAAAATAAACTCCATAGAATTCAAACCAACTCCCAAGTTGGTTCCTTGTCATCAAAAGCATGCCAAATCAATGCTTGGGCATTCGACACATCCTTCCTACGTCTCCTATAAACCTTAGTGGATTTTTGCCACCTATCTCTATCAATAGGACTGTAGAAGCATCCAGACACTTCCTCTTTTTCTCTTTGTCATTATTTTCTAAATGTTCTCATCTGTTACTAAACTAACAAGGTCTCTTTTGTTGCTCCATGAACTCTTTGTGAAGAATTCTAACTATTTTTTTCATGTTTGACTAAACCATGTTATAGTGTTACTCTTAGTGAGGAGATTTTTTAGTAGTTTAGAAACATACAGGACGCACATGCTCATGAATTCAAACTATCTAGATAAAATTGTATGTTCTTTATATACACACGCACACAGATACATACATGTATATGCACACACACACACACAGACGCACATATATAAACATATTTTTGGTGAGTAAATAATACCACTTGGTCCATCTGGAAGGGGAGAAACTGTAGAGTTTCTGATGGGGACAAAAAAGAAACTTGTTCAACTTACATGGGTGCAGCCTACTTATTTGCCTCATTCAGAAATCACTTGTCCAAAGAGTTGTTTTGTTCATAGACTGGGTTTTAAAAACATATAGAAAGAGGAGAGTACCAACCATTATCTTGCATTTGGAAGAGTTTTCATTTAGCAAACTTCTAGTAGATGATGGTTATTCTAGCCGGCAACTCTTATGAAAAGTGTTTCCATTGTTTGTTCCCTCCTGCAAAAGACTGTTTCTGCTGGATATCTCATTCTGCAAACCTTTTAGTTGATCATCTTCTGATCAGATCACATTCTCTTTGAGTTTATGCATTTAGAGTTTCTATTTTAATTCTTGGCCGGGTTTCTTTTTCAGATTTTCATGTCTACATGCAATAGTGCTTGCATATCAGTTGAAGGCTTGAAGCTAAATGATAATCAGTATTCCCCACGTTTCCACATAATTTACGTTATTTTGTTCAGTTTTATTTTGCTTTCCTTCTGTATTTTGGTAATTAGGTCTTTACTTTAGTAAATAACATTATTCCAACCATGTGATGGGGAAGTTTCTTTTGCCACTTTTTTGCGTAGATTATGGAACTCTTCTTTTTACTTGGGTAAGCTTTTGCATTCTAAATTGTACTCTATTTAATGTCTTTGTTCCAAAAATTTGTAGACTTAGCACTGCCTAAATACCAAAATATCATTTGACTATTCCAAGCTATTTTCACTTAAAATGGATGTGGCCTCATCATCCTTTTTGAGTTTCATTACCATCTAATCACAAGTACCATGATTGGCTGCTTGTATCTGAAGGTCAGATATTGTCGTATTGAAAGCTATGAAGACTTAGAACCATACTCGTTTGAATGTTATTAGTTTGATCTCTTAATGAGTGATGGTATCGGGTTGATTTTTTGGGTATCAAGTAGTTTTCTGCATTAAGATAGTAATTCTACATGATTCATACATTGTATAATGCTGCTGTGGCTGAAGGAGGGTAGGTGATATTAATTATAACAGTTTTCATTTCTGGTATTCAACATTTTTCTCTGAAGATCATACTAGTCATTTTTTAGTTATTACATAACTTGTAATGCAATTTTTTTCCCATGTATACTTGCAGCAAATGCGATGCCTACTTGCTTGAAAATATTGCTATACAGTGCAGATAACTGCCCGAACTTTAGCTAGGAGCATTGAGTTACTAGAATTGGAGAGAAATTAGAAAAATTCGAATGAGTTAGCTTCTAGGCTATATGAGACCCGAAGAGAACTGATACAACTTTAGCCAAATAAACTGATTTGAAAGCTGCTGCTGCTGCAGTACATAAAATGAGTAATTATAGGGCTCTAAACCTAAAAGTGGCCAAAGCACACAATGCCGTTGAGGCACATGCCTAGTGCATGTGCAACAGCTATATGTAACTGTTCCTAAAACTACTGCAGGACTTAGCAACAAAGCATAACTAACAACATACTAAACAGCACCAAATTAAAGATCGAGCATGCTCCATCATTACTACAATTAGGTAAGCTCAGCCCCATCTCCTATGATTACAAGTATACACTCTGATTTGAATTAATCATGCAGTTAAAATTTGTTTATTCCACCTAATATTATTCATAATTTTAGTGGTAAAAACAAAGAAAAAATGAAGGCTCTGTTGATCCTGTTTATTGAGGGCATATCTTTCTTTAGTAATCTATTTTGTGTACTCATATGTTTGTTGCATTTGAGTATTTTCAGTACGTATGGCTCTTGCAATTCTCTTCAAAAACTTGTTCTTCTGTCTCAGACTTTCTGCTGGTCTTTCCACTGTGAAGCAGAACAAGTCTTCTTCAGATTGCAGTTTCTACCAATCTAAGGTGAGTTTCATGCCACAGTTAAAAAAAATAATAATAATAAGTTTATCTTCATCTCATGACTAAAGATACCAAGCTTGTAACTGAAAAATTCAAGAGAAGTCAGTACTGCATTTGTCAATCTGTGCTCCTGATTGTTAGACTGATGCAACAATGAATGCTAGTTAGATATTATAGTAGCTAAGCTCAATGTTTTGTAGATCCAATGTGTTTCTTTATCTATTTTGCATCTGTGGAATACTTAAAGAGTTAGCTTTTCTAACTCTATTAAATGTCAAGGCTACAGGAATGCTATTAAGCCTCACTTCTACAGTAGAATCCTGATGCCACTGAGTGATTGGGACTAGTCATTAAAACTACAATAAATAGAAGTGAAAGATGACTACTAATTTCTATGTTCCTTTATTTGATTGCTTTATTAACCATATGGTAGATCTATTTAGTCATATATGGGACAACATTGCTACTTTTTTTTTTTTGGTCAAACGGCAATGTACAAAATTACTACTTTAGGATCAAAATATTGGATTAGACTTAATGCAGAATGCAAGCTAAACCTAAACGAGGACAAATGGAAATTAATTGGAACTTTTAAGACATAATTTAAGATATTTTATGTTGGAAAAATTGTATAGACTTTTGAAGAAACCAATATTCCATTTTAAAAACTATCTTTTGTGTATAAAGTATGAGGCATGGATTGATTTGGTGTCAAAATTTTTTGTCTTCTTTTACTTTCCAATTTTACCCTCATAAAAGTAAAGATTTACTAAAGTAACTGCTAAAGTTCAGGACCTTTCTAATAACTTCCACTATTTTAACTTCCAATAACTTTTTTTTTTCCTTGCAACCAAAAAAAAAAACTGCTTTCTCTTTTTCTCGGCAACCAAAAAAAAAAGAAAAGAAACTTCTAATAACTTCCATTGTTTTAATAAAAATAATTTAAATTTTTTTTCTTAATTTGCACAGCCAAAGGGTGCACTTTTCCCACTTGTGTATATTAAGTAAAAGGTCACCAAAAGGGTTTGAATTTTGGGTTTTCAGTTTTTGTGGGAAGGTGTTCAGCACCCCATTAATTCAAATACTGACTACCAGTTTTGGATCTGAAAGACAAACTATTTGACATGACTTAATAAAAACTCTGTTAAATGGCTGGAAACACATTGACTACTGAAGATGCTTAAGTGGAGAATGAGTTGTGATATTTACTTGAGAAAAGAAGAGTAGATCTCATCCAATCATTACATAGATATTTTGTCAAGTAAGGAAGAGGTTAAACTACGTGGATATCTACCTTTTTAAGTGGATTGAGTATTTTGAAAGCAATGTTTAGGAGCAATACTTGAGGGTAGAAAAAGTAGAACTGTAGGGTGAACATTTCCTTGGTAAAAGAGTTAATTTCTAGTATGGAATATTTTTTAAGTGTAGAAAAGCCCTTAGATATCTGAATCAACTATTTAAGAGAACCCCGTGCAGAATAAATTTTGAATACAAGGACAAATATGTGTTCCACGATTTTATGTGCCTCGTTAGATAGATGATTACCAATGGTTACAGTAATTATTATATAATGATGTCATTTAAGTACACCCTTGAAATGAGAACATAAGATCTGGGATCTGTCTTCCATGTAGGGAATCATCACCTCATCTTACGTTTTCAAGTGTGTCGATGCTTAAAATAAAGGTTTGGTACCATAGCCCTCTCCCTAAGAAACAAATTTTAAGCAATTTGGGTACCATGGAGGACTTTTGATGTGTTGATTATTTGGATCGAAATCTTGAAGCCGAGAAAGTGGTAAACTGTAGAATTCTCAAAAACTTGAAAAATGCTTCAATCAATAAGTCACAGAACTTGAAACTAATAAATAGGTAGCACATCAGAATGCATTTTGATTCAGTTAGTGTTTGATCTAAAAGTTCTACTCCACTAAATGATGTCTCTTGAAAAGTATTGAGCGTACCTCTGGATATGTCAGTTATTGGTTTAGTATCACCAATATGGCTTTCAAAAAATGAGCTGTGTGTTTTCAAACAGACATTTTTCATTTTTGTGGCTTGTTTCCTTAATAATAGCAGAAGCTCAAGCTTAGCCCTGCTCATAAATTTGCTAATAGAATGAGCTAAGTTTGTTAGGCTCTTTAGAAAATGATCTAGAACTAGCTCATGTATGATAATTTTGATCTTGCTTTAGCATATAGGAAATTCCGAT
Source organism: Coffea humblotiana (assembly GCA_023065735.1). Taxonomy (NCBI): domain Eukaryota; kingdom Viridiplantae; phylum Streptophyta; class Magnoliopsida; order Gentianales; family Rubiaceae; genus Coffea; species Coffea humblotiana. Next base: position 43,873,812 of record CM041213.1, on the reverse strand, counting down.
AAAACTAACTTGTTTTTGAAAATCTGCATATTTGGAACACTTTCTTACTTAAAACTCAAGTTGCTTGTTTAGTAGACTAATGAAGTTGAAATATGCTGATCCAGTAAAATATACTGCTCCAGTAGGCTTGGATTTTTTTACAGCCATAGTCATTATGATTTATTAATAGTGTTAATGCTGAGTTATCTATTAAATCTGGTCAAGAAATTTCTTGAATAAAGCAAAAGTAGAGTGTGTTGGTTAAATCTCTCTCTAGTTTAGTAATACATTAAGAGTCTCTGTCCCGTCTAAACATAATGACTACATTATTTAATATCAGCATGGCTGACTTACACTAAGGCAATTAGAGACAAAATTAGTATGCAAAAAGCAACCAGCACCACTTGAGGTGATAATGCCCTTATTAACTGTGGTTTAGGCTCTTTACGCTATTGTTGTTGACTGTTTTATCTCTAATATTTCGTGGTGTTTTCAATTTGACATGTTAAGCAGTTACATGCATTATTGAGCTACTTCCATCTCGATAAACCTTTCAAAGGTATTTGTTAAGCCGAGGAAGCATCCAGATGATATTTATTGCCCAGTGCATGACTTACAGCTCACACCTGCCATATATAACCCAATTTTAATCCTTTTAGTTGTTAGATATAAAGATTGTGAATTTGCTACATTGTTATTGCTGCTAAGCTAATATCTTTTTGATGTTAATAATGGCTGTTTGATAATTAGGTATTGCAGATTGACCTGCAGGCAAGCTCAGTTTTTTGAATGTTCTTGGGTTCAAAAGTGAGGTGCCAAAATTAAACTCTGCCTTAGATTGACTCTAGACGTGGAAACTTGAGCTGTGAAGGTGCGGGGAGCTGAGGTAAGCTCAGCTTTATGAAAAGGAAATATGACTTGACTAATCCTTGAAAGCCTGCAATCGTCAAACACATAATGTTTGAGGATTTTGATTCATGAATAAATGCCTGAAGTGAGATTTATAACCTTTCTTGATTATGGAAGAGTTTCAACTCAATTAGATTATATGTGGCATGATTTGGAACACCCAAATAAACCATAAAAGAGGTGCATTTTAAGGATCCCTACATTGGAGATTTGTGGGGTAATGTATCTGGATCAATCATACATTACCTGGAATACTTCATTAGCCAAAGTGATACTTTTGGAAATGAATAGTGGCAATTTATGTTCATTTTCCCAAAAGACATGTTTAGACATTTTCATATAAATTTTCTCATTTGAAAAGAGATGAGCATTTATGCTACTTAATAGTCCATTGACTAAAATTGGCTAGGCATGTTCTCAATTTATCTTTTCAATGTGCCGCCCTTCATAGCCTTGCAGTGTAGGGAGGAAGAGAGGGGTGAGAGAGTTGATGCCAAAGGTATGGGTGCAGACAACTAAACCAACCAAGGCACTTCTATTTAATTTTGAGTTAGAAAAAGAAACGTCAGTTTTAGATAATTATAATGAAAAGCACCCAAGTTTCTTTGGGATCTTAAAAGGGGGAAAAAAAAGCTTCTGTGGGTAACTTCATAATTTGGTTATCTGTACCCTGTATTAGGTGGTAGGTCAAGTGAATCGCATTTATGTCATTTTGTTTCTACCTAGTTTAGCAAGCCCTTTTTCTCTTCTCTTTTGTTGAAACCCTTGAACCTTATGTTACCCTTGATATCAAAGTTTTCGACAAAAGGCGTTTCTTTGCCGTCATCATTGGTTTATTTTTAAGATTAATATTTCCTATACTGTTAGTGTGTCTGTGTCTACACTGACGGGACTAGCTGCATGCCATACCACCTCAACTTGAATTTGATCACCAAACTTTGCATATATGGCATGCATCTAGACCCGCTAGTATATACACTGATAGTGCATATAAGATTTACCCTCATTTTTCTAGTTGGCTGATAACAAGGAGGATGATGTTTCTCAGTATGTTCCTATTCTTCAAAAGCTTGATAAATGTAACTCAGGCATACATTTGTTTCCTATGAATCTTTTTATTCTGGGTTGTAGAAATTCTTCCTCCAAAACAACCAGATTTGGATAAAAACGTATTTGTTCTTGTTCATTATGACAACTCTGAAGTTTTATTCACGTCATTTGATAATTATTACTCATGCCAAAAAAGATGGTGTTATCTTCATGAACTTTGAACTAATTTAGATCCAAGTATCTGAAGATTTCAATGAATGAGACTCAGTTTTGTCGTACTGGAGTCACTTAATAAATTTAAAGACGTAAATGCTAGTGAATTATGGAAGGAATAATATAATTTCATACAATTATCACCTTCACTTGTAGACGTAAATGATAAGTTTTCTAGAAGCATCTTTGTACTCTGTGTATCTCATGATTTAGATAGAGTATTTGTTTCTCTTTTCCCCACTGAACCCATTTGGATTGCATTTTCTGGGGAGTTTTTGAGAAAAAATTAGTGTAGCAATTTTTTAGGGTGTGATATATGTAAGATAAAAAAAAAGTAATTGAAAAATGGGTAGAAGGAATATTCACAAAAAATGCAAAAAAAATTCTTTAAAAAAATCACAATCCAAACAAGGTCAATTGTCGCTGTGAACAATAAGGCTAGCAAATGTTTAAGCCGAAAAAAGATAGAAATTTTATGAAATAATTACTTTTGTTTGAGAAAAGACCGCTAAAGATTACTAAAGGGCCAAAAAACCCGTCTAATAGCCAATTAATTGGGCTGTGCCAAAGTCTACAAGAGGCCCACCCCAAGTCATGAGTCATTCTGGCAAGGCTGGATCTATATATGGGCCTTTGGACTCTGCCTTTTTGTACTTTGCTTTTGTGGCTTTTTGGAACTTGATTCTTTGGATTTCTTTGACCCATAAATTAGCTGCAATTCAAAAATAAAGAGTTTTACAAATTAATGAGAATTTTAAATGTTTGTTGCTGTTTTGTTCCAGCTCGTAAGAAATTTTATGTCTAAAACCAATATATTCGGATCGGCCCAAAACTTGGGTAGACTCGGTCTCTGGGCGATTGGATCTTTGAAAATCGAGTCTATTAAGTGTGAGCCTTCGGATCCACTTTGTTTGGATAGATTATTTCTAGTTTATTATTTCCAAAAATCATTTAGCACGCAACTTTTGACCTGTAGATATTACATTGACTTTTGTTGGAAAGTTATAATTTAAGGCATAATTCAAAAACGGTTTATATTAGACAGAATAAGAAAAAACTTCATTCGTAAAAGAACAACACAAGTGAGCCTTAATACTGGTCAACACATTTGGTCTCTTGGATGCATAGTTATTAAACCCGGCCCGGCCCGTCGGTTCGACCGGTCAACCCGGTGAACCGGCCATGAAACCGGGCCGGTTCTTTAATTAGATCGTTTCTGCAACTGAACCGTTGACTTTTCAACGGACCGGCGGTTCAACCGGAAACCCGGCCGGTTTTGTGGGCAAACCGGTTTTGAGGAAAAAATGCATTTCCAATGCCGCTGGAGGGAATCGAACACAAGACCTTTGGTCTTGTTCGTGCGTTGCTTACCACCAAATCACTTTATCACTTGTTAGTTAATGGCTATTCTTATGCTATATGAATATTTTGTTAATTTTATCTTTATTTTTTTTAATTCTCAAAAACAAATTTATTTGAAATCTTTTAATAAAACTTATGACCCCTATATTCTATAAATTACAAAATAGATTTCAAAAATAACTTCTTACATAATTTATTTTAAAGACAAATATTGTTTCTAATATTTTTTGCACTTAAAATTTGTAAATAACCTAGATAATTATAGTAAACATATACACTTGAAGTTTGGTAGATTACTAATTAAATTTATGTTTTGCTGATTCTTATATGAATTAAATATTCTATAGCAAATTAAATTAAAAGAATACTTGTTATGACATTATTTATTACAATTTATATCATATATCCTATATCAAAATTTATAAGATATAATATTTAAATATATTGAGTGACCCACTGGTTCAACCACTCACCCACCGGTTGAACCAGTGATCCGTTGACCCACCTCCTCCGCCGGTCTCCTCTCCGGGCCGGGTTTAATAACTATGCTTGGATGTACTAGACTTGGAGGCCTCATGTTTCATTTCTACACACTGAATCATTAGCCATGACATCAACAGCATACTAAGAACTTAATTTTTTTGTTTGGTTTGTGCCCTCCGTGCTTTTTATTTATTAATTTCGCAATTATATTAGAATCAAATAATTTCAATCATAGGAACCAAAGTAGCAATTTTTAACCATTGTGAGATAATAGAAGACATGACGAATCTCCGTTTTCAATCGCTATCATCGCCTATTTTTATAGGCTGCAAAACTTGTCTTCCTCCATTGTTTCACGCATTGTGAACCAATTCTGGACAATTTGTGAATTTGTGGGTAGTGATTGTCTCCTAGTATGGTGAAATTGCACTATTGACATCCAGCTCCACCTCTTTAGGGTTGCGAAATAGGTATCATCTAGATGCTCATTTTGTATGCAATTATGAAGTTCACAACATTCAATAACAGCTTTAACTTGGGTTGTCATCATGTAGTTAAGCACAACATTCTTTAATTTGTAGTTAAGCCCAGCGTTCTTTAATATGGTGAATTTCTCTTTAGAACAATGAAGCATCGTTCAATTACATCACGCAGAGTAGATAATTAAAAAGTTTCTTTGCAGTAGTAAATGCTCTCGTCATCATCTGCTAATATTTGCTTGTTGTGTCGTAAATGGAGATAAAAATTCAGGTAGACTACAATAGGTAAAATTGAACAAGTAGGACTTTCATGCAATATTGTCAAAAAAAGACTTAATGAAGAGTATGTGTCATTAAGACATAACTCATAAGGGTGTAACAACATACCAAGGGGACATTGGAAAGCAATTAGAACTCGTAAGGGCCCTATCCAATATCTGCATATCATGCACACTTTCTTCTCAACCTGCGTACAAAAACATGAATCCCATGTCATGATCGAACATATGTAACACATTTTGGAATTGTACCCATACCTATTGGTATACATCAGCTGTTCGCACTCAAAAACTGAAACAAGTATGTGTGTCTCATCAATAGTACAACAACATTTTACAAAGAGCACTATGATCACCATTTAAATATGCATGTGATATTTGGTATGACATAGAAATTTTCAAAAAAAAAATGTGTGTCCAATCGAATTATGTCGTTTTGTATAGACGTTTTCAATTTATGGCAGCTTACTTGGAACCGTAGATAAACTTTGGGGTCGTTCAAAACTTTTGGATGGACTTCGTCTTGATGTTTTGGTTTGATAATGAACTATGCAAAACTACATAACCTTCTAAGTATCTCTTGAATGTTCCTATAGACAATTTTTGCAAAGTGGTTAAATCTGTCCTCTATTATCCGTATACAATGATTATACTAAGGTCATTGTCAAATGCTCATTTATTGTCACTTGTTTGTGGTGGCTTTGTTGTACAAACCCATATTCCATTAACAAATAGCATAATCTCATAAACGAGTCCACATTGATCTTACAAACATCTAAATTCATGTACTGAGTCCAGACATCAACTCAACCATCATCCAGACTCCGTCACTTGACAACGAGATCCTATAGGAAACCCTTGTTATAGGGCCCCCGTATTCCTCAGCATATGGCCCGAACAAAAGAACAACATCGGCACCAAAGAGCAAGTTGTCTTTAACTTGTTGAACGAAGATTAGTCCTCATCTAAGTTATAGTCATGTAGTAGTCATCCATACAGCTCTCCAGTAGTTAAAAGGTCTCCTGATAACTTGGGAAAAGGATGTTGTCAAGAGATGTTCGACATTTGTCCTACTACTAGTTGCAAGCATTTATAAGAGAGAAAATCAACACTTGGACCGCATACTGGAGTGGGTAAATAGCGAAACTGCTCCATCGGATTTCCTATTAGTGGGCAAATAAGAGTTTTACTAACCTCAGGTTTAAAATGTCCTACACCCAATGGCATGTCTGGCCAGTCTCTTGCAGACACAAAAAATTGCCAATTCAAATGCATGTAAATCTTGTAGGACCTGGACATTAAGTGATTGACACTAAGTGGTTGAGTTGATATCCTAACACAATACATGATTTATAGAGGCTTGTAGGGTTAACGTGTATTTGTTTATGATGTTATGCTCTTTGTCAATGCAATATGAATTGTATCACAAAGTTATTATAAATTGGTGATGATAGAGGAGACTTTGACAATAATCTTGGTTATACTTGGTCATAACCATTATATGTGGACTATTAACGGGTAGATTCAATCATTGCACATAAACCATTCATAGGAACATTTGTGAGGTATTTAAAGAGTTATGCAGATTCGCATAGTTCATTATCAAACTGAGGCACCATGATGAAATTCATCGAAAAATTTTGAAATACTCGAGATTTTATGCGTGGTTCCAGGTAAGCTATTGTAAATCAAAATGTCTGTACAAAATAACATAGTTCGATTTGACAAACTTACATTTTTTCTTTTTCCTTTTGAATTTCTATATCATATCAAATATCACATGCATATTTTGATAGCATCCATTATTTTTTTATAAAATGCTATTGATAGGACGTATATACTTGTTTCAATCCCTAAGAGCAAACAGGTGGCATATAACAATAAGCATGGGATGCAATTCTAAAATGTTTTAGATTGTACAATTGCGACATGCGACTCTTGTGTGTGTACGCGCGCACAATTGGAAGGATGTGCGTGGGTTTTGGGTGGGTCCTAATCACTTTCCCATGCCTCCCAAGTATACGGCTACATTCTCGTGGGTCATGTCTTGATGACACCTATACTATTCATTAAGTGTTTTTTTTATAATATTGTAGGAAAGTACTACTTAATTGATTTCGCTATCACAATCTACTTGGATTTTGATCACCTTTTATGAGACATCAGGTAAATATTAGTGAACAATGATAGGAGGCATTTGCTATTACAAAAGAACTTTTTAATTACAAATACTTAACTATGCATAATATAATTGAGCGATTCTTCAATATTCTAAAGAGAAGGTTCACCATATTAAGAGATGTCGTGACCAACTACATGATGATACCAAGTTAATGTTGTTATTACATGTTGTGCAATTCATGATTTCATATGGGATGAGCATCCAGATGATACTTTGCACACCCTAAAGAAGGGGAGTTGGTTATCATTGGTGTAATTTTGCCATACCTGGATGTTGACTTTTCCAAAAGCCTACAATGTTTGATTTTTGTGGCAAAATTTTTTCATCCCACATCGGAAGAAGCTTAAGGAGTTCCTCCATTTGCTTCCTATAAATAAGGGGGTTTAGTGGTGAAGAAAGGTGCACCACTCAAGAGAGCATTATATGGGCTATTAGTTTCTTGGGTCATCTAACCCATTATAGTCAAATATTTTAGGCTATCTTGTTTTAAGTTTAGGAATATTTCCTAAATCTTTTGTAATGCCTTATTGGTCTAGAAATCACTTTCCTACGACTTTTGTATTTTCTTCTTCATAGTAAAATATTGCTCCTCCTCCGCCTGTGGACGTAGGTCAATTTGATCGAACCACGTAAATTTCTGTGTCTTTTATTTTACTTTGTTATTTGTTTTTATTGGGTTGCCACAACCCTTTTATATGATCGGTTTTACCGTTTAATTATTATATAGCTGGTGTCTACCGTCTAAACTTTATATGATCGGTTATCTCCGCTTCATACTTGATAGAAAATCAACAATATATACAAACATAAATATAAATAAATAAATACACCACACACACAAACATTTTTGTGTGTGTACATTTTTAGCCTGATCTAATGAAGGATAAAAATTTGAAGATTGTCTTAGATGATGTCATTGTTTTTTGAGAATTTAAAGTCAAAGGATTATGAATATAAAGAATATTAGAAAAAAGATCTTGTTATCTCAATGTATTTTACTGAAGATTTTGGGTAAGATTAAAAAAATTTCAAATTCTAAAGTATTTTTGAGTAATGCAAAATCAAGAAAGATAAATAGACATGACAAAGTTACAAAAACATATGTTGAAACTTCAAAAAACATGCTCTGTTTGGATCGGTTTTTTTCTAGATTATCATTTTCAAAAATCATTTGGCACACAATTTTTGATCAAATAAGTATTAAATTGACTTTTGTTAGAAAGTTATAATTTAAGTCATAACATAGAAGTGTGTTTGGATCAGGCAGAATAAGAAAATGTTTCATTCACGAAACAACAATACAAGTCGATCAATACATTTGCTCTCCAAATGTTGAGCACATTAATTACACACACCACTTGAAGGTAATGGATTAGGAGACCTTATGTTTCATTTCTACGTGCTAACTCATTAGCCATGATAATATCAACATGTTAAGGACTTAATTTTTTTTGTTTGAGTCCTTCACACTTTTATTTATTAATTTCGCAATTACATTAAAGCCAAATAATTTCAAACATAGAAATCAAAGCAACAGTTGTCAGAGAATAGAAGACATGACAGATCTTTATTTCCAATTATTGTCGTCGCCTATTCCTGTAGATTGTAAATATGTCATTCGCCATTGTTTTACGCATCGCGAACTATTAACCTTGGACAACTTGTAAATCTGTGTAGCTGCTTTATCTCCAGTGTTAGGACTGGCTCAAGAATAAACAAATTAAAGTTAGAATAAAATAGGCGGTATAATCGACCATATAAAGTTTAGGCGGTAGACACCAGTCATATAATAATTAGGCGGTAAAATCGACCATATAAAAGGGTTGTGGCAACCCAATAAAGACAAATAACAAAGCAAAATAAAAGATACAGAAATTTACGTGATTCGGTCAAATTGACCTACGTCCACGAGCGGAGGAGGAGCAATATTTTACTATGAAGAAGAAAATACAAAAGCCGTAAGAAAGTGGTTTCTAGGCCAATAAGGCACTACAAAAGGTTTCGGAAATATTCTTAAACTTAAAACAAGAAAACCTAAAATATTTGACTATAGTGGGCTAGATAACCCAAGAAACTAATAGCCCATATAATGCTCTCTTGAGTGGTGCACCTTTCTTCACCACTAAGCCCCCTTATTTATAGGAAGCAAATGGAGGAATTCCTTAAGTTTCTTCCGATGTGGGATGAAAAAATTTTGCCACAAAAATCAAACATTGTGGGCTTTTGAAAAAGTCAACAAATCTCCACCTTAGCATAATTTTAAGTCCTACCATTGACAATAGCAAAACTGCTCCACATAAACTCCAACGGGTCTAAGTCACCAACAACGAATACCAACCAAGTCCAAGCACTGCTTGAACTTGTAAGCTGGAAGAGGTTTCGTAAACATATCGGCTGGATTGTCCTTGGTATTGATTTTCTGAATAAGGACTTTCCCTTCAGCAATGATATCTCGGATAAAGTGATATTTTATATCAATGTGCTTTGTTCTCTCATGATACATCTGGTCTTTAGTCAAGTGTATAGCACTTTGACTATCACAGTGAATAACAGTAATACTCTGATGTAGATTAAACTCGCCAAATAATCCCTTCAATCACAAGGTTTCTTTGATTGCCTCGGTCACTGCCATATATTCTACCTCCGTAGTAGATAGAGCCACAACGGGTTGTAAAGTAGTTTTTCAAGTGACTGCACAACCCCCAATGCAGAATACGTAGCCTGAAAGTGATCTTCTTCTGTCAAGATCCCCGGCGTAATCTGAATCTACAAAATCAATCAGAGTGGTTTTATTTCTTCCAAACTCCAAACAACCGTTTGAAATCCCTTGCAAGTATCTGAGAATCCACTTCACAGCCTGCCAATGTTCTTTACGTGGACAAGACATATATCTACTAACAACACTGACTGCTTGTGAAATATCCAAACGACTACAAACCATTGCATACATAATACTGCCGACTGCACTGGAGTAAGGAACTCGTGCCATATATTCTTCCTCTTCATCTGACTGTAGTGACTGAGCAGCAGATAACCGAAAATGGTTAGCAAGAGGAGTATTTACAGGTTTTGCATCTTTCAATTTAATACTTATTTGATCAAAAATTGTGTGCCAAATGATTTTTGAAAATGATAATCTAGAAAAAAACCGATCCAAACAGAGCATGTTTTTTGAAGTTTCAACATATGTTTTTGTAACTTTGTCATGTCTATTTATCTTTCTTGATTTTGCATTACTCAAAAATACTTTAGAATTTGAAAATTTTTTAATCTTACCCAAAATCTTCAGTAAAATACATTGAGATAACAAGATCTTTTTTCTAATATTCTTTATATTCATAATCCTTTGACTTTAAATTCTCAAAAAACAATGACATCATCTAAGACAATCTTCAAATTTTCATCCTTCATTAGATCAGGCTAAAAATGTACACACACAAAAATGTTTGTGTGTGGGGTGTATTTATTTATTTATATTTATGTTTGTATATGTTGTTGATTTTCTACCAAGTATGAAGCGGAGGAAATGTTTTCACACTAAAAATGTTTATGAATGCAAAACAGTACCACAAAAAAAGCGCACTTTCTGTACGAAATAAAATTAGGAGTACAAAAGAAAAAAAGGAAGAAAGAGAGAAATGACGTAAGAGCAAGGCAACTTTAAAAAACCTGCACAATGCAGTCTTAAAGGTGAAACTGAAGAATTAACTTGTCAGCTGTTAACTATACCATTTCTTTTTCAATAGTTAAAAAAAATTACTTAGCTGATGAGTTAGAAATTAACGAGAAGCAAGAAGCTTATTTCTATAATCGTCGCAGTTTTCACTGAGGATTTGTTGATTGCAATGATAATATAGTAATCAAAGTCAAGGTACTCACCATTAATCTCAAGTTGTTGCTAGTGTTTCCATGTATTATACCATGAATTGGTGAAGAAAGAAAACTGAGGGCAAGGATCAATTCTCTTTCTTCTTTTTTTTTATCTTTGGTGCAGATTATGAAGTAATAAAAGTCAGATTAATCGCTGTTAGACCATGAAAATTAAGTAGTTGATACCTTGTCACCTTTAGAACAGTCGAGGTTTGGAGCAGACATTTCTGCATTTGTCCTCTAGCTAATCTTTGCTGGAGATGGCATCTTGCAAGTTTTGTTCTGTTTTTGGCTTGAATTTAATCCATATCTTAAAAGATTTGTAAAATTCCTGGAATCATGCTTGCTTTCTTTTGAGAGAAAATTAATACTTATCGAAAAATTGGAAAATGGAAAGATTAAATGAAAATAGGACTTCTCCCTTGAAACATGGAATTTTCAAAATAGTCAATTGGAGGATGAAACAAAACTAAAGTTGCTTGGGGACATGTAATAACAGAAATGTCAAGTGAAATTTTTCTTATACCATCTGGAATGTTATTAGTAGGAAGTCTCCAATTCTTTAGAACATTTAACTTCGAAGAAACGTAAACAAGAAGAATTGATGAAAATTTATAAATGCCTGGGAATTACAATTCTTATTAGTGATTTTCTGGATATTGTGGAATTCCAATCACAATCTTCTGTATTTCTCTTGCTAAGTATTAGCAATATCAAATAAAGGTACCTGCAAAACTTTACCAGCATCTTTGGAGAGCTAAAATTAACAGATTGGATGGCTCTACTTTTTGTGCAAATTGTGCCGAAAACAAGTTCAATAATTGCACTTTTTTTCTAACTAAAATGGGAAAAGAATATATAAATTGATATACCTCTAAATTAACTTTATTCTTAATGACGAGTTCAGTACCATGACTATGGAGGATTTTTTTTTTTAACAGGGGGAATGAGTTCAGACTGAGTTCATCTCAGGAGTTTCTAGACATAATGAACGTGAAATCATAGCTCCAATTATTGGGAGGAAGTAGAAACAGAGCAACACGGTTTTCCATGAGAAAAGGGAATCAGATGATAACTAAACAGACCACAATTTAGCAATGAATAGTAACATTCTTGCGAGAAGTCTTTATAAGGTCCTCTTTAGCATTTGAAGTTGAAGAAGCAAATTCAAGGAGCTCTGGATCACATTCAAACATGGACATGACTTGTTCTTCCAGAGTTACCATTGCTTCAAATCCATCCCCAGATGGAGTGTCCATCAACATAAATGTGGTCTTCTCAGGATGAGTGGCAACTGGCAACAGATACCCGTGAATGTCTTACCATTCCAAAATCAATCTGGTAAAGTGGAAAGGCACACCAGCTACTGCAATGATAGAGATCGGAATTGTTATGTTTGTATTGCTTTGCACGATCTCTAAGTATTGCAGTCATGTTTAAGGAAAAATCATTAGCTTCCATTTCTGTTCTGTACTGATTCTTGATCTCTTTTTATTTCTTAACTTTCAAATCAACCCTGAAAATTTCATCTCATTTTCCTCAGATACAGGTATGAAGAAATTCAAAGCAAGGTTTCCAATGGAGTATTCTGGCATTGGTGGTATGATTAGTGGGCGCAAGTTTGTGGCACAAGTTTGTGAACCGAAACAGTGAAGAGGGCTGAAAAGAGTGCAGCCGTGACATTGCTGTAGACATTACAGGGTTTAAGAGAAGCACAACCACGACTAGTTTCTCCTGCCCAAATCTGCTGCTATGGACTTGAGCAACTTCTGAAGAAAGTGACTTGCTTTCTTCAGGACCCTTGAAAATCCTGCTAGCTTCAGAGGTTGTTAATCCAATGGTGGGAAAATTTCTTTACCAATGAAATGTGGGGATGGGACATGGCCTGGTTGATGAGCAATCAAAGCCCAATCATCGAAGAAAGTGGCTGCTGTGGATGCATCCGCAACCTTGTGTGATATGTAAGCACTTATCGCCATTCCACTGTACTTGAAATAGCTGAGCTGATGAACTGCTGGATGACCTTTACTGGACTTACCCCAAGGTAAACCTTGGGGAGACACAAGATCTTCAGCATCAGGATAATCCACAATATTATTCATTGTGGTATTCAATTGAACTTCAAGAAACAGAACTCCTCCATAGTTGCATTCGATTGAATCCTTATCAGTCAATTTTCCAGCAAATGGGAAGTAACAAGACAGTGCCTTTGATAAGGAATCTTTGAAGTATTAGAGACACTACTTAGGCTAGTATTCTGCTGGCTGGAGAAAAGGAAAGAAACTGGAATATATACACTGATCCATGGACAAAAGCTTGAAGAATCGAAGTAAAGAAGGGGTTTCTGAAAAGTGTTTTATTTTTTGTTCAGAAATTATTTCAAATTTTGGAGAAATTATTGCAAAAGCCATGTATGATTTTGACTTCAGAATTGTTGGTGATCATATTCTTGCCTTTGCTGGCATTAATTTTTTTTTTAATAAAACATAAGTCAATATTATTAATAATATAGTTGGAAATCGTCCAACACGATTTGCTTGACAAAAAAATCTGCATTAACGGCAAAAAATACATTGAACATGTCACAGATATATTAGATTTGAAAAATCATAAGATTTACCAAAGTTACAAAATATAAAAGATTACACTGTGAATTACAAATCATCAAATCTAACCAATTGAACGAACCACTCCATAGATATCTGTGCATGTCTTTTCCTGCGGATCTGTTATCCAACTAGTTCAAGCTCAAAACTAATGTTGAGATCTGATGAGAAGATTCAAGAAATTTTAAATCTAACATATAGATCTGAAGAAATTCTTAAATCTAAGAAAATAAATAAATACTAAACAAAACTCTCACCAAGAGAAAAAACTCTCACTAGTATAGTTTGGGAGAGAAGAAAACTCTCACTAGAATATCGTAGGAGAGATTTTATTAAATAAAAGTAAGAACAAAGAGGAAGGAAGAACAAAGAAAGAGGAAGAAAGACATTGACGGAGGAAGAAGCGTAGAGAGAAGGTTGAATGTGCAGAGAGAGGAAAGGTGCCTTTCCTTGCATTATATGGCAGTGTTGCTTGGAGTAAGCGGAGAGAGAATAAATGGAGAAACACAAATTAATTGCTAAAACTAGTTTACTGCCAATTAATATTATGTGACTTAAAATACATTCGTCCTGTCTAACCAACCATAGCATCATATATATATACTTATTTGCAAAAACAAGTCTTCGTGCAGGTTGACATAAGCTCGCAGGTCTCAACAATTTAGAAAAATCAGAATGATTCTCTCATGTCAACTGTGGTTTTTTTTTAATAAAAAATAAAAGCTTGAAAGAGAGAGTAATTCCTGCAAATTATTATCATATTTTCTTTTTAAAATTACCATGAAAAAAAAAAGCAAGCATTAAGAGCAGGTTGTAAAGAGTAAGTTCAATTCGAAGTTCAATTTGAAAACAAACTTCAAAATAGCAGTGTATGATTGATGAATGATAAAGTTTCCAGCTCCCATCTTCTTGATATGTCTATTTCTAATTTTCTAAATAAATTATAATAGAATTATTTCTTCTTGACCAATTAGAACTTTACAAAATGGTATATTAGGGGTCTAAAAAGATCTCTTTTTTTAGACAACTTCTCTCTACTGCTCCTCTTCTCCAACTTCTCTCTACTCCTGTTTTTCTCTGAATTCCTTCCTCTTCAGGAGTGAGACCACCATGGTCTCCCTCCCATAGGTTTCGTTTTTGTTATTTTCCTAATAAAATTTTTCCTAAATTTTCTTAGTGGGAGATCTCTGTTTCTCCTAGGGTTCCTAGTGAGAATTTTTGTTCTCCTAGGAGTTTTTAGTGAGATTTTGTGTTATTTTTCCTTATTTTGTTGTTTAAATTTGAATTTACTTCAGAAATGGTTGTCAGATCTGAATTTATTTCAGATTTGAGTCTATGACGGTAAATCTCATCATCTTTATTGGAACTTACAACTGTTGATTAGCAGATTTGAAGATTGCAACATGCACAGAATGGGCTGCAGCAATTTATTCTGTGAAGAGATGATTTTAAAATTGATGGTACTTTTTAGATCTATTTTTAATTTTTTAGGCCTTTTGTATCTATTAAATTGTAGATCTATAATTTTAGTGCATGTTTTATCTGCCATTAGGGAAACTATGTATATCAATCGTGCTGAATGATTTCCACCAATCCGTTAATGAAATATGTTTTATTATAAAAAAAATGGTATACTAGAAGTGTATCAGAAGGACATTGGGTGAAAATGAAAAAAAAATTGGAACTATTTATCTAGGGCATCAGCCATACTCTAGCATCCGCATAAGCCTATTAATTTCACATTAATTATTATTCAACTATTCATTCAATCACTGTATTAGTTACGCTTAAACATGCTTTTTGTTCTATCCAATGTAAAAAGAGATAATAGCTTTTTCTTTTCTTTTATGTTCTTTTCTTTTTTTTCTTTTTACGATTCACGAGACATATGAGCATTACATAAAAAAAGAAGGTGAACTGTAATTAAAAGCCGAATCAAGAATCTCACTATTACATATCTAATGTCTCTTAAAATTTTGAGATAGACCTTCGAAACAAATAGGTAGTACCTCAAGTACTCCCTACAACGTGTGTATTAATTGACGTTGTCCGTGATAATTAACCTTGTTTTTCCAATGTGGACTTGAAGGGAGATAAGGAGATTATTTTATGAAGTTATGAGACTGCAGCAATAGTTCAAGGACCTCTGGCTAAATTATTCAATGTGATGGATATGTTCATGTTTCCAAATCGTCCAAACCATTGACTTCTCGTTAATGTGATGGAGTGTTCATCATTTTTTAAATCATCCACACCATTGACTTCTTGTTAGGACTATGATTTAGCATTTTTTGTGGGTTTCTTTTTAAATTAGATATTAAAATTGGAGGCTCCAAACTTGTGGTATATTGCATTAGAACCCACAATAATTCGAGACTGGTGACATTTCTGTCACTAATTATTGATTCCAAATGCAAAAAAGGACAAAGGTATAATCTAGCCAACAAACAAAGTGAGGAAGGAATATTTACAAGAATCCTTTTCCTCACCCCAACAGTTATAGTAGGAAGAATTTCTTAATCAAGTAAGGGCTTTAATTACTTAATATTTATTAATATTCATGGCATCATGATAAACTTAATGAACCTGAAACATATAATTAATATATAAAAAAAATACAATAAGTCAATGCATTGAACCACCCTAGCCCTTCACAAATTAAGTTATAATGGATGCAATGTTCATAAAACCAACAAATTGCCCCTAATGATTAAAAATCAAATTTATACGGGTAGCAAAAAGACAATAATGCCAAAGTTATAGGCAAATTGTCTGAATACCCTTTTTCATTTTCTCTTTCTTGATCTTCTCCTTTTTTTTATTATCTTTTTTCTTTAAGTGAGAGGTTTTGAATTTAGCATCTTCTATTTATAATCCCTCTCACTTTGCCACCCAATCCAATCATGCATTCGCCTCTTCTTCTCATTTTCTTTAATAAGTTTAGATTTCTTTTTCCACCTCCTCCATTCTTATTATTAGATACAAATTTCGACAATAATATGCAAAAGAATTTCATTAATGGTTAAATACATTCGATTGTTTTCTTACTAAAATATTGAATTATCATAAGTTATCTTAAGAAATCAAAACACATATATATTAAAAAATATAAAGCAACTTCTATTCATATCAAAGAATTTCTTATTTACAATGCATCAATTGTTAATAGTAACAAAAATTACATAAATCATTTTTACTAAACAAATCTTACAATGATAATAGTTTATGATAATTACGTATATCACATAACAAAATGATAATAATTATTTAAGAACCAAAAGAATTTGTTGACAAGGATAAAGAAGAAAAGAAGAAGACAAAAAAGAAGTGAAGTATAATAAATCTAAAAGTTCCATATTTACCCTCAATTGTTAAGAAAAATTGAAATTACTTAAATTATTGTTAATAAATGTATACTACATTTAGCTTCTTGTGATGATTTAGGATAATTAAATATTTTTCATAAGAATATATATATTTAATCATAAAAAGATACTTCCTCCGTCCCATTGAAAGTATCATTATTTGCATTTTAAGATATTCCAAAATATTTGTCATGTTGAGAAAGTTAAAGCACATTTTAATCTCCTCTTCCTATATAATCCCTCTTTTTAATTATATACATGTTACTATGCAAATTCAAATTTTGAATTTGTAAGAGTAAGATTGAAAAGAAAAGCATAAGCATCATATAATTGGGACGGAAGAAGCAGTACATTACTACATTACAATAAAAATCTTATACATAGTACATTTTCCTATAATGGGGGCCATAATTGTCTTTTAGCTACTCATGTATATTTGACTTATAGTCATCGGACGGTTTGTAATTTTCACAAATATAGGGTGTAATAAACTATCAATTCCTATGTAATTAAGGCTTAGTTTTATTGAGTGTAACTGATAACGCGATTTGGATTTTAAGAAATGTCAATATTGCAAGATTGCATCTCAACGCATGTACAACAGGAATTCTTTCATCAATACTATCTTTGTTTACATGACAACTATACAAATTTGAATTTAAAATATAACTTTTACACATGTATCAGTAATAATGTATATATTATCAATGTACATAAAAATTTACTGTTACGTAAACGAACATGTAATCTTCTTGGACGCTTACCACATTGAGAGCTTATAGTGGTGTTTTAAGTTGCTTCTGTGAACAATTTGAAACCATTTGGCAGCATATTACGTGCCAAAAATAATACTACTAAAATATAGAGAATACATGTATGACAGCAAACCGTCTAGGTAAAGCAAAGAATTACGAGAAGCAAAAAAACTACTAAAAACCGATCAAAAGATGAAAAGTAAAAATGAATGGGGAATATCAATGCATAGATACATCCCAAAAAGACGATGAGTAGAAACGAGGGGCTTACGATAATATTAGTATCGAACCAGCAGATGCTTAAATAGAAAGGAAAATAATGTACAAAAACCAAGTGGACTAGAGATGCACTTGATCAATTTTCTAAAACGTAATATGTAACAACAAAAAAAAAGAAAGAAATTTTACGAACTTAGAGATCCTGTTACATGCATCAACTCTGTTCGAAGTACCATATTCCTGCTTCTGGGAACTTTGTTTGAGAAAGTAGGAAACAACTAAAACAGAACCCAAGGAAAATTTATCAAAATGTACTACTACTGGGACCGTAATTGCAACTTAACATTTGCTACTTCTACAAAGGTCAAAACATACAAGTGTTGCAATATATCCCCAAAATTTGTCGTCCCAAATCTACTGTAAATAGCCCAAAATTGACAAAAGAATAAACAGTGGGTCATCCATCCCCAAGAAAGCAACACTAGCAGCAAGGCATTACCTTCCACGTACTGATTAGAGATCAGTCTTTAACTGCTGTGCCAGTCGCCCTTGCTCACAAAAAGAAGCCAGGTTGGGGAGCATTTCAGTTCTTGTACAATGAGAGGCACTTCACAACACCGAAAGCCACAGGATAAATGGAGACAAAGGGGGGTCGAATGCAACTGTTGGATCGACCAAAGAATTAAGATAGCCGTATCAACCCTCTCAAATCCTTGTATAGTTTGGAAAAAGATGCAGCAATTTATCTAGCGTATCTGGTAAGAATTTCCTTGCAAATAAGTAGCACGGTTTTTCATTTCCGTTCCACAAGCATTCTCGAATCTGAATTTCCTTCTGCAAATATCAAAGGAAGGTAAGAATGAATAGGTAACCAAACCCGAAAGCATTAGAGGATAGATTGACAAGTAAATACATACCCTTTCATCACTTGTGACATGGATACTTTCTGTAATAGACTGCAACAGAATAAGAAGCTGTGTCACTCCACATTGATGAGTCATTGAAATGAATTAGCTACTAACAAGCAATGGAAAATTTATAATAGCCACCCTTTCAAAGAAAACATTTTTCAAAACAAGTATCCTCACAGAAAAATGTCCAGATGGTGCAAAGCAATAGGAGTCCAAGAATACCGTAATATTTTTTATAAGCTCATATGTAACATCCCGAGCCCTGTATGACTTGGGATGCCACTTCCCCTCAGGACCAGTCAACATGTGTTACAGACCAATTTGCTATTCCAGCTGGATCAAGCATCTGAATTTCCAAGACAAGATAAAAAAGAGAACATTAACTTATTACACAAAAAGAGGCTGGAATTGCAGAAAAATCACACAAGGTAAAATCAGTTTAAACGACGACATAAATATTCATACATGGAAGAATGTTGGTAGATAGTGTTCATCCGAATAGCAGTTCTTCCCATCCATGCCTGGCTGTTAAACCAGAAAAACAAATGTTAAAAACCAGTGCAGTGAACCAAGTTCAAAAGGTAAAATCCAAGTGCAGTGAACCAAGTTCAAAAGTAAAATCCAGTTTCACTGAACATTCAGGCTCATTGAAAACAACTCTGATCATCACTGTGTGTTTATAAATGGCCAGCTCCAAGGCAGGATATGAAGAATTTAAGAAACATAGACTTCTTTGTGCAAATCCCTGGACCAGAAGACCACAAGCAAGACAGTGACTTATTTTCATCAACACTTCAATAATCTCTCAAGTCTAGTTGAAGCAGATTATATTTAGTGTACTACATAGAAAACCTGTCTAGTACAAGGTCTACTAACCATATAACAAATTATTTTCTCATCAAAGGATGCTGGGGTACTATACTGTAGAGAGGATGCAACACAACTTCCTTTTAGCAGCCCATCCTCAAGTCTGAACTGAATTTAAACTCATTTAAATTTAGAAGTGATAATTAAAGCATCAGTTTTAGCTACAAGATGCATATATACCAGATGTACCTAATATTCTTAGCAAGGCGTAGACAATTCCAAATCCTAACAACAAAAAAATGTCAAATGCATCTTTTCCCCAGTTAGATTTCTATGGCATTAAAGTTTCGAATAGAAAATATTACACATTAAACTTCTTCAAATAATCTAAATATAGTAGAAATAACGTAGTGGTAGTAGGCAAAAATATAAGCACATACTATATTGGAAAATTTGGGGAGGAAACAGTTTAGTATGTTTTGGAAAAGGGGCAAGGAATATGATATTAATGTCTACAACCTAGTTCAACAGAATGATACAAGATGGAAAAGCGGTGAGGAATATGATATTTCATGTCTACAACCTAGTTTAACAGAATAACACAAGATGGGTCTTTAAAGAGAATTTAAAGACCAAGTGGGAGAGTGAGCTTCTATACATGCAAATTTAATATGAAGTCAATTTGGACAACTGCCCTAACTACATTGGTTACTAAATCGAGGTCCACCAACAAGATTCCAGTACCAGCCAAGGGCATGACAAAACACAATTGGGCTCCAATTGGTTGAAAATCAATGAGATATTCATCTTCTCAGCAAACCAAATGACACAGAGATACTACACATGAGAGAACAAAAACACTGCAATAGAATATATCAATGTAAAACCATCATGATAATAGCAATGTCTATTTTCATAACTGGCAGAGCCACATTATGTTGGAAGGTGCACAACTTCAAAGAAATTATGACTTAGCTCATGAACCTCCCAACTTCTTGAATATGCCTTACATTTGCCACCCTCTAAACTTTGTAAGATTCCCACTACTCTTTTCCCCACACCCCACCAAAGCCACCCACAAAAGGGGAAGGGACAAAGATTGTACCCCTGTTCTATTAGGATAACAAAAAGTACCACTAGGAAAATTAAACTCATTTTTGCTTTTCCATTCAACCATCAAAACTTAAGCTATAAATTGTTGACTTCATTTATGATAGCCATTTGCCCCACTATCCAAGTTTCAAATCACACTTGGCATCCTCTATTTGTATGCTAAATTTTGAACTGAGGTTCCAAATTTCACTTTGATCTTATCCATGATCACTATGCACAAGAAGAGGGAAGTTGGGTGGTGAACAATTTTAAAACATTAAAGAATACCTACTTCTTTTAGATGATAAGTAATGAGACATTGGAGAACTTTAAAATTTTCTGTTGTAACCATTCAGCCACATCAAGTTCCTTAAAACTCGGGAGAATTTAGACAAAGCGTCACTTGGATCATAACATCCAAAGGGGAAAAAAAAAGCTGCCCAACTATGTTTACTATTAATTAAACAACAGTGGAGACGTGTTATTTTGCCACTCTATTGTAAACTCAAAAAGAGCAAAATGATAATACCCACCACCACCACGGTGGCTGCACAAAAATATGACCAGCAGAAAGCAATTAAGAAGAAAGTTTAGAATTCAATGGGCAAAGGACTACGTATAAAATGTCACATGCAATTCTATCCTCTTGTATTCTAGTAATCAACAACCAGTCCACAAACATGCATCAAAAATAAATCTGCAGTTTTACACTCTGGCAGGATCCTATGCAAAGTATGTTCTTAAGCAGTAGATGATATACAATTATGACATAAAACATTAGAGAAAAACATTTGGACCCGATAGGGAACCTAAACCCCTCCTCCTTTATCCGGGCTTGGGACCGGCAATGTTACCATAACACTGGCGGAGTTTTGATCACACCACCTAACTTTTAGAGTAAATCAAGCTTGATATTGGAGACGCAAAGAAAACTGTATGAAAATTTCAGCAGGTGCATATGTACTGGTTCAAATCTCAGGTGAGACGTCTTATATAACACTGCATTTATTGGACTCTTGCTGATACGCTAATAATTCATTTTTGGGCAATCATATGATGATCAATATAGCACCATGCTACATAAACATTGCAGCTAATACACTATAATACATCACATCAAACAGCCAACAAGCATTCACAGTAACCGGACAACAAAACTATTGGTAACTAGAAAAGATTTTACCCCAAAAAGAGTTAAAGAAATTGTTCAGAATAACAAAAAAATTGGAAGCAAATGCCATAGAATAAACTGCAAATCTGATGACAAAGCATATAAATTCCAATTCTCCAATGATCAGGATTAAAAATAAAACTACCTTACAGTAATCCCGGAAACTTTGTGTAGTATAGACCGTCAGCCATGATTATGACAGCATGCTGTCGCTTCATTGTGAACCACTGCAAATATCGGAAATGATACACATTAAAAGATATTGAATAGCTCAAATAGACAGAAACAGCTCAATATGTCTAATATCACATCACCAACTCCTCAAAAATTAAACTTCTAGGACTCTATTACAGATTCAAAGCATGACTAGAGAGCATCTTTTCCAACACAATTAGTTCTTGCAGAGCAGAACATTCAGGAGTATATTTTTTAGCCTAATGTATTTTTCCTAATTTGTGGTAAAGACTTATTCCATAACACTCCCAGATGTGGAAGATGGGATGTGTTACTTTCTTCTATGGTATTCTTTGGATTCAAAGGATTTGCATATGGGCTTAAGGAACAAAATACAAGCGTAAAGTACACCGGTTCATTCTGCTTCACAGAATTCTTCCAGCAGTGAAGACAAAATTCTACACAGTTTAATGTCCTTCCATCCTTGCACACTTTTTTAGAAAACAAAGAACCTTCTTACTTAATTTTTATACCTGTGCACCCTTTCTGAAGTCTTTTTTCTCAACTTCCGGTAACATATGCTCAGAGTACCTGCCACTTCCATGCGGTCCAGGATCCTCAAAGCTGAAAAAAAATGATAACTTACTCTCAGAACAGAAGACAGACAGATGGAAATTACTCTCAGTGTTAGATAACTTAATATCCTTTGCTTTAGAACAAAAGACAATTGAAAAGAAAGCTTTAAGCACAGTTCAGTTTCCACTCCAGGAGAAGAAAAAAGCAAAAAGAA
This sequence comes from Coffea humblotiana, assembly GCA_023065735.1. Taxonomy (NCBI): domain Eukaryota; kingdom Viridiplantae; phylum Streptophyta; class Magnoliopsida; order Gentianales; family Rubiaceae; genus Coffea; species Coffea humblotiana. The sequence continues at coordinate 43,851,117 of CM041213.1, read as the reverse complement.
ATCATATAACCAAGATACTAATTCATAGGATGCCACTGTGCACGAACTTAGGCTTACCAGTCAACGAAACTGACATTTGTGTACATCAGATAGTTGTACACAAAATCAAAATTCCGCAATGGTATACAACTGCATTCAGGATAAGTCTTGGTCAGCAAATGAAAATAAGAGGTTGGTACTCAAAATTCAGCAAGAAAAGTAGTATTTTATCATCAAGCCACCTCTCTGACAGCAACACAAAATGGTGGTTATCGGGATCTTGAAGTGCATTTGACAAAAGACGTCTCTCTGCATCCACCATGGAGATTTTTCCCCAAACAACCTGCAGAAAAATCCACCAATTCCCTAACTTAGCTCCTCAAGAAAAGGCATGATACGGTTTCTATAATGATAAATATACTAGAAATTTGCTTCTTCACACAACAAGAATAAAATGACAATTCATAATAATAGTATCAGAAAAATAAAAGATACTAGAAATGCATGCTGCACGCTAGCTTAAAACAGCACAACAGAAACTTTCTTTTGGCAAGTTAGATGCAAGAGGCACAAGAAAGACCAACTACAGACTCAGTAGTTTTGGCTTCTGGTATGGACAACAATTCCTTTCAAGTCATGGGAGAATTAAAAATTTTATTTACATGGATGATGACCAATTCAATCAGATTCTTCATTCTGCATGTACATGCTTAAATTGACTACAACTAATTTGAAGATTTATAAACTCATTTCAGTGTTTCTTTCACTAATAGAAAGCGGGAAGTATAAGTATAAACAAATAAAATAGTGCATCATTCAACCTAGATTCCAGAGTCCACCATCATTCCCCCTTCTCCCACCTCACTCCCAGCCAAAAGAAAAAGAAAAAGATTTAAAAAAAGACTCGATAAACTGTTTGAGTCAGAAGATGAATGACTTATTGTCAATATTCCAGTTTTAACCTCCAGACTGCATGTATATTTCAACAATAAAGTGCTTCCATTAGTCAGTCTCTCTTTTTCATAATCCAAAAGAAATTTTTCCTACAATGTCATCGAGCCATTAAATAGTCCATACCATCTCACCATCATTCATGTCTTCTTCCTTCCTCTTTCCTTATTTTCCATTTTCTTCTTGACATATAAGAACAAAACCAGAGTCTTCATGGTGAATTAATATACTATGATTAACATAGTAATCCATCTGCCAGCCCCAACAGATGGTTAAAATTATTACCAGCAGAAGGAAACTAAAATTGACAAATTTGTCCCTGCCCCCGCTTTCCTTTCTTATTTGGTCTGTCAAAAGGATTGTTTCATACACAATTTAGCTAGCAACACATTAAACAGTTATTCACCACAAAACAAAATTGCTATTCATCATTTACGAATGTAAAACCATAAATGGATGTCAACAATCATGTTTATAACAATTAGCTGACTGGAAGAAGTACATTGAAGAAATGTAATATAGTGAAGAATTGAAGATAAACTTCAAAGCAGGAATGATTGACCCATGCTGCAAAAGAATATTGCTAAATTAAGATTTGGCACAGAATATATGACCTTATCACTTCGGATTTCACGGTTAATAAAGTAACGGCTGAAATGTAGTGGTTTGTCCTTGGAAGCATGCACATAGACAGAGAATCTACCTTCATTGCCCTGGCAAAAGAAGTACAGGAACTTCATCACATACCTTGTATGAATATATATATTTTTTTATTCAACATTGCAAAACATTCTTCATGACATGAAGGATTAAAACTAAGAAGTAAACTTCTTGGTATCCACCAAAGAACCAAATTCATCTTGCTTCAAAAGAGCAACAATAATTGGTCCTAAAACCAAGCTAAAAGTTTTAGTTCTCAAAGTTTTTGTGCAACGTTTTGGTTACTTAGCAAGCCTTCAGTTTTACATTTTGACCAAAAGATGCCTCATTCTTGAATTTCTATGCATTCAACCTTTCAGAAAGGCTATGTACTTTTGTAAAGTCAACATTGGTGTATTAATGACCTAATTTTATAACCTATCAACATGTTTGAAGTATAAAGAAATACCATAAATGTCAAAAATAAGAAACCCAAAACCATTTCTATATCTTAACTTCAAGAGTTCATACCTCCAACACCACAAAGCCACTATGCTCAACAAAATACCAAAAAAGGTATGAAGCAGACCAGACACACAAGTCAATAAAAACCGCAATCAAACAATCATGTGGTATTCTATCTTTCCAAATGTGAAGCAAAACCGCCATGAATATTCAGATTCATTTACATGTTGCACAGAAGAAAATCCCTATATCTCAAAGCCACATAAGCCTTTATTCTATAGGTACTTCTGATTTTTGCCAACTTTTCCAGCCAAAATTACGAAGCATATACTGATGTAGGCTAACTTTTGGCTTTCATTTTTACCACTCTTGGGGTGTTAACATAAAACTTGGGGAAACGTCTCTATCCTTCACACAGAGTGAACCACTTTTGAACATGTTCTACTGCATTATGCTAATAGTTAAGGAAAGCATTAAGCTTACGAACTAAAACTTGGACAATCCTTCAACTAAAGACCAACTAAAATATAACAACCCCTCAAGTAGATGGGACTCTATCATGTACATAAACATAAAGCAAAGTAAAATTTTGAGATAAATATAAGCTTTGATGTCAGTTTCTGAAAAGACAAAAAAGACGTAATTGCAAAGTAAAGGAAATAATTTGAATGGGTAAACAGAACAGTAAATACTCTACAGAAAAATATGAGTAATTGTAAAGGTTATGCAGATACCTGAAAAAATTTATCCCACAGTCTCTCAAAGGGTAATGGACCAGGGGTCAGGAACAAGAATGCAATTTTAGGGCTCTTGGATACAGTACGAGGCGTATTAAGAATGTCTTTAATTACAACACGAGAAGCAATCTCGTCATCTGTCAGTTCTCTAGCAGGAGCAGGTGGAAGCCAATTTGAAATCCCCTTGCAACCATGAGATGAAAACACATAGCATGCTGCAGAGTTGTGAGGTGGATAAACATAAGCGCAAACTAAGAACATACTGACTAAAGAAACCAACACTATTATCCATGTTGGCTTCTTCAAGTGGGCACGGTGGCGAGGCGCTGGCAATATCTGCATGTCCTTCATGCCCCCACGCCACGCCTGAGCTGACTTCATCTAGAAATAATGCATCACAAGTCTATCTTCCAAAAATAGTTCTTTAATCCTAAAACAGCGTCCAATCTACGGCACCCTTTGATTACCTACCTAGCAACCTAAGGGGTCCTTTGACAACTGTGATACAGGACAAGACTGAACCTGCAAAGTGAAGAGAATCTAATAAAGCTCAAGAAACTTTATGCAATCTTACAGCAATAGAATTCAGTTCAAATTGATCACGCCAAGATTAAATATGCCATAATAATTGGTTGTACATAAAAAAAAATTATAGATCTGCAAAAATTGAACACTGGAGCAAAACCAGAAAAGGGATGATCCAAATTTTGACTTGGTTTACTTAAATACTTGAAATTCTAACATTCAACACTACCAGTTCAAGGTGTTAATATCATGTACGCAAAAGGCAAACCCAAATCTCAAATCTGTCATCTAGATTTTGGGGAATCGAAAAAATTTTCCAGTGTAGGAGTTAAACCACTCCCTCCTTCACCAATTCACAAAAAATTAAAGAACAAAATGATAAGATTAGAATCTAACTGCAGAGATACACAGACAGCACAGGCTAATTATGCCATAAACCTCTGAAAATGCTCATCCTCATCTAAAATTGCGGAACATACCAAATCTAAAATTACTCTTCGAATTCAATCTCTTACTTCATAACAACCAATTCTGACTGCTTCCACTAACTTTGATACCAAACCGGCAAAATCAAATCCAAATCACATCCAACTTCGAGCTCAGGAAAAGTCAAGAATCCTCACAAGAAATGAGAGAAAGACAGGTAGAAAGAAAAAAAGGAAAGGGAAAAAGAAAAAACTAAGAACTGAAAAGTCAAACCAAACAAAATTCAACAGATTCAACCTTTTGAAGCTGCCCCGAAATTCCCCCACTTATGATTTAAATCCCCATTCTCAGATAAACAGATTTACCAATTCCCAACATTCTAGAACCAAAAGAATTAAAAAAAAAAAGAACGAAAAAAAAAGAGTCAAACCTGCCCCATCCAAAATCAAATCCACCCAATCCCTTTTCTCCCAATTCCTAGATACACACGCTCAATTGCTCATACTTTTCCACTCATACTCGAGTACGTATACGTATCCCTCATATACGATACGCACGTATACGTGATCTCACAATGTAAACTCCGCCCAAGCACCAATTTCCAGAAAATTACAAAAACCAAATGAAATTCAAATCATATCCACACTTTCCCCATCAAAATTGACGGAAAATTCGGAAACATCCAACACTTCCACTCAAGTAAAATTAAATCAAGAAAAAAAAACAGTAGGAGAATTGGAGAAAATACCTGATCGAGGGGAACAAAAAAAAACGTCAAATAGCTGAAGAAGTTTAGATCTCTCAACGAGGGAGTGTGAGATCTAGGGCAAAATGAAGGGACGAGTTAGAGCCAATTTAACGAATATATTTGGCTTATTTTTTGCACCCCTTTTTCTTTTTTTACGTATTTATATCAGTATAATATATGAAGATGGGGATGATGTATAATTTGGTGAGAGATGATTGGCTAATTGGGCAGTGTGTGTTCTGCGTGTTTTTTTCTTTTTTTTTTTTTTGGGTCTTAATTTGGAGAGAATAGAAAGAGAGAGCGTGGGAAAGAGGTGTGGGGAGAAACGAGGTGTTTGGATGGGGAAAATTTTGGAGCAGGAATTGAACGTTATATGGGTGATGGTGTCGTTCGAGTCCAAGGACAATGGAACATATTAGCCGGCGATCTATTTTAGGTGCACTATTTTTAAGCATTAAATTTTGAGAATTTTTATTTTTTGGTTGAAACAAAAATCTCTATATAGTACGAGTAGAAAAGATTTAATTTTAAATTTGATTATATGGAGAAATGTTATTGTGCTATAGTTACTTGATTAATGTTACAATCAGTTAAGTTGAATTTTACACGAATGAATATTTTTTCAACATTGTATTATTTTCTAAAAGTACTTTTATTATTCCTCTCTCACTCCCTTCCCCCTCCCTAATTCCCTTCCAATCCCTAATCCACCCAATCACGAGCTCGATCCCCCAATGTAATAGCGAGAAAGAGACTAAATTACTTTTTCTTAATCACTTTCTTAATATGGTACTGAATGGAGAATTGATTCAGCATTTACCAAATAGAATTTATTATTTTTCTTATCGTAGTCATCTAATTTTTCCTAATGACATTATTTAAAAATATGTAGTTATCTAAATTTTTCCTAATGATGTAATTTTGATTATAGATGTTATTCAACATTTGGTTCGTTTTGGTTTAAAAATACGATACAATGACAATTAAGTGTGTTTGGATTGTAAATTATTTGAGATATTTTTACTGTAACAATTTTTGTGATGTGATGTATGTGAGATAAAAAGGTGTAATGGAAATTTTAATGGTGATGTCAGCAAATATATTTAGTCAAATAATCATCTGTCCAAACAAGTTTGCTAGTAAAGTGTAAAAGGTCTTTAGTTATATTTTCTGGCATTGCATATACTTGTGTTATATTATGTTTTTAAAAGTAACACTCGTTCACCTAAATTGAATTCATCAATGAAAAACGTTCACCTAAATTGAGTTTATCAATAAAAAGCAAGTGTCATTATCCTAAAATACTATAGAGGACCGATGCCTTTACAATCCTACATTTTCGAATAATTAATGAATAGCAATTAGACGAATGGGAGGAGAGGTGATCCAAGTGCATAAAGAAGCGCGTGAAGAGAGTCGTTAAGGGCCCGTTGATGGAAGTTTCAATTTCAGTTTTCGCTTTCTTTTGGTTTTTATTATTTGGTGCTGGAGGGGTATAAGGAGATACACCTTTTGGTCTACGAGTGGAATCATGTGGAATATAGACTATTCAACTGATGGGAATTCCACATGTTCCCACTAAGACCATCTTTCAATGGTGTACCACTGTTGATTGTTCATATTTTTGCTTATAGTAAATCTTATTATTACCACAATTATTACAAAGGAGCCTAAACTTCTTCACATATAAGATTATAGGAATCATATATGGATTAATCTTTTCTACACTGATAGTATATATATTTATACACTGTCAGTGTTAAATGAATGACAACTATGCAAAATTTGAATTTAAAATTCAACTTTTGTACACATGTCATGAATTCAACGATGATAGTATATACACTATCAGTATATATAAGATTTACTTATTATATATATATATTCACAAACACAAATGCATACACAAAGTAGTAAGGAACGTGACAACATTGTAAATTTTTTTGATAAATTGATCTAATTATTAGAAGTTTTCTGTATTATTGATTTACTTAAAAATGCTAAAATTTTATATAGAAAAGACAATAGTTCAATAAATGCAACAGTATTAATGTATTTTCTCATAATTCATATTAAACTTTTTTCTTACTACTACATCGAACTTTTTCTTAGCTAAAATAATATTATTTATGCATTAACCAAAAGAATTTTCATTTCCTTTTCCATATTCAGTGGAGGATGTGTGTGTTTCCTTATAACATTAACTTTGCTTTTAATAGATAGTAACAACTTTATATTCAATTGTAGACTATTTTTACCCACTCACTGAATCATGGCTTTGGTAAAAATCATATTACTATTTTTAGCCAAAGGTGTTATGGAACATTGCTACGACAGTACTTTATATTATCTATCAAATAAAATTACTATTTAAGGAAAGTGAAGATGTAGTCGAAAAATGGTCATATTGGGAGTGAAAATTTAATGCATCACATTTTTAGAGCATACCTTATAAATTTACTTTCAAAATATTTTTTTATTTTAGTTTTATTAGAAATTTAGTCATGTTAGTAACTATCCATAGTTATAGACAATTACCAAAAACCAACACATCTACATAATTTTACATTCATAAATTTCTCAAAATTTCAAATGACAAATTAATTTTTGTTAAAAAGAAAAAAAATACTATAAGAAAGAAAAGGGCTAGAGTGACGGTAAAAACGAAGTGTACCTGCGGCGCGTGAGTGCGGGAGGTATTGGTCTGTGGGTAACAAAAGATTCAAAAAGAAAAAGAAAGCTAAAATACGATGAATAAAATATCAGCTGATGGATTGTGATTGGCTGTGGTCACCTAGGAAATAGAAAATTGATACCCGCGTGGTGTTTGAATTTGGCGCGTGGCGCAACGTGTCCAAGGTTTGCACCGGTACAGTGTTTGACCCGCCCCGTGCCTGAATGACTATTATGCCCTTTGCTTATTCTAATCTGTAGACTTTGTCATGGTCCACTGGCCTTGTTGGAACGTTGACCGTTGACGCCAAAAATCCACAAGAAAGAATAGAATATTCCACTGAGCGTTAGGATTTTCCAGGAAGGACGCAAATGTCTGCATGGTCCGCATGGATGCGAATCCTCAGCGCAGTTGCACAGCTGAGGACTTTTACCACCGAGATGGACTCAATCAACTTCGAACTGATCTCAACCGTTAACTTAAAAATGAAATTGAAGTCAACGACTGAGGTCTATCCAAGATCAACTGAGCACGATCTCGACCATTAAAAGTGTCAAAACCATCCTTTGCGATTGCACTCAAATCCTGTTAGCATCAATGGTTTCTCGAAGTGTGGATTCTCGCGATTGCACAATGCAATTTATGGTCCAGGTAGGTTTGATTTGAATTTAAAAAGATATGATTAATTATAAATACAGTTTTCAATAGGCGGCGTGGTTTGTTTGGATAAAGTATTATTTGAAATAATTAGTATAGTATTTTTGTGATATAATATATATGAGATAAAAAGGTGATTGGAAATATAAAAAAGTGGGTTGAGAAATGTGTTTATAATGCAAGCAAAATATTACTTGAGATATTTTTGCTATCCAAACACTCATACTTGTTATAAACTCTAGCCACAAAAACAAGGGTAAAAAAAAAAAAACCCATTTGATAAATTTAATATATAGAAAAACTTTTCATGGTTTCAAAAACGTACAACACGACATCTCATGATTTGAACTAAATCATAAAGATGACGGAATCCAATAAAATTAACGAAAAAATGACAAAAATGCCCTAATATAACTAAACAAAAGGCAGCTCAACCAAATCATTTGTTTCATTCTCTAGAGAGATAATTGGGGGTGAAGAGGTAAAACAAGTTTATTTGTTAAAAATTAGATATAAAAAATCTGTTTTTAGGTTCCAATACGTCATTTCTGTTAAATTTAATGGATTCCGTCACTGTTATAATTTAGTTTAAAGTATGAGGTGTCATTTTGTATGTTTTGAAATCATAGGAAACTTTTCGTATATTAGATTTACCACAAGGAATTTTTTCGTTTTTTAAAACAAATAGATAATAACCGTTCCATAAAAATCTTTGAAACTTATTATACTTTCGAGGAATAACGCATATTTAGACTGAATAACATCATACCAATTGAGCTTAATATTGTTGGAGTCTTTTGTTGTTAGGTCTCAAAGATCGAGAGTCAGTAAGAGCCAAAATATACCAAAAAAATGAAAAAAAAAAAAAGAGTTCCACATCTGATTTTTGCGCGCAAAAATGTCCATATTGATTGTTTGGGACGATAAACATGTAAAAGTAAGGACAATTAGTACTTTTCAACTTTGTAAATATCATGGTACCAAGTAACAACAATAGAAACTTTACTTTTAGCTAGAATAACATTTTAGTGTAGTTTCGAAGAAGCTGCAATCAATTAGAAAAATAAAACAAATATGGGACGGCCTTTTGGCTGAATATGCACTAATTATTAACTATATACAACACCAATGGCCATTTTTCCGAACTCTAAATTAATTAAGAGCACCAATAGCAATTTTCTTATTTTATTTAGTCTTGTGTTTCTTCTCTTAGGAGGCAAGATAGTAAGTAGTGACTTCATCAACACAGACCAAACAGAAGAAACATAGAAAGAGTTACTCATGTCCTGGAAGGTGCAACAATGGGGATGGGTGGGTGGTGGTCGAGCAAGAGGAAGAGGATGATGGTGTGCCTTTTTTTTTTTTTTGGGTTAATTACATTTACCTTCATTGAGGTTTTGGCATAAATATGGATTAGCCCCTAAAGTTTTGGGTGATTCTTGAAAAAGTTTATGCCAATCAATTTAGGACATTTTCCCCCTTGGAAAATCTACAATAGCAGGTCAAATATACTTATTTTCGATTGGTTTGCTGGCTAAATTGTACGATATGACTCAAACAGCTTGTTTTAAGGAATTGAGTGACATTTTTAATTAAAAAAAGGTTTGGTGACCAGACAATGGCCTGTTTGGCAAGTGAGTTTTTTGGATGTTTGTCTAAAACTTTACCGTAACTCACTGTAGAAGTTTTTAAAAAAAAATTTAAAGTGTTTTTTTTTAATATTTTGAAGTGTATAGTTTAAAAATTTTGAAAATTTTTATGAGGCTACTGTAGTTAAAATTTTTAAAAAACTTGTAGCAGATAAACTTGGCAAAAAACTTGTCTGCCAAACAAGGCTATATGTTCTTTTAAATAGTTTAGTGATCATTTTTACCATTTATTACTTTTATTATTATGAAAAAAATTTCTAGGATGTTTTAAAATGTATGATTTTTTCTTGTGTGGAATATTAGGCGCACATGTGATGTAAGCTATTTTTCTTTTCATTTTCTTTATACCAAAAATAATAATATTAGGACATAGACAAATTAGCACCATGTATGGACTCCAACATATGGGGACGAAGGTTTGGGGTGGATACAGTAAGGGCTGCCATCCGATTTATAAGAGATGGATCAAACAATGATCGCCAAATTTACTAACAACTTAAATTTACTAACAATGTCTGTGACTTCTGTTTTTGCAAACAACCTGAAAATCTCTATCCTACTAATTTGAACCCTACAGCCAGAGACCAATTTAATGATGGCCATCTCTCTATTATTCATTTACAATTTAAACCTTATCAAACCCTATAGTCAGAAAAACAGTTGAATGTCTCTCCAACTGGATCAAAGCCTCTGCGGTTACTAGTAGTAATTGCATGGTGTAATGTAAGTACTGATACAACAAATGTAAGTACTGATACAATTGTATAGTGAAAAAAATTCAAAAGATGTATCAGAACGTTCCTTTGATCTAATCAGATTTTTATAACTATTAGATTATAGAAATGTCAACGTTGCCGTAAAAAAAACAAATGTAGATATTAGAATAATAACGCGATCAATTTCAATCCCAATCCACCAATTTCAGTGTAGCTAATCTCTACGCATAAATTGCACTTTGCAGTTTGCATTCTATATTGTGGTTGCGGAGGTCCCTGATGGGGTTCAAGTCCACGATCACGACTTATACCAGCCACATCGGTCGTACAAATACAATAGTAACGCGTATTTCTGGTCACATGCCCTTCACCTTATTTGCTGTCTTCTTATATCACCTTCAAAGTCCAGATCATGGTGGCAAGACAAGAACTTCTTCCACAGATCCAACATTAATGCCTCAAAATTACCCTTTGGTGTGATTGAATTGCAAAATAGTATAATAAAGATTTAAGTGTGACATAACTAAGTTGAAAAATAATGTAATAAAATATAAAATTACCCCTTTACCTTCAACGGAACGAAATAGAACTTGTGAGACTACGAATGGGTGGGCGTTAAGTGTCCCCTCCAAAATGGGCCCTTTAGTTATGGAGGGACATTCTATGGTTTACACCTTAGGCTCCACACCAGAGAGTTGCAGCTAACAACTTTCTGTCATGATGGGTCTAACGACTTCTTCGTATCCACAAGCCTCATTCTTGAATTTTCCACCAACTGAATGGAAGCCAAGATCAGAATAAAGAATTCCAAATTTAGGATACGTTTGATAAAACTAAAATTTGAAATTATTAAATTATTGAATTATTAAATATTAAATATAATATAATATATTGGAAGGTATATCACATTCAGCGATAAGTGAATAGTTGATCACTTAATTTTAGGAGCAAGTTTTGCCTAGAAAATTCAGTGCCATTAAATTAATTCATATGTTTAATTTTTTGTTATCAAAAGGTTTGAATATGTTAAGATCTGAATTCATTAAGTTTAAGTGTTGGATTGAATTATCAATCAGAGTCTTAATTTATTGACACCAACTCCATAGAAAAGTTAGAATGGCATGGGAAATTGCATACTTTATTTATTGGCACGGACATTTCTAAACTCTAGACAATTCTTGAAGGTTTGGCTAAGTCAGATTATTTAACAAGTATTGGAATTAGGCCCGGTTTGATTTGACTATTTTTCTTAACCAATTATGAAAAGTTATGTTTAATCTACAAACAAAAACATAATTGGCAATTAGTTTATATGAAAACGGCACCTTGTTACTGATTTCATAAATCAAAGAATTTCCAAAAGATTGAATTAGAAGAAAATGACCGTGACAAAGAGCATGTTTTGTCTTGTGTGTGGTACAGACATATATGGGCAAGATTTTTTAATCCCATGAATTTATGCACCCTTCATTACCTTTTGACAAAAACAGGCCCACAAAGGATAAAATCATAAAATGGTTTGAATAGTTGATATCTCTAGGAAGTTTGGATCAAATCTTTTAATTTCTGTATTTGTTTCTTATGTCTACAACCGCTTATTTGTAGTCCCACAAAAGCTTAATTGTCAACAATTTATTGTCATGTAAACAAAGTACTTGAAATTTAAAATAAAATGCCTTTGATAGTACAATTTCTTTTTTTTTTTATTTATACATATTTTGTGAAATCTCAACTATAAGCAAGAACCAGATGCAATCTTACTAAGCATGAATGACTAATGGCTTAATAATCAAGACGGACGGAGGAACCGTCAAACCATGACAAGTTAAAATACAGGTTTGTGTAGCATATGCTCCAATAGCAGGGCCTACGAATAATATTTGGGAAATATAATGAGCAGTGAAGAAAATGATTAGAAACAATTATATATGTCCTCATTTTATTTAGTTAGTAAAGAAAACAACCATATATATATATATATAATAGGATTGGCTCTTATGCATTAGATATAAATGTATGATGCAAGATGAGGAGCTTTTGATTCCTCAGTGTCCAAATACACTGATTGTACAGTTCTATCGATCCCTTGTTCATAACGGTACAGTTTTTGAAATCAATAGAAATAATCTATTGTTTCGAAAAAAAGAAAGTGATTAGAAGGGGATAAACACGGTTTTAGGTAAGACCTACTCTCTTTTTTTTTGGCCATTGTGTATGTTCTGTAACGATTAAATCATACGTGCTAATAGGTGCCAACGAGCACAGGGACAAGAAAAAAAAAATCTTAGAAACCAAATAACATTAGAATAACATTAATTATTAGGTTTGGTCCATTGGCCACTGATACAGGCCTACTTGACTATTATAGATGAGTTATAAATTCCCCTATCCCTATTTCCGCCTCCCCCTTTGTACCAAAAAAAGAAAAAAACTAAAAAAAAAAAAGATTTGTTCCCATATTTTTGTCTGACTTCATTCTCCAATGTGTGAAATTTTTTGTTGTATTTGTGTAACAGATGTTTATTTTTAGTTCTCACTACATGAGAAAGAGGTAGGGGAATAAGAGATTTGAAGCAGATATCTCATGCATAATTCATCAGTTAATTTCCACACATCTAGATCTCGAGAACAATCAAATGTGCTTGTTACTTCTTCAAACATGTAAAAATTGTACTTAAATGGATAATTTGTGTGATAAATTACAATTAATATAAAATTAATATAATTTAGAACTAAAGATAGGGTTTTCAAGTAGAAGTTATCATTCCAGAATGTAACAAATACGAGGAAAATTTCACAGAAAATTTTCATTGAGAAAAGTGCAAATCAAGAGAGATTTTCGACTATAAACGAGTTCATTCATTTTGTGCACTAATTAAGGTTCTTCACAATTTTTAAAAAAAATAAAATTACAGATTTACTACAGGCATGCATGAAAATTGTGCTTGAAGTGTTTCTTTATCTTTTTTACCTTCACTTGGAAGGAATGCCAAGGAAGCAGTTTGTTTTCTCTAAACCTTAGACCCCATCTTTCCCAAGTCCCAATAAAATATGGACCTACCTTCTCTCCCATGCAGAGATTTGCAGAAGCTAATTAAAGCAGAGCCAGCACACCAATGGCGACTACTATAAGTAAACTGGGGCTCTTCAGTTGATGTGGCACGTACGTTTTGTCATCTATGAGAATTTCATTCCATGGCCTTGAACATTGCATGTTGTTCCTCAAAATTCTTAGTTAACAAAATAGAAGTCCAAACCTTTTTTTTTATGGTCTGAATAAGAAGAGTTAAAGCCTAATGCAAAAAGAAAAAAGAATAATTGTCCAGCTTTGGTGTTTTATTTATATTATATGTACATCTTCATCTTTATTTTTTGGATTTCGTGAATGAATTTATGGTACTGCAAAGGGTGAAAAAATTGGAGGCAAGGGGCTTAGTGTATCAAAAATGAAATTACAGGAAGGGTATTTCATACTCCTTTTCACTGTTTAGATTGTAATTTTCTAGAGTTCTTATAGAAAATATACCCTAGAGATTTGATATATGTGAGGTAAAAAAATGATTGGAAAATGTATTCACTGAAAACGTAAAAATTGTTTTGGCGGAAATTGGCTTTCCAAATTTTGGGTTTTAAACCAAATGAGTATCATGTATGAAGGATAGTAGGCAACTAACATGATAGAGATGTGCAAGAACTTAAAAAGAGGACGTGTGAATCACCCAGCTATCTTCTTCATCCTATTCTTTTCTTTGATTTGCAAGTCTCTCCTTTTCTTTCGAAAGGGGTATCATTAAATACCTTTTTTTAATTAAACTTTTGGGAGATGATGTTTATTTTATGTTACTTATTTTGTTATTGCGAAAATATTGATTTCAATTGTAACCTGTAAAAAAAAAGGATTAATTTTTTATACACTAATAATGTATATACTTTCACCATTAGATGCACGGCACATAATTTGAATTTGATTTTAAAACTCATATTTTGCATATGTGTCGTATATCCAACCATGATAGTTTATATACCGTTAGTGTATATAAAATTTATTCAAAAAAGAAATCAATGACTAAGACAATCTTTGCTGATCAATATATTTTTTTTCAATGCTGTTTAGATTTGTCTTTTGTTTTCCCCGTAATCCAAGGACTAGTGTACATCTAACTTTACTTAGAAGTGAGTCAAGTGTAAGGTAAAAATGCTGGTAAGTCTTTGGTCTATTAGTTAAAGTTGAAACCTCAAGATTTAGAGGTCCTAGATTTTAATCTTCCTTTCTACCTGCTTTCTTTTTAAATTTCACTCTTTTCCCTCTAAATTTTTCTTTTATAAAAAAAAATATTTGTAAGGTCAATAATGGATTGGCCATATTGTATTAGTCATTAAAGATTTTTCCTCCTCTTATTCATCATATCCATCCAAACACTGGACATGATTATTTTTCAAGGTGTCCTATTAATCAATGCAAGTAGACCAAATATGAGATGATTAATCTAAGAGAGTTACTAGTTGTATCCGAAAATGTATTATTGAAATAATAAATCCAAGGAAACATAGGAGGCCAAGTTAGCCTGGAATTAATTAATTATTTTTTTTCCATTTTTCTGTTTGTACCATTTTTTTCCTTCAATGAAAGTTGTCCGCTGTTCTACTATTAGGGAAACTCTGGGCCCTTTCTCATTAACCAAGTACTTGAGTTAGGTTGAATGTTGAACATTTCCCTGTTCCTCTTTGTCCTATATACCTTTTTGTTAACTTAGACCAAACCCATTTGGGCAAGTATTGACTAGTTCCAAGTTTTAATTATACTTTGCTGACCACAATTAGTCATATAAAAAGTATTTAAATGGGTGAATTAGATATATTTAGGAGTAAACCAAAAACTAAATGGAGTTCCCATTACCCAATTTAATCATGGAACAATGTGGTGCGTATGAGTGGTGATGTTTGCATTATCATGTCGTACATAACGCACAAATCAATTCGAAAGTCGTTTTTTTTTTTTGTGTGTTCCTTTTTATAACTAAAAAGTACATATAGTCTAAGAGGAGGGAAGTGTTTATCCCAGTTTAGGGTCATAGTAGATTATTATATTAGCTGATGTTTTATAATTGGATACGAAGGATATGAATGAGTACCAAAATTTTTTATATAATATTCATAGAGGACATCGTTCAAAACATCATTTACATTTTATCAAATGAATTGTTTTGTCATTTACTTTTAAAATTTTAACTTTACGTCTCTTACAAATTCAAATTAATAAAATTTGGTCCTGACCCAAATTTTCGACCACTTTTTAGCCTAAATCACTACATAACCCACATGTAATTATTTTTATGTGCAAAAAGATCATATTCGACTGTTTTAGTGGCAAAAATAAATATGAATCTAGTTCGATCTCACTTTTTTAGGGGAAACAATGAATATAATTTGTATCAAATCCTATTTTTCTAGGGACAAAAAAGAATATGGATCAAGTTATTTATTTATTTATAAATGGGATCTAATCTTTTTACCTCAAAAAAATGATCATGTATGGATTATATGATGAATTTGGTGTAAAAAATAGTTAAAAATTTAGGTTAGGACTAAATTTTACTTAATTGATTATGCAAGACGTAAAGTTATTGTTTTAAATATGAAGGACAAAAAATTTATTTGACGAAATGTAAGAAACGTTTTCAACGATTTTTTCACATTCGTGCCTATTGTGTTGATAAACCATTATGAGAATCTTTCGACTATGGTGAAAGTGTTAGAAATTATCAAAGATCATTACGCACTTAAAACTTGGTTTCAAATTCATACTCATTAGTCAAAGAAAAACCAATCGCATTCCAAACGAGACTGGTTAGAAGGAACGACAAAAATCAATACGTACAATGGTTATCATTAATGGGGTTTAAGATTTTGATTCTGAAATGCAAGCCAAATACGTACTTAGTTCCATTGAAAGTCTTACACATCACATATCAATAAATGAATTTTGGCAACGTCCCTCGTAAATGTTGATATATATACTAAGAGAATTTTAGCAATTGGCTTGCTGGAATAATATACTAAGAGAATTCACCACTAAGACAATATGTTTGCTGATGAACTTTCAAGGCTATTTAGGTTTTGCTAACATAATATTGCATCATGCATGGACTTAGTGCATAAAAATTTTGCTGATAATGTCTAGTGTAAAGTCCATAATTGATTGGGTATTTTAGCTGTGGACTTTTTTTTTTACAAAGTTTTCCAATTGATACTGTTTACTTTACCTGATTTACACCCCAATTTACCGTTTAAATGCATAGTCATAGTTGTTGTCTTCTCGCACTTAGGCATTTTCTTGATTTAACTTGATTTTTTCAAGAAAACTTAACATTTGATAACTCTCTTAGTATTTATTAGATACCCATTAGATGGACCCTAGAACTGTAAAAGAATTATCCTCCCTCTAATCATTTCCAACCAAAGACTGGGGAACATTATTTTCCAAGACTGTCATATCCGTTATCCCAATTAGACCAATTTAAGATGGATTTGAATATTGAATGTGCCAAGTTTGAATGATCAGTCGTATCAAAAAAAGAATTATCCAAATAATTGATCTGTAAACCAAATTAAGCTTGACTTGAAAGGGTAACTTTTCCAAAAGGGATAATTTCGAAAACCTCCTCTAAGGTTCGTGACTATTCACTAGCCTCCCTCCAAGTATCAAAAATTACACTAACCTACCTTAAAGTTAATTATCTTGTAACATTAGACTCAATTGATAATTAAAAAATGATATTAAGAGAGAGAAGATAATATGATTCCATCATTGCCCCTCATTTATTACATTATTTAATTAATGTAATATCAATCCACACATTAAAGAAAAATACTAAAATTTACAGTTTATCATTAGGGATCAAATCACATATAACATAAAAAAATAGTATATTATTTTATATTTTTTACTTAATATAAGGTATAAATTACTTATTTCAGTTACATACCCATTGTCAAACATAATTAATAACAAATAATTCAAAATTTACAACCAAAAATATTACAGAGAACAAACCTTAACATCATAAATATTCTCACAACATATTAAGATTAGTTGTTGAGATTTTTATGGTATTAAAATATGATATTTATAATATTTTGGTTACAAATTTTAAATTATTTGTTATTGATCATGTTTGATAATAGGTTTTTAACTAAAAAAAGTAATTTAGATCTTACATTAAATAAAAAATATATAATAATATACTATTTTTGATGCCATATGTAATTTGATCTCTGATGATAAACAACAAATTATAGTATTTTCTTTAATGTTTGGAAGGTATTAGATTAATTAAATAATTTAGTAGATGAGGGGCAATGCTGGATTCATCTTATCTTCTCTCTTAATATTACTTTTTAATTATTGGTTGGACCTAAACGTTACAAAATAATAAATACAAGGGAGGTTAGTTCAATTTTTAAAATCTAGAGGGAGGTTAGTGAAATAGCTAAAAACCTTATGGGAGGCTTTTGAAATTATCCGTTTCCAAAACAAGCAGGCCAAGTTGGGCGGGAGGCTACTTGAACGATGAATTGGTGATGGTTGGTTGTCGGCTATTGCACGACTGAGGGAAACTCTAGGCCCTATCTCATTAAGCCGGTACTAGTGGTTGAGTTCAATCTTCAATGTTGACACATTTGTTTGCTCCTCGTGTCTTAATCTTAAATAGCTTTTGTTGACTTATTCATCAACCACATTTGGATAAATATTGACTAGTCCCAACCTTTAATTACCACCTAATCACTCAATTAGTAGTATTGCTGATGAGAACTTTGTTTAATAGTCAAGATTGACTACTAACACCTCAGAAATTAGAAGTTTTAGGACAACTTTTTTATATACTATCAATGTATAATTTTTTTTACACTAGTAGGTTTAAATCATGTCACATAACATAAATTTAAATTTGAAATTCAAATCATGCATGGTGACATATATCCAAATCTGCTAGCGTGAAAAAATCACTACACTGTGAGTGTATAAAAAGTTAATCTTTTAAATTATACTGTATGTGAGTCTTTTTTCTTTTAATTCATCCTACCATTTGTATGTTAATTTGTTGTGTTATTGAGTTATAAGGTTTTGTTATTCTTAGCGTTGTGGATTACTATATAAACACACACACATGTATATGAAGTGATAGCATAGTATTTCAAACTAGTATCTTAGCCCAGCTACATCCCACCAAAACGAAGCAACACCATTTTTTTTGGGTGTCAAATCCTCTTGGGGTGTAATTTGTACATACTACATGAATATTTATTTTGCGAAGTTGATGCATGCCACAAACTAGATGGAGTTCCAATTATCCAACTTAATCCTGGAACAATTTGTACGTATACGTGGTGATTTTTACAATGTGTTGTAGTACATAACCTAAAATCCAAATCTAGTCCAGCTAGCCTTGTATCGATCTTGATCTTTGTTTTTATTTTATTTTGTTTTATTTCTAACAGATTAATCCCATTCTAAAGTCAGGTCAGGGTAGATTGTCGGTTCCACAAAAAGCTTACATGCCAATAAAGGGCTTTCGCATCGACACTCAGAGATGGAGAAATTTTATCTCTAAACAAGATTATGGATCTTATTAATTTCACATTACATACAATCCAGATAAGATTATGGAGTCCTTATGTGTATGAATGGCATATGAGATTAGTTAGAGATCAATTATTAAACTTGCCAAGTAATTGATCTAGACCGTGATTATTTTTTTTTTGTTTTTTCATCTTTATTTTTCCAATTGGTTAGATTAGAGATTTGGTACATCTCAGGAACTAAATGTAGAAGTCCTATCTAATGTTTTTTTCCCCCTTTTTTTGGGGCCTACAGTTTTTAACAGATAAACCATTGAAAGACAAGCACATAGATTTATTAGATTGCAATGATATTCATCTGATGGAAGGTACTTCAATATTATGATTAAGTTTATTGTTTTTTACATCTATTATATCAATCGATATTCAGTTATATGTATCTGTGTCATGTTTAATGTACTTGTTGTAATTAGTGCAGGAATGAAGTTACCCTTATGTTTTTTAAAAAAAAGGATTTATGTATATGTGCCCTGTTTGATAAACTTGCACTTTCTGTCATTAGTACAAGAATGAAGTTTCAACATTTTTTTTTAATGTAAATGAGAGGTTTTCAATTTAGAATTTCTCACTTTTATTGGCTGTTCCGTATTATTCAACTCATTCCTTCCTCCTATTTCAGCACGATTTCTGAAAGTTGATCCGGATCCAACACTATAGAGATCCCCAAGTCTACCCTGGTATTTGACTTTCTCTTTCCTATCATTTGGCTCCATTTTCATCGAGTTTGACAAAGGCGAATTCTGAGACATATACAACTTATAAAAAAAAAAAAGTGGAAAATTGTTGCAACATGATTACAAGAAAATTGAAGAATAATAATACAGCTAGATGGGTTCAGAGTTCAGATCAAGGCCGGACTCAGCAACTGGCCATTTCCATTTTATAGCTGTATAACTTGGTAATTTTGTATCTTTGTGAGCAACTAGATAATTAAACAAGCACCAATTGCCATATACATGAGCTCAGCATAACGTGAGTTTGTTCCAAATCTCGTGCGTAAGCATGCCACTAATCCGTCTTGAGAAGACTAATCTAATGTAAGGGTAAATTACTTATAACCTCCCTATGATTTTATATAATGCCAGATGACTCCTCTAAGGTTTTAAAATAATCACATAATTCCTCTGTAGCTCTATATAAAATGGAAAATGAATGAAATGCACAATCAGTTAAGACATTTATACCAAACGTGCTCTAAAAGCTCATGTGATAAAATTTTAATCTCCATATAACCCCCTTATAGTTTATATAAATATCCACTTTACCTCTTTGTAATTTTTACATGTATCCACTTAATTCCCCTATGTTTTTAGACAAGGTGGTTAAACCATTAATTGATTTAGCATTTAAGTAAAAACACTATTGGTATTTTAATTAACGACATTACATAGACTATTTTTTGTCAAGTTTCCACTTTGTATAAAATCAAAAGGAGGTGAAGTGGACATTTTGAAACATTAGGGAGGTCACTCGACAATAGACAAATTCATAAGGGGGTTATATGTAATTTATCCCTAATGTAATGATTCCATTAAACAATGATCAGCAAGTGACAAGAAAGGTTAAGAATAAAATAACCTATTTTGGAGAAGGATCCAAAGGGAGAAGGCCAATTTTCAATCTCAACATGCTTAGTTTGAAGACTTTTAAACTTGTCAAAAGGATTACAAAAGCTGGCTACTTAGGTCCTCCATACATCTACTTGGTGTTCCTTTGTGCACGTGCCTCGCGGGCTCATGGCCAATCTGAAATATTGCTAGTCTGAATAATTTTTTCAAAACGACCACATATTGAAAATGGGCTATTGTATTTTGCTTACATTTTGTTACATTAAACAGGACAAAGCCATTGGTAATCAAGCAAATCAATAAATATATTTGTCTAACAAATTTTACTTTGAAACATATGAATATGAATTCGGGTGAGCGGGGATCACCATATCAAAAAGCGGTATACCAACATAATCAAATTTAGATTGATACTATTTGGTGCAATTTTTTTGGTTCTTTTTTTTTTTGGGTTAAAGAAGATCAATAGCAAAACTCCATCAATCTAATGAATCGGCTTGTGACTTATTGGTCATGAGTATATAGCTCTTAGCAATTTGTCTATGTCTTTTTACTTTGGAATAAATGAGCATGAAATGTAGTAAGTGATCACCATATCAAAAAGAGGTATGCCAATATAACAATACCTATATTAACACTATTTATTTGCCTCGAGCCTTTTTTTTCTTCATTTTTTCTCCTAAAAGATCAACAGTGGAACTCAAACCTATCACTTGATGAATTGAACCCGCAATTTATTATAAATGAAGCATTTTATCAATTAAATTGCACTTGTTGTCATGCCCGAATTTATAACAAATGGACAATAAATTTGCAGATTTCTTCAAAAATGCACGAATTTTGATTTTTAATGTACAACAACTTTGAAATTCTCAAAATCTACAATACGTTTATGATTAAAACATACTCATTTCAAGACAATTTTTTTTATTGTAATTCATATAAGATAATTAAGTAGTTAATGTTTTTGTAGTACGTATGGCACTTTATTGCCATTGTTGTAATCCATTGGTGCATCTATTTCGGTATAAACAATAAATGTTACTTTCGCTACTTGGAGGATTTGACATAGTCCAACTATGCCGGTGCCAAGCAAGAGAGGACCTTGGATTAAAATAGAATAAGAGAGGACCTTGGACCATTTAGGTCTCATCGCCAAATATAATTTCACATTTTACTTTTTTAATTGTTGACTCGACAATATATGTAAAGCACTCTAACAATATCCCTTGTACTTAAAACTCGATCAAAGTATTTCAATCAAATTTGTTAACCATTGTGAGATTGATATTGAACTTTTTGTTTGTTGTTAGTTAATTTTGTATAAGTAACTTACATAACTGAAATTAATAGAAACGGATCACAATTCAACTATATTACAACTGACAATGCACAAATAATGGAATTAAAACTAACATCTAGTTAGAATAAAATTTCTTTTCGTAAGAATTGAATCTAACTCTTCCTGACATTGAAATGTTCACTATGAGTACAAATAGTGGAAAGGGATTTCATTTTTTGAGTTGCATAATAAAAATAGTAATTGGCTCTCTTTCTCATTGTTACAATCCAAACGGTCTAAGAGTTTTAACAATAGGGTTTTTGTTTTAGGCTACTTGGCAACTAAAAGTGTTGCCAGAAATGACCAAATGTTGCTTGCCTAAGTGAAAAGTTTTTATATTGCGCACCAGAATGGTTCAACCTTATCATAACAATGATCACAACTTCTTGGCATTACCAACCTTTCTGGGCTTGGGCCTCGATGATGATCGTTGTTTTGTAACCAAAATAAAAGGACCATCATTTATTTTTTGGAGCAAAATGAAGCAACTTTTTGTTGAAAACCAAAGCAGCTTACATTCAAGGGGTTGAAAACCCTTTGTACACAAGGCCGCGTACTACTCTGTACATTGTTTACAAAAGATGCAAAAATAAAAAACATAGCAAAGGAAGCCCAAACGCACAAACACAGCAAAGGAAGTCCAAGGGGAGACCCCATTCTTTTTTTGATAGAAAAGATTATTTCATTCAAACAAATTTGCACTAATGATAAAAAATACATCAAACAAATATGATACAGATACATATAAATCTGAAATCAATAGATATAACAGATATAAGAAAACAATACAAATAAAGATAAAATTGATGCTTCTATATATCTTCCATCTAGATGAACCATTGCAACCCAATACATCAATGCATGTGTTGTCAATCAGATTTGTTTAAAATTGATTCAAGTCCAAAGAGAAATTTAGATTTGACCATAATGGAGAAATTGCATATCTAAAAAAATTAGATTCTAAATCTACAAAATCTTAAATTTCACAAAGATAAAAACTTAAAAAACTCTCACAAGGAAAACTCAAAAGAGAATAAAACTCTTCCTAGAACAATTTAGAGAGAAGAAACTCTCATTAGAAAATCCTAGGAGAGAAGAATCTCTCATTAGGAAATTTTAGAAGAGAATTTATTCAAATAAGAGAAACTAAAATCTATAAAGAGTACTTCCTTTCATAGGGGAAGACCAGATTTGGTCTCTCTCCGATGGGAGAGATGAAGAAGATCTTGATGGAAGAGTTCTAGAGAAAAGGGAGAGAAAAGAGTTTTAGAGAGAGAAGGGAGAAGAGAGACCTCATTCTAGGCAAAGTTTAAAATTAATCCTGAAACTAGAGCTATCAATCACAACCCAATTATATTGACCTGCTTAAACATGCCCATCAATAATCCGTCCATTAATTTTGAATGTGTCTAAATGAATATCTAATTAAACCTTTAATTGGTGGATAGTGAGTTAACTCGATTCACCTATTTATATCCATTTAAAGGTAATTGTATATTTAAACTCAACTTTTAGTGAGTGTTAAACATATAAAAGTGAATCTCTTACCCATCTAATGACAAGAGAATACCTTTATTTCTAGCCAAACAAGATGTGAAAACAAAGAAAAAATAAGTAGAATTTTAAACGACTCATAAATGGGTAATTGGGTATACCCATACCCATTTATTAAATGGATATAAATGGAAATGGATATAAATGGGACATATTTATACCTATTTAAATGGGTGTAAATAGATTGACAAAATTATACCTATTATCCAATTATAACTGGTTCAAACCGTCTAAATTACCTATTTTGACACCTCTACCTGGAATCTTCTCCTAAGCCTTGATCGCATTCATTACACTCTTAGTAGGGGAGGACCATTGGGTTCGATTGTCCTAAGACATGAACAGTGAGGATTATCATATCTTTTTTGTTTGATTCTCACTCGTAAAGTCTAAAAATTTTAGAGTCTTTGTTGAACTAAAATCCAAAAAAACTAAAAAGAAAAGAGTTTAAAGTTGCTTCAAATACCACATAAAGTGTGTGCAGAAAATTATTCTCCAAACTATGGACAAGTACACAATGTGTGCATCTATTTTTATGTGCTTTCGAAATAATTTTAGTGAGCAACAGTATAGAAAACTATCCCGTGCTAAAATTTTACAATGGAGGGCCAGTAAAGATTTATCTAGTCGAGAAAAGAATTACAATTGAGGTCTATAAGTGAGAAACTCTGAAATTTAAGCTTGATATTGTCACCCTT
The DNA here is from genome assembly GCA_023065735.1 of Coffea humblotiana. NCBI lineage: Eukaryota > Viridiplantae > Streptophyta > Magnoliopsida > Gentianales > Rubiaceae > Coffea > Coffea humblotiana. The sequence continues at coordinate 43,827,149 of CM041213.1, read as the reverse complement.
TTGTAGGTGACCATTAACGATAAAGTTATGTATAAACCTCCTCTAAATTCATCTTCTATATGTCCTTCAAAATTTACCCAAAAAAAAAAAAAGCAACACATCAACTGGACATAAAACTGAGTTGAAAGTTAATAAGATTCCAAGAATTGGTCAATTAGCATGCGTGGTTTAGTTTGGTATATCATTATCGTTCAATTGATTGTTGAAACTTGAATTTGTGTTTGAATTAATGTATTCCTAAGCTATTTTTGGTAATTGGTAAAATGCTCTTTTAATTATTGGGTTAATTACAATATGCCCCTAAACTATCACTAATTTTCACATAATTAATAGATGGTAGCTAAGGCCTAAGGGTTTTCATTTTCACCAATCTTTTTGCTTCGTCAAACTATCCTTCCCATCTTTTAGAAATTAATATGAATTTATGAGCTATCATATGGTGAAACTTTTATAGGAGTAAAGTTGTAGTCAAATATGTGTAGGAACAATGGTAGCGTCACAAACGTTTGCAAGTTTTAAACTTACCGACGCTATATTAACTGGTTGTCTAGCTCAAGTTTTACTTTTTTTTTCTTTTTCTTTTTGTTTTGTGTCTTTTTTGTTGCTAAAATTTCTTTGTTTTTCCCAGTTTAAACAAGAACAATGCCATGTCCGAAAATTAGTTATGGTCATCTGCCATTCATTGAAATAATCACAAATTGGTAGGCTACAATGAATCTTGAAAAATGGATGATCCAATTGGAAATTTGTTCAAACTATGGAATATGATTCTGCAAATTGGTAGACTACAATGAACCTTGCAAAACGGATAATCCAATTGAAAAATTGTTAAAGCCATTGAATATGATTCTACAATCAGATTTATAAAAGTTTCAACACACAAATCACAAATCACGGGCGAAATAACTTTGACTAACATAACTACCAATGATCAATTTAGTCATGGCAGAATCTTCTTTTTCCAGAAAAACTTTTAATTTTTCCTAATTGGTCATTGGTTACAAAATAAAATAACTTAATTTGAAGTTGAATACAAAAATTGAGTTATTACACAATTCTGAGTCTCAATTTATGGTTGGAAGGAAATTGAGACAAATGTTGTTTGGTAAAAGGAACATGCTGCATGAACAAGTTATAGAAGAATTGAGAACTCTAAAGATAGTGTGGTGGTGAGAGGAAGGGAAAAAAGGGAGGAAAGGGAAGTGCAAGCACACAAGAAAATGGAGAAAGAGTGGGTGAGAAATATCATTGGAGAGTATTAAGAAGAGTAAAAACTTGGAAGAGAGTAGAAGAGTTAACACAATCCAGAGAATTGTGCTAGTTGGGAGGAGGAAGGGAGTATGAAAAGTGAAACTTTGCGATAAGATAACTATCACCAGATGAGTAAATAGCCCATCCCCTTAAAGATGGATGTGTGGCTAAAAATGTAATTCTTTTCAACATAATGCTCTCATTTTCCAATGTGTAGATGAGAATGACCGGGATATTGTCAAAATAAGAATTTTCTTGCCAAAGCAATTTGCTCACACAACTACCCTTCCAAGTCAAGCCCGATAAAACAGAGCTTTTTTTTTGGAATGTCCATTCTGATAAGTCGTCTCTTCTCTAGTATTCTCCATCCTCTATTCAGGGACAATTGGAGAAATAACCCATGGAAATGACCACAAAAGGTAGAGAAATTAGCCATGAAAATTTCCACCCTTTCCACCTTCTCCATTCTCCAGCAACAGCATATCACCGTAATAAACCAAAATCTAACATCAAGTCACTATGGCTGGTCAAAATCTTTCACATGTAGAATTCTGAAACTGCATACTATTGAGGTTTCCATTCTCTGTCTCAATGCAGTTTTCAAGAAAAAATCGTAGAAAATATACTCAAGGGTGAGGCATATTAACAATTTATTTTCTCTATCAAAACTATCCTCACTTTGTTGTTTGCAACTTGCAAGCAATTATCATAATCTAATTCTTTCGTTTTCATGATGACCCTCTACATTTAACATCCCAAATGTATTTTATCATGCAATGCAAAAGGGATTACATTTCATGTTGTATATAGTTTGTAAGATAAACAAATATTGTGAAAATTTATGAACAAGATGAGAAACGGAGCAATGATTGGACAAAGGAGATGGAAGAGAAGGACAAAGTGAAGGATACTAATCCGGACAGAATTGGCTTTTATAGCTAGTAAAGAATTAAGAATCACTATACTTCTTATCAGAGAGGAGTAACTACTTCGTAATTCGTATTTTTAGATCGTTCGGTCTTTTTTCTACCTTTTCTATTTTTTTTGTTTGCATTAAATACTGATAGACAAGAACCATACCGGATGAAGGGAGGAGGAGATGTTGTTTTGGACGGCCCAAAAAATAATTTGAGAAATTAATAGTTGCTGACTATGTGAGCGGGTATTTTGTACATAAAGAGCATAATTGCTTTGGCAAGAAAATTCTTGATTTGGCAGTATTACTAGCCCATCAGAATATGTGGCTAACTGATTGCTAATCAGTGACAAGATTTGTGATTGTTAAGGAAACTCAAGGTATAGTAATTAAGGAAGCCAAATAAATAAAGCAGCTATTTATTTAAAGCTATTTGTATATTTTGTTTGAAATTTTGACTGTGTGAGAGGGTATTTTGTACATAAAGAGCATAGTTGCTTTGGCAGGAACTTCTTGATTTGGCAGTATTACTAGCCCATCAGAATATGTGGCAAACTGATTGCTAATCAGTGACGAGATTTGTGATTGTTAAGGAAACTCAAGGTGTAGTAATTAAGGAAGCCAAGTAAATAAAGCAGCTATTTATTTAAGGCTATTGTATATTTTGTTTGAAATTTTATACTCCTGATTTTAACTATAGGAGGAGAAAATTTTAGTATGGAAGGAGGCATAATTTATTGGAAAAAAAAGAAGTCGAGTCAAATATGGTAAGATTTGGAATATCAAATAAAACAAGGTTGCCTTCTCTTTATGTTATTTGTTTTCCTTGTCAAAAGTTCTTCTTTGTAAAATCATATTTAAGAGTGATACATATTTGTGTTCAATTTTTTTTTTTTTGATATCCACCTTTCCCTGGAGGCTATGGCGATTATTGAAGTAGCCAGGTAATGCTTCTCTTGTTTGGTTATGTTATTCTTCTGATCTTCTAGAGACAATGAAATATCTATATTTTTATGTTTATTGTTTTTTATATTTTTCTGTAACGTATATTTGATGTTGTAAGATTTATTTGATGCTTAAAACATCATACAAGATGTAAGATTGGATTGATAGACTCATAATTGTTTATATTCTTTTATTAATATACGATCTTTCTTATATGTCAAAGTGGATTTTTTAGTTATAATTATTACTTTTGATATTAAAGTCACAAGTGGAGTGGATTGAAATTGTCATAACTCATGGTGTTTTTATTCCTTTTCTCTGGGTTTTTTTTTTTTTGGATTTGAAAGAGTTATTTGTAAAAAAAATAAAAAGTATCAAATAATTAAGGAATAACAAGCCAACCGGCGCACTTGTCACCGTGTAACCAGAAGCTGAGATCTGTACAAAATTGAAGAATTTGTTCTTTTTGAAGTGTTATCATCCCTTCGCCGTTGTGAAAGTTATATCATTTCCCGTGTGAAAATCTTGACGGCTAGATGAAGAATTAATCTTCACGGCGGATCTCTCTGAAGCAAAACCTGGTCCTTTGGGTTGGGGCAACTCAACATTTTCAGTAATTAGCGTAAGGGATAATTTCAGAAACCTCAACCTCCCTTGAGGTTTCTGACAATTTGATAGAACTCCCCTAAGATTTGAAAAATTACACTTATCTCCCTTGATTTGATAGTTTTAGTAACAAAACCTTAAAATTATATTAATTTGGTCAATTTTTTAAATGAATACCCAACAATGCCCTTGTGTAATGAGTTTTAATTTATTTTCCTATACAATTATAAGATTATTTAGTATAATTGTAAGCAAAATGTGCCAAATTTATCATGTCCACATCTACTATTTGATAAACAACTATAATAATAATTTTATTACTATGATATGATACTTTTGATGATATTTTATTATGGATTTAGATTTATAAGATAGAAAAGAAAATGTTGAAATAATTCACTTAGAGTTTACGAATTTTTGGAGTAGTGGGATTATCATAATTTAGTAGTGCTTTTGGGTCATTTCATTTTGATTTATTGTTAATTTTAATACCAAAAAAATGAAAAACAAAGATGAGCAAAAACATTGGATTACATATAAAATTAACTTACCAAAACAATCACTAGTTCGATATTTTGTTATAATAGAAACTAGAGACAATAATGGTAGTTCTACAGTTTTATTGGAAAAAAATTAAAAAAAAGGAATAAGAAGGAAAAAGAATGAAAAAATAATTTTAAAACTCATTCTAAATATAACCATACCAAATAAGGGAATTTCATTAAAATATTTAAGGGTAAAATTGTCATTTTAAATGACAAGGAAGGTATGTGTAATTTTTCAAATTTTAGGGGAGCTCAGTGAAATTATTAGAAACCTCAGGGGATGTTTCTGAAATTATCCCTTACAATAAATACCACAGTACTCATCGTCGGTCTTTCTTCAGTTCATTGCTGGACACATAAAAGGGCCATTCGGATGCGTCTTAAGACTTCATCTTTTGGTGTTTTCGTTCCTTAAATTTGAACTTTAATTACATTAGTTTTGATTATTGATGGGGTATGTGTTTATAAAGATTCAACTGATTACTAATGATGAATCATGAACATATAAAGATCAAATGATTTAACTTTTGTTGGACTTTTAGCATGTTGATGCATGGGAAGAAGTCTTACTACCTCTTGTTCAAGTGGATTCTTGTGAATTGATTACAGCATTTTACTTTCTTTGGTTTGATTCACATGCATGATGTAGGATGTTGGAGATAGATAACACTTTAACTAATTTACTATGTTTTGTTTTCCCTTATCCATTCTTTTTCTTTATTTTTCCTTTCTCTTTTTTTTATTAGTAGTTTTATTATTCTCCCTATGGATTTCTTTCTCAAAGGAATAGAAGCGACTTTTAAGTAAAAGATGAATTATGGATTTTCAAGCTGAATGCTTGTGCTGCAAGTTCTCTTGTTTTGTTTATGTAAAAGAGTTGTTATTAAGCCCATACCCTAGTACATTATGCCAAATCGGGCTCTTTAACTTCAATTTGGAATTCACTTCCAGATTTGTAAAGCAAATGGGTGCTGGAAGATTTCCAACCATTTTAGTAATAAAAAAAAATACCTGTTTTATCTCCAAAAAAGAAAAAAAAAGAGTTCTTATTGAGCTCTAGTGAACTAGCCAGTTATAATAGGTTTAATAGTTAGATGGCAATTGAACATTGGTGGTTCTTAGATTTGCAAGTATACATAATAAATGCATCCTTGTTTTGCGTTTTTTTTTTCCATTATCGTATGTACATTTTTCTCAGACTATTAATTATGGTGCATATTCTGCCTAAAATCTGCTCTCTACTTTATCTTTCCTTGTCATTTTTGTATGATATCCGTTGGGCAAAAGGAATGATTATTCTATTTTCAGAAAATTAAATAATCAAAGAGCCCTCGTATCCTAAATCCGTTGGTCAGAAGAATATAATCATATGATAGTAATTAAACATCTATGTCAAGTTATTGTTATTCACGATGTTGGTTAGATGATATTTGTTATATTGCAGCCAATTAACATTCAATTTCATAGAAAGTATATGCTGTTATTGTCATTACTTTTACTCATTCTGTCACTTCTGTTCTATTGCGAAATTTCTGATTAAGAGAAAGAGCTAGATCATTTTACTCAATCGAGATTGACAAACTGACCCTGATTAAGTTGATTTTCTAACTAGTTTTGGATGATCTACTGTTCTATACCTTGATAGTGCTCTTGATTGAATTATAGAACACAGCTTCAAACTTATATTCATCTTTAAACTTATGTCTTTGTATTGTTTGTAACATGATTCTCAAGGAGTCATTACTCGGCATGGAAGGAGAGAATTAGTATAATATATAGCTCAATTAGAAGCTATCTATACAATGGCTCTATAATTCTTGCAAAAGAATTGAGTATTGCTCCAGATTGGTAATCCATCTGCTACTGTTTTATCCATATAAGTGGCTTGGATTTTGATCTTGATTTTTTTTTTATTTTCATCCTGATTGATCACCTTAATATATAGTTGTTGTTCCAACTTTGTTACAGTTTCCTCTTCCAAACTTTGTTAGATTCTCATTTTGTGCCAATTCTTTTGGTTATTCTTTAATAGCATGTTTGGCTTTCAGCTTTACCATGCAAGAGCAGAGTGAGATTTGTGGTACAGAAACAAATAGCATCCAAGAAATTTTGATTCAAACAGTAGTAGCCATTTGATCCAAAATAAGCGCCAAAAGCAAGATACTGATGTTGCCAGCACAAGATTCAAAGGAGTAGTCGCCCAACGAAATGGGCACTGGGGAGCACAGATATATGCCCATGATCGCATTTGGTTAGGAACTTTCAAATCTGAGATCGATGCAGCAATGGCATATGATAGTGGCTGCCATCAAACTCCGCGGTGGAGACTCGTACAGAAACTTTCCATGGACAAACATCACTAAGGAGGAGCCAAAATTTCAGAGCCAATTCAGCACACAAGCAGTTCTGAACATGATCAAGGATGGTTCCTATCCATCCAAGTTTGTTGAGTATTTGAGGGCACAATCCTTCGTGCCAAAGTTTTGCGACAGTGCCTAGCAACGAAGGATTCGTGTGCAAGAAACTGTTCCACAAGGAGCTCACTCCTAGTGATGTAGGAAAACTTAACCGACTTGTCATTCCAAAGAAATACGCATTAATGTACTTCCCTCGTCTAAATTGTGATGTACAGGAGACTGATCAGGACATTGCTGGTGAAGATGATGCCGAATTGGTTTTTCTTTGACAGGTCAATGAGGTCATGGAAATTTCGATACTGTTATTGGAAGAGTAGCCAGAGCTTTGTCTTCACCCGAGGGTGGAATAAATTTGTCAGGGACAAAGGATTGAGGGCAAAAGACCTGGTTATTTTCTCACTGTGTGAGTTCAAAGATGGATCAGATGAGCTTCAATCTGTGCTCATGATTGATGGTGGATATCATCAGAGTTTTCATGGTGCCTTGATGATAAATTCATCTAAGGGAGAGAATAATCTTCCAGAGATGGAACAAAATGGTTCGGTAAATAGGGGACTTAAGCTATTTGGTGTGCAAATCATCTGAGAAACAGTCTACAACTTGAAGCAGTAGAAGAGTCTACAACTGAATTTTTCTAATTGCTTTTTGCTTGATGGAATAGCTTTTGTGATAGTTTTTTTTTTGTTTAACTTTTATTAGGTTTCTTGACCATTAACTGGCTAATTTCTCTGAAACATTGTTGACAAATAGGCCGTATCTCCTGACATTGCTATTTCTTTTTTCAAAACCATTTTTTCATTGTTTCTGGAATGATATTTAGATGCCGGATTCCTCATTTTTTGGATTTTTTTTAAAATTTTTTAAAGTTACTTGATCTTACTAATTGCATAGAGTTAACTAAGATTTCTTACAATTATTTGTATACTTTGTTACTATTATGGGTACATTGCAATTTTTCAATGTTTTCTTACTATTGTGGGACATTAAAAATTTTTCATTGATCAGTGAATATAATTAGGAAAAAAGGACATTAAGTGTAGCATTACTTGTAGTTGTAAAGACAAACAAACTTCAAATTTACACACAACTTTTCTAGGAATAGATTTCAAGTATCTTTGTCTCTCTTTTCTAGTTGAAATAAAATTAATACTAATTTGCCATTGTATTTCATATATAATGACAATTTTCTTCATGATATTTAGTGTTTATAATGACATGCAACCCAGTCTATCTAAATATCCTATTGCTCTTTTTATAATATGTGCTTAAATTGAATATCTAGATTAATTAAATTTTCTCTATGCACGAGACGTATAAGTTGTTATTTATAAAGTTTGTGATTAATTGTTAGTCGTGAAACTAAAAAGGATAGAGTACAATAGAAATAGAGGTTAATTAACATGTTGCCATTCTTGCACTAGGATTACAATGTTGTCATACTTTTCCAACATTGTTGGAAGCTTTAAAAATAAATTTTAAACTATCCATGCTGTTAAAATCAATACTTGTTTGTGGATTAATACTAAATCAGATTCAAGTTCAATCTCTTTAGTGGATACTATTTTTGTATTAATAGAACCTATGGCAACCTAAAAGAATTTTGAACTTTATATGTAAACAAGCATAGAAACATGAAAGAGCAAAATTGGATTACAATTTCCAAACTTGCATAATTAATCAACTGATAAAACCCAAGATAAAAAAGAAAGTACTTTATACCACTTCTCCAAGAGAAAGATTTCTACATCTGCAGAATTCTCACTTGTTTTGCGTCTTCCATGATTTGCTTGAGCACGATAAGGTTTCAAATTAACTTCTAATTTGTTGCTCTATTTCTCATCCTGGATATAAAAAGAACCGATTTGCATGTGTAATACACTAAACAGGCTTGAAAGCAAAAATAATCAAGAAGACTTCTCCTAGATCCATAATTTTCTTTGGGGCTCCGGGTACAATGGAAAAAATCGTAGATAAAAAATAAAAATCTAAGCTCACAAATAAGATGGGTTTAAGTTGGATTTGGGCAAAACCCATCCTATCCAAAAAGCCTACATGGAAAGAACTTGGAGAGAAATATATTTGAGCTTAAGAGTGATTTGAACAAAATTTTGTAATTGCCAACTTATTTTGGGTGGTGTTACTATCACAACTTGAATTTTATTACCACAATTATTATAAAATAAAATAGTAAAATTGCCCTTCAAAATTCAAATGCATTTAGACTCGGATAGAGGCAGTTTTGTTATTTTTAACAAGAACCGCTGTGGAATAAAAATTCAGCTGTGACAATATAATATTTGTCTTTTTTTTCCTTGTCAAACTGTGGTTTGGTTCAAGCCAGCATTAGGCAAGTTTACAAAACACAGAACCTAAACTATTGCATCAAGCTAAAAATTGAACTATTATTTGACGTAGTCAATTAACTATTTATTCTCTATCTTCTCTCTTTTGTCAGCTTTAGAAAAAGAAGAAAACAAAACTCTATTATTCTCTAAGGTCAAACTATGGACATCAATCATATTTCAAAACTTAAACCGGCATCATAATTCAAACAACATTTTAATGAAATGTCCATTCTACGACGTGTACAATTTAGTTATTGTAGATGCAACATAAATAAAGGAAGTAGAGCCAAGTATCCTAATGTATTTTTTTGTATAGACAGACAAAAATACAATGAATTACCAAAGTGCATGCAATTTGATTTTCAACAAGTTTTGCTTGATAATCTACCCCTTGGCTGTTCAATTATATCCAACCTTTCTTGGTTATCCCACAAAAAAAAAAAATCTAAACCTATTTAGGAAGGCAGAGAAGCTTTCAAAGAGGAGTAAAAAGTGAAAATTAAAGTCTTTGCAATGACTAAGTAGAGGGGACAATGGAGACCAAGGAAATTCAGTAGATGATCAGGTCAGTCCCCTCCCCTACGCCACTGGCTGTCAAGAAGGGGAAAGAAAACCCTCAATTGTCGTTTGTTTGTCTTGTCATTTGAACCCAATTCCCACGTTTCAAGTCAATTCCACTATATTCAATCCTTTTTGCGTATGTGCGAGTGCAATTTGTGATTAGTGGTGGACTACACTAGACCAAATTGCAGGGAGTTTGACAAGTACATCTAACAAAATACCGAAGACTTTTTCATTCTAATTAGTTGACCTGACGTGATATTCCACTAGCCAAGAAGATATCATTATGTGAGTCAAGCTCTCTTGTTCTATGTTCCACATTCCACACAGTCAAGTTCTCTTCTTGATGCTTTAAAAAGAGCGAATGCCAAGTGAGGGAATCACTCCATTTTCAAAACAATGGGTTGCTCTTTCTCTTGCAATTCTTCATCTGTATGCAAAAATGTAAGGGTGGTACACTTGAATGGTCATGTAGAGGAGTTTGATTATCCTGTTTCAGTCAGTGAAGTCACAGCCAAACAGCCAAAGCACTTTGTATGCACTTGTGCTCAGCTTCTTTCCACTAGCTCGAAGCCTCTCATGACTAATGGTTTCTTGGAACCAGGGAAGATTTATTTCTTGTTACCATATTCCGTATTTCAGTCCAATATGTCTCCTGTTGAATTGGCTTCTCTAGCTAGGAAGCTGACTAACATTGGAAAAAGTTGTCAGTCCAAAGCTAACTCGGGGCACAGAAGTTCGTTGATTGGATTAAATGGTGGTAGTCCAGCTTGCAGATCACCAGCAAGATCACCAGCAAGTAGTCCTAGCCGGTTCCCAGATGTAAATTTCAGGATGGAAACAGAAAATTGTTTTACAGTATTTGACATGTTGATGTCACCTAAGTCACGGTCATGGAAGCCGGTTTTAGCCACAATCAGGGAAAGGTCGTTTAATCAGAGAAGTGAATCAAATTTACAGGAAGATAGTTAATGGCATGTTTACTGGACATAGTCAATCATTGTATTGGATTAGGGTGTTAATTGGACACAAAGGATCATTAGGACGGGACCATTGCAGCAATTGGCCGGTGCAATGATCATTGGATTTTGAAGTTTTCTTATTGAACATCCTATCCTATTGTCCTATTATGTAAATAGCAGAAATCTACTGTTTTTTTTTTTTTGGGGGACTTCTTTCTCATTTTTGCTTGCCACTGCTACAATGGCTTAATATTATCTATGCTATGGCTGGAGAGCAAGGATGGCTCTGTCCTTAATGTAATCAGTGTCAGCGAGAATGTCCCCTTTGTAGTGCAAACTTATTCTAATCTTTCATGGAATTTCAATTTACAAAATAATACTCAGTCCAGAGATGGAATAGGATTACAGTTTGAAGAATTAACAAATCAGTATTCTCTGAGAAGAAAAACAACTAATAACTTGGATCCTGCTTAAGTTCCTAAGTGAATTATTCTGTTGCATTGTCATTTCTGTGCTAATCCTACAGCCTGATATCTAGGCAAATGGCAAAGGGGGTTGTGAAGGCTTCATTTTTTGTGCAAGTGTAGATGAAACTAGCCTAGTTCAGGTTTCAAATGGATTAAAAGGGGACAACAATTGGTGCCGGCGGAACTGATTTATGAATTGGTAAGCAGTCCCATCCATTCTCCTTGCTGTAGGATACTGTAAAATGCTTGGGAACCCAATTTTGTCCTTTTGACTTTCTCTCCTTTACTTGCTCTCTCTCTCTTTCCTCAATAGCACTTTTTGCTTCCTTTGCTTTGTCCCAGGACTTATTTAGGATGGCCTGGCTCACATCACCCCATACAACTGTGGATTCGGTTGGCCAAATACCCTGTTGCACAACATAACAGTAATCAAGAACCAAGATACACAGATCAGAAGCCTAAAATGCATCTTCTGGAGTATTATTTTTTTATCCATACTTGCAAAGGCTACATAAAATAAAGTGCAAACTTTTTAAACTTAACGGAGATTTCTCTGAAGTTCGAGATTAGCACTACTGCTAGAAAGATTCTGGATACCTGTGAATCCTTAACTATGGGAGTCTTCACTCCTGACAAGGCTTCTTTTGCATCGTAAATGATCTTGGATTTTCCAGTATTAAGGTCCTTGGCTGTGACAGTTCTGCACATTCAATTAGTGAAATTACTTTAGTCAAAATTGCGAGATAACATGTTGTGACACCAATGGGATTCCTTTTACCACCCTAGTTGATCTCAATATTTTCAACCAAATATAGGTTCTATATGTGCCAAGTTAAGAACCAAGCAAGCCATGTCAATCTGGCTAAAAGGTCAGAATCTTCTATAGTTGTATTGCCTGAGAGGTGATTTTCATAGATGCACAATAAGTTACCTATCCCAGTGGCCACTGATTTCATAGATGGTCTTCGATGATGATGATGTCAAAAAGATCCTCCCTTTGATGGACCTATTAATTCCTGGACGAGGTAAAAAGGAATTGCCTCTGTAGTATAACTCTGCTGCAATACCAGTTTCTTCACATTTAATTGTGACAGTTCCCAACCAGTCCACACTAAGCATAGGAAATAATCTTATCACAAGCTTGGGAGAGTTCATTTCATAAGTTTCCTCTTTGTTAAGAAGCTTCAGTTGTCTTCTTCCATTCACTTCAGTTTCAATATGAGTACCTACATTTGCACCGAACTGTAATTACTATCAAGGAGTTATCCATCAACAACTCAACACTGATTCATTCCAAATTACACTGTACTATTTCCACTTGATTTAAGCAGACAAAGAATAGCATAGAAATATGTATTTTGCAACACAAACATTTTGGAGAACAATTAAGAAACTGATAGGTCATGGTATCAAAACATTAGGTTGAATTTAGCACTTAGTCTTTCTTTGCTTTAAGTAAATAAACCTACCACTGCAGAGCCTCTAAGAATAGAAGAAGACTAGAGCTACTTGAATCTCAGTCTATCAAGATTTTAGTTGCCAAATTTATCGTAAGAAGCATACAGAATGAGAACCATAGTTTGCATTTGATAAAATTACTCAAATGCAGGAGTATCAATACCATAGAACTTAGGAACCGGATAATGACACCATGTCATTTCAATGTTGTCCTTCTCATCTGTAGCATGAAGGGCGCTTACTGGTGGATGATGTGAAACCTGAAAGCATAAAGTACAGGATCATGTGCTACCAGTCAAGGCTTAAACACAGAAACAGAATTGGAATTATGCGTTTCTGACTTGATTTTGAGAAGGTTTATTGGATGTCCTATATATCAGTACAAGTCTTATGGTCTGTTGTGCTAAATTTTTCCCAGTTGAGCAATCCTTGTTCGAAAGAATAGGCATTCTCAAAGTATTTAACTCTAAGATGTGAAACCACTGATTTCAGTTTGATCATATTCCCTCTTCACTAGTTTCATCTGATTTTGCAGCAAATGCAATCAGATTGGCTTGTATGAATTGATGGAGGTAAAAAGACCCCTTCAAAGAGTCAAGGACCCTGTCACCTTCAACAACTTTCATGCTGGAAGGGTATATATTAAAGAAGATGAAAATAAATACCGAATCAATTACCTGCTCCAGTAGCACATTTAATGTGCCCCTTGAAACATGGTGAGTCTCTCCAAGAATGGGATTGTAAGGAGCAACACCGAACATCAATGGCCTCACGGTGGATACATTCCATGCAACAACAGAAATAAACCTTTCCATGGAAGTTTCTCCATTGGCACACTTGCTTAATAGATCTCCTCCTGTGCAGTAGACTGATTCTCCATAACATTGAAGTTGCGACTTTGGAAGGTTAAACAATGGCGGCAACTACATTTGCAATAAAAAAACAAGAAATACAATTCATTAGTTTGTCTAAGCAGGAAAGTTCTAATTGCCTAAGCTGATGCAAAGGTGGATTGTTTCAGCCAAGCATTCTCACTAGAGACTCCTAAAATCTATCTATATCTATCGACATTCCAGGCTTCATTGTCAGTTTGTGTATGGTTCCTTCAACTGCAAAAGGTGTTGCAATTAAGTTTTCAATGTATTAACAGAATCAAAGGAGGAAGGCCCTTGAAGGACTAAGTAGCGCAAGGACCCTGGTAAAATTCATCACCTCCAGGTGTTGAAATGTCATGAAAAAAACCAGGACAAAAGTGCCCAAAACTTGCACTTTTATGAAAAAATGAAGTGAAAGAATACTGATTCTTTAACTAAAGAACTACAGGAACTTTCACGTTTATGTATCCAGCCCAATTGCTTCTCCTTCAAAATGAAAACTGCTAAAAAGATCAGTTATCAGGATATTAACAATTGTGCAAAGCAAGTCATGTTGGGACACTTGATCAATGGAATCAGACAAGGTAAGAACTCCAATTGGCTGTCGAAACTATGATGATTTAGTATTTCAATATCATGTAAACTAAAAATGGCTTAAAAAAAAAAAAGAAAAACTAACCAATGTTTATCAAGCCAAAATTTTGTAAAACTCTGCCTAGAGAGCTGATCAATAACTGTTGAAAGCTTTCAATTCTTTTGTTGTTTGTTTGTCCCTTCCGATTGTTAACTTAATATTAGACAGTAGATGTAGAGTTATAACTAAGGATGCAATAATATACTGAAAATTTTAATTGAAGGCTGAACATGTAAATAGATACACTGAAGAATTTTTATTTTTTTATTTTTTACTGAAGAATTTTCTTGATTGAAGGCCAAACATGTAAAACGAATACTTAAGAGTAGGCACGGTACACATATTCAAAAGTAGTTATGTCATAATGCAGAAATTGTTGACATTGCAATAAAGCACTTCCTCAAAGCATACCGGACAAGAAACCATAATCAACCAGGTGGGCGATTACTTTTGCTTTTTGGCATAAAATTCTTTCCTCATTTCCTGTAAAAATATTATTTGGACAGGTATCTGTCCTGGAAATATTTGATTACTCTAAGATTGATGATAAGGAACTTTGTACAACATATACCTGGAAGTAATTTTTTTCAAAATTTTTTTAAACTATCACATAGTACCATAAAAAGCTAAAAGAGCCAAACATTTAGGTGACCATTGCAAAGTGCAAACGAGTACAATTTATTTTGTCTTGGAGGTCACTGTAGCAATACTATTAGGGCAGTCAACGGATCGGGTCTAGGTCTGAATTAGACTTGGACTCGGTCCACTTTTTAGATTCGAAATTACTAATAAATCTATTTATTCGGATCCAACTCAAATTTGTTTTATCTAGAATCTAAATGAGTCCGATTGATATGAATATATATATATATATATATATATATATATATATATATTCATGTTCATTAAAATTTTTTACTAACCCACTTATTTTCTATTAAATTTTTTTCTATAATCAAATACTTGTTAGAATTATTTTGATCTATTGTTAATTTTGTATTGATAAAATTTATGTAAAACTAAAAATTTAAAGTTATTGAATTAATATTATATTAAATTAAATTTCAATTTTGAATATACTCGACTCAGATCTGAACCTAGATCCAACAAGGTCCGGATCTAAAGCTACAGATTGAGACCCGCTCGGATCCAGAATGTTTTATTACCAATTGTATCCGGGTCCGGAATTACCCATTCCAGCTCAGATCCAACCCCTTGGCAGCCCCTAAAGTCGGTTGCCAAACAAACAAAGAAGAGAGTTAATAATTGCTAAACAAACAAATGATGACAATTAGTCGTATCTGTCCGGCTTTATGATGCCGAGGCTCATACTTTCTCTTCTTGTCGTTTAGCTGAGGACAGCCTTCCAAAAATTAAATTATACTTTGCATAATCTGCATAAAACTTAGTGGTTATACAACTCTAAATAGGGGAAAAAGATTACCTGCCGGATAAAACTAAAATCACTTCAACTACCCTAGCTAAAAATGTGGTTTATTATTCTTCTTCTTTTATTGGTTCGTGAAATCAAATTGCCAAGAATTGGCCTTCAATGTTAACCTCCCTATTAACCTTCAACCTCTATGTCCACATCAGATGGATGGGGAAATGAACTTTGTGCTAATTATACACCTCCACGTTAAGGAGACAATTGCAGCATATGAATTTAATGCCTAGATCAGGTCGAGTTGATGTAACTCAAATTAGTCATAAATCAATCACAGACATATTTTCTTGATCTGCTGTTCATATTCAAAAAGAGGACGAGGTGTAGGAACAACAACCGTTCTTGAAGGTTATGAGAAGGATTCATCACCACATGTATATAATTGAACAAAGGGTTTTACATTCTGCTTAAACGCATGAAACTATTTTTCAGATGATTGAACTGACAACTGTTCCTGTCCCGTATTCTTGAAAAGAATTCTTGAAAACTTTAACACGTAAATTTATTGAGGGATTGGAATTGAGAAAATTAAGAACTTACTTGAAATCGGGTTAGATCAGATCCTGGCCGTGCATTGGCGAGAAGACTCAAAATGCGCTTCAGTAGATTGGGAGCTCTATAATTAGAGTCAGATTCCTGTTCTAATAATAATGGTGCTGTTAGAACTGGCTTTGGTCCCATGTCTTCTACAGTGACCTACAAAATAAAGATTAAAGAGCATAATGCAAGTGTTTAAGTTCAGCAAAATAGTCATCAATTAAACAAGTGAGCAACTTGTAAAGCAAAAGGCCATAATCAAATTTGGGCATTAATATGAATTGAAGGATCTAAGTAAGAGAAATGGCAACTTATTCAAAGGGCTCATGCTAAATTTCTGTAAATGCTAAAAAAAGGAAATTAATATTAAACTTGCACATCAGTTGTTTTTGTAATTGGCTGGCCAATATAATTGTTAGTTGTCACAGATTAGATCTTTTTTATGTGAAATCATTGGACGAAGGCAGAAGTGCATATATCTCTATGATTTGGTCTTGTTTGGAGTACGACTTTTTGCAGAAAAATTCTCTCGATACATTTTTCAATCAAATTTTTAGTTTGCATATATCATATTGATACAGTATTTTTTTTATATAAAAACTCCAAAAAACTTACAACCCAGACGAGGCCAAAATTCGGCATATTTGAATAATCGTATTTTCAGTCATACAGTGGATTCAAGATTTTTTTTTGGGAGCATGTACAGTACCAATGCCTAAAGAAAAAATCTTGCTTGTATTTTAGCAATATAATATGTATTAGCAAGAATGCAAACTTGGGATCCGAATTAAGATATTTAGCCAAGAAACTAAACGTCAAAGTACTGTGATATATAATAAATTCATCGTACTAATGACAAGGATGATATATTGTGAATTGACAGGATTCTCTCCACCTCATCTACTAAAATAACTACGACACGACAATGTTAGATCATTCATATCTTTTGTCAATTTTGATTTACTTTTTTCCACGGAATAGATGCTCAGAAGAATTGAGCCTTTATTATGTTGTCCTAAAGTATGTCAAGCTATTATCTTTTTTTTTTTAATTTGATAATGAATTTCATCTCCTCAAGCAATATTGAAAAATAAATAGATTTTATAACCTAATCCCTCTAAAGTTGGGTTTTGGTTCACCATGTCGGGAAATTTCCCTGCAGTTAATTACCTGCTACACTAACAAGCTTTTCTCAAAAGTCATATTCTAAAACGTCACATTAATTGGCTTAGGGCTCTTGGCCTATTCCTTTTGGAAATGGCAATGAGAAGATGCCAAAACATTAAGGGATTGAAAACTACAACGAGGAAAACAAGGAAGATACATGATGTGACTAACAAACTACCCCAAGAATGTATTGGTATCGATTTTCAAATCCTAATAATTAATGATAAAGATAATTGAAAATGATTGATATTTTGCCATCACCTTAATTAATCCTAAAATTTTGGACCACAGAGCTTAATTCTATAGAATTTTGACAAAAAACAACAAAAAGGGTTTGAGGACGTTCTTTTTGTCTAATTCACAGCACTAGTTTTTTTTTTCTCCTTGTAAATGACAGGTCTCAAATACAGGACCTCTCACTTACACTTTTTTTTCTCGTACTACTCAATCCATCTCTTCCCTATAATTCAAAGCTATAGGTGATTGTCAATTAGATCTTAATTACTTGTTGTTTAGTCTACAAAACTATTTCATACAGATGGTGTAAACATCTCTCTCGAAACGATAAAAAGTAACCAGCTGTTTGGTTTATGGATTTTGGTGGTAAGGCAATGGCAATCATACCCACATATAACTACTTTTGGTAGACTTGTATGGGTATGGAAGGCATAAAATTTGGCAGTACTCAATTTGGATGACTTTGGTGCAGTTTTTCTCACTTTGATAATTAATAATGACCAAAGGAGTACGACAATGCAACTTCAATATTCCCCATAAATAAAATTCCCCAATAGTATAAGAAATGAATAATTTTTGGGTTTCTTCTAGTCTATATTATGCTAGCTAATGTGGAATAGTTCAAAAAATTGTTTTTGGAATTTTTTTTACGCAAATTTATTTTGAAATTGTTTAAGAAAAGGGAGACAAGTGCAAAAAGAATCAGACAATTTGTAAAGCAGCAATTTAGCTGGCCAGTCAAATTCAGCTACGTCATGTCGTTTATCTACACTTGGAATTAAAAGACGCATGACATCTGGACCTTTAAATCCTTTTCAAAGAAATTGATAGTCTAAATACTAAAAAATAGAGAAAAATATTCTGTAGGTTTTGGAAGCTTAAATTTCTTCTGGGGATATTAACAACCAGGATAACAAATTTTGATATGGTCCAGAGAAGGATTGTTTGCAATCCATATAGAGATGTTGAAGGACCACAATGCTAGGCCGACCAATACATCATTCTATGGAGTGCTTTTTGCTTTTTTTTTTTTTAAATATAATTTTTGTCCATCCTTTGAAAAAAAAAAAATTTGGTCTAGTACACTTTTAGGCTGGTGAGCAAAAGCATTATTGTACAAGACAAAAATATATTACTTCACCAGATTTGTATTGGTAAGGCAAAGATGACAAAGCAGTGTTGCCTTCTTTTGAATAAAGGCCAAGGAAAAATGGCAAAAAGACACTACTTTGCACGAGGATTTGTTCAGATAAAGGAGACTGAAATTGTGAGTAACCTTGAAAAAGTAATGCCAGTTCTTAAAATTTATCAAACTTTTTGATCAAAAAATGAAAAACAAAATAAAAAAAATTTATCAAACTCTTTTCTCCACAAGACTAGAGTAGAATATGCTTTTTTTTTTTGGGAAAAAGAAGAAGACTACGATATGGTTGCTTCTTGTATACCCTCAAAAGACCTGGAAGACGACGTAAGGTTTCAATTTTTTTTAATCTTCCTGAAAAAGCTAGATTACTGTGAATACAACACACCACCTTCAATTCCTCCTTTACAAAAGCATAGTTAAATCCTACTTGATTGGAGTCACTATAATATGGTGCAAATTTTGGTGTTGAAATGGTGTATTCATCACCATCTAACGTTCATTTTGGTGTAAGTTATTGTGTTGTTGAAATGGTGTATTTATATTTACTATCTGCATGCCTAATCATGTCACAATATTCTATTTCCATAGAATCTATACAAGAAGAACAATATTTTGTTCTGATTGTCTAATCTATGAAAGTTTATAGCAAATACATTATTCATATACAATCAAGGTCAAGTCCTAAATGAACTGATGAGAGGTTGGTCTAGTGGTTAAGGTTGAAACTCTAAAATGCAAAAATTTTGAATGCTAATTCCGTTTCTCCTCCCTAGTTCTTAAATCCCACTTCTTTTCCTTAGAGGACAAAAAAGTCCTAAACACGTCTACCCTAATTCCCTAACAAATTAAAAAATTAGCACTGTGTTTGATTAGGATCCAGTCACTTTAGACTCTGTTTGGACAGTAATTTTTCACATAAATTATTTTTTAATTATGTTTTCCGTGAATACATTTTCCTATCATCTTTTTATCTCATATATATCAAATCGGTACAGTTATTTTTCTATAAAAAAATCCAGAAAAATGCAATCCAAACAGGGCCTAAGTTTATCCCCCTCCATGCCACTACACAACAAAGACTGCCTCCAATCATCTTTAGCCATTAGGCCACTTCGTGTATCACTGTGTTGCCGACTTTTTGAGACGTGGGCATGCAAAAGCTTGCCTACAAATTAACGGGGACACGGAAGGAAGAATGGAACCAAAAATGTTTTCGTTGAAGGGCGAATTTTAAGGCCTTGTTTGGATTGCTGTTTTTCGTCAAAAAATTATGTAGTTTTCCGTGATCACATTTCCCTATTACCTTTTCCCTCACATACATCAAATCGTTACAGTAATTTTTCCATGAAAAATCATGAAAAATGCAATCCAAACACAACCTAACATATTTAAATCTAAGTAGATAATATAAAATATTTTTAAGCCACATTTGGATTGTCCTTTTTTTTTAAAAAAAATTTATATTTTTATAAATATATTTTTCAATCATCTTTTTACCTCATATATATTAAATCACTATAATATATATTTTTACAAAAACTCAAGAAAAGAGCAAATCCAAACGGGCTCTAAATTTTGGCGAGAATAAAAAACAAAGAGAACGTTTTTAAACATTTTCAATTTTCTAAATCGGACCTAGGATACACAGTCAGAGGATTGACATGACACCTGTGAGCCATGAATTTGCGTAAACTACCTGGACAGCACATGGTATGATCATAAATTAAGGAATTCCGCTTTATTCCCCCAAAAATTTCTCCAATGTCCTTTGATAATTTAAGATTTTATTTTAGACACCCCTCAATTTAGAAATAAGAAATTTACAAATGGTACCATCTCTCTATATGAAATATCAATTGATTTCTATAAATCTTAGCAAGGCGGCAATGATTAGATTTTAAATATGTTGACTTTTATGAATTTTTACGTTTAGTTTATTGGTCTTTTAAACCATTCTTCCAAGTTAAGGTGCACATAAAACTTTAAAGATACAAAATGTCTAAAATAAAACTTAAAAGGTAAAAAGTGAAAAACCATGAAAACTTTAAGGATGCCAAGTGGAATTAATCTAAAATAAGTATGTAGTCTTCGAAATTATAATGTTTCCAATTTTTCACAGCTCTTCCCCAATGCCCAATTAGCAGAAAGATATAATGCTCCAAAAATACTAACAATGATGACCAGAACCATTAACACAATTTAGATGGATTGGTCAGGATTGTTAATGCAGCTAGCAACTGTTCCATGTCAGATTATGCAACATATACGTAAGCAAGTACGTGGGAGCGTGTGGGTGTTACTGTGTGATTGTGTGCGGAAAAAAAAAAGAATGAAAGAGATGGGTACCATTTTTGGGGGAGGCTGAGTTGATGTATGCTGTCGACAATTGATAGCGACCGGCGACCGGAAAAAGTTTGCAGAAGATCAGTCCTCCGCCTGGAGAGGGGTGGAAAGGGGGTGTTTAATTTGTTATGATTGAGGAGAGCTTTTAGAGGTGGTGGTGGGTACAAAAGAGAACAAAGGAAGGAAGAGAAAGAATTGTGAAGGTCGTTTCAGAGGTGGTGGTGGGTATCATATAGTTTATAGCATATATATATAGAGGTGGTGGTCGGTACAAAAGAGAGGAAAGGGAGGAAGAGAAAGAAATGAGAAGGTCATTTCCGGGAAGGCTTTTGTCTGCATCATGTATATGTAAGGTGGAAAAAGGGAATATATAAAGTAAGATTTAAAGGTTTGCTTGTTGTTGATGGCTCGCTGCAAGATATCGAGCCTTTTTGGTCGCTTATTCTTTGTTTTTTTTGTTCTTGAAAGCGGTTTTTTTTTTTTTTTTTGGTTTTTCAAAAACCAAATTAGAAATGGTGGAGGGTTGGGCATAAACCCCCAACCTGTTTATTAAGTTGAAAGCGTTTCTTTTGTTTGTTGGGTGAGTTTCCATGTAAGATTTTGAAATAAGTTTTGTTTTTCTAGATTTGTTTGGGAGGAATCCATTCGATAAGAGAAGTCTTAGACGATCATGACCTTTTTTAAAAAATTGAACTTTAACAATGAAAGTTTTTAAGTGCAATGAGAATTTGTTAAAATTTTAAAATTATACCAAATTTATCATGCGAATGCATACATTTATATTTATTACGCCCCTGAAAACAATTTTATGAACTACTTTCAATTTTACCAAAAATTAAAGCCTTAGCAAAACCCTTTTTCCTAAAGAATAAAACTTCATTCATTCATAGCTGTGTGAATCAAATTGAACTACGTCGGTCATTTTATCTACACTTGGAATCAGAACCTCAGTAAGGCGTATGGGTGTGGCAAGGATAATGACACTTGGATCATTCAATCCTTTGCAAAGAAGTCCACAGTCCAAAAGTGTTATGGGTTGAACTATAAATATTTAGGTAGGTATTGGAGACTTAAATTTCTTCTGGCTTGGGGGGTCGTTAGAAGAAGTTAGGATTACAAATTTCATTGGGTGAGAAAAAGAAGTGTCTTCAATGAATATTGTTGGCAGATGTCGAAGGACCACAACGTTTAGACCCACATAGAACCTTTGATTTCTTTTTCCCTTTAGAGTAGAGGTGGCAATATGGATAAATGGTTCATAATTGGTTTTGACTTAATGGATGGTGGATGAAATTTATCCAATCCATTTAGATCCATTTAATAAATGGATTTAAATGGATGGATCTAAATGGATTAAATAAAAACCAATTATCCATTTATAATCCATTTAAATATTTTGGTTACTTTTTTTTTTGTATTACCATTTCTTGTAATATGAAAATACTTTTTATGTACTTGTAAATTTTAGGTGTATTTGGATGGGAAAGAGGACAAAATACTTAGAATTTTCATTTAAGAATTTAGGTATGAACAGTGACAGCCCATTACTTAGGCATGTTCTAGTGAAGGCATGCCAATGCCACTAGCTAATAAAAGAGGAGAATATGTGGGTGGACCATCTCTGCAGTGTGAAATCATCTTCATAAATACTTGAACACTCAGAGAAGGCATCCATGATCTATGCTGGAAGGCATCTTCATAAAACCATCAGAAATTAGACTCAATTCAAGAAAAGCTCCACATAATTCAGCTTCATTGACCATGATTATAATAGAAGCATCCTTCCTACTTGCACCACTTCTCAACGGTTATTTAATTCCTTGGACAAGCCAACTCAAGCTAGCTGTGATGTGCGGCTTTAGTCGACAAATTCGAGATTTGAGTTAGCTAATAAGTTTTGCAACCAATTTGGTTTTTAAGTAAATGGATATATGTGATTGTTGTGGATAATCCATATAAATCCATTTAATTTAATGGTTTTGCTTTGGTCAACCATTTAAAACCAATACTATAAATGGATAATCCAAATCCATTTAATTATGGATTATATGGATGGATAAATGGATTTCAATCCAAATTGCCACTTCTACTTTAGAGATTGATGGAATTCTTTTATTCCTTTTCTAAATTTTTTGTCCAAAACATTCTTTAGGTTGTTGGCAAAAAAAAAAAATTTTTTTTAAAGAAGAGAAATGTGTATTACTTCACCACATTTGTATTGGTATAGCAAGGATGATAAAGGAATATTTCCTTCTTTGGGAAAAAACCAAGATAACATGAAAAAGACACTGCTTTGCACGAGGACTTGTTGACATCTTGGGGGGCAGAAAATGCGAGGATTTATGTGAAGTTGGGGCCCTTGAACGAAGTAATGTCATTTCTTGAAAATATACTAAATTTTTGTATACCTTGATAAAAGAAAAAGACTTAAGATAGGTAAGGTTAAAGTTGGCGTTAGCGTATTTATTCATTGTTTTAAGATGTTATATGTTTAATTATATCGCAATATTTTATAATTAGGGGTTAAATCCACTCCCCTCCATTCTAAATCCACTTCTAATATAAGTTTTAATAGTAATAGTACAAGTCATTAATGCATCATATATGTGAATTTAAGATATGAAAGTTTGTGGTACATTAATAATGCATAGGTAGATCAGGTGCTAATATCAGCGCCCAATCATCCTTCTATTGGACCACCATGTGTCCATTTCCTAATTTTATTGACTGGTTCAGACGTGGGTCAGACAGAACAATTGTATTGACAGGACAACTATGACGTCTTCCCTTATGCAGCAACGCATGTAGACAGATTTTAAGAGTTTTAAACTCTGTTTAATCAATAAAGTTGTCTACTGTTTGACCAAATACATGACGCCTCCATTTGAATTAACTATTGTTGGGATGGTTTTAATATTTTATTATAATAATATAAGTGAAAAATTTTTACTACAGATGAGATTTTTTTGAGATTATTTTTGTGTTTTTGGTGTTTTTAAAATTATTTTTATTTATGTATTACTGTAATATTATATATAAAAAACTTATTTTTCAAAAAATAATCAGTCCAGACGGAGACTCGTAGACAAAGAAACATACACATGAATATGTCTACATATTAATTATTGAAAAATTCTACATTAAACGACTTATACATATAAATATAAATTAGATTACAGCTCACGTCCTTCATTTTAAAGATATCTATATTCGTATCTATTGCTTATTCATATAATGATTTTCAATCGTTTTCTTCTAGATAAACTTTTAATTATTGAAGAGGCTGCATAGTAAAGATTTCCACTAGCTTTCCAAAACTTTCTTCAATGTCCATTAATATTTTAAGGTTTTATTTTAGACACTTTGCAATTAAGAATTTCCAACACGTCCCTATTTGTCACAACCATTGGGAATTGTTCACGAAAGAGAGAGAAATTCACAAACGGTACCATCATCCCATTTGGAATGTGCATGAATATTCTAAATCTTAATCAGGAGGCAATGATTCCATTTTAAAGATGGTAACTTGTAAGTTGTAGCAAAATATTTTGTTCGTTAATTTCATTAGTCCTTTCAAACCATCACATCACGTATTAAGGCCCATATAAGACTTTTAAGATACAAAATGCCTAAACAAAACTTAAAGTTGAAGGTACAAAGTGAAAAAAACGACGAAATCCTTGCCAACTTTACACTCTTCCCAAAAGTCCAATTACCATTTACCAGAAGATAATCCAAAGACGAAAAATGCAAGGATTTTCTCATTAAACAAAGTCCTAAATACTAACATTTCTAACTGGGATTAATTTCTTATTTCACGGGAACCACTAACACCGTTTAGGACTTTATACGGCTCGATCCTAATTGTTAATGCAGCCAGCAACAGTCCCATTTCAGATTATGCAACAAGACTCGTCTACCAAGAAAAATCTATACATACATGGATATACACATATGTAAGCAAGTACGTGGAAGCGTCTGTGTGTTACTGTGTGAGTGTGAGAGGAAAAAAAAAGAAAGAGTTGGGTACCATTTCATGAGGAGGATCTGTTGATTCTGCCATGGTGGCCGGCGACCGGAAAGTTTACTAAATATCAGTCCTGCCTGGAGAAGGGTTCTGGGGAAGAGTGTTTGTTATTGATTGTGAAGAGCTTTTAGAGGTCGGTGGTGGTGGTGGTGGTGGTGTGTGTGGGAAAGAGAAACAAAGGGAAGAAGAGAAAGAAATGCGAAGGCTGTATTGGAGAAGGCTTTTGCCTGCAGCACATAGTATATAGAATATAGTGTGTATATATATGGGGTGGGAAAGGGGAATATTTGAAGGAAGTTTTAAAGGCTTTGATTGGTCTTGGTGGAATATGAGGGAAAGCTGAGGAGTCTTTTGGGTTACTTGTTCTTGTTATTCTTTCTGTCTTTGTTGTTGTTGAAAGCGTTTCTTTTGTTTGATCGGTGAATTTCCATGTGAGATTTTGGAAATAGTTTTTCTTTTTCAAGATTAGTTTGACAAGCTTCCATTTGATAAAGACAAGCCTTGGACAATGATTTTTTAGAAGAATGAACTTGAATAATGAGATTGCCAATGGATGTTGAATTTAAGTGTTTGCATTCTTGAGTAAATTTAATATAATTTAGGTACATTAACGAGGTCCTAATATTATTGAATAAAAAAATTCATTTTTTATTGATTGAAATTTCTTGGAGACTATAACTAAGAAAAACAATTTTTTAATAGAGTTCTGATTTTTCTAATAAGCTTTCTGGTGTTTGATACACACTTTTCCATCAATAGTGTATACTCCTGGCTTGTTGGTCGCTCCTTCTATTTACTTTGAAAAAACAGATTAGGCAAACTATCTATTTTACCTAACTATTTATTGTACCTAAATCAGTCAATTATTTCTTAATTATTTTGTGTATAAAATATTTTGTACCTAACTAGGATTTTGACACCTGAACTTGTTAAGATACCTAAATTGTACTTAACTTATCATGTAAATCCACACATTTATATCTATTACATCCCTGCATTTATATAATTTTTCAAATTAACTTCATTTTTTATCGAAAGCTTTACACCTTAGCCAAAATTTTTTTAGGCGTATAAAACTTCATTCATGCCGGGTGATTCAAACTTTTTTTTTTTTTAATGTTGATAGATTTTGAAAGGCCAAAACATTTAGACACATGAAGAACCTTTCATTCATTTTTTCCACTAGAAATTGATGGAATGTTTTTTTTCTAAGCTTTTTGTCTAAAACATTATTTGGGTTGTAGGGTGGAAAAAAGCATTGAATAGGAGACAAAGACGTGTACTTTACCACATTTGTATTGTAAAGGCAAGGATGACACAGCGGTACTCCTTTTCTCGAACAAAGACCAAGAAAACAGACAAAAAAAAGAAAAGGCATTGCTTTAAACGAGGACTTGTTAATGTTAAGGGGGCAGAAATTTGACGATTTATATAAAAGTGGGGTCCTGACAAAGTAATATTAGCTCTCAAAAATATATTACATTTATGCATACCCTCAATTTAAAAAAAATAAAAAAGGACCTGGGATAGTTTAAGGTTAATGTTTGTGTTAGATACATAGTATTAGTGTATTCACTCATTATTTTACGAAGTTATACGTCTAATTATATCACGATATTCTATGAAGACGGACTATATCTGCATCCCTCCATTTTAAATTCATATGTTTTACAAGTTACAAGACTAATAGTCCAAAAGCTCAATGGCCACCAAGGAGGGACTTAAGTCCCTCCCCACCTACAGCAAAAAAAATTTAAGGGTGCACCCCTTTGATTTAGTCAGGTCCACATACTTACTAGTGCCTAACACACAAGTTTCCTTGGACTCCCCTTAGATTAAAATAGAATAGATTATATAATTGTTATAATTCCTGAAAAAAAAAAGTACGAATAGTCCAAGTCATCCATCCAACACATGTATGAATTTACGAAGAAGGAATGTCGGTTTATCATTTGCTTATTCTATTTGTACACAAGAACTGTAATTTGTAATAAGCACAATGGTAGTGTCACAGTCATCCTCCATTTCTAGTTTACTATCTTAAAACCCACCCCTCTCATTCCTTAGAAATAATCGGATAAACACCCATGATGCAAATCCCCTACTACTACCTCTCTGTCGCAGATTTAACTTTTCTAAGCATTTTTTGAAATTTGTTTTCCTTAGTTGCAATTATCCCCATTGTTTCCTGCAAAATAATATAAAATGTTTTTTTTTTCACTTTACAGCATTGTATAGAAGTTCTTCTTTGGCATCTTATGTTATTTAAGTTATCCCAAAGAAGGAGAATAAGAATTGAATGATTGGATTGGAGACTTGTTAAATTACCAAGTGAAAGATTAGAAATGATGGGTGTAATAAAAGAGAGGGTGAGAAGGAAGAAGAATTGATAGACTGGCTTGGAGAGAGCATAGAGAGAAGAGAAGAAGATAAATTTACTCATCTCTACGTTTAATCGGGCAAAACGTGCACTAGAAATCTATGATTACGTCAAAAACGTACACTAGAAATCTATGATTAGGATGTGTCTGTAACATCAATTTAAGTTACGGACTGTGATGCTTATATTATCCTTTGTAATAATATATGAAGGATTTTTCTAATACATCAATCGTTACATCATGTGCTAAGATAAGCCCGCAATCATCCTTGGCTATTGGGCTCCTATTAGTGTGTTTGGATTGAGAAGATTTGAGAAAAAATAATTTACTTTATAAATTTTAATTACTTTTTAATTTTTTCAATTATTTTTGGCTCAACCGTTGGGAATTGGTCATGAAATATACGGAAATCCACAAATGGTACCATCATCCACATGGAATGTGCATGAATTTTTTATATCTTAAAAAGCAGGGCATGATTCCATTTTAAAGGTGGCAATTTGTACAATATTTTTTACGTTAATTTCATTGATCTTTTAAACCATCACATCGTTTCCAGATCAAGGTGCATATAAGACTTTTGAGATACAAACTGTCCAAAACAAAACCTAAAAGGTACAAAGTGGAAAAAAATGACGAAATTTTTAGGGACGCAAAGTGGAATTAACCAAAATAAATTGGATGCTCCTCGATGTTCCCTTGCCAACTTTAAACTCATCCCAAAAGTGCAATTACCAGAAGTAGATCCAAAGTTTAAAAAATGCAAGGATTTTCTTATTAAACAAACTCCTAAATACTAACAATTCTGACTGGGATCAATTTCTTATTTCACGGGATCCATTAACACCGTTTATAATTTTAGATGGACCGATCCAAATTGTTAATGCAGGCAGCAACTGTCCCATTTCGGATTATGCAACAAGACTCGTCTATCAAGAAAAATCTATACATATATGGACATACGTATTTAAGCAAGCCCGTGGATGCCTGTGTGAGTCACTGTGTGAATGTGTTAAGGGAAAAAAAATAAATAAATAAAGACATGGGTACCATTTTTGGAAGAGGCTGTGTTGGTTCCTTTGAACGTTGCCGGTGGCCGGCGACTGGGAAATTTGTTGAAGATCAATCCTCCGCCTGGAGAGTGGTGCTAGTTATGATTGTGAAGAGCTTTTTAGAGGTGGTGGTGGTGGGTAGAAAAGAGAACAAAGGGGAAGAAAAGAAAGAAATGTGAAGGTGGCTTTTGAGAAGGCTTTTGCGTTTTGCCTGCAGCATATAGTGTTTAGAACATAGTGTACATATAAAAGGTGGGAAAGGGGAATATTTAAAGGAAGTTTTTAAAAGCTTTGTTTGTTGTTGGTGTTTTGCTGCTGCAGGCTGGGGCTGCAGCACATGAGGGAAAGTTGACAAGTCTTTTGGGTAACTTGTTCTCGTTATTGTTGCTGTCTTTGTTGTTGTTGGTGGTGAAAGCGTTTTCTTTTGTTTATTGGATGAGTTTCCATTTGAGATTGGAAAATAATGTTTCTCCTTTTTAGACTCCATTTGATAAGACAAGTCCAAGAAAATCAGTGTGTGGAGATGATGAATTTGATTGTTTGAATTCACATGTAAATTTGCAATCTAGTCTAGACGTATATAAGTATCAGTTAGAAAATCCTTTTCTTAAGATGAAGTTTCTCGGAGATTCTAACTCAGAAAAACAAAATGTTTTTATAGTTTTTTCTTTTAATTTTCTAGACAAGTTTTCTGGTGGTTGATGAAAAATGTACTCTTTTGTGGTTGTCACTTGTTTATTTACAAAATTTTCAAAATATAGCTCTATATTTTTGAAACATTAGAAATGGTAAGGTCCCAATTAAGCAAGTGCAATGATTAGACAAAGCACCTTCTAAATCAGTCTTGAACATGTAATACATATATATATATATATATATATATATTTAGAGATTTGTTGTCAATTATTTCTTTATTTTTTTCTTCATTATTTATGTTTAAAAGATTTTTGTACCTAACTAGGATTCTGCAATTCTCTTCTTAAAGATTCTATTTTTTTTTATGTTCAAAATAGAAGATTTGAGGAGGTTTCTTGTCATCACCATATCTAAAGCAACAACTGCCTGCAACTCCAAAGTATTTTGAACTTGCCTATGTTCCACTTCAAGAAAATGCTCAGATGAGAAATTAGACTTCACCTCACGACTTCTCCACCACAACCGACTTGCAAAAATGTGATGAAAGCTGAAAATTATGTATAAGAACTAGACGTATATCTTTCCTGCTTTCTTCTCCAATTCGTTATGCCCCATACAACATATATATTTTTACCACTTTTGGATGTTATTAACGCATATATACATTTTCATACGTATCTTGCTAAATTTTGCCTCATCTGTACTGTATCTTACGAGTAGAAATGGAATTATACACAATATATGTATGAGAAATGACCCACTTAATTACATCAAATAGAAATTATTCATAATTTGATACTTATCCACGTTTCAATTAATGAAAATTTTTGAAACAATTGCGTAATTTTTAACTAGGGATTTACCTTAATGCAATAACATTGTAATTAAAATAACTATGTAAATTTACATTTTTCTCTTTCACTTATATACTCTTTCAGTCCCATAATTTGAGTTATTTTTTGGGGGAACCAACTTTTTAAAGGAATATGTAATTATTGTGTTTGAATGAGTTAGATTTGGGTGGCTTTACAATGTTGTAATTATATTCAAAATTTGAAAGTACGAGAAATGTATTGGTAGATGAAAAATGTTACTTTTTTAAATGGCAAATTGAGAAAACTAATAAAATATTGTGCTGATTTATAGAGCGACTCTTATTTTGGAATATTCAAAATGTGAAAACATGACATTATCAATGAGACTTAGGAAGTAATTATTAAAAATGCTTTAAAAACCTAAAAATTTTAGTAATTGCCTGATTGCGATCTGGGCCCATTTAAATAAATAGGCTGGAATTAGGGCTATATGTCTGAGCTTTTAGGGGCTAGGTCTTGGCCTGCAAGATATTTCGGTAAGCCCAAACAATATGCCTAGGCCTGGGGCCTGGCCTGGTTGGGCCCAATGGGAAGGGGTTGACCGGCTGCTGGAGACGAGCAAGTCGTTGGACAGAGACGAGAATAAAAGATTCTTTTTTGTTTTTGATTTTAGAATAAAAGATAATTAGATATGTAACCTTGGTTTTTGAAATTTTTATTTGACGTCTTCTTCTCAAGATAGACAGACATTTTTTATGTTTAGAAACCTATATAATTTTTACTCTTTCCTTTTAAATGAAAATATTATTTGAAGCCAACTAAAGAGTCATTAATAATAACGAAACTCCTCTAAATTAGAATACAAGCCTGCAACAGTGTTTGGATAAAATATTATTTAAAATAATTATTATAGTACTTTTTGAGTTGTGAGACATATAAAATAAAAAAAAGTTGAAAATATGAAAGAGGTAGTTGGAAAATACACTTATAATACAAGCAAAATAATATCGCAATAATTTTTGTGTCCAAACACACCTACTTTCTTGTTTTCTTCATTTTGATTGCTGACAATCAGTAAAGAATTAAGATCAAAATCATGCATGACTTCTTGATGAATGTAGCTTTTGCTTACTTTTTTCTTGTTAAAAGATTTGGTTTACAAGCCAAGCATGTATGCACCACAAGGAAAAACAATCACACTGCTTCAGTTGAACTATGAAAGCCTTTTCAGACTTGAATCTTTATTCAGTATTCTCAATAACAAGAAAACAACTTCATCATCCTTATGAAAATTCATTCCTATGCTTTTAAAACTTAAGCCACCCTCTTCATCAAATATTTTGGCATTATCACAATTTGGATTAAACAGGTGAAAAACATGACCCTCATCTTCAATCTCCGAAAAGTCCAGCTCACCTTCCCATCCACTGTTCTTCAGGGCCTCATAGTAAAGCCAACCTCTCTCTCTGACAGAATCTTTCTCCGACATGCAAATCAGAATCTTGCTGCAAACAAGGCTTGATAACAAACTCCGATGAGCCATCGGATGCAGCCTTGGATCATCCCATCCGTTGAGATCAGGAGAGATAAGCTCCCAGAGTCTATGAGGCTGTCCATTTCCATAAGAGGGATGCATCAAAATCAGCCCCAGAAGCTTTACACCATCTCCCAAGCCATATTGGCTTGCTTTAGCTGCCATGTTATGGGCAATATTAGCTCCAGCGCTGTCACCGGCGAAGAAAACCTTAGTGAAGTCAGCGTGATTATTGATCCATGATTCAGGGCCTTGTCTCGTTTTGGCATGAGATGATCATAGTCCAAGAATCATTGAAGCATGCAGGCATGGGGGCCAGCCTGTACTCGACGGACACGACAATGATATTGGCCTCGGCCACGAGGGAGCTGAGGTAGTTATGGTACTGAACAGAGAAGGCTGATTCGATGACGAATGCACCGCCGTGGAAATAGATGAGGTGCGGAAGTTTCTGTTTCTCTTCGGATTTGATTGTTTTGGAAAGAAACAGGCGTGCTCCTGCTTTGTTTTCTGGTGAAATGATGACGTCTTTTGATCGGACGCCACCAGATATGACATGGGATCATCCGACGGAGGGATGAAGGGAGTTTGAAGGAATTTTTCGACGCGGCCATCTTTGAATATGCGAAAGAAAGGAAGGAAATTGTGAAGTACTTCAGGAGAATCAGCTACCCGGTGGGAGTCCATTGATGCAAAAAGAAAAAAACAGAAGAATTTTTTGGTCAATAATCAAGGTTTCACAGCTCATTAGGCATCAAAGTTTGTGTATTACTATACCCCAAACTCAATAGGTATAAGACATTTATTTTATTGTCCTGGAAGATGATGAATTGAGATTCTATGAGATTTTCTGGAGTTGACTATTACCAATTGACAGTGACAGAGCAATTGCATGGTTGGTGTAATTGATGGTTCAAATAGGCTTATTTGGATATCGATGGACAGGATTAAAAAAACAAAAGATATCGATGGACAGGATTAATTGTGAGACATAATTTTTGATGAGTATATAACAAAATTTATAACATTTTACATGTTTTTGTCTTGATGTTTGGGACAACCAATGTTTTTAAACCCGGACCGGAGAGTGAACCGGAAAATCTTCTTGTTCACGATTCGACCCCGATTCAAAGGTTTAATAATTTTTTATTCATTTTAGTATTAAAAATTTTGAATAAAACTAAAATATTTATTTTAAAAAATAAATACTTAATAAAAACCAGTTGAACCTCCCGATTTTGATCGGTTCAACCGGTTCTTGACCGGTTCAATTAATTCTTTGGATTTTTAGTTGAATCGGACCGAAGGTATGACTGGTTCGCGATTCAACCGGACGGTCCGGTCTAATTTTCAAAACATTGGGGACAACTGACAAATACAGTGAAAAGCAACAAATGTAGGAATAGCTTGCAGACTTCTTTTGCTGGTTTGGTGCATGAAAGCCACTTGAAGGTTTTATTCTTTCACATTTAATTAGAATTTTGCCCATGCCTTATACAAATATGAATACTATATGTTCATTCATATTAATTTTAAAAAATTAATGTACTTTAAATGTTCAATTATTTACTAATTTTTAAAAATTTGTTTACATACTTTCACTATAATATAATAGCATGTACTTTAAATGTTCAATTATTTACTAATTTTTAAAAATTTGTTTACATACTTTCACTATAATATAATAGTATACATCAAATAATGTACCCCATTTCAAAAACTTGGTAGATATTCTTTTTTTATATATATAAATATTCTTTTAAATAATTTAAATTTTTATAATGACCATAAATCTAGAATTATATATTCATATTTA
Source organism: Coffea humblotiana (assembly GCA_023065735.1). Lineage (NCBI taxonomy): Eukaryota > Viridiplantae > Streptophyta > Magnoliopsida > Gentianales > Rubiaceae > Coffea > Coffea humblotiana. The sequence goes on along the minus strand of CM041213.1, from coordinate 43,794,031 downwards.
ATTAAGTTGAAAAAGATCCATCAATCCATTTTTTTATCAATAAATATTCAGTTTCCAATACTATTGTTAAATCTATCGGTGTAATAATTAATTCTCTTTGTTACACTAAGTTAATTCAAAAATAAGAGATGAGATGATGAACAATTTGAATACTAATCAATGATGTCGTGGTGAAAGGAAGTAATTTATAGGATATGTAAGATTTCAATAATTGTGATTTAAAAAGGTTTTACTATACTTCTATGTAATAATTTGGTAGAAAGCAGGTATCATTAAAATAAGATTAGTTATTTTAAAATTAAAGATAAATTTTAAACATATAATATAATCATCGTAATAATATGATAGAAAGTAGATATCATTAAAATAAGATTAGTTATTTTTTAAAGCTATTTAAAGTTAGAAATAATTTTAAACACATAATATAATCCAAATAGGATTCAGTATGGGTAAAACCCAAGTAACCCATAACCTGTTAATTCTTTTCAATTAGGCATGCCACGCAAGAGTGAAAAACACTATGATTAAAATAGCTACTTTCACACACACACACACACACACACACACACACATATATATATATATATATATTAGTGTTATATATTTACAAATTCAAATTCATAAGTCATTTAGGGTTGTAGCATTTTTGTTAAAAAAATTACTTTTGAAGGATAAAAGCACTTTTAATGTGTTTAGTGAATATCATTCCTTGAATTTAAGATTAGAGTTTTTGATCATTAAAGCAATTTTGGTTTAAGTTCAAAATTGGTGCTTCTAAACTAATTTTTTCATTTCAAAAAATAAAACATTAACTTCAACAATTTTATTATAAATTTTGAACTAAATGAAGAGATAAATATATATTTGACATTCAAATTGCACATTATCAAATAGAAAAAGTACTTATGCAAGTATACACCCAAATAATATGATTAAGCACTTAATAAGTATTTTGACCAAAACCTCTACTAATTGAAGTGCTTTGTGACAAACCATCACAACCTCAAATAGGCCCTAAGTTATATTATCTTCTTCAAAATGAAAAGCCTGATTTTTTTTTCTAATTATCAAATGCGTCAACTACTTTCTATCTTGTCAAGTACTTCTTTGCTTTCCCTTCCATCGAATTACTTTTCCTCCTTTCTCTTCTAATGAATTTTCTAATCAGTTCTGAGGCAACATTGCTTCTTCTATATTGTACTCGTAGTTTACTCCAATTTCTTTTTTGGCTAAAATTATAGGACCACGTATCTCGACTGTTGTCAGTATTGTCTTCTAGAATGAAAGATTAAGCTTAAGTAAGAAAGGAAAAAAAAAAGATAGATCAAAGAGAGCTCTTTAAGTTTTAAGTTCCTTTTGAGGAATCTATATTGAAAATTGATCTTATGAAATAATTAAGCTCTTAAATATCAATATGCATCAATAAAATAGGTGAAGCAATTCTAAGCATGGGAAACCCTTAGAAGTCAACTCGTTGGTTCATATTAATTTGTTTTTTTTCCCATCTACCCATATCCTTGTGTAGTAGGTCGAATTTACATATCACGAGTTCACAAATGTTATGATCAACATAAGTTAAACAATATAAAAAAGATTCCGAATGAATAAAATATTACTTCTGCTATGTTATTAGTTAAATTCAAGGGATAATATCAGAAATCTCCCCTTAGTTTCTCTTAATATTTCTTTGCACCCTTGAGGTTTTAAAAAGTTATCTCTTAATCGTATTTCTTTTTGATGTTCTTCTTTCTTTGTTTGTTTAAATAATGTAAATCAAGTGATTTTAGTGATTTTCTTGCTAGACTACTTCTATTATATTCTAGCAACACAACAATAACTTGTTTTTTTCACTCTTTTTTCAAAGAAAATATTTCAAATATATAAGTAATGAATTGTATTAGGAGAATGTAAAATAAATTTACCACTCTTGAAGTTTAACTATTTATATTAGAAAGCTAACAGGCTTTTTCCAAGTCGATCGTGATAAGCCTATAGGCTTTTCCTTTCTTTTCTTCTTCTTTCCTCGTGCTAAAGCTCACAGCAGCAGAAGCAACGATAAATTCTACGGACAGTGCCATTGTCGGGCACCACGGAGCACCGCGAGCCACCTATTCCGTTGATCAAATTCACCAAAATTATACCCCTTTGAGGAGATAATAAGAAGAGTGAAGGAAGACAAAGATAACGTTCAAAAGTAAAGTCAAATCTTCAATTATTGTTTCTATCCCTTTATCCTTTTTCTTCTTCTTTTTTATTTTCCTTTTTATTTTGGCTGTTCTTTATTTTTTGATTTTGATTTTTCATTTTTTTCTAGACTTGGGCCCGTTCTTGGAGAACAAAAATAAATTTGTCTGGGCTTTAAACCATCAATAGAAAAACGAATAAATGGGCCAATTTCTGTTGTTTCTTTTTCCTTCTTGCTCTTTTTCCCACAAGTGACAAAACTAGTAATCTACCCAAAACAATTGGGCCCAAATAAACTGAAAGGAGATCCTTCTAAATTTAGTACTCATATTCTGCCCCTCTGAAAAATTCCCTGTACGGGTAAATCGCATTGCAGAAATCGTTGTCTAGTTAAAGAAAAATTATTTTATTTTATTTTATTTTGCAATAAAAGTACTTCCTTTATTTTTTTGGATAAATACAAGGAAAATCATGATCATAAAAGTTTCTCTTAAATTAGAAGTCACTTTTATAATTATTATTTAAAGCTAACAATTCTCAATACAATTCTTGAAACAAGCTAGTTATTATATAGATATCTTAGATTAGACAGAGGACGGGGAAGGGCAACACCGCTCTACATTGACCTATTACTAGATCTTCTGTCTCCCTCTCCTTGTTCCTAAATGTAACGAGTTAGGGGACATCAATGCCTCTAACAAGCACAATTATCTATCAAATAATATATGGCGGGCATTTACCCATTCAATTGACCGAAAATTAAAAATAACAATAATAATATATCATGGTCTTGATTCCGGTTTCCACTTCCAAATATGACATTGTGGAGATTATTTTTTAGAAAAATAGAATAGCATCCACATGTATGAAGAAAGTTCAAGGAAGGGATAGTTACGATTAGATTTAGGTGCGATTCGTATGGTTATTATATTTTTTTAAAAATGATTTAGTGTACGTTTACATAATTTTGTTGTATTTCTTAACAGACAATAAAAATTATATAACTGTACATCAAATCATGAAATATAACAAAATTATATAAATGTATATCAAATCATGAAAAAAATACAATAACTCTACAAAACCCATCTAAACCTAATTGTACCTGTCCCAAAGACACGAAGGTTCATATCTAAACTTTGAATATAAACTTTGCATTCTTATTCTCACTTTTGTTACATTACAAATTTCGTCTTCTTATTACTGATGAAATTTTGGTTATTACAAACATAAACTTAAAGGCAATGGTAGTGACAAATTAGCACCTTTAAAATGATTGTTCCTAAGCTATTAAAGACAAAACATGACTAGCAAATGAAGGGATCGAAGTCATAGAATATCCTTTTCCCCTCTCACATTCCTAAACACATTCCAACCCGGGGGCTGGCCAGAGCTGGAACATCTAAGCATTACTACGTTAAGAAAAGAAATAGGCTATGAGAAGTATGAAGCAACAAAAAAAGGAATAGGCATTGATGAAAGATGATACGCAGCCCCAGAATCCTCCTTCATCCTGATATGGATCGTCAACCCATGACAATGCATCTTTCTGGTACTCTCTCTCACTGGAAATAAATGCAGCGGTATTTTCCTTCTCAGCCAATGCAATATGAGATAGAATGTGAGGGAAAACCTTCTTAGATGAATCTTCTCCAATCAAAAGATCCGAGTGTCCAAAACCATCTATCACCACTCTTTTGTGTCTGAATCCAGGCTGGTGCAATTTCATGTACTTATTAGCTAAGAAAGATGTCTGAGGAGTTACAAGGAGCGTGCGTCCTCCGGATATATATAATGTTGGGAGCCCCATTCTCTCAGGATGGATCAAATACGTGTTTCTTCCTTCTGTATCTACTATAAACCCAGCATTACAGATCTTCTGGAGATGGGAAAATGCCCCCATGTTAAGCATTGGTAAGTATTCTTTGTTCATCCAATGATGTACTTTGTGGCTTACGTTTTGGTGCCAAAATGCGTTACCAAATATGCCTGAGAGGACCTCGCATTCATCATAGGTGCATCTTTCGTAGCGTGGCATGGCACGAGCTATAGACTTTAGGAGTTTCTGGCGAGAGCTGGCTTTTAATGTTTGGAACAAAGGAAGGGACTTGTCTTTTCCAAGTATTGCCATTGATATCTTCAGGTTGGTTGAAGTCACAACAAGAAAGGCACTAACATAAGCAAAATGGTAGGAGATATACAATGCTATATGAATTACACATTTAAGGATAATCATTATTTGAGCACAATTTATCCTAGAGGTCTATCATTTAAGTGAATTTTGACAACAGTACTCACATAGAAGCAACGGGGCTTGATCTCATTCAATTTTTTAGATTAGCAAAACTGTTCTAATCAAATCCTGTCCACACTCTTTCTCCACATTCAATATGCACAAGGGCAAAATATCTAGCCACCAAGGTACTTACTGGTATGAGAGGAAGCCATAATTTGAATTTCGACCAAGCAGTTAGCTTAAAAAACATGGAAGAGTTAGTGCAGGAAAGGGAAGCTATTCTTTTGTAGAAAACATGTCCTCCCATAAGGGCAATGTGTATTGCAAGACCGCCAACGCAATGTGCAACAACATGTATCTTTATGGACTCCCCGTGCAACTCAGAGATCTTGTTGATTGCTGCAGAAAAGACAATGTGAACTAAAAAATTTCACACAAGAAAAAGTTGACTAAGTAAATTAGATATAGATTTTTTTTATGTACTATGCCTAAAAGAGGAACGTTATCTTTTGCACTACCAGCAGGAATATCAAACATTCCAATAGCTTCTACTGTCATATTAATTGAAGAATTAGTCCCAAGCAGTCTTGTTTGCAGTAGCCAGGTCTCATGCCCTTGGTGTAGTAAGCTTCTAACTAGATCATTACTTTCAGTTGGCAAGCAATAACTTTCAGTTGCATAACCATTAAATAGGAGAACAGGAAATGGCTTATTCCCTTCTTCTTGCCTCTGTGGTCCTTGATTGCACTTCCACTGTTGGCAGCTGATTATAATGCCATCTGCTGTTGAATTTACAAGCCAAAATCAAAGTGAGAATTATTTGAAACAAAGTCAGAAACGATACATGCAATCTAAGATGTATTTTCTTGGGTTTTGAATTCCTTTATTTCCTATATCAACTCTCAATATATACTTTTGATCATTCAATTGATTGCAGTTTCCAAGCAGCATGAGCTTGACATTCATGCCTAATCATTTGAAGGAAATATTTAGCCTAAAGTATACATGCAACATGATCATTATTGGAGCAGTATCTAACTATTCCTTTTTCCTTTTGACTCATAAGGAATGTGTTTGGGACAGGATTGAATTGGATCTGTCAGATCTTCTACCATTTATGAACTGAAAGAACCACAGTAGCTTATTGGATTTATGACAACGAGTACCTGTTCTTATCTCATGGAGTGTGCTTCTAGGATAATTATTTTGGTACGGATCCAAAGGAGTGAACCCCTTTTGACTTGCTCTAGGTACTTGTGAGATATATGTCCTGAAAAGAGATTGTAGCAGGGTATGCAAAAATTTCCTTTTTCCGCTTCCAGACATACTGAATAGACTCTTCAAGAGCTCTATCATTGAAATATGAAGTTTCCCTTTTAAGCTTATCATGACTTCCTCTGAAGTATGCTGAGAGATTTTTCTTAATACTACGTGAAGTGTTGTTGAGTCTTTCCACGCATCAAGGCCAAAGAAAAAAGGGTTCATCACTTTCTTCCCTTCAAGTATATATCTGCATTAGGTAAAATTTATTAGTGTCATCTAATGCAATAGGAAAAATGAGAGAAACAGTATAAAAAAATCCAACCTTGAACCAGAGGATGCTGCAAGGAGGAGACGATAGTGCATGTATTGAGTATAAGGAGTTTTTAATAGCTACATGGCACAAATCTTACTTCGCCATCTATCACGTGCAATTTATCCATTTCTATGGCACTACACATGACATGGCCGCTAACTTTTCCTTGAAGGATAGGATTAGACTCTCTAAAGTCTCCAATAGCTTTTCCAGAAGTTGTTCTTACGTTCAATTTCAATTTCAGGTAAGCAGCACATGGCAGACCACCAACATGCCCTCGCATGGTTTCTTTTAAAAAGCACTGCTGATCCTCGGCTAATCTCTGACTTCCAAGAACGGACTAAACTTTTATTCTCAACTGGTTTTCCCACTTACAATGTCTATATCTTTGCTTTTGTAGTCAAAAGCATCTTGCAAGAGGTGCTTGCTTACATGCTCAGCAGCTGTAGCAATGGTAAGACATGGGTTTATTCCAACTGAGCAAGGTATTAAGGAGCCATCACAAACGTACAGCCCGGAGTACACTGTTGTCGAATTTAATGTGTCAAAAACTTGACCATTGCTGTTGCAAACACCAGATGAAGCATCCGATGAAGCGCAACATCCTCCAAAGTAGGTGAACGGATGTGCTTCTATACCTTGACATGAAGAGAATTCCACCCAACTTCTTCGTTATTCTCTGCAACGCTTCAATTTTTCGTGCTAATAAAGGGTCACTTGGTGGTTGAAAGCAAATCTCATTATTGTCTTTCCGAAATGTAAGTTTCCCATCACCATTATCGTACCCAATTACATTCAGAACCATGTCTTGGATGGGTTGACCGAAAAGATGCTTCACCTTGTGCACTATGCTATCTAAAATACTGTAGCCAATTGGCCATCCATATGTTGTAATCCCTTTAAAAAGTAGCCAGGGAAAAGCAATGGGAATTACTGCACTCTGCAATATAGGATAAAGTTAGTCTTGTCAACTTCTACTCCAACTGCAAGTAGATATGTTCGTTCATTCCTCAAGTCTATGACTGTACAATCTTGTGATAAAAATATTGTGAGAGACAAAATCCTTCAACTACATAAGAGAAGCAATCATTTAGCACATAGTATAATGCTAAGGACTAAGGCTGATCAAGCTAAAGAAGTCTAAACTATGAGGCTAGCATTCGAAAGTAAGTTGATTGGAATAGTGGAAATTCACCTTGGCTCAAAAATTCATAGTTATGGAGCTCCTTTGATAGACAAATGGGACTCTTAACTCATGATCCATTTTCACCTGGCAACCTGAATTACAATTTTGGACATGGTATCCTAAACTTTGACTCGACCACATTTTTTTTGTTAACAATATTGAGAAAATGAGGTGAATTTTTGAACGTGCAAATACCACATTTGTTTTAGTCAGCAAGTCACATCTCACTTTGCAACCCAAACTCAAGACCAAATTACACATTTGTCAATCAACACGTCAAATCTCCCCTTGCACCCCCATAACCCAAGGCCATTTTTTGTTTTGCACCACTAAAATCTAGTAGTTGGACACATCAAACTTTCAAATTCGGTTTAATCTAGCATTTCATTTACTATGAATAGCACATAAAGCAAAAACCATGCCCTATTTCCTAAGTTTGATTGTACCTTGGATTCTTGTGTTTTTTTATTTAACATTTTCATAATTGCAAAAACAATAAAGTTACAAAATAATTTTATTACTTTGATCGAGGCATAGTATGCCAAGACTAAGCAAAACTGCAAAAACTATGGTGCAATGTGTCCCACATATTGAAAGTCCATAATTTTCTCAATGCAATTAAGGAAGCATCGTAGTGGAAGGAATATGAAAGACCTTGGAGCAATATGTTCAAAGCTCAAAATTTAAGGTGTAAAGTGAGAATCAGTAATAAGTTATTGGATGCAACATAGAACTAGTCCTAGACAAATGCCTGCTTATAACTTACTAGTAAAAGAAGGACAAGGACGTAAACCTGAATTGTGAACCCAATGACGAAATATATGATGAAGTAATGGATGGCCCTGGACGTTCCTTCAAACGGTACCTCTGGTAGCTTCTTTCTGTCTAAGCCACAAGCATTTAAGGGCGCTCTACTTCGTGAAAGATAAGCAACATTATTACCATTGCAGCTCAATCCACAGCCCAGCTTCTTGGAAAGGATCAAGCCTCTCATTTGTGATTGGAAAAGTATCTTTGTAGTGCCAAACACTCCAGCTGCATCCTCAAGCAGGTAAAGGTATAAATATTTCAGAATTTTTGTTCCCCACCTTGCCAAAACTTGATAAGATATTTTTCCTTATTTGTGTGTGCTTTCTTGTCATACCTGAGAGTACAACAAAATCTGATGCTATGCATTCAAAATTCATTAAGAAATACTAGCCATCTGCGACTCTTTCTTCTGCATATTGCTTCATCTACTTCAGAAGTATCATCTAGATTTCTGAATACATATTGCGCTTCACATTCCGTTCTAATATCGCATCCTGCCTGCAATTTACAAAAAGCTTCTGCATTACTAGTGCCTAGAATTCAATAACCAATCCACGGTTATGGACTTGTCCAGGTTTTATATTTGTAATACTGCAGAAGGATGCTTATTGGCTTTTTCAATTTTTTTATTCATGCTGCATCTAAAGGAGGGGAACAGAGTCTACCTGTATGGCTGACAACAAGTAAGTTTTATCTGTAGAATTTTTCGCATTATAAGGACAACCAGACATACAATTTCCACAAGCCTGGCAGGAATCAGCCTTCCCAAACTTTTTTGAGCTATACATTTGGTCTTCTGTATCAAAATTCACAGTCAACTTCAATGGCTCGGAATTTTTAAAGCCAGTCTCTTCTCCTACTGCCTTCATCCATGATTTTTGCATTCCTGAACTTGATGGGAACATCTTGTGTCGTAGCATTGTAGAAGCTAATGCTTCACCAAACCTCCCAATCTTTTTCCCAATCTTTAGGCCATTTCGGGTTCCTTCTTGTGCGAGCTGGTGTTGGCACCACTACTCCTGCATTCACCAGTGAACCTCCACCAAGCCCACAGGCCATTGCAGCTACAGCATCATCATGTCTACAAACCTGTACTCTCGTTGAGCATGCCCCCGAATGGAAGATTTAGAGCTTTAAATCAGCAGGACCATAATGCAGAGTCATTATTACCACAGAAAAATGTTATTGTGAGCAATCCATAAAGAGTCTTTTCATAAAAAGGATACTCTATGGTCTCTGCTGTAAAATCATATTTCCTCTGACCTGATAATACTGTCACACATTGATTTCTCAACTTTTTTTAACTAATAAACTATATGGAGTAATTTTGGTATGTATACACTATCACGATTGTATGGATGACATATTTCAAATTTAAATTTTATACATGTTACATATATCTAATGATGATAGTATATACACTTGTTTATAAAATTAATCCAAACTATAATATTAGAGTTTTTTCTGCTGAAGTTCCATTGTAACCTTGAGGTGTTCAGACGTTAGAAAAACTTAAAAGGCGGGCCAATCTATTTAGATCATATATCAGCTACAGCAAAATGGATATCAAGGAAAACCAATTTTATATCCAATCTCTAAAATTCAATAAAATGGAATGATTACAAAAAATTTAATTCCAGAATTCTTAATTACTAGCTGAATTATCGATTTGTATGTAAGAATATGATTGTAGAAACACATTAGTTAAATAAATCAACAGACTCTATCTTGTTGATTACATATTAAATATATTTAATTAATCTACATTTGAATATCCAATTTAAAATTTTGGATATTATTAAAATCTGGCCAAAATCTAATTATCGATCTTTAAATTATCAAATCAAAATTTGGACGAAAATCGAACATTGATCTAACAAAAAATATATATATCGAACTCTTTTTACTGAGCTATCGATTACCAATTTCAGAGCACCCCTAATATCGCCCATCCGTAGACTTGTTACAAAGTTGCAATTGGAAGACTTTTCAACTTTTGTGGGTCCATAAACTACGCCACTATTTGACAAAAACAAAAGGGTACGTAGGGGACTTGGAGTATGCACGATTGATTTTCTGTGACAATCATTCGAAATAATATAATATTTTTTAAACATCTTATAATATTTGATTACTTGTAAAATTTTATAAATTTTAAAGCAAATGCATAATTATTATACATGAGTTCACATGAACAGTAATCAAATATTACACTTCTATTATAAGCATGTACAAGTAGTTAAAATATTATTACAATTAATTTAAAAAATATTATACTGTTCTGAATGATTGTTACTAACAAGCGTTCGTGTTCCACAATCGTAGGATTTGGAGACACAGTACTATCTAGGGTCTCCACATAAATCTAGTTGTGCTTTGCACACCAGTTCATGTGATTGCATATGAAAAAATTAAAATAGGCCCACTTGTGTGATAAAATTTGAAACAAGGGTAAGAAGTAGAAATATCTGGATGTGAATTATATGAGCTTCCTTGGGCAATTCTACTTGTCACTAGTGTGCCTTATTCAGAAAGAAAGCTCTTGTGCTCTTGTGGTGTACAAGTTGGTAGAATATACTACCTTGATGGAATAGTGTCATTCTAAACGGTATAACATTTTTTGAATGAGATGTAATTTTACTTAAACTACTTATAAAATTTCACAACAAAAATACAATTTTATGTATGGGATCCATATGAACAGTAGTAGAATATCACACTTCTGTTGTAAAAATGTACAAACAGTTCACTTAAAGTTAAAACATTCAAAATATATTACACACGATTAATTTGATTTGTCCCTGCCCCGCACCCTACCTTAATCAACAATGTGGGCTGCTCTATCTTTCTGACTTCTCCCAATCAGGAAGCAACCGCGTAGAGCAATCTTTGTGCCATTTGTGCTTATTTAGTTCATCTGTATTCATATTAGTACTTATCTACTTGAATCATTTTTCAGCACAAGGGTAAGAAGAAGAAATTTGTAGAAATATTCTTTACCAACTGACATGGAAGCGAATTCAAAAAAGATTTACTTGATCATCTTTTTAAACAAGACTCAGAGAATATTAATGAAAAATTTGAGCGTATTAAAAAACAATTAGAATCATAAAATTTGTCAAAATATGATACTAAGCAATTATATTAGAAGGCAATAAGTTAGTAGAATTGTATAAGAGGTAGAAAATATAACATATGGAAATTACTTAAATAACGCGAAACAACTAGGATGTCACGTTGCTATCCATTGTGGATCCGGCTTGGAATCCAACTTGGATGCCCTTGGGATCCAAATGATGAGTTTAAAATGTAATATGAATTGCACTAGAAAATAATAAAATAAATTATAACACGAAAGGAAACTATGACGACTATTCAAATTAAACATCTTAAACTGTTTCTTGGGCATTTTTGGTTGACGGGGTCCTTTTAGCCTAAACCCGGGCTTGATACATCAAATCACCAACATTGGAAATTAATGATAAGTTTTCATTCAATTCGAAAAAGAAAATATGACAATAACGATTTTTTTTTTGTTAAAGAGGAATCACTTTCTCACCAAAATCATACATTTGAATCTTACTATCAACGTGAGATTGAATGATACGTAAAATTTATGATTGTCCTGAGAACATGTCTTTATCCGTGATGGTGACGTGAGATTGGATGACCTATAATTGTTGAGAACATGTTTTTATCTATGATGACGATTTGAGTTTAACCCATCTAAATTTTTTATTACCAAAATATATATATGATAAAAATAATAACATGGAGGAGAGTAACCGTAAAAACGAAAGGTTGACGCAGTCAATCTTCGGCAACTAGTGTGGAACCAAAATATCAAAGGAGAAAGGAACTGTAGACGAGAAGGAGAAAGTAAGCGATTAACCTGATAAAGAGCATCCGTAGGGCCAAAGCTGACTCCAAATGTCCTGTGCTCTATCCTGACGGCAGACAGCATTTGGAAAGTGTCAGTCGGGAAATCTTGAGCTTCCCATTTCCGCCCTTTTTCAAGTAGGCATACTCTCAGACCCCCCATAGCTAGCCGACAAGCAGCAACAGAGCCTCCATATCCAGACCCGATTACTACAGCATCATAGTCGTTACAAACCCCTTCAGCAAAGCACTCTTCTGACCTTGGAAGCTCCATTTTCTTTTTTCTTTTTCCCCCCTTCCTTGTTTTGGTTTGGATTTTTAATCCTCCAAGTACTCGGCTGAAATCTGTTGAGCAAGTTAACTATATATAACATACTTGGTTGAAAGTCCAAAGTCCAAAGTCCAAATATGAATAATATTCTCCCATAATTTATTCTAAGTTCTAATTGCGTGTTGTTTGTAGTCTTGCGGCTATAAGCCTAGTCATGGACATAGTCTTCGGTCATGCACAGCATAGCAGAGAAAATTGCAGTTTTGGTTACAACTATTGAGATATATGCATTTTTAGTTTTTATGCGCATTTAGCTCCAATGACTGATTTTTACCCATTACTACCGCAATGTGGTCGTGTGCTAGAAACTAATTTTTTAAAAATCTGCTAGCCTTAATTTGTAATAATAAAATATGATTAATTACCCATATACTAGTCATGTGAGCAATTAGTTTTTAACCCAATCGTTTTTTCGTCAACTTCACTTTTGTATTTTTAGGCTGAAAACTAATTACTCACATGATTAGTTTGTGAGTAATTAGTCTTCTTTTACTACAAATTATGGCCATTAATATTTATTTCAAGTTCTTAAATTGCTTTTAAAAAAATTAATTGCTGGTGCGTAATTGTATGTTATCGGATTCCAATTGCAATTGATAAATAGGACTAAATGTGTCTAGAGATTGAAACATTTGGGACTATATTTGCTTTCTTCTAAGCTTTAGGAATTAAAAATGCTCATGTCACAAATATTTGGGACCAAATTGAAATTCTTTCGGCATTATATGACGAAACTCCCTAACAAAAAATCTAAGTAAATTTAGGTCTCTAAATGGACTACAATAATAATAATCGATTTTCAGGCAAATGACAAATGCAGGCCGCTGAATGATGGAATTGGTTCTTTTGTATTTGATACTAGAAGTTTTGTCCCATACGGCTATACCAAACGTTTTTTGTACGCTTGAATCTTAATTCCCATCAGGATGCATTCGGCTCCACGGATTTGGAGTTGACTTAGAATACAGATTTGTGATCCCAAAACATTGAATAACGTTGAAATTTCTTGGTTTTACAAATGTGTTGAATTGAGAAGGCATTCATTTGGAATTCTAGATTCTTGATTTGGATGGAAGAAGAAATCGTAGAAAATTACAATTATTTATAACTTAGATTTGCTTATTTGAGAATTCTCTTTCTTTTTTGGGGTCTATGAGAATTCTTTGTTTACTGCATTTTAGCTAATCACAATGCAAAGCTTTCAAAGAATTTGAAGTAAATAATTTGTGCCCTTTTGGCCAAAAAAAAAAAACTATGTTAAATAGTGAATCAAGTTATATATTTAATATAACCAGAACATGAAATCATTTGTTAGCTCAAAAAAATCACACAGAAAAAGTATTAATATCATATCAAAATCAGGAGGATCAAGACAAAAGCTAGAAGACAAAATGTTATTCAAATTCTCAACAATACAAACATATAAGTATGGAAGTTTGGTAGGAGTAAAATTACTTGGAACAAGAAGGTTTGGAGCAAGACAATGTATATTATTAAAGACAAAATAGCTACAGATCTCCCCAATTAAAACAATCGGCCACAAGACATTTTATAGG